>JARGCV010000025.1:3762500-4362500 GCA_034064705.1 Bothrops alternatus
AAATAACCAGGCATTAACCTGCTCCTGCATCATGAAGGATTTGTCAAGCTGATAACCAGAACCTTGAATTCCACTTGGAAGCCTACTGGGAGTCAATGCAGCTTGCAAAGTGGAAGTGTTACACAGGGGTATTGAAATGCACCCCTGACTACCCATTGCCACTTCATTCTGGACCAACTGTACCTTCTAGGGCAGCCCTGAAAGAGTGCATTGCAATAGTCCAGGTTGCAATTGGTTGAACTCTACTTCCAGCTTTTGGCTTTCCTTTCTGTAACTAACAAAGTGACCAAGATTCATGGAAGGCTAAATTCCCTATCAGAATGGGATTACAGATTTCAAAAGATAGAAGTGGTTTATTTATGTAGATTAAAGTTAAGGAGCTTATTGAAGGTTAATGAAAATGGGAGATATGAAAAGGAAAACCTCATAGGCTCTACAGGTTTTAACTCATCACTAATCTTCCTGGCAGTAATACCATCTTCTTCCAACTTGGTAGAATAAAATTGGACCAATGATGCAAAGAAACAATTCAATTCAATCCATAATGCCAGAAAACAACAACCCCCCTCAAAAAAAAAAACCCTAAAACCACCCTAATTTGCCTCTAGTGCCAAGTTTCCCTGAATGGGTTCTCCATCCATTCTCTGGGTCAAGATACATTTCTTACTTGATTGAAGCCAGGCTGAGAAAAGAGGTCCAGTTCACCGTCGTGAATTCTAGTCCTGCCTTGTTAGGCATGAAAACTGGCTGGGTGACCTTGGGCCAATCATTCTTTTTCAGCTCAGCACAACTTACCGGGTTTTTGTTATGGGGAAAATACGAGGAAGTAGGAGGTAGGTAGGTAGGCAGAAAATAGGTAAATTTGCTGCCTTGAATTATTTAAAAAATAATTAAGGCAGGATAAAATATCAAAAAAAAATAAGAAACAAAAATTCCCTGTGGTAAAGGCGAAAAGAAAAAGACCTCCCTCTTCCTTATAACTCACTTAAGAAGGAGGGAAACATTGCTGCTCACGATTATGGTTCCTGAGCTTTGCTGGTCTCTGTCTACCTTGACAGGTTTAGAATTGATTGACGAACACTTTCATATCTGAACCTCATAGGATTCAGTCCTTTCATGGCTCAAAACAAAATTATTATTTTTTAACTCTTACCAACAATACAGTAGCACAGAATAGAGCTTTATGCAATTGGATAGTTATGTTCTAAACCCCTGTAAGGTTCAGGACACCCATTTTAGCCCAGACAATCAACCGCAGTCCCTAAAATCAGACTCCAGAATTGAAGGCTGAATACTGGAGATGGGAGGGACCATAGAGGAGTTCTAGTCCAACCCCCTGCTAAAGCAAGAGTCCCTATATCAGTGATGACGGACCTTTTTAGAGACTGAGTGCCCAGACTGCAACCTAACACCCACTTATGTATCGTCAGGTGCTGGGTGGGTGTGGCCCATTGGGTGGGTGTGGCCCATAGGGTGGGTGTGGCCCATTGTATGGGTGTGGCTGCGGTGGTAATCGCAAACTGGGTGGGTTTTAAAAGTTCACTCAATCAATTCCAACTTTGTGAGATCTTTTTTTCCCGCGAAAAGTTGAAATTGATTGATTGAACCTTTTTTTTTTTTTGCACATGGTGACGGAGGCCTAAAGTGAAAAGGTTTTATAAAACCCAGTTGAAGGCCTAGGACTGGGGCGATGGTGCACGTGCCCACAGAGAGGGCTCTGCGTGCCACCTGTGGCACGCATGACATAGGTTCGCCACCACGGCCCTATATTTATTTATTTTTATTTATTTGTTTATCAAATTTTATTTCACTCATGCCCTTATCACCTCGAGGCTCGACTACTGCAATGCTCTCTACATGGGGCTACCTTTGAAAAACGTTCGGAGACTTCAGGTAATGCAGAATGCAGCCGCGCGAGCAGTGTTGGGCCTGCCCAGAAATGCCCACATCTCAGCATCACTCCGTGAGCTGCATTGGCTGCCTATTGGTCTCCGAACGCAATTCAAAGTGTTGGTTATGACCTATAAAGCCCTACATGGCATCGGACCAGGTTACTTACGGGACCGCCTGCTGCCTCACGAAACCCAGCGACCGGTTAGGGCCCACAGAGTCGGCCTTCTCCAGGTCCCGTCGGCCAGACAGTGTCGCCTGGCGGGGCCTAGGGGAAGGGCCTTTTCTGTTGCGGCCCCGGCCCTCTGGAATCAACTCCCCCCGGAGATCCGTATCGCCCCCACCCTCTCCGCCTTTCGTAAACTACTAAAGACCCATCTCTGCCGGCAGGCCTGGGGCGGTTGACATCTTGCCCCTAGCCAGTGTATGTCTGTGTGTACGTTTGCTGAATGAATGGTTCTTAATTTAGGGGTTCTTCTTTTTTATATTTTTATATATGTACAGTTTAGTTTTTATTGGATTTCTATTTATGCTGTAAGCCGCCCTGAGTTCCCGGAATAGGGCGGCATAGAAATTTAATAAATAAATAAATAAATAAATTTGCCATCCATTTTGTGGTTCAAGGCAATTCTTTATAAATATTTATTATTTATTTATTTGGGGTGTTGTTCTGAGCCCACAAAAAGAGTCTTGAGGCACATGAGAAAGTGATGGAATTCTTTGAGCCTGGAAACGTATTCTGCTTCTAAGATTTTGTAATCTGACCCATTTTCCCTTGAAGTAATCATGCCTATTCAGAATGCAACAATCTTACTTTCCAGGTTGTGAGCTATTGTGAGGTGCTTGACAGAGGCAAAAGGGTTTCCTATCTGTGCTTCAGTGAATATGTGGAAAGTAATCTTAAGTTGGAGTTACCTTGCACTATAGCCCAAAATATCAGCTACATGCTGTGCACTAAGTATGGGTGCATTGACCCACAGTTTATCTAAATTAGATAAGTTGTGAGAAATCTGTGGAAAGATCATTTTAAAAAAAAGATCAAAATCCTTTAAAAAGTTGTGTCAGGAAAGAGAAGGTTGTTGCAGTCATGGACATCTGTTGGAGGCAATGATGGGGGGAGCAAGAGAGGAAAAAGCAGCAATTTATGTATTTGTGGCAGATGCTGTTTGTGGCATTTGCATGATATGTTATCACAAATGTGTTGTCATGTAGGTATCATTGCAGCTGACTTTGGACATTGCTAACTGCAATGTTTATCAATGGTCACATCAGCACGGAAAGTGGAGATGCTTAACTCTTTTCCTGCAAAGCTTCCAGGTTGCCTTTTTCAAGTTGCTGTTTTGCAGAATGTATTGCTTCTTTTTTGCAGTCAGGAAAACAACCAGCATGGATTCTTTTAAGAGCTCAGTCTGATAGTCCAATGCCTTTTGACTTAGAAATAATTTTCATTCCTTAAACTGGGCATTATTCTCAAAGACATTTGTGCAGATAAGGAGCCCAAAGTCTAGCTGATGTCTCAAAGAATTCCACACCTCTACAGGATCACTATCTTCTTCCAGTAAGAGGCAGGAGGGCAAAATTGGAGCTGTTAGAAGACCCCCACCCCCTACCTTTATTGTTGGTTGGTTGTGGGTTGACAGAATAGCAAAGACTGTAGTGCTAGATTTTCTGCTTGGGTTAGGATCTCAGGATCTCTGTCCCCCAAATCCTAGGAGAGATGGAGAATTATTAGTTGAACCCAATATAAATGTAACTGTATTATGAGTTCATTGGGATTATTTTCAAATTTGTGTTTTAAGGTGTGTGGATGTGTCTGTATGTGTATAATTTTTTTTGTCAGCTATCCAAGATTATCTATTTAAGATGGTTGCCTGTATATATTCTCCAAACAAATAGCTAAGAGTATTTAAGTGTTTTGTCAATTTTCAAAAAACCTTTGCAATCCTAGTTGAGTTGCTATGTGACAGTCTGTTTATTTCAGCTTGATCCTCCATATTATATTTATGTTTCAGTAACTGACCACACTTGGAGTACTGTGTACAGTTCTGGTCACCGCACCTCAAGAAGGATATAATGGAACTGGAAAAGGTGCAAAAAAGGGCAACAAGAATGATCAAGGAAATGGAGCGCCTCCCTTATGAAACCAGATTGCAACGCCTTGGTCTCTTCAGCCTTGAAAGACGGCATTTAAGGGGTGACTTGATCGAAGTGTATAAAATCATGCATGGGATAGAAAAGGTGGATAGCGAAAAATTCTTTTCTCTATCACACAATACTAGGACAAGGGGGCACTCCCTAAAGCTCATAGGTAAGAAAGTGAGGACAAATAAAGGGAAATATTTCTTCACCCAGAGGGTCATTGATTTATGGAATTCACTTCCAGAAGAGATCATGACAGCTGTCAGCCTTGATAGCTTCAAGGCAGGGTTAGACAGATTCATGGATGCCAAGTGGTTATTAAAACGGATGTCCATGTGCCGCCTCTATGTTGGTTGAGGCAGGCAGAATTCCCTTGAGTACCATTTGTTGGGGGTCAAGGGAAAGAGAGGGTTTTGCCTTCTCTTTCTGCTCAAGATCCCCATGTACAATTGGTGGGCCACTGTGTGACACAGAATGCTGGACTCGATGGGCTTTGGCCTGATTCAGCATGGCTCTTCTTATGTTCTTATGTTCTTATGATTATCACTATTCATAACCTTGAGATGTTGAAAATGCTTTTCAGATCCCATATGATGCAATTCTTATTCTATGGTATCTTTTTAGTTTGAAGAAACTAGAAGCAGAAAGCCTGTTCAGGAAAATGGGATCTTCAGCCAGTATTAACCACCAGCCTCCAAGCTTCTGCCCTGATTTTAGGCATCTCTGTCTCCAATTCACTATGGGCATTTCCTACTTATACTTCCTATGTTTCTTCACAACTTCAATGTGTCCTTCTCAGCTCATTACAAGTAACAACCAGGTCTTAGGAAGGAATGCATCTGAGAAGGACATAACTTTGATTTGAGGGTTGTTTTTCTGTGTGCCAGTGGAAAATCTGCAGGAATTTGATACCAGTAGCATCAGGAGCATCAACACCGTGAAAAGGATGTTGAATAATTCTTAAGAAGCAGATTTTGGCCAACTGAAGCTGTAGGAGATCTCATACAAGATTTAGAGAGCTCCCTTGCCTGTCTGTGGCATGTCTAGGGGAATCAGTGCTTTTTTTTTTTTTATGAAGGATTATCCAGCCTTGGCCAATGGCCTGCAGTGCTGAAAAAGACCCGTGGTTCAAAATAAACTAATAATTAGGTCAATGGGGAACTTTCAGTTCCAAATAGCTGCCGAAGAGACATTCTAGAGTTTAAAAGGAACCCTTGCTGTTTTCTGATAAAACGGAGGTTCAGAAGAGTTATCCTTGTGAACAGCAGTATATGTAAAGAACAAGGGTGATTTGATCAAACTCGAGAGCCAAAAGTAATCTGCTTATATATAACCTCTGTGACTCAGGGATTTGATTAAGAAGAGATGCAAGAGTCTCACTTCTCATCTTTTCTCAGAATGAGTGGAAAGGGAAGCAACAATCACTCACTCCTTCTTTGTAGTGAAGCAAGCAGACATGATGAAGGGATGGAATAGATTTTTTTTATCTGAAATATTGTGTCAGTTAACCCATCTAAGCATCTTAGAAAATAATACAAAACCTGTGTATAATTGAAATGCAATATTACTTGATAATATTAGAAAATATATCATTTCCCCCAATTTTACCCTTCAATTAAATAACTTAATAAAATAATTAAAGGCAGCCCGTAGAGAAAGGAGGGATATGCACAAAATAACCATAAATAATTTTTGTATATATAATTTTTATTTTTATTAAAGATTTTGATTACCATAGTAAAAACTAATACAAACTAACCTCAAAGAAAGAAAATAGTAAGAAAGAATAAAAGTGCAAGAAAAAAGAAAGAGAAAAATATGATAAAAATATACAAAGAAGTGATTTTCAATCCTCATTACATCTTCATCCTCTACACGGTTACAGATATTTCTTCACCCTGTATTCCACCCCTTATCTATGAGCAAATCCATAAAACATCAACTTTTCAATCCTGGTATCAGCAAAAAGTCTGTAAAAAGTCTTGCCAGAATTTTGCAAGTAAATGTCTTATTTTAACTTTGATAAACAAATCAACTTTATATTCCTTCCTTTTACTTCTAACAGTCTTAATCTTTAGTTCATCTAAATATTGTCATAGGATTTGAATTCTCTCCAGTCATTTTCTTGGTTTGTCATTTGTATTTCCCCTTTAAATTTTTAAAATAAAAGTTAATTTCTTTTACATATCTAATAAATTGTTCTTTTCCAATTCATTCTCTTGGCCTGCCATTTATAATTCCACTTCTGTGCTTTCTCTTTCTTGTCAGATTAATTTTCTTCCACATCTGTCATTCTTTTCCCAGCGAGCAATTCAGGAACTGCAAGATATTGAGTTTGGTTGCCTCTCTTCTCAAATCTTTCAGCAAAGTCATAATGCAACTCAACCATTTTTCTTTGCAGCAGCATTTACCACCATCACCATCCTGCAAAAAAAAAAAAATCTTTATAGGAATTACTGATATCCACTTAATATTAAAAGGTAGGGAGGGAGAGAGAGAGAGAGAGAGACTGACATTTATAGATGCATAAAATTATATGACTACAAGAGGGCAGCAAGGAGATACAGAAAACTGTTACTCTTTACTGCCATCTAGCTGAAAATTGTATAAATGATTGCTTGTGGTTTTTTTTTAATAAACCACAACAGATGGATACAAAGGTTTAAAAATTGAAGCTCTAAACTGTAAAAACAAAGGTGTTAAAACTGCTGCAAATTTTCCCAAGGTAACATAAGCAGAAAAAGAAGAGATGCTAAATAGTTTTATTCACAAGCCATCTTCTAATCAAAATTGCCTTTCTCACGCTGCTTGTTCCCCTGCAGACAAAAAAATGGAGAAAAAATACATTTTCATTATGTAGAAAAAGCAGCTGGAACTGATTATGAATGGGGAAACAGTTCATGCAGGAAAATATTAAGTATTCCCTTGCTCTGCTGGTGAGATCAAAACAGTTTTTATTATTAGTGGTGGTGATGGTAGGAGGCAATTGATCGTGGTCTTATATATTGCATGTATTGGGCCAAAGACTACCAGTTTGATTGCACAATTATTTGACCTATCTGTATACATAGGAGAGATAGTGCCAATGTCTTTCTAAGGTACCCTTGATAAATAGCATTTCTTGTCTGTTCTTTAGATCCACAATCCCAATGAATTTTATCAAATATAAGATTCAAGCCCAACCCAGTCTATCCTTTTGAGACAAAACACCATGAAGATTTCATAGGCACTTTAGAAAGAAAAATACATTGCATGGTGAGGGGGTTTAAATTTTGAATTAGCAAATTTGTTGTGAAGAAAATACTAAACTATCTCAGTTTTCTGCTTTTCTTGCAACTATTGCAACTAAGAAATGTGTCCATTAATTAAACAATGCTCAAACATATAAATAGCATTCCATAAATATATACAAAAATACATTTTATTAACAATGGCATAAATGCATGGAAAAATAAGAGTACTGTAAAACATATCAACTAAAATTAAAATTTATACTGTCGTAATTGAATTCTCAAAAGTGCTCTTATTTATTTATTTTGTTACTAATTTCCACATTGTGGTACTTTGCATCAAAAGACTGAGTGTGTTCCTAACCATTTGCTTTTTAAGGAGAGAAAGAAAGATAGACTGATCCTGGAAATAGCTAATTTGCCATTATATTGCAAATGAATTTCTAGTAGTTTGTAAAACAAAACAAATTTCTAGTAATTTGCAAAACAAAAACAAAAAACAAAAAAACCCCAAACCCATTCAGAAAGATCCACTCTTCCTGAGATCTCATGTCATGCCTACAGAAAGCCTCAGGCCAGTCTTTTCTTCCCTGCATTGCTTTACTGACCCAGCTTCTTCCTCACAGCCCTTCTCTTCACTGGTAAACCTGACCTTTGGCTTTCTTCACTTGACTCTACCTGCCACTGGCTTT
Source organism: Bothrops alternatus (assembly GCA_034064705.1). Classification (NCBI taxonomy): domain Eukaryota; kingdom Metazoa; phylum Chordata; class Lepidosauria; order Squamata; family Viperidae; genus Bothrops; species Bothrops alternatus. The sequence continues at coordinate 3,770,452 of JARGCV010000025.1, forward strand.
TCTCTCCCCTCCTTGCTTTCCGTAGCTTTCTCCTGGGCCCCATCATTGTCCTCCACCTTCCCATTGATCCCCTTGCCCTGCTTAAATATGAAGCATTCCAATATTTCAAAATACAGTCAGGATGTAATCAAAATGTTCTACTGGTCACAGTCAATGGCAGCTGAATTATGCACACAAATAATTTACACAAAAACAGTTCAACAGACTTGCAACCAACTACTTCCAACTTAGAAGCTTTCCATGGCTGACTTTTTTGAAGTCTATATGGGTTTAATATTGAGATCCTGACCTGTATTAATTCCATCACACTCGTATCACTTGTTTTTGTTTCTTTCTTTCTTTTGTTCTGAATGTTGCACCTTATCTGAAAAAAAATACTGTGTTTTTACTTCTGTAGTTCCATCATTAATTTGAACTGAATAAAACCATGGTGTTTTATACTAGCTGATTACATTATCAGGCCTCCACAATCCATTTTATTTATGTAAACATTATCTTCTACTTCTAAAGGAAGTAAAACTCTGAAACAGTGATCATAATCTTTCTGGTCTCAGTTTCAATTATTCTAATACGTTCTCTTGATCATCTTAATGCTTTAGCAAGACTGTGGTTAATGGTAAACATGTTCTTAAATGCTGCGCTTTTAAAAATTGAGTTGGTGACTTATAAGCCAAAAGATCAAAATATTCATATCATCAACAATACTTTTTCCTCTGAGTTTGTACGGTTTTATCTATCATTCTATTTAGCTAAACAAAATATGAAGAAGTATGAAGTCTTTAGTAAATTATCAACATTCCTCTGAACCAAGCTTATTATTCTTCAGGGGTTCTATTACCCACAAAAATAAAATGGCAAGGTATTGTAACAGTTTTACTAATCAGATATTATAACAGTTCCATAAATACATACAATAACATAAATAATAAAATCAAAATAAAATAAATAAGAAATTTCACAAATTTTGAATTTAATTTTAAATTTCACCATCAAGCGATAGTCTCTCTTCTGAAACTCAGATAGCTCCAATTTTTCTTTTTATAAGTAACACATGTTTTCCCACAAGTTCCTTACTGTTGTTGTTGTTGGGCATGCAATCATTCAGATGTTTAGACTGCATTTGGCATTTTTATCAGCATATCTAGTCCTTCCCAAGGACCTTGCATAGGCAGAGATTTAACGGTGTTAAAGGTATTGTTATAAGATTATTTTTTTTATATCCAAGTTTTTTATTAATTTTCCAATATTGCATTTACATATTTGAAAAGTAGCATGGCGGTTGAGCATCGTGATTCCATTACATTTAAATATCATCAGTACAAATCTCAAAGTATTTCAACAACAAAATTCCCTCTCTTTCCCCCATAAGATCTACTATCATATTCAGATCAATACAGTTCTTATTCTATCAATCAAACAAAAAATACCTTTCTAATATTCATTAATAATCTTCAGTCCATACATATCTTAATTAATTTGACATTCCATCTTTTAGACAATAACCTAATAAGTTTTTCTTAACTTTAATTTTGCATTAATATTTAAATTTAACATTTAATCTTTATCATTTCCAGATTTTAAATGATCCCAGTTTCTCAGTCTCCTATCTCATATTTACTGCTAATAATTTTCTTTTCCTTTTTTCTACTTCTTTCCTTTCTTCCTTTCCAGAAAAAGAGAAAAATAATTAAATAGACCATCAGCATTTATACCACAAGCTAATATACACATTTAATTATTAGTATTTATACTTCTAAGTTTTATTTAACCTGTATCTCAACTCATGACAATATCTTAAATTCAAGTCTTAGTTATCTATAAACATTCAAACTTTTAGCAAATCAGTAACCTGGTAATTGATTTTCCCTTAATATTTTAATTTAACATTTAATATTTATCTTTTTTCCAAATTTTAATTAAACATGATTCCTTTGTCAAATTCCACATATGATCTAATATTTAAAATACAGACCTTATATGCAAAATCTATCATATATCTTAACAAACTAATAAGACAATATAATATTCTTATTTCGATACTTACCGGTATATTTCTAAATTTTATAAAACCAATTTTTTTTATCTCAAATCATTACAATATCTTATATTCAAAATACATATTCTATCCATTTAAATATATTCTATTTTAGATCTCATATATATAGATCAAAACCCCAATCCCTTTCAGTCTAATTCTAGCTTTTTTCCTCTGCCAAATCATCTTTTGTATCTTCGCTTTTAAATCATCAAAAAGATCTCCTTGCATTGTTATAACTATTGTTTGATATTGATAAAGGCGTTCAGTTGCTGTTTTCTTAAGAGGGCTAGTTGGTCTGACAGGTCGTCTCTTTATTTTTCCAGTTCAATGCAGTTGTCCCAAAGTATTTATCTTGTCTTTCATCTGTTTTTATTTTTTGTCTTCAAATTCCTTCTGGTTTATAAGAAAAGTCCTTTCCTTGTTCTCTATTATCAGTTTCCTTCCCATGTTTTCCACAGTTTGTATTTGTTGAGTATCTAAGTCTTCTGTCATAACATTTGGTTGTTTCCCCTTTTCTATAGAATTCTGTATAGATGATTCTTTAGTTGAAGTCATAGTTTGAGCTTGCATACGGAGAGTTTCGATAATTGCTTTTAACATATAAAGAATTTGTTCCTGTACTTCCTCTGTGTGAGAAATCCATTCCTGTTCTTCTTCCATTGTCATATATTAGACTAAACAAAGAACTTACAATCAGAAAGTCCACCAAGTAAAAAGCTGAGCTGAGTTTCTTGCAGCTGGTGCTTCAAGGTTACTTTGTATCTTATCTGTTTTTAAGAATCAACAAGTCTTTCTTAAAGAATAGCAGGTTACAGTCTCAAATTTAGCCAGCAAATATCATCTCAGAGTTAGTTAAATCTTTTCAGTTTTCTTTTCCCCCTCTATTTTAAGGGGGAGAAAAAGAATCCAAATCTTCAATAATAAATAGAGTAAAAATCAGAGAAGAAGAAAAAATAGAGAACATAAAGTTACAAGTCTTATAATCCACCAATTTTAAAAAATAGAATTCCAATTAAGATCCCAGTATTTTTCCCAACGTTTAAAACTCCCAAGTGGTTGATAGCCGCTGTTTCTGGAGGGAGGGCTAAAATCCCCCTTCCCTCACCACAGGGGGGAAAGTACTTTAGCAGCTTATGCAGGTAATAAAATAATTAGGATGTAAGAACGGCAGATCTCACCCAATCCTTTCCACGCTGCTTTGAAGTTGCCAGATGTTAATCTGACTTTGGCTGTTAGCAGCCTAGGGACAAGCCATATTTCTATGGCCGGTCCTTTTGTCCGCCGGTTTGGAGGAAAATGCCAGATCTTCAGGAAAGTTGCTGCTCTCCTTCGATCCAGCAAAATCCCCTCCTTGCTGGTCGCCTCTCCGGGGCGATTTGCGGCCCTTTTCAGGGGGCCCCAGCGATGCAAAACTGAACAGGGGAGAAAGAGCAGATCCCCCAACCATCCATGGTGGCTGCGTGACAAAACCGGAAGTCGGTATTGTTATAAGATTAGGCTGATCCAAGTAAAGCTGCTTTTTGCAATTGGCTGATGATGATTGTGTAAATGTAGATGGTGTTGAAGTGGTGCTCCAGTTGTTTTGGGATTGCACCTAATCTCTCTGTCTGCTTGAATTCTATATTCATTTTTCTATTACTTTGCCTATTTTGTGGTGCCTCCAGTTCTTGCTTGCAGGCAAATAGTATTTCATGCAGACATTCCAGGTGTTTCTAAAAGTCTGGGAATAAACATGCAGCAATATATCTATCCATACCAAATCATTAAACAGCATCTTTAGCTCTTCTCTTACAAAGCTCAGTACCCTAATGAACTTCATAATTTTGTTTTTTTATGAATTCAAATGTTTTAATCTTTTGATACAGTCATTGTGTGATTCTTAAACATTTGACTTTGAATAGCTAAATCATCTTAATAATTTTAATATGTTTTTAATTTTTCATACAACTTTATTTCTCTTCCTGGGTAAAATAATTTTTAATACTAAAAGTTGTCTCTTAAAGTTCTATCTTTGAAAACTTGAACAGCAAGGGATGCTATTGATGTTCCCCCTCCTCGGTGCTTGGAACTGTTAGGATCTGGATGGGATAGAACAAGGTAAGCTGAAGCCAAAGAAGATGGAGGCATTTATTTATGTCAAGGTTGTCTTTTGATGCCATTGCTATTTTGGGGGAAGGGCACCATTTCTGAAAAAGCAGATTTGTAATGTGGGGATTCCAGATTCATGGGTCCTCTACAGAAGATTTTGTCCATTTTTAGTTGTTGTAGCCTTGCCAGATGCAAGAGGACCTCACTACACGACTGATACCCTCACTGCCACCCAATTAGACTGCTGCCATAAGTATTACCTGGGGCTGCTTTTAGTCCACAATGTAGCAGCCAATGTGTTATCTGGGACCAGCTGTTGGAAGCATATTACAACTATGCTACAGGTCCTGCACTGGCTTCTGGAAGCAATGTAAAGTGCTGCTTTTGGTCTATAAAGCCCTTTATGTCTTTGCACCTGGGTACATATGGTTGCTCCCACCAGAGTTGGCCCCAAACTGCTACTAATGTCTCATTTTGGGGTGGTAAAGAAAGCTGAGGCCAGGAGGCTAAGCTACTTAGTAGGAATACCAGTTCTTTGGAACAGCCTTCCTATGGAAATCAGTCTGGGCCCCTCTTTGATTGCATCCAGAAAGATGCTGAACACAGAACTGTTCCAAAATGGTGTATCCGAAAGAGGTAAATACAAAAAAATTAAATGAATTACAACTGTAGAATAATATGAATCCAGTGCCTCTCCTTTGTCAAAATCTTTATACCTATTTACTGCATTTATTTTGATGGGATCTCAACAATAACAATTGTATTTAGGGGATTGGCAATTCTTCTTCCATGTTCTCATGGCTTCCTCTTCTCTCCTCTCCTCTCCTCTCCTCTGCGGCTATCTTACTCTCAGTCAATGTCTAGTAACTAGGATTTCCTTCATCCATTGTGGGGCACAGTCTTTAGTTGCCTGCTCTTTTCCTGCTCTCTGTATGCTTCTCGGGTAGTCGATAACTTCAAAATGTGTGTGCTCGGACTGCAGATCTTCTTCCATATTACAAAAGTTTTTTTTTCCAATCATGTGCCAATATTATAATTCAAATTGCTGTTCAATGCAGAAAAATTATAGTTCCTGAAGCTTTGTGAAGTACATGCCCTGTTGTGTTTCTTTCTTTATCAGATTCATTCTCCAACACAGTCATCACATTTCTTCCTATAAAATCTTTTAGTTACCAAAATGATGTCTGGTCGATGGGCTGCATTACTGTTATATTTTGAGGCAAAAACATACAAGCATTTTTTGTGCTTTTGTTGATTGATTGAGCATTATCAAGACTTAGCAGATGATATTTTCAGTGTCTCATTTTGATACGGTTTGATTTTGGCACAGAAAAACTGAAGACACAATCTTGATTACGTAAACTATGCATTTGGTGAATTATAATATATGACTGGCAGTTGTTGCATGATGTCTTTCAGCATTCTTGGACAAAGTGACTGGCCAGCAGTGTTTGTGCAGTCCATTGGCATTTGCAGAAAAAGAACACAAGATCCACTCCTTGCTTATTTTTCTTCCTACTATTGATCTATTATGCTCAAGTGTCTGACCTTTGGGGGGAACTGAAAACCAGAACACACAAGTCTCCACAGCATTGTAAATTTGGGACAGTATGAGTCATACATCCTCAATGAAGGGGTCTGTCTTCTCCATAGGTGCACTCAATGTTTCATTGAATGTTCACTTGTTAACAATACCATGACATTTACAAAATCACTGCATCTCCCCAATACTGGCTTTGAATGTTGTCTTCATGTGGTTTGCTATTAGTAAATATAAACACTACCTGAAGGTTGCTGAGCATACCATTTTAGCACTGCTCTACTGAATGATGTTTCATGCATCATTTTCATGTTTTCTTCCCCCATCATGCTTTCTAAATAATTGGCACATTTCTCTTTTTTATACCACATTTTACAAATACAAGCAATGGGCACCCCAAGTCTAATTTTTCACTCATTCTTAACTTTTGATTTAATTCTTTATTTTAAGCCTACCTTTGAAGCCTTTGAAATTATAGCAGTATACTCTATGCTTGTCACAATCAAGTGAAGAGTCAACATACCCATTTTTTTTCTCCAGGTCCACCATATTTATTTATTTATTATTTCTTTTATTTTTATTTATTTATTTACTTATTTATTTATTCATTCATTCCTTTCTTTCCTGCCAGCATGCCATCAACCAACACCAGCTTGCCAAATTTACCAGCAGTGAAACATAGTACTTAAGATGGAAAAAAACGGCTAATTCCTGCACAGAATCAACCACCATATAGACCAGAGATGTCAAATTGCTGGCCCATGGGCTGGTTGCATCATGTGGAGGTCGCGCTCACCCCAGTTCCGTCAATGTGAAAAAAGTCACAATACGTCGCGACACATCACGTGACATGATATAGACTGTTTAGAAATAATGTATCTATCCAATCAATTTACTCCATAGTAAAATTTTGTCTATTGCATCGGATGTCTGCTGAGTGAGCATCAATAAAATCAAGAGTTTGCTCTATTCCAGTGGTGGCAAACCTATGGCACGTGTGTCAGAGGTGGCACTCGGAGCACTCTCTGTGGGCACATGTGCCGTCGCCCCAGCCCCGCCTCTCCCTGTGGCCCCCTCCTCACCAGCAGCCCCCCTGGAGGAGAGTCACCCCCCCAGGCAGTGCAGCCAAGAACATAGCCAGGAAGCAGGGACAAGACTCTGCCCTCGTGCCCCATAGCGTACAGATGATGCTGCGGAGTGTGGGCGGAGGGCATGGCTGCCATGGTGCTGCAGGGCTGCCTGGGCAATCTGCTGTGGCAGGCCATGGAGGCAATGCGTGGCCCTGCGGGCAGGCGAGGCAGGGGGCAGGTAGGGGCAGATCAGGCAGGGCAGGGGTGGAGCAGGCAGGGCGGGAGATGGAGTGGGGGGCAGGTTTTGGGCACTCGGTCTCTAAAAGGTTCACCATCACTGCTCTATTCAAACATCTGAAAAATGAACAAATTCCAAATGATTCCTCCATGATTTTTTTCTTCCATGATCATTATAGGATTTACATACTTTGAAGATTGATTTATAATTGCCACCTGTTCTATTAATTTAAATACTTTTTCAATTTTTTTCTTGTTATCACAGTAATAATTTTTCCTGAGGTATAAGCCCCTAGAGATACATGCAGGTTTAATGTAATAGAACTGTGACCTGACCTATTTTTTTCAAAATATATCTCTAAAGTTGGAGGCATAATCATCTTTTAGTTAAGAGTGTGTTTAGGTGTGTGTTGACTCTTGACAATCAATCAAATAGATGATAGATGGATAGGTAGCTAGATAGATAGATAGATAGATAGATAGATAGATAGATAGATAGATAGATAGATAGATAGATAGATAGATAGATAGATAGATAGATAGATAGATAGATAGTTTTACATATTGGGGTTCGCGGCATTGAAGCAATAGACAAGTTGTTAACCAAGCTCTTTCTTTTATTTGTTCCACAACACAACTCAGCAAGCAACAGGCGCACAGGACTTTTATAGCTTCCCAAACCCAACCAAATCACAAGCACCTCTTTTCGCGTCTTGCGCATGTGCACAAGACCAGTGCCAACCAGTCTGGTCCCAGGCAGCTTCTAAGTTGCCCGGGACCGTTTGCAACATTTCTGGGCCTGCTGAATCACCTCAGCAGGCCCAGGGCACAACACCCCTCCCCCCTGGATAAAACACACATGACTATACACACAATACCCTTGTTCAAGGGGCAGGGAATAGTAATTACTCTGGCCTACACAGAGACAGAGCACCTTTATAAAATAATGGGTTTAACTTAAACAAAATGCTCTCCAAAATCATAAATGGTATATATCACGCTATACCGTGTGTTAGTCAACATCATCCTGTTACAGACTACCAAGTTTCCTCTGTGATGACAGAAACCTCACATAGTCTCCCAGATGCTTGGGAGGGGCATTGGCCCTTTGTGACCTTCGCAGGGAGGGTGCCTGGTCTGCCAGCTCACCTGCCAGGCTAAGCAGACCAGGACTTCTACTTAATGGTGCCTGGCCTACCTGCCCGTGTGATGGGCTAGATCAGTGGTTCTCAACCTTTCTAATGCCGCGACCCCTTAATACAGTTCCTCATGTTGTGGTGACCCCCAACCATAACATTATTTTCGTTGCTATTTCATAACTGTAATTTTGCTACTGTTTTTAATTGTAATGTAAATATCTGATATGCAGGGTGTATTTTCATTGTTACGACTTGAACATAATTAAAGCATAGTGATTAATTACAAAAACAATATAGCAATGCTCGCTGGAGAAACTTACTCTTCCTTGCTCAAAAATGTTGGAAGGGAGGGAAGGAAGGAAGATTGAAGGGGAAAGGAAGGAAGGAAGGAAGGAAGGAAGGAAGGAAGGAAGGAAGGAAGGAAGGAAGGAGAAAGAGATTGAAGGGGAAGGGATAGAGATGGAAGGAAGGAAGGAGATTGAAGGGGGAAGGAAGGAAGGAAGGAAGGAAGGAAGGAAGGAAGGAAGGAAGGAAGGAGAGAGGTTGAAGGGGAAGGGATGGAGATGGAGATGGAAAGAAGGAAGGAAGGAAGGAAAGAGAGATTGAAGGGGGAGGGATGGAGATGGAGATGGAAGGAAGGAAGATTGAAGGGGAAAGGAAGGAGATTGAGGGGGGAAGGAAGGAAGGAGAGATTGAAGGGGAAGAGAAGGAGATGGATGGATGGAAGGAAGGAAGGAAGGAAGGAAGGAAGAAGAGAGAGATTGAAGAGGAAGGGATGGAGATGGAAGGAAGGAAGGAAGATTGAAGGGGAAAAGGAAGGAAGGAAGGAAGGAGAGATTGAAGGGGAAGGGAAGGAGATGGATGGAAGGAAGAAAGGAAGGAAGGAAGGAAGGAAGGAAAGAAGGAAAGAAGGAAAGAAGGAAAGAAGGAAAGAAGGAAAGAAGGAAGGAAGGATCGATCTTTGGAGAGTCATGTTTTTCCAGATGGTGATGAACTGCAACTCCCAGCATTCCCCACTCTTCCACAATGCTTTTTAGGGCTGCTGGGGGTGGAGCACAGCCGGGCAACCAGGAGGTGTGGGGATTGGCTCGGTGCCGCAGCTCAGCTCAGCTCAGCCAGCAGCAGCAGCAGCAGCAGCAGTGCATTGCCCGAGCAGGGCGGGAAGAGAGGGGGTGGTGGTGGCAAGTCATGAAAGCAGCGTCCACACCTTCAGGGTGCAAACGCCTTGGACAGTTTGGCTCCCCCACCCCTTTATTTACTGATCTGCCACAAGCTCGTGCAAACAAGCCCCGAGGAGTTCTGAACGAGCGGTCGTTTTAAAAAAAAAGCTTTCAGCAATGAGGCAGAAAGGGGAACTCGCTCACGGCTTTTTTCCCCCCTTTCTCGGCGACTGGGAAGGCAGTCTCTTTCCTCTCTATTTCTCTCTTTCCTCCCTCTTTCTTTCTCTCTTTCCTCTCTCTCTTTCTCTCTCTTATGGCAGTATTGTCAGAGGTCCCCACTGCCCCTGGCCTCTGCGCGTCCTCAGCCGAACGGGCAGGGAGGGGGAGCAGGATGGGAGGCAGCGGTTCTGGCAGTGGTGGCGGTAGCACGGCAGCATCATTGGGCTTCCTCACCACCAGCCCGGCCGCCACCCCATCTTATCCTCAGCCAAAGGGGCGGGCAGGGGGAGCAGGATGGGAGGCAGCGGCTCCAGGGGCAGTGTTGGCAGCACGGCAGCATTATTGGGGTTCCTCGCCGCCGCCGCCGCCCTCGGCCCGGCCACCACATCCTCAGACAAATGGGCGGGGAAGGGAAGCAGGACAGGAGGCAGCGGGTCCAGCGGCAGCAACAGGGTAGCATTGTTAGGGTCCCTACCATCCCCGGCCCGGCCGCCACCCCCGCTGGGACTCCGCGCTGCCTGGCCTCACCCTCCACCCATTGATGGAGCTGCAGTGGAGGCAGCGCCCGCCCAAGCCACCTGGGAGGGCAGTAGGAGAAAGGAGAGGAGGAAGGCAAGGAAGTAGTCACCCTAGCCGGGACTCTGCGCTGCTCGGCCTCGCCCTTCGCCCATCCAATGGAGCCGCGGTGGGAGCTGGTGCTGCATGGCCCCTACCACCCCCTCTGCCAGCCCGGCTGCTTCCCCCTCAGGCACCCCTCTGCTGCTTTGGGGACAGCAAGAGGAAGAAGGGGAGGAGGAAGGGGAGGGCAAGGAAGCCGCCGCCAGCACCGGGCCCCAGGAGGCGGCTCTCCTCTCCTACCTTTGCTGAATCTCCTTCTTCCTTCCCAGCAGCCTGGATTCCGGCGCACCTTCCCAGCCAGCAGGTCCAATGGTCGGGCTGGCTTGGGATTGCAGGGGCTGGTGTCCCTTGGGCCGCGGCTTTCCGGAGGGCTGGCCTGCTCAGCGGAGCCTCCAGCGGGCCGCTCCCAGCATGGATCCCGGGGCTTCCCCGGGCGGCTCCAAGCCATGAGGCCCTGGCCATGCTTCTCCCAGGGGGTTGGGCACCTGGGTGCAGGGCCAATCAGGAGCCCTGCAGGAGGTATGTCCACCTGAGAGAGAGAGAGAGAAGGGAAGTGAAAGTGCCTTTCTCTCTCTCTCTCTGCAAATGGCGGAGGAGGCCATGCGGAGTGGAGTCTCAGTTCCTAAGAACATCAGAAATGTGTGTTTTCTGATGGTCTTAGGCGACCCCTGTGAAAGGGTCATTCGACCCCCAAAGGGGTCGCGACACACAGGTTGAGAACCGCTGGGCTAGATAGACCAGGACTTTGATGCCTCAAATTGCTAGGTGACCCACCCCGCTGCTGGCTGGCTGGATCCTCTGAATTCCCACCAGTTCCCCTCAGAGGGGTGAAGATCCCTGAGCCCAATGGTGGAGTAGAACTCTCCCAGTCCACAATGCACTCTTCTTGGGAACACTGTCCCTCAAGCCCGTGACCAGCAACGTACATGGCCTGTGATGCAGAAGTGCCCCAGTAGCCCCAGTTCCCCGTAGAAGGGCCCAAGGTGCCAGAGTCAGGAGCCGCCTCCATGGCAAACCCCCTGTCTTGTGAATTCCTGTTTGGTGCACTTGCAGATGCGCAGGCTGCCGCCCGGGGAGACTCCCTGTTTGGAGCAATAGCTGAACCTTGAGGATGCCCTTGCTCATCCACTGTGACACAAACAACAGCCTGCGAAAATCCACTGGCACTGTAAGATTGTTTCCCAGGATTTTGACCTGAAGTGTGAGCTTGTTCATGGTCTCCCTTCCTCCCTGAGAGCAGAGCCAGGAGTGGAGACGTGGTTGGACAGCTGCCAACACAGTTGGTCAATGTGGCGCCGAAGGGTGCAGCCATCTCCCAAAGTCACTTCGTATGATAGCATCCCCGAGACTTTGCAGACAACAGCAGTGACCCAAAGATGACCCGGGCCGTAGGTTCTTGCCCAGACTGGATCGCCCACCTGAAGTCTCCTAGGTGCTTGCGGTTGTGACACCTGTGAAGCCACCTGGTCTGGGTGCAGTCTGTCCAACTTTGTGATGTGGCAGCGACCCCAGCAAAGTTCCGCTGGGTTCTTCCCTGTGGCAGTGCATGGTGTGGTGCGGTGTGCAAGAAGGAAATCAGCTAACCTGTGATGCCAGCTACCATGCGTGAGTCTCTTGAGAGCGTCCTTCATTGTGCATACCATCCTTTCTGCTTGCCCATTGGTGGAAGGGTGGAAGGGTGCTGACGTTGCATGCCTGATCAAGTTGGCCTGTAAGAAAGCCTGGAACTCAAGAGAAGTGAATTGAGGTCCATTGTCAGATACGAGGATATCAGGAAGTCCATGAGAAGCAAAAATTCCTCTCAACACCTGGATGGTCCGAGCAGTAGTACTGGAGGAGACAGGGACAAACTCTAGCCACTTGGAATGGCTATCCACAAGGATAAGGAAGAATTCCCCCTGAAAGGGTCCAGCATAATCTAAATGTACCCTTGACCAAGGGGTTTGTGTCTCCTCCCACCTGTGTACAGGGGCTTGAGGCATTTCAGGCCGTGACTGTTGGCACACCTGACACCCGTGCACCTGGGCCTCAATAGCTTTATCAAGCCCAGGCTACCAAAGATAGCTGTGTGCAAGCGCTTTCATGCGCACAATGCCCAGATGTCCCTCATGCAGAGAGGACAAGACTCTAGACCGTAGTGAGGCTGGGATAACTACTCTACTACCCCATAACAGGCACCCCTTGAATATAGACAGTTCGTGCCTTCTTTGCCAGAAACTTTGAAACACAGCATCTGGACACGTGTCAGGCCATCTTGACAACACCCATGTCAGCATGTGTGTAAGCGTGTGATCAGTGGCAGTTTCTGCAACCACGTCCCTAGCATTGAGGGGAGATTCAGGCAGCTCCTGAATAGAGAGAATATTAACAGCAGGGGCAGGATCTGCCTCTATTTGTGTGAGAGATAGCCTACTGAGGCCATCTGCATGTCCCATTTCTTTCCCAGGTTTTTGAATAAGCATGTAGTCATATGCTGATAGGAAAATGGACCACCTCAGCATACATGGGGAAATGATGTGTGGTGTTTGCTTGTTAGCAGTAGTAGTTTGTTTGTTATGGTCTGTATAGTAGTAGTTTGTTTGTTATGGTCTGTATAGACCGTGAAGTGACGGCCATATAAGAAATCATGAAATTTCTTTATACCAGCCACTATGGCCAAGGCCTCTCTGTCAATCTGAGCGTAATTACGCTCTGCAGATGTCAAAGTCCTTGAATTGTAGGCTATAGGGACTTGTGTCCCATCAGTCTTCAGGTGACTAAGTACTGCTCCGACCCCATAAGGGGATGCATCACAAGCGATGCATACAGGCAGTTGCTCATTAAAATGCGCTAATATGGCATTTGATGAGAGCAAGGCCTTGACCTCATTAAAACTCTTGTCATGGACTTTAGTCCACTGCCATGGATCTTGCTTATCTAAGAGACGGTGTAATGGCTCAGCCACTGCAGCCTTATGAGGAAGAAATGTGTGATAGAAATTGAGGAGTCCCAAGAAAGCCTAAAACTCACTTTTAGACTTGGGGCCTCCTGAATGGCCTTTAGTTTGGATTCTGCAGGGTGGATGTCTTGGGCATCTATTCTAAATCCTAAAAAATCTGTGGAAGTGACTCCAATCTTGCATTTGTCTTTTTTCAGTTTGAGGCCCACTTGGCAAACCCTCAACAATACAGCCCTTAGTAGGGGCAAACCCCCTGAGCGTGTGCTCCATGACACTCTGAAATATACCAGGAGCAACATTCACCCCAAATTGTAACCTCTTTACCTTAAAAGCATCCCTATGGGTCACTATTGTTTGGGCCTATGCAGTTGCTTCGTCAACAGATAACTGTTGATAGGCCTGTGCTAAATCAAGCTTTGCAAACAGCTTTCCCCCTTTGAGGGAGGCCAGAATATGACTTACTACTGGTACAGGATATGCGTGTTGTTGCAAAGCTGTATTCAGGGTGCATTTGTAGTCCATGCAAATTCGGAGTTCCCCGTTAGCTTTTAAATGCGTCACAATGGGGGTTTCCCATGGACTTGAGTCCACTGATACCAAGATGCCCTGCTGGAGCAGCTTGTCCAGCTCTGCATCAATCTTGCCCTTTAAGGCGAATGGTACTCTCCTGGGCTTAATTCTAATGGGTGTGATGGCTGGGTTTAATCGCAAGGAAATGGGAGGCCCCTTGTAGGACCCAAGCTCTGGGCTAAACACATCTGCAAACTCGTTGCAGACTTCTGGAAGGCCTGTAGTTTGCAGTTACTTGGATTCCTAAGGCCTTGAACCACTCAAGTCCAATTAGACTCGTACACTCACCCCCAACAACCACCACATCTAATAGACCCTGGAAAGCCTTACGCTGCACTTTGAGCGTGGTTTCTCCAAGTATTTTAACTCTTGAATTTTGAAAATCCATGAGGATTAAGTTCGATGGTCTAAGTTTGATTCTAAGGCCACTACTGCTACAAATCCTTTTAAAGGTATTGTGTGAAATTATCGATAGAGCGGATCCAGTGTCCAGTCCATTGACAAGGGAACCCCTTGTAACTTCACATCAATGCGAAGTTTCTTTTTAAGGGGCTTGTGTGTCCCTGTCCACAAAATGCTTCTGCATGATGCACAGAAACCTACCCTGTGTTGGCTGGGGACCCTGGTACCTTTCTGAAGTAATTTTTCCCAAGGTTGCACCTGCTGGTGACCCAAACAGACAGAGGCAATGTGGTCTGGCTTACCACATGCCCTGCAAATGGCGGAGCGAAACCGGCAGTCTGTTCACTTGTGGCGTCCTCTGAATCTGAGACACTGAAGAGCTGCTGGGACCTTGTCTGGCTTCTCTCGTGGCCGTCGTGCTGCAGGCTGGTGCAGTCGGTCCACCTCTTCCTCCTGGTCCAGATCTTGAACTTCTTGGGCGTCCTCTTGATGCACGGTCACAATTGCTGGAGCATTTCTGGTGAACCGCAAGACCTTAACAGCGCTGCCTGCTGCCTCTTCAGCTGCAACTTCACGCAAAACATCTTGGAAGGTGACTTCAGCTTTGGCAAAGATTTTTTGTTGCAGCTCTCTGCTTTTAAGGCCGCAGACGAAACGGTCTCTTAAGCGTTCTTCCATGTCCTTAAATTCACAAGGACTGGCAACTTGTCTCAAGGCAGCAATGAGTTCCGCAGCAGACTCACCAGGCTTCTGGTCCCTCTGCTCAAAAGCATGCCTCCAAGCAATTACAGATAGCTTCGGATGAAAATGATCCTTCAGCATGTTCTTCAGGTCTGTGTAGGTTACAGACTCAAGCGGTGCAGAAGCTACTAAATTTTCGGCCACATCAAAAGTGTTCTGACCACAGACACACAGCAGGGTTGCTGCCTTCAACCTATCTTGTCAAACCTGGTTAACTCACAGGTAGTTTTCCACCCGGGCCACGTAAGAGTTCCAGCGCTCCAGGTGAGACATGTCGAACTCTGACAACCGGCCAATCTTCGACATTGCTAGCTTCTCTTAGCCTCGCTGCAACTCTGGCTGGGAAGAGGCCTGTTTGCCAAGTCCACCTCCAGCGTTTGCGTACTGGCAGGTGAGTGCAGATCTGGGCGCTGACTTCCCGGTTTCCAGCTCTTTTGTAGAGGCTAGGTTCTTTGAGTTATCTTCTTCTTTGCAGCGATCCCACCCTCATCGCCATTTTTACGTATTGGGGTTCGCAGCATTGAAGTGACAGACAAGTTGTTAACCAAGCTCTTTCTTTTATTTGTTCCACAACACAACTCAGCAAGCAACAGGCGTGCAGGCCTTTTATATCTTCCCAAACCCAAGCAAATCACAAGCACCTCTTTTTGCGCCTTGCGAATGTGCACAGGACTGGCGCCAACCAGTCTGGTCCCGGGCAGTTTCTAAGTTGCCCGGGACCATTTGCAACAGTTCTGGGCCTGCTGAATCACCTCAGCAGGCCCAGGACACAACAGATAAATAGATAGATATAAATGATATAGATAGATAGATAGATAGATAGATAGATAGATAGATAGATAGATAGATAGATAGATAGATAGATAGATAGATAGAGATAGAGATAGAGATAGATGATAGATAGATAGATTGATAGATATAGAGAGATAGATGATAGATAGATGATAGATGATAGATATAGAGAGATGATAGAGAGAGATAATGATAGATGGTAAATAGATAGATAGATGATAGATGATAGATGATATAGAGAGAGATAGACGATAGATACATAGAGATAGATAGATGAAAGATAAATAGATAGATGATAGATATATATAGAGATAGAGAGAGATAAATGATAGAATAGACAGACAGACAGACAGACAGACAGACAGACAGACAGACAGACAGACAGACAGACAGACAGATAGATAGATAGATAGATAGATAGATAGATAGATAGATAGATAATACAACTAAAGATAGAGGAAAACCCCCACTACCCCCAAAAAAGATCAAATAAAGATAAAAGAGAACTGGTTAAAAACTGTCAACAGCATCAGATTAAAAATAATATTTTCTTTCTGACTGATATAGCAGCTAATAAAAACAGCCCCTCTATTAACAACAGTTGAATTGTGATCGTGGAAGTGGATGTGTACAGCATCTACGAGGTCATCATTTATTGCCAGTACTGTATTAGATTTAATTTGCTACTGCTTTCATTCTAGAATAACTTCAACCTCAAAATCAACTACTTGAACTTCATAATGCTTCAGTGAAGCAATGTTACTTGATGTGGCTTCAGAAGCGTGCCTTCTTTGTCATGACACTTAGCTTATGGAACAGGCTTCCCTGGATCAGGTTGGCCCTGATCCTATTAGCCTTCAGGAAAATAGTGAAGACCTTTTCCCAAGTACTGAGGCCAGGATGTTGATAGAATTAGCATGGGAATGGGGCCTCAATTCAGTTTATTGTTTAAAATTCTGTTTTTAACATATTGTATTTTTTATTTTGTTTGCCATCCAGAGTCCTTTTGGAAAATGAGTGGTTGTATTTGTTAGATGAATAAAATCCTTGGATTTAAAGTCTGTTCACATTTCCCCAACAGTTGCAGTGTTTGTCCAGAATAAATAACTAA
Organism: Bothrops alternatus; assembly: GCA_034064705.1. Taxonomy (NCBI): domain Eukaryota; kingdom Metazoa; phylum Chordata; class Lepidosauria; order Squamata; family Viperidae; genus Bothrops; species Bothrops alternatus. The sequence goes on from JARGCV010000025.1 coordinate 3,787,115, forward strand.
TAATGATAATTAAATTTTACAAAAATTAATAAACACTAAAGGACAATGCATTTGTTTGTGCTCTTATATCTATATTTAAATATTAAATTTTATGTCTACAAACAAGTAAAGCAACCATCTAGTCTTCTTCTATTTCAACTGGATTCCACATACCAACAATTGTTCAAATTATTTAGATAAATTTGTCCAAAGTGAACAATTGTTTACGGTCCATGCAGAGGACTGCTCTAAGTCAATTACTCATGGTTCTTTAGTTTCTCATCTAATTTTTTGTGTGAAATGTATGTCTTTCACCATGTTAACTTTTTTCTTATGTGATAACTTTCAAATGTATCATTTAACATACCGGTACATATCCCTGGCTTATCTTCTTCTCCAGGCACAGTATTAAACAAGGCATTAAACCCTCCTTCTACTTCTCCCTCTGCAGCATGTATAAGCAAGGCTACTTGTAATTTTTCATTCTTCATTTCATCAGCGTTGTGAGCTGGACAACATAATTAAGTACAATGTGTTTGCCCTTCTCCTGTTTTCAGCTACATTTCCTTCAAAGTTTAACTTATCTGTCGAGTTGAGTTAATCTACTTTTCTCAAACTTCTTCCTGCCTTCTTTAGAATCCATCTTGTTCCATGTTATGTTATCCCAAGCAAAGAAGGATTCCAAGAATTGAGAAGAAAGTTGGATAAAACCAAAATACTTCACTGCTCTGAGTCAGCACCAACTGAGCTGAGCATGCCGCTTTACTCAAATATAACTTTAACCATAGTTAATACGAACCACATACTGCTCTACCCTGATATTTTTCATGCCTCCTCATCCTTCCACATCCCTCTGCCATGGTCTCAGCTCCTTTCCTCCCTCCCAACATAATTCCTTACACCATTCCACTATTTCATGTGCTTCTTAGAGATTCTTGGTTATTTCCCCATTATTTCCCAGGTTTCCCCTCCCCACTTCTTCCTCTACTTGGGTGTATTAGTTAAGGCCTCCCTGTTCTCATTGACACTCGGTTTACCCTTCAGGCATAATAATGGCTCATGACTGCAGATGGATTCCTTCCTTCCTTTTCATGTAGGAAGGGGGAGATAAAACTATGCTTTTTACATAGTGTATATCCTTGTCTTGTATATGTATTTATGGTGCATTTACTAATAATAATGCAAGACATTATTATAAACAGTGCTGAGACAGCAAAATATTATTGGCAGGTTTTCAGGATTCTTAGCTTTGTGCGAGATCTAAATACAGAACAAAATGAAGGTAACAGATGAGAGTTTCTGTTTTACAAATGATTTTTGGGGTATTAATCATTCTTGCATTGCTAGACAGATGGAATATGGAAATAAAAGATGGGCCATGCTGTATACAGAGAACTCTGGATTTATGTTTGCAAACAAATATGTACTTGTTACCTATGAAGCATGAACACACACATCTCTTTGGAAAGAAGACCTACTGAATTGCTTAGGTCTTTCTCTCTGATAAGTGTGCTTAGGATTGCTTTATGGCAGTTTAAGTGAAAAATAGCTTGTATGTATAGGGAATTAATTTTGACTCAGCGGGCATCTGTGTTCAGATCTTGACTTCTTGGGAGTAAATTGAGAGATACTACTGGCTGGCTGTTGGTTTTCTTCTAATCTCTCAGCAATGAGAAGAAACACATTTGTGCACCATATGGCATTTGTTAAAAATAAATTCCCAGGAAGGAAATTTCTAGGTGCTTATCATGTATTTGAAAAACTGTCATTGGTCACAAGTGTAGTTTCTTGCTCTAAATTCTTTATGTAATATATTTCCATGCCATGTCTCATTATTATAGCATCAAAATATAAACAGTATGATATAACAGATATCCTGGATGTCTTAGTCTACAAGAAATCCAATGGCTCCCTAGGACACACCATCTACCAGAAGAAAACACACACAAACCGCTATCTGCACGCACTCTCACACCACCACCCAGCACAGATCAACTCCATAGCCAAGACACTCATCTCCAGAACCAAATGCCTAGCTGACGAACAACACCTAAAAACCGAACTACACACTCTCACTAATGTACTAACATCCAACGGATTCCAAAGAAATAAGATTTCCAACTTAATCCAAAAAGAAACTCCCACTAAAATCCAAGACAGAGAACAAGAAAACGGCAAAGTCCTCCTCCCATACATAAAAGGCACCACAGACAGGATAAGCAAGATCCTCCACAAACATAACATCAAGACAGCATTCTGCACAAACAGAAAAATATCCACCATCCTAAGAAACCCTAAAGACAAAATTGAATTAGAAAATCAAGGAGTATATGAAATCCCATGTACTGCTTGCCCCACCACATACATCGGACAAACCAACAGAAGAATAAGTGCACGCATTGAAGAACACAAAAACTCAGTCAAAAAAGAGGAACCAACTTCTTCCCTGGTCCAACACCTTAAAGCCACAGGACATGAAATTGACTTCAAAAAGACCAGAACTATTGCCAAAACTGAACACTTTAATAACAGAATAATCAGAGAAGCTATCGAGATAGAAAAACGTCCACACAGCATGAACAAACGAGATGATACATCCCGCCTACCAGCCATTTGGAAACCCGCCCTTATTGACAAACGAGTCCCTAACACAAAGAATGACACCAGACCCACACTCACGAAAACCACACAGCATGTCACCACCATACATCCACGCAAAAAGCAAACCCAAACCCACACCGATGATGAAGCACGACCACAAACCAGAAGCCAGACCACAGCTGCATCATTAGCCAATATAAACCCCTCCAATCCATACATGAAGCAAACTGACACCCACCATGAAGATGAGGCACGACCACGAACGCGAAGCCAAACAGCTATGCAGCTCACCATCTCTAATCCCCCTGCAACTCAGACTAACCTGAGCACAACAAAGCCCCCACCCAAACAGAACACTCCCCCAGCCAATCAGAGCACAGCCAACCCCCATCCAATCAAAGCACAGCCAAGCCCCTAACCAATCAGAACACACCTCCACCCAATCAGAACACAACCAAGCTCCCAGCCAATCAGTTCAAACCCCCATTGGCAGTTAAAAGGAAGAAACAGCTACAATCACACATTGCTCCTAGAAGCACGAAGCCGAAAGCACCAGCCTGAAGATGACGAATGGGACTTCGTTGAAACATCACCAAGACACTTCAAATTCTACGTGGGAGAAAACCCGAAGAACCAAAGACCTACATACAAACACCCCCGAAAACCTCAGAAAACAAATATTTCTAGCTTCAGGTTTGGGAAGCAGACAGACAGATAGATAAATATTCTCTGTGCACTGCCTCCTAAACTTAAACTTGAATGCTTTAATGGTAAGATGCCTTGAAATTATACTTTCTCAAATGTTCTGAACAAGCTATAGAAATGTCTCCTCCATTCTCCAAACATTGCCCTGAAACAATTTCACTCAGTTCTGCAATTAGTGAGTGGAATATGGTAACCATTGCCATCTCGTTTTGTACTGCAGATAAAACTATTGTAAATGTGAGTGTTCTGGCCATGTTCAGCTTTGCTATGCTGAAAAAGTCTTGATTTTTTAAACCATTCTTATATAGCTGGATAGAAAATGAATTGCTTGTAAAACATCTTTGGAAAAAGAACATGTTTATGAAATTCTCCTGCATAATGTGTAGGACTCTTGTCCTTGTCAGCTGTATTTTATTGTGTCCTGTGTTTTTATTGTACCAACTAAAGAAATCTGCAGCACTTTGGCTTGCCATACTTCATTTCAAGCCCATTGCTGATAAAGTTTATTGAAATCCCAGCATGAAGAAGGAGTTCCTTTATAAGCCTTTTCTGAAGCAGGAAGCAGGATAGACAGTGAGACAATTGAATGATGGCAATATGTATACAAAAACTAGCATCTTCTACTATATTGTAACAAAGAAGTACCACTAAAACATATTTAAAAGAAGTTCTTAAGCGTTCTAAAAAGCCTTCTAGGCCTGGCTGTTTATTAGCATGGCCCAGATACACAGATACCTTGTGTGTTGGGGTTTATGCTTGCTTATCTATCCCCCTGTTGGAAATTTAATCTTATAATTCTGGTGCTGGGATACCAAGCCAATGCTTGCAAATTATTCTGCTGAACCATCTCTTTACTCAGCCAGCTAATTTTTCCCCATTCCAAATTCCTCTTTGTATGGCATATTGCATCAGAAACACCTACCTTGGGGGTTCTAGACAGTTGTCATAATCTAGTTTCCATACTTTCCTCAGGCAAAGTAAGTATCTTATGCTATTTTGAAAACTGCTATTATAGTACCTGTCTCTGTACTTGCTGAAACACTGCTGGGAACCTATGACCATATATCTGGCCACTTCTCTCAGGTAGGTCACTGTAGAGCAGACATGTCAAACATAAGGCCCGGGGGCCGGATGTGGCCCGCAAAGTGGTTTCATGTGGCCCCGTGAAGCCATCCTGGAAACAGTGAGGAAATGGCCCCCTCTGCCTTAGCTCTGGCCCAGGTCGGCCAGGAGCCAATGTACAATTTTGTGGTGACCATCTATGCTGAAACGCATTCAGTCTTAGCTCCACAAGGCCATCTGGAAACTGCGAGGAACCAGGAGAACCTCGAGCAGCAGCCTTGGGGAAGTGGGGCTGGGTTTGGTGCTGCGGATGTGCAAGGGCAGGTTGGGCATTTGACTTCTGCTGCCCAGGGCTCTGGGCAGCCTGCACCACCATCCAGCCCCCCACATGGCCTGAGAGGAACAGTGAGGCTCCTCCAATGGACCATGCCTTGGCACTTGCCCTGGTCCCACCCCCTTCTGCCAGAGACCCTCAGATCTGTCCCACTCCTGCCCAGGCCCCCACAGGCACCCTTGACATGAACAATGTAGAGCTGGCCACACCCACCCAGTAGGCCACACCCACTCCATCCACACCCACCCAATAGGCCACACCCACCCTGGCTACACACACCCAGCCCCCTGAGGACAACCACAATGCTGATGCGGCCCTCAATGAAATTGAGTTTGACACCCCTGCCATAGAGCCAAGATGGACATTCCAGTGGAAAGCTAAGATTTGAAAACTTCTTTGGTTAACTGATGTGAAATGTGCTCATTTTTCCCTCCTCACAAAATTGACTATTATGGTTTTAATTTGAATACATGTTTGATTGAATTGAATAACCCAAACTGCCATGCGACGGGTAAGCTCCTGTCCTAACCCCAGCTCCTGGGAACCTAGTAGTTTGAAAGCATGCAAATGTGAGTAGACAAATAGGTACCACTTCAGTGGGAAAATAACAGCACTCTGTGACATCATGCTGGCTTCTCAGTGCAATTCATGATGCTATAAACCTTACATGGTATCAAACTGGATTATATGCAGAACCACCGTCTCCCAAGGATAATGGCTAATTAAGTTAAAGTAAAGTAAAGGCTAATTAAGACTGTTAACATATTACCCTTGGTCATTCTCTTTGTTAAACTAGACATACTTAGTTCCTTAATCATTCATCATATGGTTTAGCCTCCAAACCCTTTATCATCTTTGTTGCTTTTCTCTGCACTCTTTCTAGGGTTTCAACATCTTTTTTTTTCTATTGTGGTAACCAGAATTGGGTGCATTATTCCAAGTGTGGTCTCACCACTGTCCCTTCATTTGATCCTGAACTATCCTACATCTGTTGATGTAATCTAGGACTGCATTTACTAATATTCTAGGTTTTCAAGAAAAGATTGGACAACCATGTGTATGAGAGAGTATGAGGACTCTTGCCTTGGGCAGGATGTTGGACTAGGAGACCTCCAAGGTCTTTTCCAGCTCTATGAGTCTATGATTCTAGGGCCCATAGTCAAAGTGGTCAAGGAGGGCTAAGTGGATCCCTATGCCCCATGGTATCATTACTAATATTTTTTCTGTTGTGTTATCAATTCTATTCATGGTAAGACTTGGGTTGGCAGAAGAGGAAAAACATTACTTTAAACTGAAACAGCTAAAACTGAATTTAAAATGCTTCCATAGGATTAGATGTGGGCAGATGTAGGAAGACATGCTCTCTAAAAGTGGTTAGTGAAGTCATCTTCATTACACAGTTCCCCTAACTGGAGGAGAGTCCCTAGCACCTTCTCCATAGATTATCTGTTGGATTGGAGCTGTGGATTCACTTACACTTTTTCTTGCACATAATTCTCTCTCTCTCTCTCTCTCTCTCTCTCTCTCTCTCTCTCTCTCTCTCTCTCTCTCTCTCTCTCTCTCTCTCTCTCTCTCTCTCTCTCTCTCTCTCTCTCTCTCTCTCTCTCTCTCTCTCTCTCTCTCTCTCTGTGTGTGTGTGTGTGTGTGTGTATGTGTACAATAGAATACATTATTTGAAAGAAAAATCTTACAAAGAGTCTTAACCATTTTGAATGAAAGCTAAGAGGATATTATCAGTGTGGAGGGGAATAAAAACTGATTTTCTCATAATTTCTAATGGGTTTTGTGTAGCCTTACCATTTTATAGATGGTAACTGATGTTAATCAAAAAATTATAGCTATTGATAGCTGTTTATATTTGGAGTAACATTTGGTCTATTGCCAACTCTTTTCCAATTTTTGTACAGGCAGGGAAAATTATTACTGTTACAATTGTATGACTGAAGTCCATTATTGTGAAATTAACATAAAACACTTAGAAACTTTTTTTAAAGTAATGCATTCTATTTCATAAAATGATCTGATTCCAAATTACAATTGCTAACTATAGAAAAATTGCATTAAGGTTAATAAGATACAACATTAATGGACAGATAAACACCTGAGTATCTTCAAATTAAACCTAGATGCATTTGTCTCAGTCTATCTTAGATATACTAAAAAAGTGGAAGAAGGTCAAATGATTTCAGTGAAATACATTACTCTTTGTTTATGTTTGCTGAAAATAAGGATAAAAAAATTGCCAAAATTAATTTGATATATTTTTTCATTTTCTACTTCCAGTTCATTCCATTTATTTTTATACAGTATACTGTTTCTTGCATATCTGTTATTAGAAAGATCTTGCATGCCTGTAGTTCACAATCGGTGCATCTTTGAATGGAACTCTTTAGTCATGAACTGAACCATAAAATTTGGGAAACTGAAGGCATTCAGGCAGTTTGTACATAGATTTAATTAATGTAAATTGGGTAGGTTTGAATAGAAATGCAGATACAACAAATTTATCTCCTGTTCCTCTGCCTGAAAGTAAATCAATAATTTCAAATTAGAAGGAAGAAGAAGTATTTACACTTTAAACTACAAAATCCCCATAAGAAGACAGACAGATTTAGAATGAAGGAAGATTGAAGGCAATGTGCAAATCTTTTCATCAGATTCACATAAGTCAAATTTCAAAAACTAAAGTAAAGGATTTAACTAATCACTATCCTCAGGGATCTGTTTCAAATTCTGATCAAACTTTATTTTGAGTAATAACAGCCATTCTTTTAAATTAACAATTTATGATGCAGCAGAAGCATAACAATCAGTAAAACTGCTAGTTGAAATTTCAGTAGATACCATTGTACACTACATTGATTGCTCCTGGACTAGTCCTTACCGGTTTTTTTTTTCCTTCAAGATTTTTGGGTAGTGGTTTGCTACATTCCTAGAGAGAGGGAGTGCCCAAAAGTCATCCATCTGGCTTTGTGCCTCAGGCAGGATTAAACCTCAGAGTCTTGTCTTAATTAGTGGAATGAATTAGTAGATAGGCTAATTTGATGTCAACAAGAAAGGCTACTGATTACCAATTACATGTAACATCTTTATGTTGTATGTTGATAGTTAGAAGTAGACAGATCTCTTTGCTGCCCTGTCAGGCAAGTGGCTTGGCACTTTAGGACAATCCCACAGTGGTCCTATTCTCTGTGGCATTTTTGAAGGAAAAACAAAATCTTGTTTGCCCCAACCAGCCACTTCTTTTCCCCACAGGAATATCTCTGGGAATTATCCTGTACCACCATGTGTAGCTTCTCACCAAGCCCTTTGCTCTCAGGAATCCACCATCTCTGAACACAGAGGTTGCAGAAGCCAATGTAAAAGCCAATAAATGAAAAGACAATAGCAGAACCAAAGGCATTTGAAGATACAGTTGCACTTCATTGGAGAGATAGGAATGACACTCTTCTCTTCACAATTAAGAAGCAACAAAGCTGTTTCACTGTATTTGAAGCATTAGCATCAATTTTACTGGTGTGGAGGTGGAGGGGGGGGAGAGAGAAATCCTTAAGTTCATTCTCAGTATTGATAAGTCATTGTCTGACATAATTCAGCTTCATGCTGTCATCCGACCAGCATTGCATGGCACAGTGAAGCCTTGGAAACCACAAACAAACAATAATAATTTGATGCAAATGTATGGGTATTGAATTAATTCATATGTATTGATTGGTTTTCTTTGTCCTAGCCCTTCTCCTTTTTGCAGTGCTGTCCTCAGTGTACCACACAAAAACAAATGTTCCCTTTGACATTGCACAGCCTAGATTTAGATTTGAAATGTACAACTGAGGTTTCAAGCTGTCTACAGCCTTATGACTTTTAATGTGACAAAAGAATGAAATGATTAAATAGGCCAGACATGTCAAACAAAAGGCCCGGGGCTGGGTGCGGCCCGCGAAGTGGTTTCATGTGGCCCGCAAAGCCATCCTGGAAACAGTGAGGGAACAGCCCCCACTGCCTTGGTCCTAGCCCAGGCCAGCTAGGAGCCAATGTACAATTTTGTGGTGACCATCTATGCTGAAATGCATTTAGTCTTAGCTCCGCAAAGCCATCTGGAAACAGCGAGGAACCAGCCCCTGCCACATCGGCCTCACCCCCTGGGTGCGTGCTGGGGAGGTGTCACCCTTTGTAAGGAATGAAGAAATGCACCATCGCCTGGAAGTGGCCAGCAAATGGCCCTCGCCTACTTCACATATCTGGCTTGATGGGCTCTGGGGGAGAGATTTCGGTAGGCAGCGGGGTGCTCTCCTCACCGAGCTGAGAGGCTGAGCCAGACGGTGTAAATCCAAAAAGAAATGCGAGGCCGCCCAGCTCCCAACCTGCCTGGTTTCAGCAGGCAGCGGGGCGCTCTCCTCACAGCACCAAGAGTTGAGCCGGGTGGCGCAAATCTGATGAGAAGTGCAATGCTGCCTAGCCCCCAGCCTGCCCAGTTTCAGCAGGCAGCAAGGTGCAAAGCTGGCGAGCTTTACACCACTGGCTCAACCTCTTGGTGCTGTGAGGAGAGCACCTGGCTACCTGCCGAAACCGGGCAGGCTGAGGGCTGGGTGGCATTGTGCAGGTAATGTTGACTCTGCTCATGGCATCCCCTCCCCCAGAGCCCACCAAGCCAGATATGTGAAGTAGGTAAGGGCCATGTACTGGCCACTTCCAGGCAGTGGTGGATTTCTTCATTCCTCACGAAGGGTGACACCTCCCCAGCTGCGTTTCTTGCCTGTTTTTCTCCCTCCCTCATCTCAAATATTTTCCCACCACTCTGTACTTAGAAAGGAAGGAAAGAAGGAAAGAAGGAGACAGAGGGTCTGAGGGAAGTCCTGCCTTAGTCCTGCCCTGCTGCCCTTTCACCATCCCCTTGCTCCCTCCTCCTGGACTATCCTGGGGGTCTCCCTTCCTATTGCTAAGGAAGCTTTGGATACAAAGCCGGGTCTCCTCCCATGGAGAGGGAATGGGCCTCCCTCTGACTTTGCGCTTGTACCCATCATGAGCAACCTGGGTAAGGAGAGCAAACACAGCAGCAGCAGCCTTGAGGAGGAGGTAAGTGCAGCTGGGTGCCCCCTTGGGGAAGTGGGCTCAGCTTGATGTCACGGGTACTCAAGGGCCAGGCTGGGCATTTGACCTCTGCTGTCCAGGGCTCCCAGCAACCCACACCACCATCCAGCCCCCCTTGCATGGCCTGAGAGGAACAGTGAGGCTCCTCCAGTAGACCATGCCTTGGCACTTGCCCTGGTCTCACCCCCTTCTGCCAGAGACCCTCAGATCTGTCCCACTCCTGCCCAGGCCCCTACAGGCACCCTTGACATGAATGATGTAGAGCTGGCCATGCTCACCCAGTAGGCCACATCCACTCCATCCATACCCACCCTGGCCACACCTACCCAGCCCCACCGAGGGCAACCACAATGCTGATATGGCCCTCAATGAAATTGAGTTTGACACCCCTGAAATAGACAATTGGAAAGAATAATATTTATGGTTAAATTACACTTACTTGAAATCAAGCTTAGTTCTTGTTTTGGCCCCACACATTTCTTTTGGAAATGTTAGCCTCATGATACCACTCAAAGACTAAATTTGGCACTTGATGATAAAAAAGCTATGAATTGTTTATTTATAGCATTAAGAGGGTGAATCACGATATCCTCAAAGTGTACCGCCAAAGTTTGGGAACTGTAAAAAGACATTTTTTTAAAGTAGATATCAATAAACTGTGAACAACCAAGGAAAGCTGTGAAGGATGGTTAGATGTAGTTAATCCTCCTTGTTGGCTTCACAACCAGTTGATGAACAAAATGTCTTATGTCTATCCTTTCTCATATCAAGACTTACGTTTCTGGCATCTCCACTATACACAGCAATCCTGTTTTCCAGATTGTTTAATTGTTTGAAATTCTCTAGTCTGTTAGGGACTATCTATGTCTCCATAGCACTGCAGATGCCAGCTGGGAAGAATTGTGTCTCTTCTTCATCACATCTTGCCATTCCATAGAGAGAGCAAAGGCCTGAGAGCATCACCTTCTCTAGCTTGCACAAAAATCTCATAATATTCAGAAGTCCATTACATTCCATAAATCTTCAAGAAAAAACTTAGGTGTCTTCCTTATACAGGAAGAAAACTACCCTGAAATTGAATTTTATCAAGGAATGGTCTGGCCATGATCATGGGGTACTACTTATACTATACTTCAAGATAGTAATAAAGTTACATCTTGCTATCTGTCAGGGTGGTGACTAATTAAAATGTTCCTATGATTGCCATGAAGGCATCAAATTCCCAATCTGGCTATTCAGTGTGGTCTTAGGTTGAAGGTTTCCTGGTATACAATTATTCTAAATTCTTCCCTACTATCCAAACCACTTTTGCTAGCTGCTGAACAGGAATATCTCATAGCCTGACCCAGGGTAAGTATCCTGATATATGAGATAATGACTCTGTGGATCATGGCAGCTTTTTTTTTTTGACTCGCTGGTCTTTGTTGCTTCTGAATGGAATGATCATGTGGTACTGCTTTTTCAGATCAAGTACTTCTAGCTCACCTACCACTCCATGTTGTCTGTTTTCTGTGATTAAATGACAATACTAATCCTATTATGGACTAGTTGAGCACTGAATGAGAGCTATAGAGAACTGTAGCTGTGCATCAAAAATTCTGGATATTAAAAGATTGAAATAAGATTCCATGGATCCTGGCCTACTTTCCATAATCTCTATTTTCAGGTCATATCTTATCCTTCCCTCCCAATAGTTGCCCAGACTCAATGACAACTTAGATGGTCTGAATTAAAATCTCTAGAAATAGTGTAGTTCTCAATCATTCGGGGATTAATCTCACTAAGTTTAGTTCCTGGATTGAAACCAGGATTTTGAAAAATGGATCTCTGCACTTCTAGTATACTGTGAGAAAAATAGGAACAGCTGTCAGAATCCAATTATATTTCATTTCTAGTTATCTACTATGGGGAAAAACCCATTTCTGCCCTCTCTGGATTCTGTCATACTACGAAGGGGAAGGGGGATGATCAGGGGGGGTTTATGGCTTACACTTCCTTCAGTAAACTACAAAAGGACTGGATGTTGATTCCCATCAAGAGGACTGACCATAACAATATGGCCATTGCCTTTTATCTATTCAGCTCTCTGTCTTCCTTTTGCTGGCAGAGAGGGAAAAGGGTGGGAATAAGGCAACGCCTGGAATCCGGGAAAAGAGGATGAGTGATCGTTGCTGGAAGAACTATGGGGGGGGGCTGCTTGGGAACCCTTAAAACATTGAAGGATGGGAGAGAACTCCTCAGATCCTGTCTAGAATGCCTGCAACTATCTTCCCTTAATAAAGATGACTGTTGGAAGAGATATTCCAAGAGTTCTGTCTTGGGATGTAAAGTCGGGTGGATTCATACATTAGACAGATCTGCAAAATTAATCCACCTGGAAGGGAGAACCTTGCCAGGGGGGACTTTGCTAAAATTACCATGTCAGACGACAGAGCAGGGAAGAGAGAACACCCCCCCCCAGAGAGGGAGCCGCTGCCCCGACTGAAAACCTGCCAGATGTCGGGATCTGAGAAGTCAGATTCCTCAGGAGAAGAGGTGGTGGAGACACATAACCACAAACCTCGGTGGTCAATGGGGGTTGGAAAGAAAGGTGAGTGGGAAAAGAAATCAAGAAAGATGACCCTGAGATGGGGGGGCCAACCAACCAGAATGGAAGCAGGAGATGGGGAAATCCCTGTACGCAAGTGAAGAGGAAGGGAGCTGGGCACCCTATTTGGGCTGGATCCTAGAGAAAGCTATCAACCTGATGAAGAGAACTCTCAGCTCCCTAGGAGAGGAGAATTCTGAGCCCTATGGCCACACCAGCTCCTGGAGCCTCAACTGGAGAGACACCAAGGGGGAAGTGGAACCTGCAGCCCCAGGGATGTCCACTGATCCAGTAGTCCCCACTCCCCGCTGATGGCGATCTGGATGGAAGACACTACCACCGACAACGAAGGCACTGATCCATTCAAAGATTCCCGCCACTGGATGTGAGATTCAAGGAGGAACCCACATGCTTGGGTTTTTTCCTAACCCAAGTCCTCAGCTACATGGAGGAATACGGGCGGCACATCCCCAGTGACAAAACCCATATCCGGATCGTGCAATCTGCTCTGGATGGGCCAGCTGCAGATTGGGTGGTGAACGTGCATGACTCCAATGACCCAGAGCTCAATGACTTCAACCATTTCATGTTCTCTCTGAGAAGGCAATTTGAGGACCCCCCTGGCTGACCGCAAAGCCCACGAAAGGATAAAAATGATGAGGCAAGGCAAACGCTCGGTAGCCAAATATACGCAAGAATTCCGGGCCATTGCCAGCAAACTGAACTGGCCGGAAGACATCCTCCTTAGCCATTTCAAAGATGGACTAAACTATGACCTATATGATGCTTGCCTGCCCCGAGGGGACCCACACCAACTTGACAAATGGTACGTCCTGGCAGAGGAAGCAGAGATCAACCTACTGAAGAGGTACCGTCAAGGAAAACAATGGAGCCGCTCACCACCTGAGTTGACACGTGAACTAGTGAAACCATTGGCTATGGCCAAGAAGCAAATGGGGTGTTTCAAGTGTGGGAGAGAGGGGCATTGGGTTGTAGAATGCTGCTCAAAAGCCCCCCAGCACAACCCAGACAGATCACCAGCCAGCAGATCCGGGAAGTCTCCAGCTAAGCCAAAAGAACCTGCCATGAGAGTGATGGAGGCTGTGGAATCCCCTACCTCTGCCCATTGTGGGGAAAGAACTCCACCTACACCGCAGGGCCAGTGGACACCTCAGACGACAGCTTGGAGGGCGAACCCCTGGTAAGTGGACCCATCGTACCCATCCTCAAGACAGTGACTATATTAATTCCCCCCATGTCCGAAGCTGTAAAGGTGAAAGCCTTAATAGACTCTGGCTGCACCCACTGCCTCATTAGCCCAACGCTAGTGGGAAACCTGGGCATTCTGTCGAGACTGGAACAACCAATCTCATTTGGCCAGTTAGATGGGTCCATAGCAGGAGGGGTGCCAGCTACCCTAGCCACGTTACTAATCCTCCTCTCCCTGGGCAAACATGAGGAAGACATAACGTTTGTAGTGACCCCAGGCATGGAATGCCCCATGATCCTAGGGATGGAATGGTTAAAGAAATGGGACCCCTGGGTGAATTGGAGGATGGCAGAAATCAATTTCCTGAAAGGGGACCCCATGGACTTAAAATCCCAAGGGGAGCTACCAAAATTAAGAACAAAAAAAGCATCCATGGGAGAGGAAAAGGGGCTACCAGAAATACCAGAGGTATACAGAGATCTTGTTGAAGTTTTCAGTGGGGAGAGGGTGGATGAGCTTCCCCACCACTGACCCACAGACTGTGCCATTGAATTCAGACCTGGGGCAAAACTCCCAAAGCCCTGATTATACTCCATGAGCCCAAAAGAGAAGGAGGAAATGGAAAGATTCATAAAGAAAAACCTAGAAAGGGGATTCATTGAACCATCCAAGCCTAAAGTGACTGCCCTGGTTCTCTTTAGAGAGAAGAAGGATGGCTCTTTACACTTATGCGTGGATTATAGGCTCCTGAATGCAATCAGTGAAAGCAACCTAAACCCCCTGCCCCTCATGAAAGACATGTTGTCACACCTCTCAAAAGGGAAAATTTTCATTAAACTAGATCTAAGGGAAGCCTACTATTGCATGAGAATTAAGGAAGGGGATGAATGGAAGACCACATTTAACTGCCCAATGGGGTGCTACCAATTCAAAGTCTTGCCATTTGGATTACAAGGGGGACCCGCAGTATTTATGCAATTAATCAATGACGTTCTAAGGGAGCACCTATTTAAGGGGGTCCTGGTTTACTTAGATGACATCCTTATCTTCACCGAATCAAAAGAGGAACATGTCAACCTAGTCACAGCAGTTTTAAAGAAACTGCAAGCCGCCCACCTATATGCCAAACTCTTGAAATGCGAATTCCACCAGGAAAGGATAGACTACCTAGGTTATCGCATAGACCCACAGGGCATTGAAATGGAGCCAGAGAAGGTCAGAGCAGTATTAGAATGGGCACCGCCTCGCACAAGAAAGCAACTGTAAAGTTTCCTGGGGTTCGCAAACTTTTACCGCCAATTCATCCCCTCATTTGCTCAAATAGCCCTGCCCCTCACAAACTTACTAATAACAAAGGGAGCATCCTCAGTAAAACCTAGCCAGCCACTAAAATGGACAATGGAATGCCAAGCGGCGTTTGAGAGATTAAAGAGACTTTTTTTTGCCGAACCAGTACTGAGGCACCCAGACATGGATAAGCCGTTCATAATACAGGCAGATGTAAGTGATGTGGCAGTGGGGGCTGTACTATTACAAGAAAACGGTGAAGGGGTTTTGCAACCGTGTGCGTATACATCCAAGAAACTCACCGAAATGGAACAGCGCTGGCCTGTGTGGGAAAAAGAGGCATATGGGATTCGGTGGTCATTACTCATGTGGTGCCAGTTCCTTGAAGGTAATAAAATCCCTTTTCAGGTGTGGACAGACCATAAAAATTTGGAAGCCTTGAAAACACCCAGGAAGCTCAACCCCAAGCAAGCCCGCTGGTCCCAGCATTTTCACCAATTCCACTTTACGCTCAAGTATTTGCCGGGGGGAAAGAACTTCCTGGCAGATGCACTGTCTCGCATGCCCCAATATAACAGCATGTGAGCCACCGACTCTAAATCGATGATGGTAGAATCACAACTGGCAGCACCAGTAACCATCAGAACCCAAACTAAATTAAAACCACAGCTGAGTAGCCAAACAGCAATTGAATTCCAGAAAAGTTTTGAAACAGATGAATGGTTCCAGAAATATAAACACGTGTGCACAATGAAAGACGGGCTGCCTTGGGTGGGAGAAAAGTTATATATACCAACAACCCAAAGAGTCACATTCATGCAGCTTTGCCACGACACAAAATCAGCAGGGCATTTTGGATTTGTAAAAACATTACACTTAATTAAACAGCAATTTTGGTGGCCATCCACGAAAAAGGACATAGAAAGGTATGTGGCCAGCTGCCCAAAGTGTGCAACTGAAAAGAGGTTGCAAGGGAAATCGCCCAGACTGTTACAAACAGTGGCAAATCCCTCAGTCCCCTGGAGGGAAATAGCCATGGATTTTATAGTGGAATTACCAGAAAGCAATGGGAATACTGTCGTCTGGACAGTCACAGACTTGTTTTCCAAACAGGTACACTTTATCCCTTGCCAAAAGATTCCCACCGCAAAAGTCTTAGTGAAACTTTTCGTGCAGCATATTTACAGATTACATGGGGCACCCCAACACATCATATCTGATAGAGGAGCGCAATTTACGTCTGCATTTTGGAAGGAATTTTTATCCCTCTTAGGGATCACTCAGGGACTGTCATCTAGTCATCATCCTCAAGGAAACAGTCAATCAGAACATTGTAACTCAGTACTTGAGCAATACTTAAGATGCTTTATTGATTTCCAGCAAACGAATTGGATGGACCTACTCCCTTTTGCAGAAGTTGCCTACAATAATGCAGTCCACTCCAGCACAGGTTACACTCCTTTTCAAATAGCTACCTGTCAAAGTTTCAACCCCATGCCAGAACTAACCCCAAACTAACGGGTGATCCCATCACTGAAAGAATGGATGGAACAATTACAAAACACCAATAGTTAGAAAAGCACTAGATGAAGCTAGGCAGGCATACAAAGCACAAGCTGATAAAAAAGGGTTGAGCCTACACCATTCATCATAGGAGAAATGGTGTACTTATCTACAAAATACCTAAAATCTCTACAACCCTGTAAAAAACTTGGACCAAAATATGTAGGGCCTTTTCCAATTAAAAGAATCATAAACCCAGTAACAGTAGAATTAGAATTACCCAAAAATCTTAGGCAAATACACCCAATTTTTGACTGCAGTTTGCTGAAAAGAGAACATCAGTCACCTTTACGACCAAAACTCTCACCACCACTACCTCCAATCATGGTGGAAGGTGAACAACACTTCGAGATAAAGGAAATCCTAGATTCTAGAAGATATCATGGGGCAACTCAGTACCTAGTAGCATGGAAACACCTCCCTGCCTCACAAAACGAGTGGGTCCATAAACGTCATGTCAGAGCCCCAAAGCTATTAAAGAAGTTTCATACAGAGTACCCTAATATGCCAGACTAACTTTTATACCTGTTTTGTCTTTACAGGTGGATCTCTCTTATTTTTAAGGGGGCAGGATGTCAGAATCCAATTATATTTCATTTCTAGTTATCTACTATGGAAAAAAAAAACCATTTCTGCCCTCTCTGGATTCTGTCATACTACGAAGGGGAAGGGGGATGATCAGGGGGGTTTTATGGCTTGCACTTCCTTCAGTAAACTACAAAAGGACTGGATGTTGATTCCCATCAAGAGGACTGACCATAACAATATGGCCATTGCCTTTCATCTACTTAGCTCTCTGAAGTCTTCCTTTTGCCGGCAGAGAGGGAAAAGGGTGGGAACAAGGCAATGCCTGGAATCTGGGAAAAGAGGATGAATGATTGTCGCCGGAAGAACTATGGGGGGGCTGCTTGGGAACCCTTAAAACATTGAAGGATGGGAGAGAACTCCTCAGATCCTGTCTAGAACGTCTGCAACCATCTTCTCTTAATAAAGATGCCTGTTGGAAGAGATATTCCAAGAGTGCTGTCTTCTCAAGATGTAAAATGGAGTGGTCCTTACAACAGCTAGAAATATTTTATTTTTATATTCAAATGGGAAGGAATTTGCAAAAAAATGTACATCATTAGGAATAGTAACTAAATTTCACAGAAATGGATAAGGATTTCTAAGCTGTTTTTTTAAATTGATTTAATTGTAATTGCTATCATACTGTTTTATTTTTGAGGAGGCAAACATGATGTGAGGATTAGGGTTAGGGTTTCCTGATAGTGAGAGCAATTAACTAACAGAACAGCTGCCTCCAGAAATTGTGGGTACTCCATCACAGAGGTTTTCAAGAAAAGACTGCACAGCCATTTGTCTGAAATGGTACAGGGTCTCTTGTACAAAATACAGAATAACAGACTAGAAAACCTGCAAGATCCTTTCCAGCCCTATAATTCTATGATCCTGGAGGAAGAGGAAACAGCTAATAGAAACCATACTGTTGTGTGGTATAAAGGGAGGGAGTATACAGCCAAATAAATGCCACTGTTTATGGTACATAGTGTTAATATCTATAATTGGGGGAAATAGAGCCCCATTAGTAGAGTTGAATAGATAGCTATAGCAAGGTCATCCCATAGTATTCTCAGATGCTACATGCTGGTTGTAAAGGACACAGTATGATGATCACTATTTTCTTTATAGTTCCTGTGTAACATTTTGGATGGTATATAATCTTAACCATGCTTAGTTAGGAGGTCTTTGGCTTCATTTGGCTGTGAGCCCAGCAAACACTATAGCTGTGCAGGGCAATAAAAGATAACCTTTGTCACATCTATTTTCAATTGTGTTGGTTATTTAAGTAGGCATTTTCCCACAACAGTTGTCAGATAGACTAGGCTGGAAAAAAAAAAAGAATTCATATCTGGTGCAGGTCTTTCAATACACCATTACACATTTCACCTAATGTTTAGTGTGGGTCAGAGTGAGAGCTTAGTGGTATATAACATATAATAACTTGCCTTGAAAAAACACTTGGTTCAATATCAGTTAACAAGGCTGAGAAAATAATTTTTAAGTTAAACTACAGCAACCATGGGAGAGTTCACCATTCCCTAATTCCTTTTGCTCAGTAGTTCCTCTTTTCCCATACTGGGCAGGCTCCAATTTCCCAGCAGCTGCTTGCTTAGTTTCTCATTTAGAGAATTCAAATGCTCTACAAGCAATATTCTAAGAAGCAATAAAACAGGTTAAGCACTGGATAGATTTATTGGATAACGACACACCAGTTTTACAAAGAGAAAGAAAGAAAGCAAAAGGAAAGAAAAGTTAATTAGTAAAAGTCTTGTGAAATATGAATTACTATTATTCAACTGACCACAAGAGTTAACTCATTCTGTAGAAGCTACCTTTAAGAGAAATTAAGATTGGAAAGAATTCACAAATGGAAGTTTCTTAATAAAACACAGGGGGAAACCTGAATATAGTTACAATGAAAACCAGTAAAGGATATCATAGTAGTTAAGCAGGTTAGGATATTAAATAGGTCATGGTCCATGGCAGAGTCCACTCATACTAGTCAATATAAAGATTTTCTGATTATTAATACATAGGATATTAACTTCATTGGCTGATCCTGGCCACCTTAGACAAAGATTGTCTCTGTAGCCTTGAGGAAGATTACAAAATACAGAATAACAGAGTTGGAAGGGACTTTGGAGGTCTTCTAGTCCAACCCCCTGCTCAAGAAGGAGATCCTATACCATTTCAGATGAGAGACTGTCCAGTCTCTTCTTAAAAACCTGCAGTGATGAAGCATCTATAACACAGGTGTCAAACTCGCTACATCACATGATGTGTTGCGACGTATTGTGACTCTTTTTGCATTGCTGGCAATGGGATGGGTGTGGCTTTGGTATGATGAAACTGGCCTGCGGGCCAGCAGTTTGACACCCCTGATCTATAACTTCTGAATGCAAGCTGTTCCATTGGTTAATTGTCCTCATTGTTAGGAAGGTTCTCCTTAGTTCCAGGTTGCTTCTCTCCTTGATTAGTTTCCATCCATTGTTTCTTGTCTTGCCCACATGTACTTTGGTAAATAAGTTGACCCCTTCCTCTTTGTGGCAACCACCCAAATACTGGAATACTGCTATCATGTTCCCCCCAGTCCTTCTTTTTTCTAGACTACCCAAACCCAAATCCTTCATATGTTTTAGTTTTCAGGCTTTTAACCATCTTAGTTGCTCTTCTTTGCACTTTTTCCAAAGTCTCAACATCTTTTTTGTAATGTGGTAACCAAAACTGGATGCAATATTCCAGGTGTGGCCTTACTAAGGCTTTATAAAGTGGTACTAATACTTCACATGATTTTGATTCTATGCCTCTGTTTATACAACCAAGGATTGTGTTAGCTTTTTTGACTCTGCTGAATACTGCTGGCTCATATTTAAGTGATCATCTACTAGGGTTTCAAGGACCCTCTCACAGTTACCGTTTTTGAGTCAGTTTTCACCTAATCTGTACTTAAAATAGAATAGAGCTGGAAGGGACCTTGGAGATCTTCTAGTCCACCCCCTGCTCAAGCAGGAGAATCTATACCATCTCAGACAACTGACTTTCTAGCCTCTTCATAAAAATCTCCAGTGATGGAACACCCACGATTTCTGAAGGCAAGCTGTTCCACTGGTTAATTGTCCTCACTGTTAGTAACTTTCTCTTTAATTCCAGGTTGCTTCTCTCTTTGATTGGTTTCCAACCATTGTTTCTTGTCCTGCCTCTGGTGCTTTGGAGAATAATTTGACCACCTCTTCTTTGTGGCAGCCCCTCAAATACTGGAATACTGCTATCATGTCAGCCCTATTTCTTCTTTTCTTTAGACTAGCCAAACCCAAGTCCTGCAGCCGTTCTTCATATGTTTAGTCTCCAGGCCTTTGATCATCTTAGTTGCTCTTCTTTGAACTTTTTACAAGGTCTCAACATCTTTTTTGTAGTATGGTGACCAAAATTAGTTGCAATATTCCAGGTGTGGTCTCACTAGGGCAGTGGTTCTCAACCTGTGGGTCGTGACCCCTTTGGGGGTCGAATGACCCTTTCACAGGGGTTACCTAAGACCATCGGAAAACACATTTCCGATGGTCTTAGGAACCGAGACACCGCTCCTCATCCGTCTCCGCATGGCCTCCTCCACCATTTACAGAGAGAGAGAGAGGCACTTTCGCTTCCCTTCTCTCTCTCTCTCTCTCTCTCTCTCAGGCGGACTTACCTCCTGCAGGGCTCCTGATTGGCCCTGTGCCCGAATGCCCCACCCCCTGGAAGAAGCGCGGCCAGGGCCTCGTGGCTTGGAGCCGCCCAGGGAAGCCCTGGGATCCCCGCTGGGAGCAGCCCACTGGAGGCTCTGCTGAGCGGGCCAGCCCTCCCAAAAGCCGCTGCCCAAGGGAGACCAGCCTCTGCGATCCCCAGCCAGCCCGACCATTGGACCCCCACCCAGCCTGACCATTGGTAGGAGAGGAGAACCGCCTCCTGGGGCACGGCGCTGGCGGCGGCTTCCTTGCAGTATTCCTCCTCCTCTTCTTCCTCCTGCTGCCCCCAAAGCAGCTCGGGCGGACGCTGGGGCAAGAGGGGTGCCTGGGGGGTGCAGCCGGGCTGGCAGAGGGGCTGGCGGGGCTGCATGGCACCAACCCCCATCATGGCTCCATTGGATGGGCGGAGGGCGAGGCCATGCAGCACGGAGTCCCAGCTAGGGCAACTGCTTCCTCGCCCTCCTCCTCTCCTTCCTCCTGCTGCCCGCCAGGTGGCTCAGGTGAGCGCTGCCTCCACCGTGGCTCCATTGATGGATGGAGGATGAGGCCGGTCAGTGCGGAGTCCCAGTGGGGGCGGCGGCTGGGCTGGGGGCAGCAGGGACCCCGACGAAGCTGCCCTGTTGTGGCTGTTGCCGCCGGAGCTGCTGCCTCCCGTCCTGCTCCCCCTCCCCACCCGTTCGGCTGATGATGCGGCGGGGTGGCGGCCAGGCGGCGGCCAGGCTGGGGGTGGTGGCAAGGAACCCCAACGATGCTGCTGGGCCGCTGCTGCCACCACTGCCAGAACCACTGCCTCCCATCCTGCTCCCCCTCTCCGCCTGTTTGGCTGAGGATGTGCAGAGACCGGGGGTGGTGGGGACCCCCGACGATACTGCCGTAAGAGAGAAAAAGAGAGAGAGAGGAAAGAGAGAGAAACAGAGGAAAAGAAAGAGGAAAGAGAGAGAGAAAGAGGGAGGAAACAGAGAAAGAGAGGAAAGAGAAAGAGAGAAGAGAGAGAGAGGAAAGAGAGAAAGAGAGAGAAGAAAGAGAGAAAGAGAAAGAGGGGGAGATGAAAGAGGAAAAGAGGGGAAGAGAGGAAAAAGGGAGAGAGAGAAGAGAGAGAATGAGAAGAGAGAGAGAAGAGAAAGAGAGAAAGAGGAAAGAGAAAGAGAGAGAGAGGAAAGAGAGAAAGAGAGAGAGGAGAGAGAGAAAGAGAGAAAGAGGGAGAGAAATGGTGCTTGGAGCGGCCTTCCTGCCCCCCTCCCCAGCCAGCTGGATGGGGGGCTGGGGGTCACCACAACATGAGGAACTGTATTAAAGGGTCGCGTCATTAGGAAGGTTGAGAACCACTGCACTAGGGTTTTATAGAGCAGTACTAATACTTCTCATGATCTTGATTCTATGCCTCTGTTTATGCAACCCAGGATTGTATTAGCTTTTTTGATTGCTGCTGCACATTGCTGGCTCACAGTCAAGTGATTATCCACTATTACTCCAAGGTCCCTCTCAGAGTTACTGTTTTTGAGCCAGGTCTAACCTAATCTGTACTTGTACCTTTGGTTTTTCCTGCCTAAATGTAAAACTTTGCTTTTTTCCACATTAAAACTCATGTTGTTGGATAGGGCCCATTGTTCCAGTTTGTCAAGATCTTTTTGGATTCTGAGCTTGTCTCCTGGGGTGTCGGCTATTCCTGCCAGCTTAGTGTCATCTGCAGATTTGATGAGATTCCCTTCTATTCTGTCATCTAAGTCATTGATGAAGATATTGAAGAGTACTGGGCCTAAGATGGAGCCTTGTGGTTCCCCACTGCTTACTTCTCTCCATGTGGATGTAGTACCATTAAGGACTACTTGTTGAGTATGGTTTGCCAGCCAATTATAAATCCATCTGGTGATGATGCTGTCTTTCCCACATTTTTCTAGCTTACCAAGAAATAGGTTGTGGGTTTTTTGTTGTTGTTGTTGAATGCCTTGCTAAAATCTAAGTATGCTATGTCCACAGCATTTCGCTGTTCTACTAATTTAATCACTTTGTCAAAGAATGAAATAAGATTGGTTTGGCAGGATCTGTTTTTAATAAACCCATGCTGGCTTTTACTTTTAACTTTATTTGTTTCTAGATGTTCACAGATTTTTTTTGATTATCTTCCCAGGTATTGATATTAGGCTGATTGATCTGTAGTTTCTTGGGTATGGTTTTTTTTTTTTTTACCTTTTCTGAAGATGGGAACCACATCAGCCTTTTCCAATCCTCTGGTAATTCCCCAGTGTTCCAGGATTTTTGAAAGATATGGTACAATGGTTCTGAGATAACATCTGCCAGTTCCTTCAGAATTCTGGGATGTAATCTATCAGATCCTGGTGATTTATATTTGTCAAGATCAGATAGGTGTTCTCTAATCATTTTCTTGCTTATTTTAATTTTTATTTCTAGTTTGTCTTTTACAGTTAGGTTTTTGGAAGGTTGGGCTATAGTTTCTTTTTGCTTGGAATCAGGTTCTAATGGTGTTGAAGATTTGCCTCCCTCCCCCCTCAATTTTAGTTTAAAGCCCTTGTAATAAGATGAGCCAGTCATTTTCTGAATATATTCTTTCCAGTTCTTGTGAGATTCACTCCATACCTTGCCAGTAGCCCTTCATTTAGGTAATACAGCCCATGGTCTAGAAACCAACTTTCTCTTGACAACACCAGTTTTTAAGCCAGTGGGTCATTTCTAAAATCCTTTGCTCTCTCATTAGATGTTGGCCTTTTGTTGGAAGTACACATGAAAACATCACTTGAGCTCCTAATTTTTAAACTTCCTTCCCTAGCTGTTTGTAATCTCTTGTTATTGTTTTTAGATTCATTGTTGAATCATGTGTAGGAGAAGAAAGGGGTAATAATCTGTTGGGTTGATTATATTAGTAAGTTTCTCAGTTACATCTTTGATTTTTGCACCAGGGAGACAACTTACCTCCCTAGATTGATTGTTTGGTCTGCAGACTATAGTTTCTGTTCCCCAAAGAACTGAATCTCCTATCACTAATATTTGCCTTTTTTTCTGTAGGAAAGTCTGGGATACTATTCTTCCTGCCACAGGAATGCTGGGTTGTGTCTCTTTTTTAGAAACTATTGATGACTGCTCTTTTATAGGTGTCTGCATATTTTCTTCCAAGGGGAGGCTATATAAGGTCATTTTTTTGGGAAACTAGTTGTTGCCTATTGTGTTCACTTTGGGTGTTTTGGTTTTCTTCATTTTGTTCTATATGGGGTCATTTTTAGAAGCTGTTTGCTCCCTATTGTGTTTAATTTTGGTGTAGTCTTCTTGTTTAGGTTGGGGATTCTTCATTTGTTCATTGAGTTTCAGAGTGGCTAGAGTTGCTTCTAGACTCTTTACTTTTTCTTCTAGTAATTCATATGATTTATATTTATACATATATCGTTTGGGTCTATGACATATGACATATTTTGCAAGTCACTATATCAGTATCTATGTCCATGATGCTTGTAACCTTCCCTGTTGACTTTCCCATTGGCTATTTAAGAAAGCTAGCAAAACAAGATTACAAATAGTTATCAGATTATCATGGGGCAAGCGGTCATACATGCAAACAGGTTACCAAGCACCCAGTTTGCAATTACATGACTGCAAGGAGTGATGATGCAATGTTTAGTGATGGCTTTCCAGGTAATCATAATTCCAGACCATCATTAAATCAATGACTGTAAGTTGAGAACTATTTGTATATTCTCAAGGTCCCAGTTTCTCCTTGATCATAGATCATCAGCTTTTCAAGTGCAGCGTCCATGCCATATTGTACTCAGAGGTCCTGAATGGCAGCACCACATCCCTACACCACCCATCTGCAGCAGAACTGTAAGCACCCAGGCTCCAGGTGGTACCTCTGACAATAGATTTAGTTGGAGACTATTGGATCACTTTCAGATTTTGTGTTCCTCTCTAACTATGTAGGTTTTCTTTCATGGATACCATAGTAAACTCTTAACCAACCCTATGTCAAATCTTCTTGTGGTTTCTAAAGCATTTCCAGAATTCTAGCAGAAAGTCTCCTTCCTTTAATGAAGAAGGGCAATAGAATTTATTCTTCTGGAGTACTGCATACTTGCTCTCTTTCTTCTCCAAAAAGCGTGGCAAACTCAGACATATAATGGATCTTTGTGATTTTCAGTGTTTTATGTAGTTCTTCTAATTCAGGAACATTTCAGTCCTTACCATTTTTTCACTCCTGAAGAAAGGATGTAGTTTGCATCTATTAATTTGCAGGATGCCTACATTCCTAGCGTCTTGCCATTCATCTTTCTTTCATTTTATAGTAGAGGGTTCCATT
Source organism: Bothrops alternatus (assembly GCA_034064705.1). Taxonomy (NCBI): domain Eukaryota; kingdom Metazoa; phylum Chordata; class Lepidosauria; order Squamata; family Viperidae; genus Bothrops; species Bothrops alternatus. Next base: position 3,812,117 of record JARGCV010000025.1, read on the forward strand.
TATCACTTTTAAGTTTTGCCATTTGGCCTCAGCATGTTCTTTTCTTCTAAACACATAACACCTGTTGGACAGTTATAATTTTCTTTCTTTGTCTGGATGGCAGGTTTTTTGCTTTTGCCTTTCAGTATTAAGTTTTCTTGTCAGATAGCAAAAATAAGCAGGATTTGTGCCATTATCTTCCTTTTATTGCCATACCATATTCTATACACTACATCTACTCATATGTCAGATTTCATCTTTAGAAAGAGTGAGATCATCATCCAATTATTGAACCATATGGCTATTGTGACTTCAGTCTTTCATTCTGCCAATCTTGGAATAGCTCCTCATAGATGTAACACCCTTGTACTGCTTCTCCAATGGCTTCATTTCTTGGGCCCGCCTTACATAAAAGAACTACTGTTCTGGTCACACATTATAAATGATCCTACTGAAGATGTATCATGCATCCCTCCCTGATGTAGATCTTCACCACCAATGCATCTTTGACTAGATAGATATCCTACTTATTTTATATCTGAAGCACTTGATCCATATAAGAGACCAACTGGCATATCAATGAATTGACATTTGTGGTTACCGTCTGAGATTTTTTTTTATCGTTATCTGAAAAGCTGAACTGTCTTTAACAACATTATATTTTGTCTGATAAATAGACAAACCAGTGGGAACCAGATTTGCCCACTATGTATGCCTTGATTTGCCAATATGGCACTAATGTGCTCTTATGTTCCACATTTATCCTGGCAATCTATAGGTCTGGAAATGACAGTGTCCTTGTTCACCAGCTCAAGTGCACCCTCAGCTCTGGCTCTTATCAAACTGCACTGGTTTATGTCAGGATCAGTCTTTTTACATAGGAAGCCAGCTGTTAGGTTTCTGCAGTAGGGGCAGGATAAATCCCCAGTCTTCAGATAATGCACTCCTGTTCTCTTGAAACTGACCTTTACTAAACTATTTCCTCACCAATTCCTCTTCAAGCCTTTAGGGATTCATAGTTGGCCTCAAAAACGTTGATTCACTCCAATGTTGTGTTTCTCTCACCAAAATCATCTTTATCTCCCAAGTCTTCCTGGCTACTTTAACTAACAAAGACTGGTGGACCAGTGAGATCTTAATTTTCTATACTTTACAGCTTAAAAGGATCTGATGCCTTTGCATAGAAATATTCTGATGGCTTTTTCACAAAATAAATCATTATACTTTGGTCTTTCTCTCATTTATAAATCAGCCTGACTTCCTGTTTCCTTTTGTACAACTGTACCTTGCAGTCATTTCCTCCTTTTCTGTGTGGAATCTCATTTTCTTTGTTCTCAATTATAAAATATCCCCATCTAGGATCCATCTTGGAATCTTTCCCTCTAAATCAGGGGTCTTCAAACTTGGCCCTTTTATGCCTGGCTGAGGAATTCTGGGAGTTGAAGTCCACAAGTCATAAAAGGGCCATGTTTAAAGACCCCTGCTCTAAATGTTAAGATTAGTATCATTTGATATCATGGTTGCAGCCCCCTTGGGCTGCCAAGAAAAACAGAATTGCTGGCAACTCTGACATTGACTAACTAAATAGTAGAATTTTAAATCTTGTGTAAAGATGCTCCCTTATTTATTTTTCATGAGGATGAAGTAGTTCTTTGCCCAGGTATCTCCCCTCTGCCAAATACATCTAGGCATTCCACTGGAATCAGGACATTACATTACTTCTCTTTTCTTTTCCCTTAGTCGCTTGACACCAACAGAACGATTCTGATATACAATTGATATTTAAGTAAACTTAATATTAACACACTCAAAATAATTTATATTTCCCTCTACACAAGAATGAAGATATGAAAAGCTGATATTGCATAAAATAGCACAAATGTCATTAATTATAATAGGAACTGTATTATGGAAAGTCCTGAACATAATAAATCACTAGAACTGTTTGTCCTCCTCTTCTCCTATCATCAGTGGAAAATAAGGTGGACAAGTTAGCAGTTCTGTTGTTGGGCATATCAAGAAGATCTATCTCTCAGTTGTTTGTATTACCTGTTAAGGTATGACCAATGAGATGAATCCAATTAGCAAATAAAATTTTAGCCCAAGAGTCAATAATCTGAAATAGAAAAAAGGGGGAGACAATTGTCAAGCAGGGCAATCAAGTAAACATATAGTGTTATTTTGCTGTGTAAAGACTTGCCCTCTGCCCTGCTCTGACACCCAGCCATATGAGTGCTGATTCATGCAATTGCTTTGTGCCTCCTTCTTGCAAAGAGAGGGGAGGTAACTATAATTTATTTTTGCCAGGGTACACTTTTATGCATGATTACTTTAATGATAATGTGTCTGTTGGCTAGTAGGATGGATCCATCTGGGCCTGCAGTGTAAAGTTAGTGTATGTGTTTAATGGAAAGAGTCAATTCACTTACTAGATGTCTTCACATTTACATTAAGGTAAAATTCACCAAACTGTATAGCTCTGAGAGGGAAGGCAGATCCACAGTGACATTCTCATTCCTTTCAGACTATCTTTCAGCTTGTTTGTATGCATTACCATGGAGAACAGCTTTGCAGAGACCACCTGTGGAGGAATGATGAACTCTGCAGATAATGCTTAATCTCAAATGGCGTTTTAACCCAATTGAAGCATGCACGGAATTTTGAGCATCTTATTTCTGCTAGAGTATTCTTTGTGCTGCTATATTAAAAGCATTTGTAGCTTCAAACAAATTCCCGACAACTTTAATAGAAGGCAAAATAGTCAAAATGAAAATGAGGGGGAAAAATGAAGATTAAATGATAAAACCACAAAATCAAATCTTAACCCTGCTCCTAATGCATGTTGGGACTGAAATCTTGAGGCAGTGGTTGGGAAACCTATTTTACACTGAATTAACTTGGATTTGGACATACTGTATAGTAGATGGCAGCACTGTTGGTCCAGGTCAACACTGGCAGAGACACCCCACAATAGTTATGTGGCTTTATTAAGCAAGCTTGGAAAAACCTTACCATGCATATCACGCTTATACTCTTGAGCATGTAATTAGGCTGAAAGGAGAACAATTGCTGCTTAACATTGGGAAAATCTGGACTGGTTCTCTGATGATTTGTGTACATGTCCTTTTCACTTTCAAAGGAAAATGAGGAGGGAAGCTAAATCCTAAGAAGAGTCACCTCAAGAATTGCCAGAACCTTGAGAGAAATGGTGGGGAGGGGTTTGGTTTAGGATCAGCAAAACTGAAATTTACCTTCTTTCTGTCCTAGAACATCTATAATCAGAATTTAGAACACTTCTGTCTCCAGTAACTTGAATCTGATTTCCTATTGTCTTTACAATCTAGCTGACAGATAACCTGACTAATAAACAAAACACTATTTTGTTAATCTAAGCATGTCTTAATTATTGCTAGTATGTGTGAAAATTGTGCTTCCAGTTGTTTCTCTGCTTTTTAAATTATTTTGAGTGCTTTAAGTAGACTATTTAATTAAATTATCATACTCGTCTCCCCTTCTTTATCAGTTTGCTTAAAATATATTGAAAAACCACTTTGGGAGATTTAGGGACCTCACTGATGATTAGTCAACTAGTGCTAGGTGAAAAGCTAACACAAAGAAAACAGCTTCCTTCTGGTAAATTTAAAACACAATCTAGAACATAATAAGTACCTTTCTACAGAAATGTCAGTACTAACATTCAGTTATCACTTATTTACTTATTCCCCATACAATCTTGAATAAAATCTATCTGTTGTGTACGTGGGTTCGTTCACAAAGATGACGACACATGGTGTATCCAACAATCCTTTAATACTCTCAGCGTTCTCACTCCTCACAACACAAGCGAAAGAGAAAAGGCACACAGGCCTTTTATATCACCAAAACCCCAGACATTGACAACCAATCAGAATATAGCATTTTCACACCTTGCGCATGCGCACAAGGCTGGCGCCGCTTTTGGACTTGCCCGGGACCTTTTACAACAGTTCTGGGCCTGCTGAGTTTCCTCAGCAGGTCCAGGACACAAGCTCTATGGTCTCCCCAAGATACACAAAGAAGGAACCCCACTTAGACCCATAGTCAGCTCCATAGGCTCACCTCTACAAAACCCAGCCAAATTTCTCGCCAAACAACTACAGCCCTATGCAGAATCCATCACCTCACACGTAAAAAACTCATTCCAGTTCATAGAGATCATAAAGAAACAAAACTAACAGCCCAGCGACCTACTCATTAGCTTCAATGTCATATCCCTCTTCACCCAAGTGCCAATCAAAGAAGCCTTAACATCTATCCAAAACAAATATAACCCCCCAAACACATCCTAGATCTGACCAACCACTGTCTATCCAACACATACTTCATCTATAATGGACAAAAATACAAACAAATAGAAGGAGCACCCATGGGATCACCCCTCTCACCTGTCATTGCAAACCTCTACATGGAACACTTTGAAACCCAAGCCCTAGAAAAATCTGATTACAAACCCAAACTCTGGCTCAGATACGTAGATGACACCTTCATAATCTGGCCACATGGGAAAGAAAAACTGGACAACTTCCTCACACACCTCAACAGCCTACACCCCAAAATACAGTTCACCATGGAAACAGAAGCTAATAACCAACTTCCCTTCCTGGATGTCTTAGTCTACAAGAAATCCAAAGGCTCCCTATGACACACCATCTACCAGAAGAAAACACACACACACCGCTATCTGCACGCACTCTCACACCACCACCCAGCACAGATCAACTCCGTAGCCAAGACACTCATCTCCAGAACCAAATGCCTAGCTGACGAACAACACCTAAAAACCGAACTACACACTCTCACTAATGTACTAGCATCCAACGGATTCCAAAGAAATAAGATTTCCAACTTAATCTAAAAAGAAACTCCCACTAAAATCCAAGACAGAGAACAAGAAAATGGCAAAGCCCTCCTCCCATACATAAAAGGCACCACAGACAGAATCAGCAAGATCCTGCACAAACATAACATCAAAACAGCATTCTGCACAAACAGAAAAATATCCACCATCCTAAGAAATCCCAAAGACAAAATTGAGTTAGAAAATCAAGGAATATATGAAATCCCATGTACTGCTTGCCCCACCACATACATCGGTCAAACCAACAGAAGAATAAGTGCATGCATTGAAGAACACAAAAACTCAGTCAAAAAAGAGGAACCAACTTCTTCCCTGGTCCAACACCTTAAAGCCACAGGACATTAAATTGATTTAAAAAAGACCAGAACTATTGCCAAAACTGAACACTTTAATAACAGAATAATCAGAGAAGCCATCGAGATAGAAAAACGCCCTCACAGCATGAACAAACGAGATGATACCTCCCGCCTACCAGCCATTTGGAAACCCACCCTTATTGACAAACGAGTCCATAACACCAGACCTACACTCACAAAAACCACACAGGATGTCACCACCATACATCCAGGCAAAAAGCAAACCCAAACCCACACCGATGATGAGGCACGACCACAAACCAGAAGCCAGACCACAGCTGCATCATTAGCCACCTTAAACCCCTCCAATCCATACATGAAGCAAACTGACACCCACCATGAAGATGAGGCACGACCATGAACGCGAAGCCAAACAGCTATGCAGCTCACTATCTCTAATTCCCCTGTAACTCAGACTAACCTGAGCACAACAAAGCCCCCACCCAAACAGAACACTCCCCCATCCAATCAGAGCACAGCCAACCTCCCATCCAATCAGAGCACAGCCAAGCCCCTAACCAATCAGAACACACCTCCACCCAATCAGAACACAGCCGAGCTCCCAGCCAATCAGTTCAAACCCCCACTGGCAGTTAAAAGGAAGAAACAGCTACAATCACACATTGCTCCTAGAGGCACGATGCCGAAAGCACCAGCCTGAAGATGACGAATGAGACTTCGTCGAAACGTCGCCAAGACACTTCAAATTCTACGTGGGAGAAAATTAAATTAATTAAATTAATTAAATAATAATCTAACTACATACAAGCCACTCTCTAATGTGGCTTTGCATGTTCATCTTTTACCCTTATAGGTCTCACCTCCTACCAAGACTTGTATTGTTCTCATACTGATAAGAACCTCACATACTCGCCTAGGTGTTAGGAGGGGGCTTATCCCATTGTGACCTAAGCAAGATTAGGGAGGGTGCCTGACCTGACAGCTCACCTGCACGGCTGGACAGGCCAGGACTTGACCTTAAGGGCACCTGGCCTACTGGCTCGCTAGACCAGGACTTTTATGCACAGGTTTTGCAGGTGACCCCTGGTAGGGCGTGCCGGCTGAATTGCCAGAGCCCCTCTCAGACTCCATAAAAGAAGCTGAATTTCCCCAGCCTTCTAAAGGGGCTGAGGATTCCCCTACTATTCTGGGTGGCTCCAGGGAACTTAGTTCCTCAGACCAGCGACCAGTCTCGGATGTGCCCTGCGTTTCAGGTGTGCCCCAATACTCCCAGTCCCCTGTGGTCAAGGTGCCAAAGTCAGGAGTTGCCTCCATGGCTAACCTCGCCTTTGTGGAATCCCTGTTTGGAGCTCTTGGGGATACACATGACTCCCTATTTTGCGCAATAGCTGAACTCTGACAAAACTCTGAACCTGACAAAACCCATGTCAGCACGCGTGCAAGCATGTGATCAGTGGCAGTTTCTGCAGCCACATCCCTAACATTGAGGGGAGACTCAGGCAACTCTTGAATAGACAGAATATTAATGGCTGGAGCAGGATCTGGCTCTACTTGATTCAATGGTAATCTACTGAGGCCATCTGCACGGCCCATCTCCTTTCCTGGTTTATGAATTAATGTATAGTCATATGCTGACAGGAAAATGGACCATCTCAGCATTCATGGAGAGATGATTTGAGGGGTTTGTTTGTTGGTAATAAATAACCCCAACAGAGGCTTATGGTCAGTAAAGATGGTGAAATGGCGGCCATACAAGAAATCATGAAATTTCTTGATGCCAGCCACTATGGCCAGAGCTTCTCTGTCAATTTGAGCATAGTTACGCTCAGCAGAAGACAGAGTCCTTGAATAATATGCCACAGGAACCTGAGTTCCATCAGCCTGCAGGTGGCTGAGTACAGCTCCAACCCATAAGGAGATGCATCACATGCGATGCACACAGGTAGTTGCTCATTAAAATGAGCTAAAACAGCATTAGAAGTAAGCAAGGCCTTAACCTCATTGACACTCCTTTCATGGACCTTAGTCCACTGCCAAGGAGCTTGCTTGTCTAATAGCCTATGTAATGGTTCTGCCACAGCAACTTTGTGTGGAAGAAATGCATGATAAAAGTTTAATAATCCTAAAAAGGCTTGCAACTAACTCTTAGACTTAGGGCTTGGTGCCTGTTGGATAGCCTTTAGTTTAGTTTCAGAGGGGTGTATGCCTTGAGCATCAATCCTGAACCCTAGAAAATCAGTAGAAGTAACTCCTGTCTTACATTTATCTCTCTTAAGTTTGAGGCCTGCTTCTCAAAAACAAAGCAAAACAGCGCTTAATCTTTCAGCTAAGTTCTTAGATGATTCCCCAGCAATGAGGACATCATCAAAGTATGGGCAGACCCCAGGAATACCTCGAAGTGTGCATTCCATGACACTTTGGAATATGCCAGGGGCTACATTTACCCCAAATTGCAGCCTCTTTACTTTAAATGCCCCCCTATGGGTTACAATAGTCTGTGCCTCTGCAGCAGCCTCATCAACAGGCAACTGTTGATATGCTTGTGCCAAGTCAAGCTTTGCAAAGATACGCCCCCCCCTTGAGGGAGGCCAGGATGTGACTTACCACAGGTACTGGGTAAGCATGCTGCTGTAATGCCTTGTTTAGTGTGCACTTGTAGTCTGCACATATACGTATGTCCCCATTAGCCTTTAAAGGCGTTACTATGCGGGTTTTCCCATGGACTGGAATCCACAGGTTCCAGAATGCCTTGCTGGAGCAACTTGTCCAGCTCAGCATCAGTCTTTCCTCTGAGGGCAAAAGGTACCCTCCTAGGCTTAACCCTGATGGGTGTAATGCTTGGATCTAAGTGCAGCAAAAGGGGAGGCCCCTTATAGAATCCAAGCTCAGAACTAAACACATCTGCAAACTCTCTGCAGACTTCTGCAAGACTAAACGTTTGCAAATTGTGTAGTCCCTTCACCTGGATTCCCAAGGCCTCAAACCAATCGAGTCCAATAAGACTTGTATGTTCACCCCCGACAACCACCACATCTAGGGGACCTTCAAAATCCTTATACTGTACTCTAAGGGTGGCCTCCCCCTTAACACACACCATAGAATTTTGAAAATCAGTGAGTATTAAATTGGATGGCCTGAGTTTAACTCGAAGGCTGCTTCTATTACAAATCTTTTTAAAAGTGTCACTAGAAATAATGGAGAGAGTGGACCCAGTGTCCAGCTCCATTGCTAATGGAACACCCTGCAACCTTATGTTAAGAGACAGTTTCTTTTTAAGGGGTTTATGTGTTCCTGTCCTTAACATGCTTCTGCGTGATGCGCAAAAGCCTACCCTATGTTGGCTGGGGACCCTGGTATCTTTCAGACGCAATTCTTCATGAGGTTGGACCTTCTGTCGATCCAAACAGATGGACGCTATGTGGTCTTGCCTGCCACATGCTCTGCGGATGGCGGAACGAAATCTGCAGTCAGCTCTCTTGTGATGACCTCCACACAATGACGGACAGCTTTGGCTGAAAATATTCCTTTTGTAATTTCTTTAAATTGGTATATGCCACCGACTCTAGTGGTGCAGGAGCCACCAAGTTTTCCGCAATTTCAAATGCTTCCTGCCCACAAACACACAACAAGGTTGCAGCCTTCAATCCATCTTCTCTGATTTGGTTCACCCTAAAGTAATTTTCTACTCTAGCCACATAAGAGTTCCACCTCTCAGGGTGTGAAGTGTCAAAATCAGAAAGCCGGCCGATCTTTGCCATTCTGAACTGCGAACTTCCCACTTGTTCCTCTGTAACCCTTCTGGCAAAAGGAAAAGGGTCTGGTAGCCAAACTCACCCTTCAGCGACTCTGTACTGGTAGGCTGGACGCTAATTAGACGCCATCTTCCCTCTGCACTTCTTCAGCAATTACTCTTCTTTTGTTGCAGAAGAATCCCACCTTCGTCGCCAGTGTTGTATACTTGGGTTCGTTCGCAAAGATGATGACACATGGTGTATCCAACAATCCTTTAATACTCTCAGCATTCTCACTCTTCACAACACAAGTGAAAGGGAAAAGGCACGCAGGCCTTTTATATCACCAAAACCCCGGACATTGACAACCAATAGGAATATAGCATTTTCACGCCTTGCACATGCGCACAAGGTTGGCGCCGCTTTGTCTGGTCCCAGGCAGCTTTTGGAATTGCCCGGGACCTTTTACAACAGTTCTGGGCCTGCTGAGTTTCCTCGGCAGACCCAGGACACAACACTATCAGTACATGGGCACAGGATCCTAAAACTAGAATCTAGGAATTCCATATGGATATAGACAAATGTATTCTAGGCTTATATGAACATTAAGGAAAGCAAGAAAAAATTCAAGAGCTTTTCTCACTTACTTTTAACCAGGGTATAAAGATGCCCAGTTGCTACTGTTTTGTTTTGTTTTGTTTTGTTACATCCTCATGACATGGCCTTTGTCTCTAGCTCATACCTCAGGCATTTAAAGTCATCTTTAGTTGTTCCAGAACTGTTTTCACCCTTTCCTTAACACATTTTTTTTGTGTGTGCTATTGATGTGTTTTACTAATCATTTAATTACTGGCACAGTGGAGAACTGGGATCTCTGCAGCTCCTTTTGGCTGCTTCAGGCTAGTGTGAGTCACCCCTTCACCTCTAGTTACAGGCTGCTCCTCTCCATGCTGCCTTGACCTCTTCTACAGGCGGGATCCGACATCCAGCTTCTATACAGAGGCATCTGCTCATTCAACTGTGGCTTTCCAGAGTTCTCATCAAACAAGGTCCAGTATGGCATCCTTATACATATGCGTTTTCTGATCTTTTGACATAATACTAGACATACACACACATACTCACACATGCACATTTATGACTCTTTTGGAAGAGTGCCAATTCAGAGCTGCACAAAGAGCAAATTTAAACAGGTCAAGAGAACCAGATTCTGCCACCTGTGTTCCTAATTCTGCCACAACTAGATGTGTTGGCGTTTTTCCATTACTTCAGTGATCTAGGAGGAAATTATTCTTCTAGATAAGGGGTTCCCAACCAGGGGGTGCAAGATGATATTCCAGGGGGTACAAAAACAGGTTTTCAAAATTATAGTGTATATGCATAATTCGTTGTCATTATTTCAAACTTTTGTAAGGAGTGCGAGAATATATCAGAAGCATTCTAGGGATGCGGGATATAGAAAAGGTTGGGAGCTGTTGTTCTAGATTAAGACTTGTGAGGCTTTGATCAGCAAAAGGTTGACCTTCCTGCCATGGAATAAAGGTGCTGAAGGCAGGACATTTCTTGTGTATGCTACTATAGACAAATACAGGAAACACATAGGTTGTTCTGATTCCTCATATCTTTGTTTGAGATGGTCTCCCAGATAAAAATAGATATCTACAGGCAATTTAGTGGGACTAAGATTCTTAGTAATATTATATTGCATGGAATGGGCAGAGATTGAACCACAAGGCAATTGTTTGCTTAAACCAGCAAGTGAGTTAAAAGGCATCCCGTTTAGATCCAGACTTTGCCTGGGTGGTGGAGAAATCATTAAAACCAACTAATATGTTTTATTATACTGCCATTTTATGCTGACACTTACTGTGAACTGCTAACCCCATCCCTAATTAAATATCCTAATCACTCTGATCAGCTTTATTTAATTTTTTAACTTTCAGATTCAATAATTTCAATTCCTTAAGTGTGGCTACATTTTGTCATGTAATAAGTAAGATGTGAGGCAGTTGAATTGATCTGTTTATCTAATTGGTTAATCAATATCAGATTTATGTGTGCAAGATGTTTTACGGACTAGTCATTGACCGTAATAAAGTTTCTACTTCTTCACTGTTGAGTTCACAAGAGGCAAGATGTTTACAAGGAAATGTGATCAGGATAAATACCTTGGTCTTTGAGTTCTCCTTTAAATATTCCACCACCTACTTATTCTCTCCTATGTCAGATATCAAATAAACTTTAAACCATATTACTGCAATGAATTGCAATATTAAATATTAATTTATAATTTGAAAGTGAGTCATTATTTCTTTACAATTTCTGCTTGTGAAAGATATCATGATCTGGGATTTTACAGCTGTACCCTGCTCATTTGATAATTTCACTTGTGTCACAATGAGACTTTTGCTTCCATGTCAAGGGATGTTATAGAGGAAAAATGAAAGGAAGAACATGCCACTGCTGTCATTAATTATTCAAGGCCTGATGATAATTGCCTGTCTGCCTGACTATAGGGCTGTATCTTGTAACTGATAGTATCAACGTATACAGCACTGCAGTACTTTGTTCAAATGGGGCACTTTTTTCTGCCTGAAATGAGGATGTTACAAAAATGGAAAACAGTTATTCAAGTAATAGGAACAATTAAGTCCCAAAATGAAAACTGATGAAAACTTACTGAACATCACACAATATAGTTTGAATGAATAAAAATGCTGCTTTTAATTTACATCGCTTTTTTCTATTGCCTGAATAAGAGAATCCATCTTAAATATTATTGGCTGGGAAATTACTGTGTAAGAGACTCTCAACCCAGTGAGCTGCTTGTGAGTTTGCTTGATATGTAACGTCAGAAGAGGGGTGGGGAATGCACTGGCCTGATTTTAGGTTTTTGTTTTTTTAGATTCTTCTGAACCATTTCTCAAAATCAGTATTTGCAAACTATAAAAATTAAGAAAAAAATATTCTGAATATTTAAAATATGTGATGATAATATTCAAGTTTGTACCTTATAATACACCCAGCACAGGTGAAATCAAATCCCTCATGCTTCTTTAATTACCTAAATGTTTGCTTTACAGCTATATAGTCATCTCTTTATAATAATGAAATAAATATTTGTTCTGCAGGAAACTGATTAACCAGCACCAGACACTTAATCCTTAATTTGGATTCTTGTACTGAGCAGGAAATTGAACTTAGTGGCTAAATGTTCTTTCCAATCTATGATTCTATGACACTATGTTATACCAGGAGAAAACAAGAAAGAGGTGCTAGAAAACAGAATGATCTTTTAATTATCATTCCAATTGGATGTAGACGATTTATCTATAGTAATGCTATGATGTTCATTAATATGTACTAACAATTCAGGAACCTAACAGCTCTGTAGGATGAGACCTTATGTCCAACTAGTCCAGCATTTTGTGTCCTACTGTGGCCAATTGTATGTATTTAAAATGCTTTTATGTTTGGACTGGAGGATGACAATCCCCTTTCTATTGTCATTTCCCAGCAACCAGACAATGGTAGTCCAATCATTCATAAAATTATTTCACTCCTGAAATGGCTCAGTCATCTTTTAAAACCATCCAGATTTGTTGTCATTACAATGTTGGCAATAAATTGAACTTTTAACAATGCACAATGCAAACAAGTATTTCCTTCTAATGGACTTAATCTTCTAGTATTACCTTTCTTCCTTCTAAGCTAAAAAGATTTGACTGCTGTATTAATTTTTTATTTAGGTGAACTGATCCTAATTATTTTTATAATTATCTAATTACTTTGATTGCCATTTTTGCACAGTTTGTAGTTCTTTTTAAGGTGTGGTATCTAAAAATTTACACTTGGATAATCTTACAATGCAGTAGATCTATTTAAGGGCATTATCATATTGGTAGTTCTATTTTCAATTCTCTGCCTAATGCTTGAAAATGCAGCATTTGTGTGCGCACATGTACACGCTCTCTCTCCCCTCCCCCCTCTTTTGACAGAACTTATACATTGGGTTGACATTTTCATAAAGACATCCACTGTGACTCTGACCCTTTTCTGGTCAGTCATGCTAATTCAAATCACATTAATATAAAAGTGATTCCTTATTCCAAACTCATCATTTTAGTCAGGTTTACACTGAACTGCATATGACAGCATTCCCCAACCTTCCCAGGTTGGCAGCCCAGCACAGGGGACCGGGGAAGAGGGGATGATTTTATGCAAGAGGTAGGCATGTGCACGGGCACAGCTTCATTTGTGTGAGTGCTGGGTGCTGGCTCCCGCCACTCACACTAGTGGGGCTATGAACGCCAGTACCCGCCACTTATGTGAGTCAGGCTGTGCACATGCATGCGCTGGCCCCCTGCTCACATGGCCCAGTTGCACACAAGCTATGGCCCGGTAATGGGCCGTGGCCCACAGATTGGGGACTCCTGGCATATCACATTTTAAAACCCATTTGTCCAGTCTAGAGAGAGCATGTGGAAGTTATTCATCATTCTTTTTTTTTACTTTACTACCTTGCAGTGTTAACATGACTAGTTCAGGAAGCACAAAGTTCCCTGCATGTTTTTACATCTAAAAGTTAATCCAGCCCTCCTTCGTATCTAAAGCAGGCCAATAAATGGAGGACTGATCCAGTTATCCAAACTCAGAATTCAGTTCCTTAAATGGAAAGTATATTAAAATCAGGGGGGCCCTTATTGGAACATCTTTAGTATGGAAATATTCCAGGCATGATTTATATAGTTCTTCACCTCATTACGTTTCTGAGATTGTATTCCCATATTTTTTATAAGGATTAATTTGAATGTTCCCTTTGGCTCACGTTTCTTTCTTTATCATTGCCAGAGTTCAAGCTGCTGCCTCAAATGGGATGGTTCTATACACACATTCTGAATAATCAGATTTGGAAAGCAAGAGCTTAGAAGTATTTCATTATTAAAATATGATATCCTGCCATCCCTTTCCAGGACATTAATTCATAGGTTATTATTAAGGCAAAACAAACTGTTAAAAGAGCACCGTATACTATTTTAAAGCTGCCAAATGAATTCTAAATAATATATAATTGTACAATTATATAACAATGATAAGCATTATATATTACATAATCGTGTAATTTATATTGAATGCAGCTGTTCTGGATGTCATTTGCGAGTGAATGGTAATCACTGGACCTATTGTATTATGGCAGATTTGTGATTTATCTTACTTTTTTAGATTTTTACTATGTTTTATCTTTAATGGTGTAAATTGCGGAACTATTTTCTAACACTGGAAAAATACAAATAAACAAACGAACAAATGAATGAATGAACAAAGTAGAAAGGTAGATACTGAAGTCTTAACTAGAAGCAATAGTAAATTTGTGGTGAAAAATTCTAAATATAATCTTTATAATGATTCCTTAATTTCATTTTATTAAACTGCAGGATTCCATTACTACCAAGAAAATACGTAAGTGAATTTTTAAAAATTCTCAGACACACTGAATGAGCAATTTTCATTGCTCCATGAATCTTTATTTGTTGCTGGAAAGGACAATTTCCTTTCTTTAAGTCTAATTTGCCCACTCAATTTAGTTACTTCATTGGTGGGACTACTAGCAAGGCCTATTCACTCCTTACATAGGAATAGCAATAGCATTCATAATGCTTTGCAGCCCTCTCTAAACGATTTACAGAGTCAACATATTGCCTCCAACAATCTGGGTCCTCCTTTTACTGACTTTGGAAGGATGGAAGGCTGAGTCAACCTTGAGCCAATCAAAATCAAACTCCTGGTAGTGAGCAGAGTCAGCCTGCAATACTGCATTCTAACCACTACGCCACCACAGCTCTTATACATTCCTCCCCTTTCCTCTTTGCTACTGTGGCAATGTATGTTCTATCCACTCCTCATCCTTCCCCCAAAGGGGGATAAGCAGAGCACACAGACAAACATGGCAGAATGGTGGCATGGTGACAAAGCTCCCACAGTTCATTCAGTGTGCATCTTCTGTGACTGTTATGCAGACACAGTAAGAGGGTAGAGCTGCTAATGTCATCCACACTTCCAGGTCAGATGAGGTGGGTGGCTTGGCTTCCAGACCAATCCATTTCCCCCTTCTTTGCCTAACAGATGTCTTGCCCAAACATTTGTACTATGCCAGTTTTGTCACAGCAGGCATTTGCCAGCTCTTTTCAAACAAAGTGGCAGAGACCTTCCTCTGGTTTATTGACAAGTCAATCTTAGAGCACACTGAAGATTCACTGCAAATTCAAAATCACATATTTGAACTTTTCACTTCACAAGGTAAAGGGTTAAATGTTCATATGAATATAAAAATGGATGAATGATCAGTCTTGGTTTGCAAATAAGTTATGGATTGGGAAATAGTTTGGATCATGGCCAGGTGAAGGCAAATTTACTCCCCCCCCTTTCAGACTTTAAACTACTCTAAGCTGCAACACAAACTACAGCTTGCAGAATCATACTGTTGTGTTCTTTCAGATTAATAACAATACTCACTGTTTGGGACTCTTAGAGAACCAGTGAAAAAGTTGGATAAAAATTTTATAAAGAAAG
This sequence comes from Bothrops alternatus, assembly GCA_034064705.1. Taxonomy (NCBI): domain Eukaryota; kingdom Metazoa; phylum Chordata; class Lepidosauria; order Squamata; family Viperidae; genus Bothrops; species Bothrops alternatus. The sequence continues at coordinate 3,827,611 of JARGCV010000025.1, forward strand.
AATATATTAGCATATGCAAAAAGGTTACAAACAGCATCAAGAATGTATTGACACAGTGGTCATGAAACATAATGTCTTCAATCTTCTCTTTGTGTTTGCAAGTGTCTCAGTTTGAATTATTTTTGTTTTTCCTCCAGGTACAAGTCAGAACCTGCCTATGTAGTTCTTGGGTATCCTAAAGAGAAATGAAGATGAATACTACCTTATGATTTGGAGCCAGAACAGAAAAAAATCCCATGGTCCACAGCTCTTTTGTCATTCAGATGATTGAAACACAGATGATTATTGTCTTGTTCGCTTCAAGTCAGGATTCAGAAGGCTGAGTCAGACAGTGGTATGGAGCCATGATCTCTGAAGTATATCTGCAACAAGGATAGATTATTCTTTATAATCAGAAAGTTTGGTAATGAAAGTTGAACTCAATTGCTCATATGTGTGCCTATTTCTACCACATGTTCCAAAGAATTCAACACAACATTGAAAACTGACGGTGGTCAAAAGAACATGATTGTTCATTACCTGTTATAGAAAACTCTGCAATTCTTTGTTTAAAAAGATGTGTAGGAAGTCAGCACCCTCCCTCCCCCTGAGAATGAAATATTTTGGGGAATATTAAAAAGAGGCAGAATATTATATACCCCCAATGGAGAAAAAAAGGCAGAAAGCAGCTCCAGGAAAACAGCTTCAAACTAAGAAACATGAAGAGGTAGGGCTTTAGGACTGTAGATTTTCTGATCTATTCAGGAAGACTTGGCCAATCTATTCATAAACAAAATGCCTTCAGCCCTCACAATTGATGGGATTAAGAATTTACATTCCCCGACCCAGCTCCAAGGATAGGACATGACTTCCCAGACACAATGGGAGTCAGGCAACAATAATTAGAATACCAAAAGGGCACACTCAAGTACAGGTCAAAGTACATTTCACAACAGGCATCTCGAACACAAAGCCCCAAAGAAGATATAAAAATCCACCCACTCTCAACTCCATTTTTTCAGCAGAACTGCATGATGTTGCTGGTTCTGCTCATTAATAAACAAGAATCTTCTTTCCTAAGCAACCTCCATTTTATTTCCAGCATCTTAGCTTCCATTTTATTTCCAGCGTCTTATTCCCGGCTTGGAACTGGACCCGATTTTGCTTTCAATGGGTGTTTGCAAAACATTTGTGCCTCAGTTTTCATCTTTGTTCTTTGAATATAATAACACTGAATTGTGTCAGGACAATTGTAAGAGCTTTTATTTTTGATGCTGGTTTTACATTGGTTGACATGATGCACTATTTTTACCATTTGCTGCTAATTTTATTTTGTGCTATATTATTGTAATTGTGTATTGTGATGTGTATTTATATTTTTAATTTACCTGCACATTGTCCAGAAAACTCCAGTTACTAAACAGTCTAAAAAACATAGACAAAAGGAAAAAATAATTGATCAATTGATTTATTATAAGGTACCCTGAGACCCTCAGGCACAAAACGTTCCATTAGAACAAATTACTCTTCCTAGCTGTTCTCACAGCAAGATTTAGTGTCCCTGTTTGAATGTGAAAACTTAAACTCTGTTTAGGTTTTTTCAAAATAACTACTTTTCTACTGTCAGTCTTTTATCACCGAAATCTGTGCCTTTCTTCCAACAATTTAGGAGGAAAGTTGATTTACTTCAGGCATCCAATTTGCCACCCCAATCATTTTAATTTATGCTTTTTCAACACCTTATTCAATCCTATTTTCACTGCAGTTCTTACAGCTGGCAGTAAACTACTGTGCAAATGTTGACTTTTCCGCAATGCTGACACCACGTTAAATACCTGTCTGCTTCTGGCAGGTTTTTCTTCCCTTGATGAGAATATTTTAGCCACTGACAGAATCCAAGGCAAGCTGCCAGCGACCCTTGAAATGTGTGCAGAAACTCGATTGGTATTCAGCAGGCTGCTTAGGAAGAAGGAGATCAGCAAGTCTGTAAAAAAAAAAAAAGAATAAAGTTAAGATTCCCCAAAAGGGATGTGTGTGTAGGTTCATGCAGACACCACACGAGAGAGAGAGAGAGAGAGAGAGAGAGAGAGAGAGAGAGAGAGAGAGAGAGAGAGAGAGAGAGAGAGAGAGAGAGAGAGAGAGAGAGAGAGAGAGAGAGAGAGAGAGAGAGAGAGAGAGAGAGAGAGAGAGAGAGAGAGAGAGAGAGAGAGAGAGAGAGAGAGAGAGAGAGATTTTATTGTATGGGGAAAATGTTCATGTTTAAGATTAATCTATAGTGCTCTGACATGGGGGAGAGAGAGATGTCCTGAAAGAATTATTTAATACCGATATGGTGAAAATTCTGTGCAGAATTAAATTAATTAAAGAAACAAATATGCTTCACTTATTAAAGGTGGTCTCTAACATATATACATAGTGTAGCAATTTAGAACAATTGTTTTGCTATCTAAAGACTACTATAAATAAATTAATAAATAATGTGTTCTTAGCCTAAATTTATGTGATCTTGTATATGTTTGATCAAAAGTAAAACTAGCTAGACAAGGAAGATTTATTAGAATTTATCATGTATCATATTTGCTATATCATAGTCCTTCATTAAGTTAGACCTGACTACTAAATTGGATAGGCCTGGCTGCATCTGGTCTGTCTCTGGCTACTAAACTGCACTAGAAAAGATATTGGCCTGAGAGCTAGCCTTTGGTTGCTGAGAGGACTGCTAGTTTGAGGTTCTTCTGCCTAAATTCCTGGTTCAACTGCATCATTTTTTTCAAGACAATTGGATAGTGCAGTGCAGTGCAGCGGAATAGCTACTACTAGGAGGCTGTTCTAGGTGGGAGACTCCAATGGCTCCAGATGAAATAAGGAAAGTGATGTCATGGTCTCCCTGCACTAAGTCACAATGGCTGCTGAATGAAGAGGCAAATAGCAAGAGCAAAATTCTAATTGTAGCAGTTCACTGCCCTGTGAAATGTAAACCTCTTTGTGAGTAGTACCACAGAATTGTAAAGCTGGAAGCAATTAAGTTTAAATGGTGTGCGAGAGATGCTGTGTGTATTGGGAAAGTTGTAGGGGGGGTCATGGATGTGTGTAAGGGATGCCAGGCAAGTCAAATAATAGGGTATGTTGGGGGTAGGGCAGTAAAAATAATGCATAGGTATCACAAATGTGTGAAAAATGCTGTGCCAGTCAGGGATAGCGCACCAGGTAGTGTAAGTTGGGAAGAGTGTCTGCAGTTGCTGAGAGTGCGTAAGAAGTGCCATACAGATTAGGAACAGCATATTGGGGTGGGGGAGACAAGATGAGTCAGGAAAGGTGGGTGATGATGCTCAAGAAGTGCTACATGGATTGGGAAGGTGCTCAGGAGAGGTGCGGGTTGGGGAGGTTGTGTGAGGGCATGCAGGAGGTTCTATGCACATCAATGAAGAGATGTGGGAGGTTGGTGAGAGTTAGGAAGGGTAAATGGTGGCATGCAATGGGCTGTACAGTTCAGGAAAGGCACACAGGTAGGGTGGTCAGGGATGGTGTATGGGTCAGGGAAAGCATGCAGGGGGGATTAGTGTGGGGTGGGGAAAAGGCAGGTGGGCTGGCACTGGTTCAGGAGCATATGATGGGGTGGCATGGATTGGAAAGTATGACAAGGGGTTCCTTCCTCCCTATTCCTTCTTCTCTTCCTCCTTCCCTTTCCAGGAACTGCTGCTCAGTGGGAGAGGGGGGGATTGTGAAACTGGCTGGGAAACTGTCACAGAAATTGAAAATGAAGATCACAGCAGCAGCCCAGTGGTGCACAGCAGCCAGTAGCACTAAAGCAGCCACAACTTCTCCAAATTTGATTCCCTCAGGAGTAGTGGCTTGTGAATTTTGGACACATTCCGTAAGTTAGCCTATTTGAGGTACCTTGTTTCAAAAATTGTTGTCCTATGATGCACCATTTGGGTCAGTTAAAGATTAGGACAAGAGTTTTAGTAGTAAATAGATACAACAGCTATGGTTTAATTCCTATCTAAATGTGATAGAGTATGCATGATCTCCAAAAGTTCCAACAGCCACAAGAAAATGTTTGAAGCCATTTGTGACCCTATGGCTATGGCCTGCCAACTTCTGCTTGAATACAAACTCTGTATCCTTATTTGATTTATACAACTTTTTCTTCTGCCAAGTACTCAGAATGATTGTTGATACAGAATAGATGACTTTTTTTTAAATATATGGCAACCCTCCACCTCTCCTTGTGCTTTGTTTCCATTTTCCTGATTAGCTTTGCTGCCCATCAGAAATCTCTTCTTTATCTCCTTTTTGAAATGTGGTGGTCATAGCTGGACACACTTGTAACCAGATGGAATATCTGAAAGTAGAAGAAATGATTACTTGCCATGATTTGAAAGTCGGACTATAACCAGTGCAACTGAAAATTGCATTTGTCATATCATACTTGTACATTTTCTCCACTAGGTACGGAACTTAGTATTAAAATTCATGTTGTTATTCTCCGCCCTATTTTGTAATCTATCAAGATTAATCTGAATGTTACTTTCATCTTCTAGGACATTATTATTCCACTTAATTTTGTATTATCTGTCAGTTAATAAGCATTCCCTTATGATTTCAAGTTTTTAATAAAAATATTGAAGACGCAGGTCCCAGAACGGGTTCTACATGTTTCCTTTGATATGACTCTCCTTCAGTTTGACAGAAAGCCATTGACAAGCACTCTTTAAATATAATTCTTCACACACTGTGGATTCACCTTGTAACAATATCATTTAGTCCATAATTAATCAGCTTGCTAATCATATCACCATATACAAAATTGAATGTTTGGCTGAAGTCATGGTATGTTATATTCACAGCATTCCAATATTCTGTGACTGTGAAAATGCTATTCATTTGAACCTACTTGTAAGCAAATTAATCCACATATTTGTTTTGGTTTTGGTATTAAGGTAACTGATTCATCACAATCTTATTAAATGTAGGAATGAATAAGGAATGCAGGAAAGGGAAGAAGAAAAGGAAGAAAGGAAGAGAATGCTAGAGCAGCTCATTTTGGAAAATCAGGGTAGAGATCCTTTGCTTTAATTATTTTCCTGGACGCATGAGAGGTTAACTTATACCTCAAAGTATATTAATGATAGTCTCAGTACACTGATGTGATCTGATACATAATTTGAGATTATGTGCAATCTGTGTTCTATCATTCCTAAAGAATATAACCTATTTGATTTTCCATTCTATCACTTTGATCCATTCATATCTCTTGGCACTGGTTGTTATAATTTACCTCACTTTTTGCTTGTTCAAGTGTCATCCAATCTCAATTGTTTGTACTTGGTGAGCTCTAGGATCCAGCCCAAATGTGCCAGTGCCTGGATGGTATATTATTATATTATATTTAATAACTTTATCAGTAAGGTTTATGCCTTGTTAATGGGTTATTATAAATGAAAATAAACTTAACATTTTTAGAAGAGTAAGTACTGAATGTATAAAAATCTAAACAAAATTATTTGTGCATCTTTAATAACCATTTAAGTGTAAGGATTTAAAAAATCTTTAATACCATTAGTAAATTGCCTTAAGGGTTTTTAAAAAAAAAGTTTAAAAAAAACTTTAAGGCAACTTACTAATGGTATTAAATTATTGTGATAATTATTGTGATATTTTCCAGACATATTTCTACATTAAATAATTCTGGAATTATATATTACACTAAGTTATATATCTGGTTCCCAAAATTATTTTCATGTGAAGGTTATAGAAATTTTGGAAGTTTCAGTTTTGCAGTTATGTTAGATGTATTAACAATAGCCTTCCTTCCTTCTTTCCTTCTTTCCTTCTTTCCTTCTTCTTTCCTTCCTTCCTTCCTTCCTTCCTTCCTCCAACTCCAAACAAAAGCTTAAGAAGATATAAAAACCGACTTCCGGTGGCTCCGCCGGCGCCGCCAGGGTCTCCTCTGTGAGACTCCGTTCTCTGGGTTTGTAAAGCCGCAAAAAACAGCGCACACCAGCTGTTTTTCGCGGTGAAAAACCCCCTCTCCGGGCAAAGGAGAGGTGTAGAGCATCGGGAGCAAGGTTGAGCCCCTCTTAAATCCCTGGGAAAGAAGTTTTCAGGGATCAAGAGTGAGCTCCCTAAAGCTCCGGAGGACGCTCCTGCCCAGAGATGCTTCTGTCATCAGACAGAGAAAGACGCCGCGACCACTTCTGCTTTTTTAAAATACAACACAGGAGAGATTGTAAGCAGACTGAGTGAATACAGGAGTTCTTAATGGATTGCAAGTATTTTTTTATTGTTTTTCTGGCTATATATTTCTAACGTCTACAATCAACATAATGCTTTCAAGATGGCGTATAGCTTTCACTGCTTTCATTGTTAGGGAAAGTGCTGGAAAGTGAAAGTGAATTCTTTACTTTTTTCTCTCTTCCTGTTCTCGTAAGCGAAGTCAGAGAGACGGCTGTGATTGTCTTAAAGTTAAAATGGAGTGGAATTTACAGTTAAATGCTGAACCTATTCTGGACTGTATTGAGAAATTTCATGAAGAAAGGCTTGAAATAGTGAAGAGTTTTACGCAAGAGTTTAAAGCAATATTGAAAGAAACTTTTACAGAAATATTAACTAAATTTCTTTTTCCAAATGAAATTGATTTACAACCGACTGCTGAACAATTTATAATACAATCTAAACAAGAAGAAGAGCAAGAACAATTAACTAGAATCTTTCTCCCAAATGAAACTGATTTACAACTGACTGCTGAGCATTTTATAATACAATATAAACTAGAAGAACAACAGGAAAAAGAAGAAGATAGTTCTGAGAATAAAGACTATAAAGGGAAATGGATCCTGCTTGATGAACAGTTTATTTATGGAGAGGAAGAGGATTTGTTTCAAGAAAGGAAAGGACAGCTATTTTTTTCTTTAGTTAAGCAGCAAGAAGAGGGTTTAATTGAGAAAAAAGAGACATTGATTCAGTTTAAGAAGCAACTTATTTATGGGACTGAAGAAATAAAGAAGAGAGACTTATTATTTGGATGGGAGGCCTCGTTATGGAGGTTTACTTGGTTAAAAAAAAACCTAGAATTCGTCTGAAGAAATGAAATTTAAAATTGTATGTAAGGAATTATGGGTAATCTAAAATTATGGACTGAATTAAGGACTAAGATTATGAGTAAGATGTAAGAGAAGATGATTAATGGTTGATATAATTAAATTGATGAAGAATGTATTTGTTTTGATGATCTAGGTTTGACATTAGATTGATTTATTGATGAGATAGATAAGCATTAAGTGATTGGATAAAGTTGAAGGAATGTAAGTTAGAAATGGAATAAATAGACTGTATTTGTTATGGAGGTTTATTTGACAGATGAGAGAGCCCAGAAGTCGATTGATAATAATTTATAATTAAATGAAAGGAATTAAGGCCAATCTAAGACTATGGGTTGAATTAAAGATCAATTTTATAAGTAAGTTGTAAGAGAGGATGTTTAAATGAAGATATATTAAGATATATTAAGATATATTAAATTGATTAAGAACATAATTTTTCTTTTTGAATTGAGGGATTTATTGTTATTGATATTATTTGTTTATTTTTTTTTTTAAAAAAAGAATGGTATATATTAAACTTGATGGTTTGGGTGATTTTATATAACCTCTCAATGGATTGAAGTGATTTAAGATTTGACTTAGATTGATGGTTTAGATGTAAATGATAATTATTATTCTTAACAAGATGAGTTGTTTGTTTTGTTTAATGGATTGAATTGATTTAGAGAGTGTATATAGTATATAGTTTAAAATTCTTGTTAGGATTATATAATAATTTTGTTTGATGTAGTGGGGTTTTCTTTTGTTGTACCCTGTACTCACTCTGGGAAGTCGGGGGGGGGAGGGTTAGGGAGGGTTTATAATTTTATATATGATGTTTTCTCAACTGTAATTGGGGTTGGTGGAAGAATATATGTAATTATTGTTATTAAGGGGTTGCTCGGGTGGCCTCTGGGCACCACATCTGATGGAAAAGAGGAAGGAGGAGTGAAGGCTGATGTAAGTGGAAGTTGATAAGAAGGGGGAAGAGTAGGATGGAGATAGAGAAGGATGAAGAAAGAAGAGAAGGAGGGAGGAAGGTAGGTAGTTAGTTGGTAAGTGAGGGGGGAAGGATAGGGTTGGGGGGATGTGGTGGTGGGGGTGCCGAGCAGTGATGTTAATTGTTTGGGATGATTATTTTCAGTTGAGTTATTAGTATTAGATGTATTGAACAATGTATTTATGTTTTGTTTATGGATGATTGTTTATTTTAATACTATGATTTGATTTGACTAATTTTTTTCTTCTGTAAAATTTTAAAAAAAACCAATAAAAATATATTTAAAAAAAAAAAGAAGATATAAAAACCCACCACTCCCTACTACATGTCATCAGCTTTCCCAGAGCCATGCTTCTATCTGACTTTGTTCTTCAATAAACTGCAACCTTCTTTCTAAAGCAGTCTCCATTTTGTTTATACCCAGCTTGGACTGGACCTGATAAAGATTTTTCTTTCCACAGAAACATGACTGATGCATTTAGAAATAATGAGCAATTCATTGCGTGTGCTCCAAGCATTTGTTGATACAGCCTCAATTAGAACTGATAAATAGAAAGCAATATTTCCTGATTAAAGACAGGCAACGATTAAATAAACTATTATAATAACTTTACATAAAACTAATCTAATTTCACAATCCAAATTTATACATTTGGAAGCACAATCTCATAGAAGCAATATACTTTCTTTGGCATAATCAAAGCTAAAAGAAGGAAGAAAGATATCCTATCACCTTTTATCAAGACTTTCTTACATGAGATACTCTGATAGAATTAAAATTATCAGATTCCAGCTCTCACCAGCCCCAATGGGATTAGTAATGATGATCCTTGGCCCTTATTTGCCACATTAGTGTGTGATGTACATCAAAAGAAGTTCTTCAATAGACATGTGAGTTGCAAAAGTTGATACAAAGGTCAATATGAAAGCCACATTCATGTCAAAGAACTTGTCAGAAAAAGAAATCTTCAGGATTATATACTAAGCATCTACCTATTTCACTAGCAAGGCAGCAGGAAAAAATTAAAAGGTCAGGACCACTGACCAATTTATATCTGGTTTAAATTCATCTCCTTTTGTAGTTTCTAAAAAGAAAATTGGAAAGATTTTCTATTCTTTATTTTATTGTTCTTATTTTTATTTTTTTTCTATTTTTAAATCCACATCTCTTAAAGTTGCTGAGATTGAAAAACACTGGCATACTCAAATGTTTTATTTACCAACACTGACAATAAAATGTATCATAAGGGAAAGTACCTTTTTGCCCAAGCAATCTAACCCTTTCCATACCCATTTAGTTAAAATTGCCCTTAAAAGCAGAATAAAATCAAGCTCCAACAATGTTTGTCTATTAAAAAAACTTCCTTAAATTCCAGAACAAATACAAAAAAAAGCCTTCTTTAAAATATAAACAGCAAATACAAAGTTATTGTAATGTTATATATTTCTTCAACAAGCATCATTACATTTTAATATGTAAAAATTTTGTAGGATAACTAATGAAGTTGATTTTAGTAGGAAAGTGTTGTAAAGTACCGTCTCTCTCTCTATCTCTGTCTCTGTCTCTCTCTTTCCTGTTTAGAAAAGGAAATATTTGCATATTGTTCATTTGTTTTATAACATAATAAAGGCAACTTTATTGCTTATCTTAGTAGTCTGTCTAAAAATACATAGTAAAGAAAGTAATAAAGCGATTTGTAAGTTAATCACCAATAATAGGAACCTCCAAGGGTGCATTTCAACTCAGGTGTCCTTTTACACTGAGTTCAGTAAGGCTATGAGAATCAAGTTGCACTCTTTAGTATTATACTTGATCTTCATGTCTCATTGATCTCATTTTGGCAGTTGTTTTTTAAAGGCAGAATCTATCATTTCAACCCTCTTATTCCAGAATGATTGCTTTCCATGGTACATTCTTTTCTGGAAGAATACAGGTGATAGAAAACATGACACTAGGACAAGTGAATTTGACATGCTACAGCCACACATTTGCTTCCTAAGTCTTTCTAGATGTAGTCTACCTTGGGCCAGCAGTCATAATTAAGACAATACAGGCCATATTTTTAGAAACAAAGCCTCTCACATCAATACACTTTCCTTAGCCAGCCTCTCACCTGAAGCATTTCTATTTTTCTACCCTTTTCTAACAATTAGAGGGATTGATTATGCCAAAGAAAGTATATTGCTTCTATGAGATTGTGCTTCCAAATGTATAAATTTGGATTGTGAAATTAGATTAGATACGCTTTTGCCTCTGTCTTAATTCTAACAACTCTTACTCCTGCCTTTGGTTTCCATCTAAGCCTTTATGTGTACTTGGTTAAATAGACCCATTCTCCAGAGTTTACTTGAAGTTAGCTAAATCTATTCTCTGGAGTCCAGAACTTTTGCCAAGAAGACACAGCTAACCTTTGTGTTTCTAGGAAGGGGTTATCACATTTAGCCAGTGATATGTCTATGGTGGTGTCATGATCCAAGCTCTGATGCAACTTTGTAAGTTGCAAGTTTTGCATCATGGCCCCCTACTTCTTGCTCCTTCATGGACCTTCAATAGCTTCAATTGTTAATGCTAACAATTTTGAATAATTTTGCAGGGAAGTTGATCTCCATTGGTCTATGTCTTGAAGAAATGCTACCTCATTTTGTTATTTACAAGGGCTTAATGGGACTATTACTGTCAACATTTCTGCTGTCTTGGTAACTGTGCAAATATGACATAGTTGCAGTTTCATCAGAGAACGCTAGACTCCCACATTATGACCATTCTCCATTCTGAGGACTTTTACACCAAGCTGTCAAACAACTCTTAGTTGGCAGCCAGTTTGAGTTGTACATTGTCCTGAAAATGAACTTTGGCTGAATGCCTCTGGGAAATAAATCAAAATGCTTGGCTTGAGGTGAATCTCACTTGTTTTCTTTTTGCAATAATCAAAATTAAATCAATTGCACTGTTTACACCATTAAAATATTATGGTTGAACCTGTTCTAGTCAGTTAAATGAAACTTTTCTTTCCATTGCAACAAATATAGCAAATCACAAATCACCGCTCCTTCTGTAGAGAGGCAAAGATGCTATAAAGTAAATGCAATCTATAATGCATTTGAACCTTACAACTAAAAGGAGTTCACCCATAAACACTGTTTTAGTTCAAAACATTCTTTCATTACTAATTTATTAGCAATAGATACTATTGCTTTAGAGTTTCTGAAAAAAATCTTCTTTGTTTTTTTGAACATCATAATCATTTACACAGCTGAAATCTTGTATGCTGGGTGCTTTGCTTCTTATTCCTATTTATGTTCATGAAATATTAAATTGATATGCTCCTCCACATACATGCACACACACGCACTTCTGTGCACATAGGACTCGATAGCCTATATCTTTAAAAATGTTTTGCAGTTTATTACCCAAAGCAAAATAGTAATAGTATAATGTACAGATAAGCCAAAACTTACACAAAGTAAATCCATCTTTCAACCTTATATCACATAATCAAATAACAATTTAAATTTAAATATTCATATACTGTATTATGGTATTATTACTATTACTACTGCTGATGCTACTAATAATAACAACAATTCAACAAGTATTCCAAATCCTGCAATTTTAACAGTAGCATGTTCATTATCTACTGTTAAATATTCTCTGAATGCACACAAAATAAAATTTTCTATAACACTTAAATAACTATATGAAATATAAATGGAATTCTTAATTGCACTAATAGAAACAGCATTGTTTCTGAGATCTTTTTATCACCGAGGCAAAAACACAGAATTGTTACTAAGAGATAAAGCAGTGGTGGCAAACCTATGGCACGCGTGCCAGAGGTGGCACTTGAAGCCCTCTCTGTGGGCACACGTGCCGTTGCCCCAGCCTTGCCTCCCCCATGACCCCCTCCTGACCAGCAGCCCTCCTGGAGGAGAGTGGCCCCCGAGCATGTCCCATACAGAGCAGCGTAACCAAGGACATGACAGCCAGGCAGCACAGACAAGACTCTGTCCTCACACCCCATCGTGCACAGTTGATGCTGCGGGGCGTGGGCAGAGGGCGTGGCCACCATGGCACTGCTGGGCTGCCTGGGTGATCTGCAGCGGGCCCTGGAGGCGGTGAGTGGCCCTTCAGGCAGGCAGGGCAGGGGGTGGAGTGGGGCAGGGCCAGTTTTTGGGCACTCAGTCTCTAAAAGGTTTGCCATCACTGAGATAGAGTATCTTTGAATGCAGGGGCTAAAATAAAATCTTCATTGTGGAGGACTTGTAAAGAAGATGAATTGTTGAAACTCTATTGGTTGGCTTTCAAATAAATATGAGAAGCATGGATTCATTGGCTAAGACAGAATAGGATATGAGTATCTTCCATCAGCAGAGAAAAGATCTGTTGAAGTGAGAGGGAAGTCTATCTTGGAGATTCAGGGAAATCTTTCCAGTATAGATTTATAACTGGTGATGATTCTGAAACCAGCACATCAAAAATAAAGGTAGTACTCAATTTATGACCACAACTGAGCCCAAAAAATCTCCATTGCTAAGCAAGATAGTTGTTAAGTGAGTTGCACCCCATCTTACGACCTTTTTGCCACAGTTAAGTGAATCACTGCAGCTATTAAGTGAATCACACAACTGGGAAGGTTACAAATGATAATCACATGACCTCAGGACACTGCAACTGTCATAGATACAAGCCAGATTAAGTGCCATTGTAAATTTGAACAGTCACTAAACAAATAGTTGTAAGTCAAGGACTACCTGTTAAGGACGTTATAGGTCTCAATGTTTTCTGAAAAAGCTCTTGCATCAATTCCATTAAAATTAAGTAATTTGACTTCAGTGTAACAATGTCCTCTCTGTTTCCCACTGATTCCAATGCAGAATGAAATTCCAGAGTTTAGCTCCTGTTCTGCTATTAATGTGAGGGGAATGAAGGCAGTGGGAAAATGTGTTTTTTTTTTATTTCCCAACCATTAATATCTGTTTCGTTTAAAATAATTATTTAATTGACTTATATATTTTAATTTTTTTTTAGCTGCTGCCATTCAGGATGAATAATGGGTTTCAAGCTACTTCAGTTATGTTGCCTAGCCTTGAAAGTTTCTCCTATTCATAAATTAAATGAAGTATAAGGGTAAGTGCTGATTGGGCTGCTCCAGAGACAATCATCATCATCCTTGGCATTCAAAATGGTTAGTTATTACTCGTACATTATAAATACATGCTTAAGTTAATCCTTTAATTCAATGAAACTATGGTTAATTATTTTAATTTGAGTCATAGTGTTTAAATAAGAGATGATTGGAGAATTAGACATAGCCACAGTCAGTGGGCAGTTTAACAAATAAATAAGACAAGTGAATATTGCCTTGCTGACGGTTAATGATTATCCAGTTTCTTTGTAAGTTAGTCTTCTAATAAGTCTTGCTGAACTTTACATTCCCTTCTTGGATTATCAGGAGTAAACTCTATTTATAATGTACATACATTTCAGCTAAAGTCAATAAACATTTACAATTTTGCATATGGTGGTGTCACTAATTTTTTTTTTTAAGTGCCAGTCTGGTCTAGTGGTTAAGGCAGTGTTTCTCAACCTTGACAATTTTAAGGCATGTGGACTTCATCTCCCAGAATTCCACAGCCAGCAATGCTGGCTGTGGAATTCTGGGAGTTGAAGTCCACATGCCTTAAAATTGTCAAGGTTGAGAAACACTGGGTTAAGGAGAAACTGGGAGAAACTGGGAGACCATGAAACACAGTCAAAGTCACACTCTGTCAGCCCGAGGAAGCAGGCAGTGACAAACCAGTTCTGAAAATCATTTCTGGCATGCTTCTATGGAAATTTGGAAGTTGGGGCTGGAGATACCCACACTGTTTTCTCTTCAACAATAAATAAAGCCTGATATCTAGCAAAAATAATAATGGCCATCATCCAAAAGTAGAACTGTCCAGGATTTATTTCTTCCTTTAAAGTAGATAATATGAAAATCTGTGAACAGCTAGGTGTTGGATTTTAATCATAGGTTAGACACCAATAGTTGCAATTGCTGAAATGGGAGGCTAGATAGATTGATTAAATAAATATGAATAAATAAATATGTGTAATATTCATTTATTTTTGATTCATTTCAGACACATTACAGAGACAGTGTTGGTCATGCTTGACAATGATTTTTGGTGGAGCCAGGATGGAGGTGGCCCATCTATCTTCTTGATGTCTCATTGGCTTTGAGTAGCACTGATTGAGGTATCTTTTTGGACTGGGTTCAGAGTGGAAAGCGCTGTGTTGCAATGGTTCACTCTTTTTCCTCAATGGTCATTTCCAGTTGGTGTTGTTGGGAAGGGAAAGATTTTGTTCCCAATCCCTCACATGGGAGGGAGAACATCTCCATCCTCTTGTCAAAGATCTCAATGAAACAGTTGGATGAGGTCATCTGTCAGTTTGGGATTGGCATCATCAGTATGCCAATGGAATTCATCCGTACAGAAATACAAAAGTTTAAATTAGTGAAATAAAATCATTGACATTTAACAGGTTGATTCAAGAATCCCATCTTGATTGCTTTTTCAAAGGCGGTGAGTGCTTGAATGGTAATTTAATTTCTTTTCTTATGTTTGCACTCTCAGACTAGAGAGGTATAGGCAATTAATTTGTCTGGGCATTATATGAGTAGCCCTTGGATAACAATAGTAGTTGGGACCCAAATTCCCAGTGCTAAGTGATGCTTGTAATAAAGTGCAAAGGCTTGTGACTACATTGCTTTACCAGAGTTCCAGCACTTCTGGTTGTTGTTATGTGAATCCAGAACCCTCATTAAGCACAACACTACGTGATCACTGTTTGTGACCTCCTCTTAGTTTCTCCATTGACTTTGCCTTTTATAAGATGGCAATCACATGACCATGGGATGCTGCAACATTGTAGTGGTGAATCAATTTCCAAGTTCCCAGCTCACAATCATGTGACTACAGGGATGCTGCTGTTGAAAAATGAAAAAATCTTCATCAGGGTCCAGTCCAAGCTGGGAATAAACAAAATGGAGACTGCTTTAGAAAGAAGGTTGTGGTTTATTGAAGAGCAGAGCCAGAAAGAGGGCTCTGAGAAAGCTGACCACATGTAGCTGAGAGTGGTGGGTTTTTTATACCTTTTGGGGCTTTTGAGGTTGTTTCCTGTTCCTGTTTGAGGCTTTGTATTTCCTGTGTCATGTACTTTGACCTGAGTCTGAGTGTGCCCTTTTGGTATTGGTGGGTTAATCCTATTATGTTTCCTGTCCTTAGAGTTTGGGTGGGGTATGTAGATTTTAGGGGTCTTTGTCTTCCTAATCTCATCAGTTTCTAGTTTCCTGGCTCCAGCCTTTCTGAAAGGATTATCACATCTGCATTTCTAAAAGCTGGCTTCTACCTAGTTTCTGCTTGGGGGAGAGGGTCTGGAGCTGCTTTCTGTCTTTTTAAACATCTTCTCCATTATTCTTTTGGAGAAATATATTCTGCCTTTTTAATATTCCCCAAAATATTTCTTTCTCTGGATTCTTCCCACAATAACTCTACCTTTCAGCTGGACTCGCAACTCCAGGAATTTTCTGTTTCTTTTGCTGTCTGAAGACCAGCTGCTGGGGGGCTTGGAGGTTTCTCTTTCCCACTTCTCTGCTGCCTTCCTTTCTTGCCACATCCACACAAGCTTACCTGTGGGTTCCAATTTATTGGACAAACTCTCCAGTTAATGAGGGGGGAGAAGGGGTTGCTTTCTACCTCCTTTCCAGGCAGTAGAGCCAAAACTTGGGACCCCAGGAGGGAAAAGAAATGCCTCTTCACTCTGAGTGGTGAGTTCAGTCTTCTACCGTCTAGAAGATGAAGGAGAGGTTTCCTTGTGACAAAGAGGGTGTTCAGATCCCATATTCATTGCCTACCTCACAAGATTATCAGGAGCAGCATGAAATTCCTTCTTCCATCACAGTTTTCTTCCATTTGCTTATACGGGTAGTCTCAACTTCCAACCTTTCGTTAGTGACCGTTTGAAGTTACAATGGCAGGGTGAGTAACTTATGACCGGGTTTCACACCTATGACTATTGCAGCATCCCGATGGTCATTTGATCCAAATTCAGGTCTTTGGCAACCAGCATGTATTTATGATGGTTGCTTTGTCTTGGGCTCCTGTGACCACTACTTGCAACCTTCCGAGCAGGCGTCTGACAAAGAAATCCATGGGAGAAGCCAGATTCAATGAATGACTGCATGATTTGCTTAACAGCTGTGGCAAAAAGGTCATAAAATGGGGTGCAGCTCACTTAACAACTGTCTTGCTAAGCAGTGGAAAAGTTGGGCTCAACTGTGGTTGTAAGTTGAGGATTACCTGCATGAAATGTTGTGTAACAGTGTCCTATGGCCCAAACTGTTTAAACAATGGAAGACCGAAAGGGTGATGATTTTTAAAACTGCAAGGGAACCCAACTGCCTTGATAAAAGGATTTTCCCCACGTCATCCCTCTGGAACCAAATTCCAGGAAAACCAAAAAAAGTACTAATAAAACTTTCTATTTCTCCTGTGAAATAGAATCGGTGAAATACAACTTATGCATTAACAAAATTAAAACTACTAAAATTGGTACAGTGCTATATTGATTCTATTTTTAAAAATTATCATACTCTTTCATAGAAGCATAGGGTTGGAAGGGATCTTGGAGGTCTTCCAGTCCAACTCCCCTGCCCAAGCTCTCATGCCATCTCAGACAAACCTGTAGCAATGGAGCACACACAACTGGAAGGCAATGTCAAGACCGATTTGTATTCTCACCTATATTCCGCTTTGCTCGCAGCTTGTCAAAGAAAAGGGAGGAGCGGGGATGGAATGCAAGGGTGAGAGAGTGCCCAGCCTAAGGGCACATTGAGCAGGTGGACTAGCTTGGCTCGCTGGTTCCCATAACAAAATGAACAGAAGTGATTGGTGGATGTAATGGACTGTGGGTGGAAATCAACTATGCTAGCTTTTGCACGGATAACCCAGAGCTTTTTTCGCTTTGTCTGTGCCAAAGTAAAGTTTATACTCTTGGTAAAATAATGTCCCAGGAGTTTCTTTTTCTGGATCCACCAACTGGACGGTTGACAGGCAAGCTATTCCACCGCTTAATTGTTCTCACTGTCAGGAAATTTCTCTTTATTTCTAGGTTGGGTCTCCCTCTGATGAGCTTCCACCCATTGCTTCCTGTCCTACCCTCAGGTGCTATGGAGAATAAATTGCCCCCCTCTTCCCTGAGCAGCCCTTCAAGTATTGGAAGACTGCTATAATGTTACCCTTAGTTTTTCTTTTCATTAAGTTAAATGCACCCAATTCAACCCTGAGCTACAATTATTCCTTTTTATCGCTAACACCCAGTTCCTTTAGCCGTTCTTCATAGGATTTAGCCTCCAGACTCCTTATCATCTTTCTTTCAAATTACTCCTGCAAAGTAGAAGCATTTGCTTGTGCTTCAAGGGCTTTATTCCATCTCTTTTCTGATATTTATTGCTCAGTTTTTATAGTTAACAAGTAGCAACAGAACCAGGCAGGACATAGGAGAGGAGGCAATGTAACCTTGCTTCCTTCTTTCCTTCCTTCCCTCCTTACTTCTCAATATCATATTCCATAAATTAAAAGAGATTAATTTCATGTTGATCTCTTTTGGGGATAATTTCAACAGTAAATTCCTTTATTTGCTATTTTAAAAAGCCCTAAAATACATTTTTCTCTGCATTAAATATTTATAGTGTATGCCTTGTTATTTCTCACTTAAAATTGATTGCATCAATTAGTTGCTTGAAATCTCTCTACAGCTCTACAAAATTTCCCTGTAGCACTATACAAATCTTATAACCGCCTTCAGCTGTTGCATGGCAATAGCAACAGTAAACTGCTTGTTATTGTTTTTAAACAGGAACCAAGTGGAAAGAACATTGCTGTCCATCTAAGCAGCAGGAATTTTGTTTCCATGGGTGCAGCTGGTATTTCAGTTGCACCTTGCTTTAAAGTAAAGCTTGCCAACTTTTCATTTTCAACCTATGACTCCTTTTGATGAACACAAACATCTCATTTCTCCTTCAAACTTGCCTCTTCCAATAATTTATTTGAAAGTTCAAAAGGAATTAAATATCACAACTAAAACAAATCAAAGCAGTAAATTTAGAAAGAAAAAATCATTCTGATTTTTTTCAGTAAATATTTATTTGTTTATTTTCTATATTTTTATACTGCCATATTTTTGAGGACTCGTGGTAGTGCACAGTTGAAATCAAAACAAACAGTAAATCAATGAAATCATACAGCAGCAAGACAATGAAATATAAATTTCTGTGACTAGATATCAATTTCCAAATATAGTAGCTCCATTGGAATAGCTACTTTTGCAAAGCCTTGCTGAAAATCAGTAGTGAAGACTACATCCAAGTCTCTGATGGAATACTATTCCAAAGGGTAGGTGCTATTATATAAGAACATACATGTCTCTCACACACACAAACCTCTCCTGGTTTGTGTGATGCCCACATTTATTAGTCTACCAAACTCATTGAAATAGACAATCCTAAAGGTATCTGTGCTCAAAAATACTTAGGACTCTGTAGATCAGTATTAACAGTATTAACATCTTGGATTGTAGCTAAGAACATCTGCAACTTTCTGTGTGAGTACTCACTTTGACTCAATAAACATGTAGGCTGGTACATTTTATACCACTAGCAGTTTCAGAGTAGTCTCCAGAGGTTGTCTAGGACAACTTGCTATGGCCAACTCGCCATGGCCAACTCATCACAGTCAGCTCACCGCAGCCAACTCGCTGTAGGACAACTTGCCACGGGACAAGAGTTACACTAATATCAAAAAATGGTGGAATAGAATCATTAAAGAAAGGATGCTAAAGGAGAGAGAAAATGTAATGTAAATGACAATTATTCAATTTCAATTATTTTAAATAATTAAACTGAATTGTTGAATTGTCAATGGTGAGATGTCCCACTGCGAGTTGGCCATAGTGAGTTGTCCCATTCTGGCACAATTAGAGAAGACAAGGATATGAATGACTGTGGTCAGGGTATCCTTCTCCAGAAAAGGTTGCAACTGGTTCATGAAATGAAGCTGGGCAAAAGTTTATTTAGCCATATTCTCTACCTGTCTATCAAGCAGTAGCTGTAAATCTAGACAAGCCTCCAAACTGGAGAACAGCTTCTTCAAGGAGAGTGCCAACATATCCAGAGGGGAATCACTAAAGCACAGTGAGTTCCTGATATTTTCTGGACAAATAGTCTTTCTGGGATTTAATTTCAGTTTGTTTCTCCCCATATAGATCTTTACACCCTCCATACAATGGGTCAAGACTTCCAACAGATCAATGTTCTGGTCCAAGAGCTACATGTAAATGTTGAAGAACAGGGAGGAGAGAGAAACTGGCTGCATCCCACACTAGCATGGTTGATGGGTAGATGCCTTCTCCTCCATTAGTCAGCTGAAACTGCCCACTTAGAGAGGAGTTGAATAGTGCTTCCAACTCCCAATCCTCATTGACAGTTGGGAAGAAACCATATCTGGTGGTACTGAACGCTGCTAAGTAATCTAACAAGACAAGAAGGGGGAGCACTCCCTTCATCCACTGCTTTGTGGTACAAAGAATTTTGCAAAGGTAACTTTATGAAAATAGGATAAAGTCACATAGAACTCTCTTACTTGATTTGAGGGGAGATAATTAAATTAAACATTCTCAAAAAATGATTTGCTAGAATAGCTAATTCAGATTTAAATCCTCCAAAATCTGTAGAACACAGACAGAACATCAGTGGAAAACCATAATTCGCCAAGATCCACCTGTGGTTTTCAACTGTGGCATATGGGAAATACTGTATCACCTGAATCCATCTTGTAGATAGATTAGATGAGAGGTTTTTTCCCTTCAGATTATCTTCCAGAATCTTGAAAGTTTAATTGAGCCAAGAAAAGAATGCCTTGGTTGGGAGCTTGTGTGAATTCTCAGCTAAGATTGCTTTGTTTAGTTTTGTGGTCTTCCCTACCCTGCACTCCACATTAGGACCATATTTATTATTATATATTTTTTAAAAAATAAAAATTGAGATTTAATACCTTCTAGGCATCTTCAGCTATATCTGTCACATATATATAGCCAATAACAGTGAATAAACTTTCAAATACCTGGTCTTTTCTTTGATATTTACAAAATAGGACAATACTTCCCAGCTCCTATTCTTCTTTTTCTGAGAACTGAGAACTGTTGAATATCCAAGTAAAATAGAAGAATGTTGTGATCAAAAAGCAGGGCAAATCTTCACAAAATAAGGCAAATGACATGAAATTTAACATGCTGTTATTTAATGAGTTGAATTAGGTAAATTAGTTTTTATTATTAAAACTTAACAACTAGATCGAGGTCTTATTGTTTTTTTTTTAAAATGTTTTTATTAAATTTTACAAAATTTTTTTTACTAAAAAAGAAGAATAATAACTCAACTGATAACAATCATATAACACATTTACCAAACATTTAAATAACTGCTCGGTACCCCCCCCCCCACATCCTCCTACACCTAAACTTCCCCCTCCTCTTTCCATCTACTACCTGCTTTCTCCTTTCTCTACATCTCCCCTCCACCCACCTCTATCCCCTATCTTCACCCTGTTACCCTCTTCCTACATACCTCAACCTTCACTCCTCCTTCCTCTTTCCGATCGAGGTCTTATTGTTGATCACTAGGCAGGGTTCTGAAAACCAGTGCTTGCACAATGCATGTTGGAAAACAAATTATGGCCCATATTCCTAATTACATCCTTATCATTGCTGCAATCTATGGAGAGCCACTATAGCATTGTGGTTAAAATACTGAACCAGAAACAGGGAGACCCAGGGTTCTGGTCCTTCCTTAGTCATCTACCCAGCTGAGTGACCTTGAGCCAATCACTCCCTCTCAGCTCTAATCAAGGTCAAGCTCTGAGACAAGTGTCTTAACAATAAAAAACACTTGTTGCATCATGCATACATGAATCCATCCATGTATGATTCTGTGTTCACTGGATAGCAGAATACAAAAGAAGGAGACCTTACCAAATGGGGCAGCTTATACACACACACACATGCATGCGTGCGCGCGCACACACACACACACACACATACATATATACACCCTACAATTAAAAGAATAAATACTTTAAAACAATACAAATAATTTAAAAACTAAATAAAAATATATAGCCAAAATAAATATGCATTAGCAACCTTGACTTTGTCTGACTACTAGCCAAAGTCACTCTCGGTGAGATGGGTAGCTATACAAATTTGATGAATGAATGAATGAATAAATAAATAAATACATTTCAGCATTGTTAGAATGCCATCAGTCCAGCCAATTCTTCCAAAAGTCCAATCAGTTCCTTACAATTCATCTCATTAGTTTTGAGAAGATTCGATACAATTTCAAATATATAATTAGCTTATGTGGTGATCTCCTACACATGAAAAACAACATTAATTATTTCACGTTATCTTTAGCAACATATTGCATATTGATAACTCAGCATAATTTCATTATTCACACATTTTATTACATACTGCAAAAAATGATAATGCTGATATTGTTTCTAAAACTTGAATTTTGATGTTCTCAGCTAAATTATCAGCCTGGCTAAGACTGGATATGGAAATTTTGGAAACTGGCTTCTCCGTTTCCTCTTCAAACAGTTTGACCAATAAAGGAACCCAGAACTTTTTCTTTTCAAAGTTACATTGTTTTCTTCACTTTGCAATTAGAAGACTTGAATTAGAAGAATTAAACGCCTTGAAAGACGGCGTTTAAGGGGTGACTTGATCGAAATGTATAAAATCATGCATGGGATAGAAAAGGTGGATAGAGAAAAATTCTTTTCTCTATCACACAATACCAGGACAAGGGGGCACTCCCTAAAGCTCATAGCTAAGAAAGTGAGGAAAGTGTTGCGGCCCCGGCCCTCTGGAACCAACTTCCCCCGGAGATCCGTGTCGCCCCCACCCTCTTCGCCTTTCGTAGATTGCTTAAAACATACTTTTGCCGGCAGGCCTGGGGCAGCTAACACCTTGCCCCTAGCCAGTGTATGTTTCTGTTTATGTTTGTGGAGTGATTGGTTTCTTTTAGCTTAAGGGTTTTTTATAGATATGTGTTTATTGTAATTTCTATCATGCTGTGAGCCGCCCTGAGTTCTTTGGAATAGGGCGGCATAGAAATTAAATAAATAATAATAATAATAATAATAATAAATAAAGGGAAATATTTCTTCACCCAGAGGGTCGTTGATTTATGGAATTCACTTCCAGAAGGGGTCGTGACAGCTGTCAGCCTTGACAGCTTCAAGGCAGGGCTAGATAGATTCATGGATGCCAAGTGTATCGGTGGTTATTAAAACGGATGTCCACGTGCCGCCTCTATGTTGGTTGAGGCAGGCAGGATTCCCTTGAGTACCATTTGTTGGGGGTCAAGGGAAAGGGAGGGTTTTGCCTTCTCTTTCTGCTCAAGATCCCCATGTACAATTGGTGGGC
Organism: Bothrops alternatus; assembly: GCA_034064705.1. Classification (NCBI taxonomy): domain Eukaryota; kingdom Metazoa; phylum Chordata; class Lepidosauria; order Squamata; family Viperidae; genus Bothrops; species Bothrops alternatus. Next base: position 3,850,211 of record JARGCV010000025.1, read on the forward strand.
CACTATGTGACACAGAATGCTGGACTCGATGGGCTTTGGCCTGATTCAGCATGGCTCTTCTTATGTTCTTATGTTTATGTAAGACTAATTTGTGGTGCTCTCTGAGGTTCACCATCAGTTTCCCTAGTTGCAAACAGTCAAGCTCAGTAGAGCATCAGGTATTCCACAGTTCAACCCTATATTCTCCTCTATAAGAAGATTGTTCTTGTACAAAAGCTTTCGCAGTATTTCTAGATTCCATGTTCTTCTACTGTCCATACTAATAAGTTTGCAATTGGGTTTTGCAGCAAAATACTGATTTTCAAATAAAGTTTTAATGATTTTTTTCCAGTGGCAGGATTCGAATATGTGAATAACTGGTTCTCTGTGTGGATGCTGCTTCTGGAAATGCATTCTGGGCCTGGGCAACAAAAAATTAATTACTGGTTCTGCCGAAGTGGTGCAAACCGGCTGAATCCCACCACTGATTTTTTCCCCCCTCAAATGTTATTCAGGTCAGCAGCGCCATTTGGCATCATTTTTAGATGTGTACTGAAAAAACTGGATGCCACTTCTGCAATAAAAATGATTCCATACTTGATATAATCTTCATTACATTTGGGGGATTTGATTGCCATATTAAACTACCCTGAATAGCAATAGCACTTAGAGTTATATGCCACTTCACAGTGCTTTACAGCTCTCTCTAAGTGGTTTACAGAGTTGCCCCCCACAATCTGTGTTTTCATTTTACTGAAAGGTTGAGTCAACCTTGAGCCAGTGAGAATCGAACTGCAAAAATGCTGGCAGTCAGCAGTCAGCAGAAGTAGCCTGCAGTACTGCATTCTAACCACTGCGCCACCAGAGCTCATGAATTAAGAAAAAAGAAGAAAATTAGGGAAAACACCTTGGTGTTGAAAAATATTCTTATGTACACTTTTATTTCTAGGTTTCTTTTGTGTTATTAAGTACAGAATATTGAATAACAAAATTGGAAGGGACCTTGGAGGTCTTCTAGTCCAGGAGAACCTATACCATTCCAGACAAATATCCACTCCTTTCTATGACATCTTTTTACTAAACTAGCAATATGTGTTTAAAGGCAAATAGCAGAAGAAGAGTGTGAGATACACTATTCAGCTTCTTTTTCTATTTCTCCTAGTGTGAGGCAGCATCCAGTTCCTTGTGTACTCTCAAGAGAAGTTACTGATCAGATATGGGGAGAGCTACTAGACTAGGATCAATAAAGACTAGAGGATGCTACATGGGAAAGAAAAGAATCCTGCCTGGTGGTCTTCTGTCTGTAGTAGAAGCAAGAACCTTTCCCCCCCTCAAGAATGTTATTTCTACCCAGAGCCTAAAGCCATTGCAAGATCACTACAGCAAAATGCTCTGTGCTTCTTCAGAGCCCATTGAATGCCATGCATTACCCACTGCCTCAATAAACACCCTGTCAGCCCTCGAATTTCATCCTTTCTGTACTAACCAGCTTTTTTTTAGTCCCTAGGAGGATTGTTTTTGATGCGGAAGATGTTCCCAGACTCATGACAGGTACAGAACCCAGAGGTAGCAGAGATAAATGGAAACTGTGAGGTCTGTCTGATTCATAGGTGGTTTGGCCATGTTATTGCATTTAAAAAATGCCTCAGTGTGTATTTTATATTTTAGTTCCAGGCCTTATCAACAGAAATATGGTTTCTAGATCAAAGGAAGCTAGATTCCATTTTATTCTATTTGGTCAGATCCTACCTTGGTTTGGCTAGTCGAAAGAAAAGAAGAAATAGGGGAGACATGATAGCAGGATTCCAGTATTTGAGGGGCTGCCACAAAGAAGAGGGGGTAACGTTATTCACCAAAAAGCCAGAGGGCAGGATGAGGAACAATGGTTAGAAACTAATCAAAGAGGGAAGCAACCTGGAATTAAGGAGGAACTTCCTTACAGTGAGGACAATCAACCAGTGGAACAGCTTGCCTCCATCACTGGAGATTTTTAAGAAGAAGCTAGACAGTCACTTGTCTGAGATGGTATAGAATAGGTTCTCCTGCCTGAGCAGGGGGCTAGACTAGAAGACCTCCAAGGTCCATTCTATTCTATTCTATTCTATTCTATTCTATTCTATTCTATTCTATTCTATTCTATTCTATTCTATTCTATTCTATTCTATTCTATTCTATTCTATTCTAGCCAGGCATCACATTTTATGAAGAATTCAGGCTACGTAGAACAGGTTCAGTGAATGAAAATAGCAGTGATAAGGAAACTAGAAACTGCCCTATGAAGAAAGATAAAAAAAGGAATGTTTTGCCTTTAGAGCAGAAGGCAAAGACAAATTAAGAGAGAATAGGACTAAGGGAGAATAGGATGATGGATTTCAAGTACCTGAGAGGTTATTACCTGGCCAAGGGCAGTCATCCCAGAATATAAGACATGAATACGTGGATTTAGGTGACAGGAAGGTAATTTCCTCCTGAATGTTAGGAAAAAAATCTAATAAGACAATCTGACAGGAGATCAATTAATCTGAAAGGGGATGGGCTCCTTGCAAATAATAAATTCAAGTAGAGCCGGGAAGCAATCTGTCTGGAACTTTTAATTTAAATTGTTTTCACTGGACAAAGGATTGGTCTAGCCTAAATGGATATTTTCAACTCTCTGAATGTAGGATACATGGACTGACATGGAAAGTTTGTCAAAATCATCCTGATCGCATTAAATCACCAAGGATGACCCTACAATATGGTCAATACTAGAATTTCAATTCTGAACTTAGAGGAATGAAGCTAAAAAATGTTCTGCTGTCAACCACAGAGTAAACAGTAAAAGTATATATGCATGCATATACTGTAATAAATGCAAGCCTTTATTTCAGTTTTTCTTAACCTTAGCAATTTTAAGAAGTCTGGATTTCAACACCCAGAATTCCCCAGCCAGCATGGCTGGCTGGGGAATTCTGGGAGTTAAAGTCCAGATTTCTTATAGTTGCCAAGGTTGAGAAATACTGCTGTTTCCTTTCAGGATAAGCAAAGTTATGCAAAGCACAGAATCTAGCAAAAGCAAATTCCCAGAAACTCAGTCTTATGGGAGAAAGGCCCAGCAGGCAGATTCTCCTGAGGAGGGCATCCTGTTGGAAGGCAGGATGCCATCTGCAGCATCTCTGGATGGGAGGAGCATTGAAACCACCCATAGTGGCCTCCTGCTGCCACCAGCCAAGGCAGGAAGGAATAAGGAATAGCCACAGCATTTCGTAAGTGGTATTTCCTTTTCCTGAAGAGCTGCTCACCTCTCCTGCTAGCCATAATTTGGGGTAGTCTTGAGTAAATTAAACGAGAACAACTATATTTGTACTTTATTGGTTCAAACCCCCCCCCCCAAGTTAATTTTTTCTGCTTTTTCTAAAAGAGGGCAAACTCTATCACCTTCTCAAAAGATGCTGGAGGGGGGCTTTTTGATTGTAGCTGTCATGGATAATTCCTTATGAAGACAGTAAATAGTTTAATCAAGAATTAATTGTTCATTATTCATTGGAATGAGAAATTTTAGTGCTTTTAATTATTTGATATAACCTTAACATAATCTCTTTCTCTTTCTTCTGTATTACTTCATCTTTTGTCAGACAATTGCTTGTAAAGTTGATAGCTTTCTGGTAGTACAGAATGTCACTGATGTTTTGTCAGGGGAAGCAAATGGCAGAAATTCTCTGAAGAGGAGAATCTGGCAAAAATAAACACCCTTCTAGCAGTGTTAAATCAAGTTTACAGTTTGAATTCATTGAACAAAAAACAAAACAAAGTGACATTCTGAAATTGTTAGGATAGCTAGGGGTAAAATCCTGAATTGCTTTGGATTTCTCTCTCTGGGGATTTGATGCTTTCTGGAAAAAAAAGCTGCTATTATTAATGATTACACATTGGAACACTAACTTATTTATGTTACAATCATTATTGTTATTACTTTCCAAATTGCTTCCCTTTGCTCCAAAGATAGGTTAGTTGAGGGTTAGGCTTATCTAGAACCTGGATAGAAGATAATCAAGGGTCAAGCTAGAAAAATACAATCTGGAAGAAAGCAATGACAAAAACTTCTGTATTGTTATTTAAAAAAAACTTGAAATGAATGTAACCATACAGTGTAATCATAACCAGGAGTGAAGCTTAATTTGAAGGAATTTTACTTTTACCATTCAAGATCAGTTTAGTGTGATGCCTCCAGCAGGGACCAGACAGATGCTTCTGGGAACTCACCAGCAGTAGTGTAGATCGCTTTTCCCTGGTTGTCTGTCCCTAGCTACACACAAAGAGGAAACAAACAGGATGGGTGCTAGAGGCAGTATAATATGCATGGGGTGCCAATTTATCCTTAGTTTCTGTCTCTATAAATGGCAATGTAGGAATGACTTACAATTTTGAATGGCAAACAAATCACCGAAAGCGAACACAATTTTCATTTGAAAACAAGCTGTGAAGTTTACCGCTGAAATCTTCCCAAGGAAAATGGTCCTATGATTTATAAGTACTATAGAAATGAGAAGCAATTTGGAAGGTTCTCCATGAATAATGCAACGTGACAATGAGACTCAATGAAATCACTGGAAAATGAAGTCCCCTAAAACATCTTTGCAAGTATATATAATGTATACATTTGTTTATATGAGTATGCTTTAATTTAAATAATTCATTAGTAACAGGGAAATTGCAAAAGGAACCACTGGCCAATAATTATTGTTGTCATTAAATCTATAAAAAGATCTCCATAGTAAATCAAGCATATTAAAGCATATGAATATGGAAGATGATTCTAAGATGTCTGCAAAGAATAGAGCCATGTTCAAATTACTTTCTTGAAATTTGTCACATACACAAGCAGTTTCAATGGATCTAGAAACAGCTCAATACATTAAGTCAGCTGATCTGCAAAGGCACACATATTTGAAACAATAAACAATCTAATATGTACAAAAACAATAAACAATTTCTATCCACTGAATTCCAGCCACTTTTTTCCATGTTTGGTTGGTGCTTAAAAAGAAGTGATTTCTGAGATGGAAACCTATCTCGGGAAATACTTAATCATCATTTGCAGCCAGTGTTGCAATGTCTTACCATACAATAGCAATAGCACTTAGACTTATATACCACTTCACAGTTCTTTGCAGCCCTCTCTAAACAGTTTACAGAGTCAGCATATTGACCCCAACAATCTGGGTCATCATTTTACCGACCTTGGAAGAAGGGAAGGCTGAGTCAACCTTGAGCCAGTAAGAATTGAACTGCCAAACTGCTGGCAGCTGGCAATCTGCAGAAGTAGCCTGCAGTACTGCTTTCTAACCACTGTGCCGCTATGGCCCTTGTTTCTTCTTTTGCTGGATTTATTCAAGGAAAAATAGAAAAGAGGGAGGAAAAATTACAGGAGTGGAAAGCAAAAGAAAAAGGGAAAATTAGCAAGCAGGAGTGGAAAGAAAAATATGCTTAAGTCTCTGTTTTTATCTTGTTTGTGGTCCTCCTGGTGGTTAGAAAAATTCTTGGCTTGGGCTTGTCTCATTTTGATGCAGCATTGAAATTGTTTTCAGAGTGCTTTCAGATAATTTTAATCTCAACATAGAGTAACAGAGTAAACCATTTGCAAGGCATACAATTGCATACCTGTTGTAAAGAAAGATAGAAACCAATAATTTCTAGGCTTGGTCAACTTTGTCAAGTGCCTTCCACAGCTATCAAGAGAACAATCAGGTTTCTATTGACTCAGAAAGGCAAGCAAAAAAATATTCAGGTAGGCCTTGACTTACACCAGCTCTCTTAATGATCATTCGAAATTATGTCGGGTCTGGAACAAGTGCTTTATGGCCTTTGAAGCACTTCTGTCTAGGTCACATGACTGCATTTTGAGTGCTTAGCTTTTATGTCCAATTGCAGCACACCAAGGTCAGGTGACTGTGATTTGTGATACTTTTTGCTGATTGGCAAAAAAATGCCCATTCAGAAGAATGGGATTGCACTTACGACCAGGGTGTTTGTTTAATGACCACCACAAAAAATGTCATAAAAATGGATGACTCAACTTATGACCATAATTACTTACAACTGGAAATCCAGTCCCAATTGGGATTGCAAGTCCAGGACTACTTACCGTATATATAATTTAAACCTTGGAGCAAAAACCTGGATAATTTCTGTGTAGAGCAATGGGCAAATTTTCTCTCTGTATATGGTTTTGATTTTGCCTGCAATAAAGAGACTATCTACTATAAGAGACAGTAAACAATTTTAACAGGATTCTTCCAAATGAGAAAGTGGCGTACAGTGGCAGATGCAGTTCAGCGTAGGCAAGTGCGAAGCAAAACAGCTTACAGCAGAAATGTGAACTGAACATATAACCTGGTGAGATCTCAAATAGCACTGACTGAACAGAAAAGGATCTTTGAATGGTGATGGAAATAATATCTCAGCATGCTACAAGAAAAGCAAATTCTGTGCTAGCAATTATTAGGAAAAGAATGCAAAAGTGCCAATATTGTAATCCTTTTATACACTTAAGAGTACTGTGTAATAAATGGATGCATATACATCGAGCAGATGATTTTGATCAAAATTTAAACATTGTTGCTCTTCATCTTCTAATAAATCAGAGGCCTACAAAAGAAAAGTTTTTGACCCTCATCTCCCTCCCCACTAGGGCACACAATGTTAATATCTCCCATTGACAAGGGCAAGAAAATGACACACAGCTGTAACTGATTTTAGTTTCTCATAGAACCGAATTAAATTTCCAATACACAAGACTCTTTTCTAGGAGTTCATTAGGGATGTGTGACATTTTGGGTTCAATAACTGCTTCATCTTTGATTTGTATAACAGGAGTCAGTTAATAGTGGTAGAGGCGGAGACAATTGTTTTGTGCAGTCTGTTCAAAATTGGCTTTGTTAAAAAAAATCTGTTATCTCATTTTAAAAATGTTTATTTTATGAAGGCAATATCTATGAAAATCACATATATTATATAGAATGGCTCTCAGATAAGAAATATATCAACCATCAAAAGAAAAGATGCAGGAATTTTGGAACTTGATTTGAGTGGGAGAGAAAGAATGTCCTATGAAAGGTTTTCTTAATAATATGGGAGAGGTGAAAACAGGCTCCTGAAAACAGCAATCGCCAGAAATACCTTTAATATGAGACCCAATATCAATGATGCAAAGGAATGCTGACCAAGAAACAGGGATTACTTACCTCAAACTATGAAGCTTAAATGAAGTCAAATGCAACAAAAATCACATTTTATGAATAAGGACAGTTTGGAAATTAACTTATATCACTTGTGTAGAAGACATTTCTATTATGAATTTCAGGAAGGGAAGAAAAATGTTTGCATTCTTCTATGGAATATCCTTTCTCTTCACAGCGATTAATAGTAAGGGATAATTGTCAATGGAATTGATACATTTTGCAAGTTGACCTGTGAGCTGCCAATCACCATCATTTTTTTTGGTCTTCTTCTAGATCATGTCTGCACCATCTCTGTTTATCAGAGATTATCCTATTGTTTAGGCATATTGTTCCCCCACCGCTATCTTTCCCAGAAATCTCACAGCATATTTTTTTTTTAGTGAGGGATTGAAACTTTTCCTGAATTTCAGCATTACAGAACATATTGGTTTTGATTATGCTGTACTTGTCTTACTCCTTCATTTCTTATATTTTCTTTTCTTTAGATAGAATTCCTTCCTATGTCACATTTTGTTGTAGCACCTTGTTTGTTTGGACTATTATTCGGCCTAATGTTCCAGGTATTACACTTCATGACAACAGTATCCTAGCCATTTATGTTCGCTTACCTTTCTTAAGGGATCATCAATAGAAAGGCTTTTATTTCTTACATGCTTCTCAGGCTCTAAGGCTAGTTGAGAATTAACTGTCCATCTAAAATGAAAATTTGTTAAAATTTCCTTCTTGAACTGCCAAAATCCATTCACGCATTGAGATCCTCCAAGTTTTGAAACAACCTCTGCTTGCTCATCAGAAAGTAGGCTTAATATTAAAATATGACACATAGAATAAATTACTGTAACAATTGTATGATAAAATGGACACAAACTTTGAAGAGGTACTACCTGAAAAATAAGGAAACCTGTGGGGAAAAATCAACACAAATTACATCAAGCTGCAATTTGAACAAAAGAGGTTCTACAGATGGTATATACCTCTGACAATGATAGGTAAGATAAACAATATATGTTGGGGAAAACTACATATGTTGTATGTATGTTATGTATGTGATGTTGTACATGTGTTGTGGTTGTACAAAAAAGACAAAAGTACTGCAAAGAAATAGATCAAAATGTCTGGAAAATTCTGAAAATAAAGTTGGAATTAAAACCTAAATAAATGCAAACTGACAGCAATAAGAATCAGTAAGACACAACACTGGAAAAAAATCTCACTCAGTACAGAGCTGGGAGACTAAAATTGAAAAACGTATGGTCATAAATCCGCAACAGAAGTCTAATCAAATTCAAACTGGAACAATTCCCTTATCTACAATATATTACACAGCAAGACAAGAAACTTAAAATGCAGCTTTTGAAGGAAAAGAGAAACTGTTTAAAAATATTTAAAACAATTCAAATAGAAATGATTCATAATCACAATTGTATAAAGCATAGTATAAAAATGTTTCAGTTGTTATTAATGAGTGAGGAAAAAAGAAAGAGGCAATCAGTGTTTTTTCTGTAATATTTTTTTATTTTTCCTTTTTTGTCTGGTTTTCCTTTTCATTTTTTTCACTATCATATTTTTATTTTAACTTTCATTCTACAAAAATGTTTATTATATGGTGTATATAATGTTTATTTTATGGTGTATATTTGTTTTTGCTTTTTCAGTCCTTTTCCAATCTAATGAATAAAGAGAGGGGGGGAGAAGGACAGTAGGATTGACAAGCAGCTCAATCAAATAGATTATTTGAATTGGATTAAAACCAATCTGTGCACCTTAATAATAAAAAAATCTTTCATAGACACTCCCCACCATACACACACATACAAACACCTCCCCAATAGAAATGCACTTACTTTGACAGGCTCCATTGACAGATACCTTAACTGGAATAAGATATTAATTTAAATGGTATTAAGTTATTAAAGAAATGTTGGCCTACCTTTTGCCTAAAAGGATGCACATGGAGCCTAAAAGTTCACAATAAAACTATGTGAATGAGCGGGGTGCATAATAGTTTTATTTCTCTATTCAAATTAAATATGCATTTTAAGTTAGTATATTTGAAGTAAAGCCAAGTAAATACCCCATTTTTTTGGTTGTGGTTTGGCTTAGCTTCCTTTCTTGTTGTACATGTGCAGAAAGCAAAATTACCTAGATGACACCAAGGAAGGTGTCAAGATAAGGTGCAAAATCTCACAATCCTTTTATAAAGACACTACTTTTGAACCAGACCCTTCATTCAGTAATCTGGATGGGTTCCTCGTAGTGCCGATTACTGGTTTCAGGCTATCTTTGCTGAAACCAATAATCTTAATCAAATTCCCAGAGGGAAGCCTTCTTGCTTTCTCCTTTCTCAGCAGTCCTGATGCAGAGTGCTGGTTTCCTACAGCTATTGGCAGCACAAAAGCACAACCTTCATTAGAGCCACTGAGGGCGGGTGGGAAGCAACATGGCTTCTCCTTTTTCCAGCAACTACCTGCAGACTCTGTTAAGTATTTCTCCCCACCATCAATGCCTGTCTTACCCATAGGTAAGCTCTTTTTAGCTAATCATCAGTCTGCTGTGTAATTAACAATCACTTTTATTTATTTTCCTGTGCGGGAGTGGTCCCTAAGCTCAAAATGAAGGAAAGCTCATGTGGATTCTAATTGACATGGTGTATTTCTTGCAATCTAGTCTGAAACTCTTTATGGAGTTGATCTCCTCCAGTGGGCTGTGAAAGACAGACATCTCTCCACTCTCACCTGGGTGGATATCTCTGAAATGAAAAATACAGTCAGTGGTATTTGCCAGAAATGGTCAATAGTGTTGTTGAAGGAAAAGTCTTCATCATGGTTCAGTCCAAGACAGGAATAAACAACATGGTGATTACTTTAAAAAGAAGGTTGCAGTTTATTGAAGAGGAGAGCCAGACAGAAAGATGGCTCTGGAAGAAAAGAGAGAGAGCACATGTAGGGAGTGGGTTTTTATATCCTCTGGGGCTCTTGAGGTTGTTTCCTGCTCCTGTTTGAGGCTTTGTATTTCCTGTGTCATGTATTTTGACCGGAGTCTGAGTGTGCCCCTTTGGCATCTGTGGGTTAATCCTATTATGTTCTGTCTTAGAGTTTGGGTGGGGTATGTAGATTTTAGGTGTCTTTGTCTTCCTAAGCTTCTAGCTGGGGGCCTCCAACCTTTCTGAATGGATTATAGTATTTACATCTGCATTTCTACAGAGATGGTTTCTGCTTGGGGAGGGAGACTTGGGGCAATTAAGAAAAAAATGGGCATGCTTTTCTGCCTCTTTAAGATCCTTTGAGGAAATATAATATTCTGCTCTTTTAATATTTCCTTCTGGGGGCGGGCTGTCTTCCCACAGTATCAAAATGGCAGGTGCAATCAAGTGCTCAAAGCCCCACCCCATTTAATGCAAAAATGGGTGAAGCTTTGATTCCCTAGCCACACCTACCCAACAGCAATTCTTTCTGCACCCAACCAACACTTTCTCACTGACTGCTTGGGACATCACTTCCTGCTAAAGTGTGTGTTTGTTGTTTATCATATGGGATCTTAGGCTCCCTCACAATGATCCAGTTGATTTTGTCATCTGTTGGCCTCCAACCCACATCCTGTGTCACTCTTCCCTTATATCCTTGCTTCCAGGAAAGGGACAGCTGGGAAAAGCCATCTCTTTTCATAATGTATGATCTGCCACATCAGTCTTGCCCTTCCCCCATATAATAAAACAATGTAATATTCCTTTGTCTTGCTTGGGGTTAGAGAAGATTGTTTCTTTTTCTCCTGGAATTAATCTTCAGGAACATTTGGATCAGTGGCAAAACTCTTTGCCTGAACCCACTATTTGAGATGGCTGATGGAGGACTGCAGGATACCATATTCCTGTTTACCACTGTTTATGGCAGTACATTGAATGATAACATTAAAAGGGAAAGGCTCAGTATTCCCCTTAATAGCATAGGCCAGTGTTTCTCAACCTTGACAATTTTAAGGCATGTGGACTTCAACTTCCAGAATTCCACAGCCAGCAATGCTGGCTGTGGAATTCTGGGAGTTGAAGTCCACATGCCTTAAAATTGTCAAGGTTGAGAAACACTGGCATAGGCTTTGGAAACACAAAAGATGCTTTCAAGGCAGGTGGCTGAAACCAGGAACAAATGGCTTAATGTAGCACCTGCAAAAATTGGAGTAGCAGCAGCAGCACCCGAGGACTATTAGCAGGCTTGTGGCTCTCTCATTTGCTGAAACATTAATGGGCTTGTCTGTGTCATATTTATATCTCGGTGCCAAATGGTAGGCTACATTAAGAGGCTTCAAATATGATGTACTGTAAATGTTCCGGTTTCTAATATCTTTTTCCATTCAGGTCTATCTGCCATCTTGTAGTCATCCAGAGATTTGCAACCTAAGTCTGGTTACTCTAAATATGATAGCCTTGAAATTTAAAATAGGAGATTACATATATTAACTAGCTACACAGCACAGGAATATCTATGTCATGCCTGGTTCCTTTTAAAGCAATTCCTTTGCCTTTTCCCTTCTCTGGATTATATTCCGTGCTGTTAGCCAAGTAATGCAAACAAAGTTGATGCACTAATAATCTATAAAATAATACAAGTTTATTGATTCATTATAAATAGCTAATACAGCTGCTTCTCTGGAAACTTACAAATAGGTAACGCTTCACCTGAGGATTCACTTGGAAACAAACTACTCATGGCCTCTTCTAAGGATCAGTACTATCTAAGAAGATGAGTAACAAAATGATGTGTCACATATCTACCTATTTTTATTGGTTAAAAAATAATTTTGGAGTCTGCTGAGATATTGACAATTTGCTTTATTCTGTGGGCCATGACGGTAATGCAGGGTTGTTTTTTCATAAGTCTTAAGTGAGCGGTTAAAATCTTGTGAAGAAACAATAAATAGGATTCTACGTAGGAGAGTAAATTTCATAGTTGGAATAGACTTCCCAGGAACATCAAGTAAACGGAACTCATAAAATTGCCTGTTCTCTGTTTATAAAATATAATGTCACTGTATTATAGAGCTGCAGGTATAAACTATGCAGAAACCTCAGCTCCAAATGCATTAGATATGCATAGTTACCTCTGCCTCAAGGTAAAATAGAAATGAAGGGGAGAAAGCTTGGGTGGCATCACTATATATTTTGCAGGGAAACACTGAAGGTCAGAGCATCACTGACTGAATGGAGGAGACTGGATGGAAAGACAGAAAATAAGGCAATTAAAGGAGCCAAAAAAAAATTAAAAAAATTAGATCAGGTGCCAAAAAAAGATTGAAAGAGAGGGAGGTCCTGAATATGAATGAAGTAATGTGTAGGCAGAGAACAAGATTCACCTAAAAGCAACGTTCCATAGATTTTAGGGAACTTAGCTGGCAAGAACACTCATTCGATGGTTAGAATGGCAATACGGCTCCTTTAAAATGGCATTTTGAAAAATAGAGTATTTTCCCACTGTATTATTCCAATCAAGATAAGAAAAGATCTTGAGCTAGATCAAACAAAAGTCTTGCAGCTCAGCTCATGGAAACACTATTGTCCTATGTTCAACCTTTGGCTGATGATATCATACACTTCTGAGAGGACCAGCAGGACCAATGGGGAGGGACTCTCCCTTTCTGCACTTCATACATTGTTAATCAAAGCAACCCATGCTATTTCTATTCCAAAATCAGGCCTGAAGCTGGATTGAAATGGAGTGGCCATAATTCTGCTTCTGGACAGATTATAATGAAATGTGTAGCAGAAATGGGTTCTATACTCTTAAATATATATGACAGATTTTAAGCAGATAAATTGAGGGGGGGATGTGCATAGAGACGTAATGCCAACAAAGAATGAGTATGTCTTTTTATTAGGATGGATGACAACATAAAGAGCAGAAAGAAGTAAATATATTTTGTTTCATTTTATAAGATATAGTCTCTAAAATAGTTAGGTGCGTGCCATAAAGCATCTAAGAATGGGAAATAGTGAGATGAGCAGGTAATTAAACACCCTCAAGTTCCCTTCAACCAGTTTCAAGACATGGTAATGAAAGCATAAAAAGAGTGCTGTGCAATCAGGCTATAGGCTCATCTAGTCCATCACAATGGTAGCCAACAAAATGCTTTCAGGAAGCCCACTAGCCTAAAAAGAAGGACAATATAGTCCTCTTCCACTATTACTTCCCAACAAATAACATTTTAAGGCATTGTTTAATCACTTGGAATATCTTCAGTCTGAGGACCCAAATACTGAATTCAGCTACTGTGCTTGGTGAAACCACTGCAGTTCAGTCACCAATCTTCTCTGGTTTGCTTTTCTTGCCCTTAAAAAAAAAATCCTAGTTGATCTCATGACTTCTTTCTGCTGCTCTTAAATAACTCTTTTTCATGTTGAGTGAATTCTTGAATAGGTTCCACCTAAAATTATAAGGCAGGAACTTCCACAAATTAGAAAACTCTCTGTCTCCAACTGGCATCCTTTCAACAAAGTTCCTTATTACATTCTATTCCTTCCATTTGTTTTCTTTACAAAAGACCCTCATTACCAAGTACGCTCATTCAGCCACAGATTTGTGAAATGTATGCAGTCCTCCAACCACACTGAAAATAGAAGTGCTGAGAGGAATATCAGAAGCTGCATGTGAATTTTGGTATCTCATGAGCAGAGCTGTCTCAAATGCTAGTGTGTTTATTTTATACCCAGAATTGCTGGGGAAAGAGGTAGCCAACTATGAGTGACAAAGGATAGAGAGGATCTTAAGCAGAAGGCAATCAAAGAGAAGAAAGAAAACTGTGAATATTTCTACTACAGTTTAAAATGCAGAGGAAGGATTTTCATCTTCATAAATATTTATTTTGCATATGGCTAGATTTAGTTTGATACAAAAGGCAATCACTGAGTGTGCGTTATTTATAAAGCTCATCCACCATATTCCTGAAAGCATACATCTCACACAGATTATTTAAAAAAATGACTTTAAAATAAAATCTGTGAAGCAGGAAAAATGGTTTATAAGCTGTAGGTATGTCGTACTTTCCTCATTGTTTTGCATGTTGAATCTGGTTGACTATGCAAACAAAATGAATCATAACATACTCAAGATCATTTTAATAATTCCCAACACAGAAGAAGGCTGCTCATGAATGACAGCAGCATTATAACCAGAATAATAATTATTAGAACTTCAGAAAAAAAAAGTGTTAGACTCTTTGGAGTGGTGTATCAGGCTAAATCTGCTGAAGCACCAATTAAAAATATCATCATATTAACTCAAAAGCAATATTCTTCTTTAATAATAAATAATGAAGTCCAATGTTGTAAAATACAAACAGAGGGAGATAGGTGGTTTAAAATGTATTAAATAAATAAAAATAACTTTAATACGTCCTAAAATATGAGACTTGAATGTCAATCTGTCTATTGAAAAAGAAGGAGAAGAGAAATCATATTAGCTATGAGCTCAGATGGAGATGGAACTAGCACAATACTCTATATTTTTTCTCATATTCATTAACTTTCTGCCTCCATTTGGTGCAGGCCAATATATGTACTGTACTGTATTGCAAGCCTAGAACAAGACATACCGGTAATTGGCTTACATTCACTTCTTGTATGGACACCAACTTCAATCCTCTTGTACTTTGAAAACCAGCTTTAAATTACTTAAAGATTAAAGATTCCATTGCTACTTGATTAGTTAAGTTGGTAATATACTTTGGCTGAGGGAAAAACTTACACATCAGTTTCTCAATAATTACTATGGTGTACATTGTACAGAAAATAAAATCTCAGTGAATAGCTTCATAAGAAACTAAGAGCCTTGTTGAATCCATCTTGTCCTTGTGCTAGACATTAATTATTTACAATGTAAAAGTTCAACAACAATAAAAGTAAAAGGCAACTTATTTTAAGACAGTTTAATCCAACTTTCCAATTTCACTTTTGATTTCTTTAAAATTTAGATTAAAAGCAGTGAAAATTTGCTGTCTGTCATGGTTCTGACAGACAGAGATGAATAAAGCAACTGTCAACTCTACAATGAGCATAGCTGCAGCCATTTTTTCTTCTATTCTAGGTTGCCCCTTTCATTTCCAAAGACATGCCTGTAATTAACCAACTACTAATGGGATGCAAACATAAAATATGAAGAAAGAGTCTGATGTTAATTATATTCATTACAATGCAACAGTGAAAAAAGAATCCGAAATACTGCATAACTGAATTTTCAAGCTTTACAGGCCAGTTTTTATAGTTTTACCGAACCCTTCTTCAGATTAACAATCACCCCAGAATGAAAGAGGGA
Organism: Bothrops alternatus; assembly: GCA_034064705.1. Classification (NCBI taxonomy): domain Eukaryota; kingdom Metazoa; phylum Chordata; class Lepidosauria; order Squamata; family Viperidae; genus Bothrops; species Bothrops alternatus. The sequence continues at coordinate 3,865,710 of JARGCV010000025.1, forward strand.
AAGGTGTTCAGAAAGGCATCATGACAGTCCCATTAAGATTAAAGTTCAGGAAACTCCCTGCAGACAAATGAATTTCATTTGTGACTTTGGAACACAAAGTCAGTGATCACTCTTTCCTTTAAAAAGCATCAATCCTCTGGATCTTCCTGTATCACTAACCAGAACATGAGAGACCTGAGCTAGAAAGACATTCAGGTAACTTAATGGATGATTCTTTTCAATGGCTCACCGGGGAAATCCACTATTGCTTATCTCCTCTTCCTCAACAGTAGTTGGAAGCCTTTATGCTTTTTTTCACCCTGTGTTTTATTTTGTACTCCATGTAGAGGGTAGTTATCCTTTAAATCTTATAAGTGACCTAGAAACTTTCATTTATAAACAAATAAGAAATGATCTCCACCCAGAGCAGCCATTATGAAAACAGTGGCATGCTTTTCTCTGGGCTCTCCATAGAAGCCGCAGAGTGACACAGAGTATGTATCTGAATTGCAATTGCATATCCTAATGAATATGTATAGGTGCCAACTAAGGCCAACTCTGACAGGAAAAAAAAAAAGCATCCAGTATTTGCTATCAGGACTTGCTGTAAACCTCAGGGTGAGGTGCCTGCAGAAATTCTGATCCAGGTTAATGTTTTCAAATGGACTCTCTATCCATCTGCAATGTATTATTAAGAACTGTTCTCTTCTACATATTACGTATACCATAAGTATTGCTTAAGATGTATTTATTTCTTTCGATCTCTCTTACTCATGCATACAGACAGCTTTCTCCCCCAAGACCAATCCAGTTATTGCCCATTCTTACAAGTTCCTTATCAACACCCAGTAGCAACCATACATTTTATCTAACTACCCACAATGAACTTGTCTTAAATTACAGTAAGAATCAACTGGATAGCAAAATGAGAGTATAGCATTTTAAGCAGCTCTTGCCAGCTCACCTGAATTAGTGCAAATGCCATGGACAAAACTCCCCAAAGCAAAGAGAAGGCAGAGTTAGGGCAATGCTGACAATTATTGTAACAGGTTTCAAATAAACAGAAAACATGTACCTTTTTACAGTATGTAAAATATTCTTTAATATCCCTACCACACAGACATGCACACACATACACACAAACACAAAATGAGCCAGAGATAGCTATCAAATAACCTTGGAACTTTGATGTATGAAAGAAGGTCACATTTATAAAGATTCTACTGATTCTACTGATTCATGCAAACAGTTTAATTATGTAGGCTTTGAAATATCTTTCTTCTTTTATAAATGTCTTAACATGGACCCTTCTAATATCCGAATCAACTTCTTTTGATAGAAACACAAGTAAGTATTCAACTATTACAATCTTCTGAAGTGATTTTTTAAAAAAAGGAGCGGCATGCATAAGCATTCCTTATCATAGTTTGACTAGAGGTTTTGGAAATTGGAAGGAGATAGATAATGACCAGCCTTTCATGTGAAGCCCACACAAAAGAGAGGGAGATCACAGTGAAATGTTCCCTTAAAAAAAACTGACAAAAGGGATAAAACATCCTCCCCAACAATCTATCTGTTTAAAAGAAGTCTGTGATTCTTGGATACATCACCCTGCCCACTAAACTGTTTCTTCAATGATGAACAATGTAGGAAAGATTGCTGAGTGTCCTACATTCCAACTCTATTCTGCTATTATGACATGATTCTGCAAATTCTGTGTCTTTTGATAGATCTAAATAATGGACATTCTTGCTTTCTTGTCTTTCTCCTTCTCTGTTTTTGCCTACCATTTGCCTTATTTATCTTTCAACTGTTTTTAATGTTTGCTGATATTTAAGGAATAAACACCAAATTTTATTTTTTCTAGCTGAACTCACTGGTGTGACTGCTTGCTCTGACCTGGACATAAGGATTGATTGCAGTGTGCTGGTTGCAAACTAGTAGTAATTTTCCAAGAGAGGAGAGTTGGTTTAGTGTAGTGGTTAAGGCACCAGGGTAGAAATCAGGAGAGTATGATTTTTAGTCCTGCCTTAGGCATGAAGCCAGCTGGGTGACCATGGGCCTAGGAAGCAGGCTAGGATGAAGGCATTTCTGAAATCTTGCCAAGGTAATCGAAGAGACTTGTCTAGGTAATTGCCAGGAGTCAAGTTTAAATATAAAAATTCCAACTCATTTTCTCCATCTAAAATGCTGAATACCTAAGATCATCAGCGTCTAGGCTCATGACATGAATTTGTTCATGGTGTAAGGAGATTTGTGTATAGTAAGAATCAAGTAACAATGATCACAGATCAGTTTCAATGCCATTGCTGTAAGTAGAATTATAATAGAAAATCCCATTTGCTGTAAAGCTCCCTGTTGTGTACTTCGTTCATGTGCGAATGATGAAGACACATGGTGATGCTGAACAAACACTTTATTCACCTTCTAAAACAACCAAGCAAAAGCAAAAGGCACACAGGCCTTTTTATATGGCCAGAAACCCGGACAATGTCAACCAATAGGAACAGAGCGTTTTCGCGCCTTGCGCATGCGCCCAAGGCTGGCACCACTGTATCTGGTCCCGGACAGCTTTTGGAATGCCTGGGACCATTGCAACGTCCCGAGCCTGCTTTTGCAGGCTCAGGAGACAACAACTCCTCCCCCCTAGATGGAATATACTTCGTGTACATTCATGTACGTCATGCATTGGGAAGAGTGGCATACAGTTGCATTATTTAAATGCAAGGAGTGTGGAATACTTGTGTCTGCCCTCAGGCAAACCCTCTACAATATTGATTAATACAAAAAATGTATCCAAAATAAAAAATAATACAAAATAATCTACCCACGAGTTGCTCCCATTATTCAGGGGCCTCATGAACAAGTCCTTCATGATTTGACAGCAACTTCATGAAGTCTCTCAGATGTTTGTGTGGGCACTTGGCCCGCTGCAAACTTCTAAGGCCAGGAGAGATTGCCTGGCCCACCTGCTCGCCTACCAGGCTAGGCAGGCCAGGGTGTTGCTTCCCTAAATCCCAAGGTGACCCTGGTGAGGGTGCCTGGCCTACCTGCTCGCCTACCAGGCTAGGCAGGCCAGGACTTTGCTGCCCCAAATACCCAGTTGACCCACCCAGCTGCTGGCTGGCTGGACCCTCTAAGTCCAAGCCAGCATACCTTGGAGGGGTGGAAGTCCCCAAGTCCACAATGGACCCCTCTTGGGAACACTGTCCCTCGAGCCCAAGGCCAGCAGATGGAGAGGGCTGGGTAGCGGAAGTGCCCCAGTACTCTGTGGCCTCCAAGCATGTGCCCAAGGTTCCAGAGTCAGGAGTTGCCTCCATGGCAATCCCCTTTGCTGGAGACCACCTTTCAGGAGCAATTGCAGAATTTGGCAAGTGCCTCTGATGGAATTCCTTTTCTCTTGCTGCTTGTGATTTGTGTGAATACCCACGGTGTGACTTCCTGTCTGGAGTAATTATGGATCTGTGGGATGATCCCCTATCCAGTGAATTCCTGTTAGGAGCACTTGCAGAACCTTGGGATGAATCCCAAATAGCCTCAGTAGCAGCTAGTGATGGCCTGTTAGTTCTAGGAAACTGTGACCCAGAATGCATATTATGGTCCTCCTCCCCCCCACCAGAGCAGAGCCAGGAGCGGAAAGGTGCGAGCCCAGTTTCCAATGCAGTTGGTCTATGTGTCTGTGAAGAACGTGGCCGTCATCCAAGGCAACTTCATATGACAATGGCCCAGAGACCTTGCAGACCACAGCTGTGACCCAGAGATGTCCAGGCCCATAGTTTCTTGCCCAAACCGGATCGCCCACCTGGAGTCTCCTAGGTGCTCGCAGTTGTGACACCTGTGAAGCCACCTGGTCAGGGTATAGCCTGTCCAGTTAAGTGATGAGGCGATGACCCCAGCGGAGTTCAGCAGGGCTCTTCCCTGTGGCTGTACATGGTGTGGTGCGGTGTGCAAGAAGGGAATCTGCTAACCTGTGATGCCAGTTACTGTAAGTCAGTTTCTTGAGGGCATCTTTGGTGGTGTGCACCATTCTCTCTGCCAGGCCGTTGGAGGATGGATGGAATGGAGCCGATCAGATTGGCCTGAAGGAAAGCCTGGAACTCAGAAGATGTAAATTGAGGGCCATTATCTGAAACCAGAACATCTGGAAGACCGTGTGATACAAAAATTCCTCTCAACACCTGGGTGGTCCTGGCAGTAGTAGTGGAGGAAACAGAAACAACCTCTAGCCACTTGGAATGGCTATCAACAACAACCAGAAAGAATTGCCCCTGAAAGGGCCCAGCATAATCTATATGCACTCTAGACCATGGGGTTTGAGTTTCCTCCCACCTATGTACTGGGGCCTGAGGCATTTCAGGATGAGACTGTTGGCACACTTGGCACCCGTGCACCTGGGCCTCGATGGCTTTATCGAGCTCAGGGCACCAAAGATGGCTGCGTGCAAGCGCTTTCATCCTGACTATACCAGGATGTCCCTCATGCAGGGAGATCAATATTCTAGACCTCAATGAGGCTGGGATCACTACCCTGCTACCCCATAATAGGCAACCCTTGAAAGTAGAAAACTCGTGCTTCATGTGCCAGAAGCTTTGGAACTCAGTATCTGGGCACTTGTCAGGCCATCCTGACAACACCCATGTCAGCACGCATGTAAGCATGTGATCAGTGGCAGTTTCTGCAGCCACGTCCTTAGCATTGAGGGGAGACTCAGGCAACTCCTGAATGGACAGAATATTAAATGGATGGAGCAGGATCTGGCTCTAATTGGTTCAGGGGTAATCTGCTCAGGCCATCTGCATGACCCATATCCTTTCCTGATTTGTGAACTAATGTATAGTCATATGCTGACAGGGAAATGGACCATCTCAGCATACGAGGAGAAATGATAAGTGGGGTCTGTTTGCTAGTGGTAAACAAACCCAGCAGAGGCTTATGGTCAGTATAGACCATGAAATGGCGGCCATATAAGAAATCATTAAATTTCTTAATGCCAGCCACTATGGCCAAGGCTTCTCTATCAATCTGAGCATAATTCCGCTCTGCAGAAGACAGAGTCCTTGAATAATAGGCGACAGGGACCTGTGTCGCATCAGCCTTCGGATGGCTAAGTACAGCTCCCACCCCATAGGGAGATGCATCGCATGCGATACAAACAGGCAGTTGCTCATTGAAACAGCGTTAGAAGTGAGCAATGCCTTAACCTCATTGAAGCTCTTGTCATGGACTTTAGTCCACTGCCAAGGAGCCTGCTTGTCTAAGAGCCTGTGTAATGGCTCTGCCACTGCAGCTTTATTTGGGAGAAATGCATGGTAAAAATTTAAAAATTTAATAGCCCCAAGAAGGCTTGTAGCTCACTCTTAAACTTAGGGCTTGGGGCCTGCTGGATAGCTTGCAAATTTGGTTTCAGCAGGGTGAATGCCTTGAGCATCAATCCTGAATCCTAAGAAGTCAGTAGGAGTGACTCCTATCTTACATTTATCCTTCTTTAGTTTAAGGCCTGCTTTTCGAAAACGAAGCAAGACAGCCCTTAACCTTTCTGCTAAATTTTCAGATGACTCCCCAGCAGTGAGGATGTCATCGAAGTAGGGACAGACCCCAGGAATACCTCGAAGTGTGCTCTCTATGACACTTTGGAATATACAATAGTCTGGGCCTCTGCAGCTGCCTCATCAACAGGTAACTGTTGATAGGCCTGTGCCAGGTCAAGCTTCGCAAAAATGCGCCCCCCCTTGTGGGAGGCCAGAATGTGACTAACCACAGGCACTGGATAAGCGTGCTGTTGCAGCACCTTATTCAGTGTGCACTATAGTCTGCACATATACGTATGTCCCCATTAGCCTTTAGAGGCTTACTATGGGGGTTTCCCATGGACTTGAATCCACAGGTTCTAGAATGCCCTGCTGGAGCAATTTGGCCAGCTCAGCATCAATCTTACCTTTGAGGGCAAAAGGTACTCTCCTAGGTTTAACCCTGATGGGCGTGATGGTTGGGTCTAACCATAGCGAAATGGGAGGCCCCTTGTAGGATCCTAGCTCTGAACTAAACACATCTGCAAACTCCTTGCAAACCTCTGCAAGGCCCAATATTTGCAAACTGTGCAGCCCAGTTACCTGGATTCCCAGAGCCTCGAACCAATCAAGTCCAATAAGACTCGTACGTTCACCCCCAACAACCACCACATCTAGAGAACCTTCAAAATCCTTATACTATACCCTCCTTAATGCACACCATAGAATTTTGAAAATCAGTGAGTATTAGATTCGATGGCCTGAGTTTAACTCGAAGGCCACTACTGCTGCAAATCTTTTAAAGGTATTAATTGAAATAATGGAAAGAGCGGACCCTGTGTCCAACTCCATTAGTAAGGGGACCCCTTGCAACCTTACATTAGTGGAAAGTTTCTTCTTAAGGGGCTTGTGTGTCCCTGCTCTTAGAATGCTCCTGTGCGATGCGCAGAAACCCACCCTGTTTTGGCTGGGGATAGTGGTACCTTTCTGAAGCAATTCTTCCCGAGGTTGAACCTTCTGGTGACCCAAACAGACGGATGCAATGTGGCCCTGCCTGCCACATGCCCTGCAAACGGCAGAGCCAAACCTGCAGTCAGCTCGCTTGTGGCGTCCTCCGCACCCGAAGCATTGAAGAGATGCTGGGGCCTTGACCAGATGTCCCTTCTGCCTCCTCTCAGCTGGTTGGTGAAGTCTGTTGACCTCCTCTTCAGGATCCACTTCTGATCCTTCTCGAGAGTCCTCTTGATGGACGGTAGCTGTGTCTGGAGGATTCCTGGCGAGGCGCAAGGCCTTCACAGCCCCACCTGCTGCTTCCTCAACTGCCACCTCTTGCAATGCATCTTGGAAGAAGACATCTTCTTTTGCAAAAATCTTTTGTTGTAAGTCTCTGCTCCTTAAGCCACAGACAAAATGATCTCGCAGCCTCTCTTCCAGATCCTTGAACTCACAAGGTCTGGCTGCTTTGCCTTAAGGACGCAATAAAGTCCGCAGCAGATTCATCTGGCCTCTGGTCTCTCTGCTCGAACACGTGCCTCCAAGTAATGACGGATAACTTCAGCTGGAAATGTTCCTTCAACATTTTCTTCAAGTCAGCATAGGTTACTGACTCCAGAGGTGCAGGGGCCACCAGATTTTCTGTGATGTCAAAAGCTTCTTGTCCACAGGCACACAAAAGAGTTGCTGCCTTCAGGCCATCTTCTCTAATCTGATTTACTCAGAAGTAATTCTCCACCCGTGCTACGTAGGAATTCCATCTCTTTGGGTGGGAGACATCGAAATCAGTCAAGCGGCCAATCTTCAACATCGTAAACTTTATGACCTTCACCACTCGCTTCATCTACAAGCTGCTGTTTGGGGAAAGGGTCCTTTAGCCAAGCTCAACCTACAGCGACACTGTACTGGCAGGCTGGGATGCTGATTCAGACGCCGTCTTCCGCTCTTCAGGACTTCCTGGGTAAGTCCTTAAATCTTTTGTTTCAGCTTGCAAAGGATCCCATCCTCGTCACCAGTGTTCTGTACTTCGTTCGCGTGCAAATGATGAAGATACATGGTGATGCTGAACAAACACTTTATTCACCTTCTACAACAACCAAGCAAAAGCAAAAGGCACGCAGGCCTTTTTATATGGCCAGAAACTTGGACAATGTCAACCAATAGGAACAGAGCGTTTTCACGCCTTGCGCATGCGCACAAGGCTGGCGCCGCTCTGTCTGGTCCTGGGCAGCTTTTGGAATGCCTGGGACCAATGCTTTTGCAGGCTCAGGACACAACATTTGCAGTGCTAATTACTGGGACATCGAAACCCCCTAAATGCCATAGAAAACACTGTTATTTTGATTCATTTCAAGAGACATGATATCCCTCATGGCACAGTAGTTTAAATGCAGTATTGCAGGCAAATTCTGCTCACTGCCAGGAGTTGATCCTAACCAGCTCAAGGTTGATTCAGCCTTCCAACCTTTTAAGGTTGGTAAAATGAGGACCCAGATTGTTGGGGACAATAGGCTGACTCTGTAAACTGCTTAGAGAATGTTGAAAAGCACTATGAAGCAGTATATAAATCTAAATGCTAGGTGCTATTGCTATGTTCAGAAAGAATTGACAGTCCCTATGTTTTATATCCAATGACCTGGAAGGAAAACGTGTGTTCACAAAGACGTCTGTATTCCCAAACTGATGAATAGGCTTCTTTCTGACTCTCCTTTCAGACATCTTCCTTTTCCATCATGGCACTGCCTCCCCCTGCCCAGGCCAGGCCTTAAAACCCTGGAGTTCCTTGCATCTTCTCCTTTTCATAGCTAATGTTCCCGGGGTCAGAGGGTCACCCGAAATCAATGAAATAGTTGCAGGAATGGTTTTCTGTTGTTTTTAATCTCAACTACCAACAGTGTATTAATTTTGGATTTCTGTTGTGTTCTTTATTGGTTTTAACTGCCCAGGGTCCCTTTGTTGAGGTGGGCAGCCCTCTAAATTGAATAAAACAAATAAATCATGGGTTGTAAGCCTCTTGGCAAGGCAGAATAAAAATAAATAGTAAGAAAAAGGAATTGGAAGTGAGCAATAACATTTACTATAGTTCACCATATATTTCTACCCTTGCAAACCACTCATCTTTCCACCGTGTCCATACACTGATTAATACATTGTTTTTTGTTCAGTTTTAAACCTCCCCTTCATTCATCTTTCACGGATGCCTCTTGTGATAGATTCTTGATCATTCTGCTGTGAGAACAAACCACCCCAGGCTTTTTCTTTCATCCTGCATTACAAAAGCAGACAGTCTTTTGGTGGCCAAAGGCCACCATAAACATTTCAACAACAGGTCAAAGTGGAAGTGGGTAGGGCAGTGCTACAATTACTCACAATAATTGTGGATAATTATTATGGACAATGTTATGGATGTAGATAAAGCCAGGATTTTCCAATGTTTTTTGAACTGTCTACCTGAAAAGGATGGAAACTGTCATGCTGATTTGCAGGGGTAGTGGTTAGAAAGAGCTCCGAGGGCTGCAGAAAAGGGAGTTACAGATTAAGCACAGGTAACTTAAAATCAGAACAAATTGGAAGTACAAATCTGCTTGTGCTTCTTATTTTACCAAGTTGTCTCAATATGAATAGTACACCCTGGAATGAACATCCTCTCAAGGCAAACTATGAAAGACATGATGAGGCTACTGTTGAATGTATATTTGCCCTGGCTTCCTCTTTACGAGCATACGACCTCATTGTTAATATCATTCTGACGCACTCTGCATTTGCCAGGGATATGAGTTGTGGGCAGATATAACCACAGTGCAATAACATCAGATCTCCCACTGAACTGTAGCACACATTACAGGGAAGAAAAGACAGGGAGACATGGTAAACTAAGAAGAACGTTTTTCATTTAATTCTTGCACCAGCCTTAGAGATAGATCACTGTAGAATGGTTTGAGTAAACACAGTGGATGGAGCCAAGGAAAAGAAGAGGGGGGGGCGGGATGAACAAAATCTGCATGAAGTCCAATCTCACAGAGCTTATGATGAAGGATGCAGTTTTGCAATGGTGTTTTATTCCTTTAATGTTTTAATTGTTTGCCAACTCCTCCTGGGAAATCTTTGTCCCAGTTTCTCCAAGTCTTCTTAATTATATTCAGTTCTGTCTATTTCATGGTTAAAGGAGCAAAGAGAGAACTGCAGAGAGCAGTGGCTAATGACAGAGAAGAAGACATAATATTTTTTACTGAAAACATAAATTACAGTGATCACCCAAAAATATCCTAAGTATTAAAAATATTCAAAGAAGCAGGAACTTGAGACACTTTAAAAGATAATTTAGCAGATTGCAGGCCAGAGTACTTCTGTCTTTCTTTGTCTACAATACATTATTTATTAACATATGACTAAAAATAACTGAATAGAAACTATTTTTATTATTCCATAGAAAGGAGCAATAGAATTGTACAAAGACTCAACTCAGAGGTGCTGATCTGATCAAATTTCCAAATTGAATTGACTTTCTAAATTGTAGCTTCACGCTGAAATAATTTGAATGGATGAATCCAGTAAGTATTTCTGACATTTGCAAGAAGGTAACAGTTCTTCCTTCTGTATATGAACAGGAGGCCAATACAAAAATGCTTAACATTTTCTCACCTTTTCCCACTTAGGAAGATTCTTACAGCTTACAGCATCTTCCTAGCATCCTAGCATCATTTAGCCATTGTTCCAGATGTAGAAGTCTGGCTCTTACTGTTGTAATTCTGGCACACCGCTGGCTGGGGGATTCTAAAAGTTGCTATTAACAGCTAGCGAGGAAATATTTGAGTTTAGCAGTTAGTCTAGCCAACTCACCAGGTCACCCCCCAAACCCTAGTGATCACAGAGTGTAAAAGTGTCAGAACAAATCAATGGTGATTCTTCAGTAATGCCATGCCCGATATTTTAGAAAAGTCTGTGGAAACTTGAGAGATTTAAAATTTATTAAAATTAGACAGTTTCAGCTCATTTTTTCTGTTGATGCTTTGTTGGGCAGCATTAGAAGCTGCTGTGCTATTGCAGAGTTTTCTTCATCCTTGCTATTTCTGGAGATACAAGGGGGATTTTTCAAAAAGGTATTGTAGTAAAAGCCTGGAAGACACCTGGTAGAAATTCTGGCAGAGTTCATGACTTCTATTTTAACATAGTTTTGTTTATCAATCAATCTAATTGAAGATGCTGCACATGTTTTGATACTTACAATCAAATCTTACTACTGAATCTTTTTCTCACTGGATTGAAAACAAATACTTTTGCCTCTGAATTTCAAATCTCTCAATCTGAATCAGTTCAGGACTGATCTGCACAGGCTTCAGAAACAACAAATGCCTTCTGTCTTATCAGGAGTGGGAAGTCCCAGTTGTGTCAATATAGTGAGCCCATTGCAAAGAGACCTCCACTTCCACACTGGCAACATGGAAGCATTACCTGATGCACAGGGAGCCAGCCAACCAGCTCTCTAACAAGGTGACAAATGGACCTCAGGCCTGAAGGCTTTACTCAGGTCTATTCCAAATTCATTTGAAAGAGACAACAGGAAGGGCCATTATGGTTGAGCACAAGCTTCCACCATTTATTCCTATCAATCAGGCATCTCTACTTCAATCACTTATTGGTGTCTGAGGCTTTGGACTCAGATAATAACATATGACCCATAACAGGAGCCATTTAAAGATCTAAGAGACAACCTAGTTTGAGGTATCATAGGCTGTCCTGTTCTTCTTTGGCATAATTGGGTCATGCCAAAAAAGGGCACAGACCCAGCCTTCACTGAAGTTTTTGAAACAGAATTCCTGAGAAGACAATAAAAGGCAGCTAGAAGGCTGGTTCTGTACAAAACTGGGATTCAGATGCTGCATGAAACTTCATGTAATGCTGTAAGCAAATGTGTTTTGGCTAATATTTGGTCATTATCTGAAATGTGTTCCCAAGTATCTTTTACATATAATTTTGTTGGGTTTTTTTTTAAAATGAGAAAACTCCAAAGGTTTCTTTTGATGTAAAATCAAAGGAAAGATTTGAATAGAGTTCCCTTGACTACTAAAATGGAGCTTCTTTCTTAAAGAAAAAGATTTGAACTCTCAATGTGATAAATAATTATTAGGTGCAATTGGACAAATTAGCTTTAATGAGGCAAACTCTATGTAATTCCACCATGAGTGTTCTAAGAGACAATAGGTTTAGGAGGTTAAGTTCCACCCTCATTGAAAACAATAATTTCAAGGCCTTTTTCACAGGTCCCAACATGACATATTGGCTGGGTTCACACATCATACTAAAGCAGAGTTTTCAACCATTTTTTTATGAGCATACTGTTGTTGCATAGTTCAGCACATAATGTTGAGCCATAAACCATGGTTTATATATCACAGTAGCTAAGCTCATATACTTCATTAAGCTAGAATTGCATATTTTGAGGTCCAATCTCCAAGAGCTTTGGATGCAGCCCTAGAGGCCTCTGAAAGTTGTTAATCATTCTAATTTGTAATGTAATGCTAGTGATGGTGGGAAATATTTTTACATTCATGAGCATAATTTTTCAGATCTTATTTATTCCTTTTCAAAGAATATTATTCTCCCTCATATATCACTCAAACATGGCCTTGTCTCAGAAAAAAAACCTGCTACCCCTGCCTTAGGGGAAAACAAACCCCAAAGTAGTTTAACATGATGTGGTAGCCCAGCCTGAAAGAATGTAATTGGCTCTCTGGATTAACTATGATATTGCTGGGTTCATGATCCTAATTCTTATAGTTGTAAGGACTGCTTCTCATGATCGTGTAAATAAAGCTTGCCTAAAACTCTGTTTTATAGGATAAGGAGCACTTTTTTAATGGCAACCTTTTAATTTACTTTATTAAATGGTAATTTAAACAGAGACATGTTCTGTTCCCAACGTTGGAGAAGGGAGAAGGGAGAAGGAAAATATAATAGATCCAAATTATTTTATATGTTATTGGTTCACAAATACATGAAAAGGAAGTCACTCTTTGCATGTTAGTCAGAAGATACTATACCAATATTAAAATTGCTGCTGTTGCTGAATGCAGAAATGTGACATATGAATTAGGGAGATATTGAAATGGAAAACTATTAGAAATGAGAAATATAATGTGAAGAACTGGTCCCCAGAATTTTTTAAATAACAATAGCACTTAGACTTATATACCGCTTCACAGTGCATTACAGCCTCTCAAAGTGGTTTACAGAGTCAACATATTGCTCCCAACAATCTAGCTCCTCATAAAACATATAAGGAACGGTTGCTGGAATTGGGTATGTCTAGTTTAATGAAGAGAAGGACGAGGGGGGACATGATAGCTGTGTTCCAATATCTCAGGGGCTGCCACAAAGAAGAGGGAGTCAAGCTATTCTCCAAAGCGCCTAAAGGCAGGACAAGAAGCAACGGGTGGAAACTAACCAAAGAGAGAAGCAACCAAGAACTAAGTAGAAACTTCCTGACATTTAGAACAATTAACCAATGGAACAACCTGCCTCCAGAAGGGGTAAATGCTCCAACACTGGAAGTTTTTAAGAAGAAACTGGACAGCCATTTGTCCAAAATGGTATAGGGTTTTCTGCCTGAGCAGGATGACCTCCAAGGTCCCTTCCAACTTTATCATCATCATCATCATCATCATCATCATCATCATCATCATTATTATTATTATTATTATTATTTTACCAACCTTGGAAGGATGGAAGGCTGAGTCAATCTTGAGCCGATGAGAATTGAACTTTTGGCAGTCAGCAGAATTAGCCTGCAATTCTGCATTCTAACTACTATGCCTCCATAATAAATGAACCTGCTGCAGGAGAAAAGTCTGCTTCGTTGCCAGCGTAGAGAGTAAAACAAAAATGGGCTTGATTTGGTTAGGTTCAGCTAGCAGTGTTTCTCAATGCTGGCTGTGGAATTCTGGGAGTTGAAGTCCACATGCCTTAAAATTGTCAAGGTTGAGAAACACTGAGCTAGAGCGGGCTGAACATTTGCAACTTTCTCTTTTAATGTCATTGGCTTTTCTACCAAATCCAATTCTTCAGATGCAGTTTATTTACAATTGTTCTCCATGTGGAAATAACATTGCCCTTCCTCTGTGTAAACATTTGTATGTGGCATCTATGAGAGAACAATAGATAGTTGGTGGGATTGCACAGAAAAAGAAAGAGATGCATAGTCCTGTGTGATCACATACTCTACCCATTTTGCACAGCTGGCTGGCTTTGTACTATGATGGTTGCAGTATAAACTGTTTCTCTTTGTGACTCAATCATAAAGTTCTATGCCCCTTTTTTTCAGAATTCAACTTATGTAATTAATTGTGTTCTTCCTGGCTGTTTCTATTTGTGATGGTAGGTTATAATATTTCCATTGGTCAAATGATTAGTATTCTTACTTCTTAAAACTTTAGGCTTTTTTTGGTTTGCTATATACTAAAATCTTAGGAATTACCAATAAACATGATCATGGCATTGAAGCAGCATAGAAAATGTAGGGAGAATGGTATTATTGGTAGTTTTTGCAGTCATTTAGTCAGCCTACCTATTTATAGTTGGTCTTTACATAAAAATATCATATATCTTCCATACATTTTGTATTTTGTGTGTTTTTTAGCTTAGTCTTTTCCTTCTTTTCCCTGATGCACATAGATTTATTTATTAAGTTTTGACATTTAGCAAATGACTTATATCAAGTTATCATTAATGCATAAATTAATTGGTAGGCCATGTAAAATGCTGACTAAAATATATTTTTATAGATTCATTATATATGGAAGGAAGGAATGAAATTAATATGGCTAACATTAAATTATGGAGTGTGGGTTGATTTTTTAGCATTTGCATTTTGCCATTATTAAGCAATTCTTCAGCTCTGGAACATGTCACTGTGTATAGAAGAAGAAAAACACTGGCAATTTCAGTATTACCTATTTACTCTTTTAACAAATGTGAATTGTTCGCCCTACAATAATGAAAGTTTTAAAATAATCCATTCAGAATACATTTTGTGTTTTTGCATCTATTTTACACAAAATAGGATTCTCCACATTCTGATTATTCTTTCAGAGCAAATGAAATCTTTCTGGGCTCCTTTTTATTTCACTTGACCTCCCAACATTATCAATCATGAGTGGCATTCTATCATTTTAATTTTTGTAAACTTTCTAGATTCACTGATGAGCTTATAAGCACATTGGTACATTTTGGTACCAATGCTCCTTTAGATTATTCCCTTCATTGAACATTTTGATGAAACTGGGAAAAATTCCCCCAACAATTCTTCATCATGAATCCTGCCATTGGTTTGGTGTCTCTATTTTTGATAGCCTATAAATTATGCAACATAAGAAATTGATTCAATTCCTGTTGTTAGCTGCTAGATCTGCTTTCACAAAACACCGGAAAACTAAAATGCATTATTCAATGTCTCAATGATATTTAAAAGTGGGGGGACGGTTCTCTGCTTGAAAAATTAACACAACAATAAAGAATTTTGAAAAATGCAGTGTGAATAAATTTATTCAAATATGGTCATCATGTATTGGTTATATTAACAGTTTTTTTCCTAATAGATTGTCTTTGGCTGCACAAATGCCATTCTTGAAATAAGTAATATGGAAATGTAAATGTTTATATTCATAGCCATAATTTTCTATGCACTAATACATGGGGTATGGAAAATAAATAAGATAAGCTTGAACTTTGAGTTCAGAAAGGCAAGTATGATTTAATAGGCATAAAGGAAATCTGGTAGGATGACTCCCATGATTGGAATATAGCAGTAGGAAGGCCACAATCTCTTCAGAAGAAGGAAAAGCAATAGATAGGGAAGAAAAGTTGCACTGAATGGTGGACACATGTGAACCTGTTTAAAAATTCAAGTGAATGAACTTGACAATATAATAGGAAGCACTTGGGTTACTATCACTGGAGGAATGAATAAAAGCCATACATTATTATTTCCTTAATCAGCCCTCTACTGAAAAAAAAAACAGGAACAATAGGCTCTGAAAGAAAAATGTGCATCTTTCAAAGAGGATGAAGGTGTCATGTAGGGGACTTTAATTATCTCAGTGTCTTGTGGAAAATCGATCCTGCTAATTCAGAGAATTCCTCGTGTGCATTTCCTCCTTCAGGAGGGGAAGGAAAGCACAAGAGGATTGATTGTACATGATTTAATACAGCCAATAGGGAAGGAAGCAAGAAAATCAATGGAACATTGGACAAATGGATTGGCCAAATCTTGAAGAAGAATTATAAACTGTTAGCAGAGAAAGAGTGGTGCAACATGGAACCAAGGGCTCTGGGCTTGCTTGCACTGGAGGTATAAGGTGAAGGACATATAACATTCTTGACCTTACAGTCTATCAACTTGTGAGATTCCTTGGATCATTTTTCCAAAGCAAGGGTCAGCCCTAGTTAACATGACTTATACGTAATTCAGTGGTGATTGGTTGTAATATATTGCTGCATTTAAGATTGTGCTGGGAAATTATTAGTGAGCTCTTGTTATCATTGCACCCATTTAATTCTTTATTCTATAGAATCTTTTTTATATAGAGATTTTATTGATTTTCTTTTGCATACATATGTTAATTTTCCAATCAACGAGCTGTCTGGAGTAAGCTATGCTAATACGTATTCGATTCCTAATCCTTCATTCTTTCCTCTAACCAACAATAAAATAAGTCCCAAGTTTGGTAGTAATCTGTGTCTTCTTTATCTTTCAATCTCATAGTTAATCTGTCCATCTCTGAGCATTCCAATATTTTTCTGATTATTTCTTCCTCTGATAGCAATCCTTCATTCTTCCAATATTGCGCAAAGATTATTCTTACTGCTGCAGTGATATGTAAAATCAAATATAAACTCTGCTTATTAATCTTTTCAGGCATTATACCTAGTAAAAAAATTCTACTCTATAGAATCTTGTTCACTTAGTACTATAGACAAAATAGGATCCCAGATACTTTACTCCTAAACCAAGTGATTGAACCCAGGTCTCTTTAAAATTTTGTACTAACATATTACCCATATCAGAATAATTAAGATTTTTGATGAATCCTATTAATAGCCAACTACAGTCTAAATCAGGGGTGTCAAACTGGCAGCCCACGGACTGGATGCGTCATGCGCAGGCCACGCCCACCCCCGCTCTGCAAAGGCAAAAAATGTCATGATACATCACGCTATGTCACGTGACACGATCAAGTTTGACACCCATGATCTAAACAGATGTATTGAAAGTATTCTGCAGTGACCAAATAGAATATGAATATACAAAGCAGGATCATGTGCTATGCAGCATTCCAGGCACCTCCATGTTTGCATATCTGCAGAGGATCATTTGATTGCTCCTTGTAATGCCAAATGGTAATACAGCTTGCTTTCTTTCTTTCTTTCTTTCTTTCTTTCTTTCTTTCTTTCTTTCTTTCTTTCTTTCTTTCTTTCTTTCTTTCTTTCTTTCTTTCTTTCTTTCTTTCTTCCTTTCTTTCTTTCTGCCCAATTCACTCTCAGTGACTCGGGGCTGCTTATATTAACCTCTCCAATGAACTGGTCTTCTCTGCCTTTAGAGAAGAAGGATATAGACTAAGATGCAGCACAATCTCATCAGATGACTACCTGATTTTAAGCAAAGAACTTATAATCAGCTTCAAGAGCCCTGGAAGATCCACCTATAGGCTTTGGAGAAAGGGGTGGGGGGTTAAGGCTTATGGCAGCTCTGTTTTGGGTGGTTAATGTTTTAATAATGATAATTATAAATATTATGAAAAATAATTAAATTAGGGAGACAGTGAACAATATAAGTAAACCTCTAAGAATGGGGGGGTTTGAAATCACCTACAGCTGAGGGTTTTGTAGCATGTTTCATTTATAGAAACTTCTAATTTTCTTGCATTTGAAATTTCCCAAAGAACCTAAGATAATCCATAATTAAAGTTCTCCTTTTAAAAAATGAATCTCTTGTGCAATGACTATAGGACTCAGCTCAATTTTAAAAAGTAAATATTATACTTTGAATAATTTTCATATTCTAGACAGGGATTGCAGAATGAGATTCAAGCTACTGTTCAAATAGTATCTTGGAACAAGAATTTCTGCAGCAGTTTTGCAACCAAGTCAGCAGACAGAGTTTCATCTTTCTTTTTTAAAAAAAAAACAAAACAGCATGTACCCAAGAGTGGATGAACTTTTAAAAAGGGAAGCATTTAGTTATAACCCATCCTGTCCATCTTTCTTGTTTCTCTTTAGTCTGAAAACTAATCAGGGATATTAATTATTAGGGAGGTACAAAAATTAATCTCAAACCAGACCTCTGTTTCTAAGGGTATGTTGGCTTAGCAAGGAAGCTGAGAGTGACCTTATTGCTATTCTCATGCACACTGAAAACATTGTCTCCGAGTCACCCCTGTTATCTCAATAGGGTATAAGCCAGTGATGGCGAACCTTTTAGAGACCAAATGCCCAAACTGCAACCCAAAACCCACTTATGCATCATCGGGTGTCGGGTGGGTGTGGCCCATTGGGTGGGTGTGGCCCCTGGGTGGGCATAGTTGTGGTGGTAACGGCAGACTGGGTGGGACTAAAAAGTTCAGTCAATCAATTCCAACTTTGTAAGATCTTTTTTTTCCTGCGAGAAGTTGAAATTGACTGATTGATTGAACCATTTTTTTTTTGTACACGGCAGCGGAGGCCTAAAGCGAAAAGGTTTTATAAAACCCAGCTGAAGGCCTAGGACTGGGCCGACGGTGCACGTGCCCACAGAGAGGCTCTGAGTGCCGCCTCTGGCACCCATGCCATAGGTTCGCCACCACTGCTCTAGCAGCTGCTTGACTTATATTTATACTAGGCGGCGGCCAATCAGTTTAAAGTACTCGTTCCTGCCTAAAACACTAGGCTTAAAGTTATACAGACAGACAGTCTAAGACAGTGATGGCGAACCTTTTAGAGACCGAGTGCCCAAACTGCAACCCAAAACCCACTTATTTATCGCAAAGTGCCAGGGCTGCATCAGCACTGTGGTGCCCTCAGGTGGGACGGGGGAGATGGGCCACTGGGTAGGCATGGGTGCAGTGGTCACGACAGACTGGGTGAGTGTGACCAGGGCCAGTCCCTCACCATCCCTGGGGGCCAACGCCGCTTGCTAGCTCACTTCCTGCCATGTCGCTGCCATGTGCTTGTAATTCTGGTGAACTCTGCTGGGGCAATGGCACGCATGCCCACAGAGAGGGCTCTGAGTGCTGCCTCTGGCACCTGTGCCATAGGTTCTCCACCACTGGTATAAGCTAATGCTCTCTTGATTTTTGCTATTCTCTCCAACAAGAATGAAATTACATGTATATGTCCTCTTTTGGCAGAGGAAGTCTGTTAAATATCAAACAAATAACAATGCAGGACAGCCGTGCCAGATACCCCCCTCCTTGTTTTAATTTAGACATGTTTTAGATTTTTCTGCCCAAAAATTTCATTTGAGGAAAAATAACTTTGTTTACAATAACCATATAAACATCTTGCAGTCATTTGCTTGCATTTCCTAGTAAAAAACTCCTTCTCCAGCCAATTCCTGTGTCCGTTCCTTCTACACTTTCTTGTATCACATCTGGTTTCAACACCAGTTTTTCATAGTTTCTGATTAGGGTCACATTCTACAACATTTTCCTTCCTTTGACTAGTAAACTATATGTAATACGGTGAACATGAAAATGGTTAATGTCTGTACTCAGAATTGATGAATACACAGTCAATCCAAACCACACCCTGGCAATTATCCTGCTCCAAGACACGGATGCTATTTCTCCATACAAGACCTACTATGAATGACGTATAGATTGCTCTTCTGGTAGAAGTTACAGGTTCATGCTTGAACATGAAAAAAATAAATCTGACAATGATAATTAGTACTGTCATTCTTTGGTGGGGCTAACTCTGTCTCAAAGTTTTGGTCAGAACACGTTTAACCCTCTTGAATTTGTTTCTCGAAGTTCCTATGAATGTGAGAACTCTGGAATTAGGTCCAAGAGTTTTTATTTCACCTCTATTTTAGTCTTGACAATATAGGTTTGAAAAATGTTTTAAATACCTGCTGCTGTTATATCTAATGGGCTGATTTCTTTGAAATCAATTAGGTCGGACCTTGGATTTACAGTTGTCAAACCATATTAGTTGTACTGGATTATACTTAATGGCAAGAATAGGAGTTGCTCTATAATTTAATGAAGTTAAGAATTGAGTTTTCTGTCCTGAAAATCACATTAGCATTTGAACTACTATTTCTGCTTCCTCTTTTGTTTCTGGGTGGCAGGGGCTGGTTGCCACATATGCAAAATTATACTTCTTTGCCAATAGTGCAAACTCTTGCCCCGGAAAATATGGGATATTATCTGTTCTAAGTGCTTTGGAACATCGCTGTCTAGCCATGTTTTTTTTAAAAGCATCTAACAACTATAGATTTTGTAAGAGTGACCATTTTGGCAATCTTTGGATACTGGAAAAATAGATTACTATAATGACTTTCAACTTCACCAATGTCACTTCTAGTTCCTTTCCAAGATCTGTCTGACACTGGTGCAACCATCAGTGGTTATTGTGGCCATAGAATAGGCAGTCTTCCATGTTTTCTGCATTTAATATATCTAAGTGGCTTTTGTCAAGTTATTACAATACTTTTTGTCGTATCTCTTCTGGAATCACAATTCTGTAACCATAGAGAATTAGTTGCTATGATACTGTTCAAATTCTTTTTCTGCAGTTTTTTTTTTTAATGGGATAGGCATGCTGCATCCAAGTGATGGCCAGCCATTTTGTGCAATCTAGTTTTAAGTCAGAGGCAATAATAAGGCATATTTGCTGAAGAAACATTTCATAATTTACAAGAATAAATTAATTTTTGCTGTTTCTTGCTTTTTAAAGTCTAAGTCAGCCAAAGTAGTGATTGTGGTGAGCTGTCCATAAATAAAACAAATAAAAATAAAATGGTCTTGAGGCATGAAATATCGCTTTGTTACTTTCCACTTCTTTTAAATGCTGAATTGAATCTTCATCAGATACAGATAGTCCTCAACTTACAGCAGTTCATTTGGCGACCGTTTGAAGTTACACAGCACTGAAAAAAGTGACTTATGACTGTTTTTCACACTTATGACTGTTGCAGCATCCCTGGGGTCATGTGATCGTAATTCAGATGCTTGGCAACTGACTCATATTTAAGATGATTGCAGTGTCCCAGAGTTAATAACAACTACAGTGATTCACTTAACTGTAGCAAGAAAGGTCATAAAATTGAGCAAAATTCATTTAACAACTGTCTCACTTAGCAACAGAAATTTTGGACTGAATTGTGATTGTAAGTCAGTGACTACCTGTAATTTTAGTTAGCTACTTAATAAATATTTGCTACTATAAATATTTTTTCAGGATGGTGTTTAATATGAAGGTTATACTTCCTAGTATGGAGAAGTCTCTGGTATCTCACTAGTAGCAAGTCCAAACCTTTGTGCTTTCTGAGACATGATCTATACTTAGAAGAACCCTGTTGATAAAGATAGTAATTGTTCACATGCCTACTTTACTGTAAGGTACTGTTTTCTATTTGGACATGCCAGATTTCTGGAACAATAGACTGTTTCTACTGCCCTTCATGATTTGGAAGTGACAATTTCCTGTTCCATAGCTGCCTGTGGCAGCGCACACAGCATACTCTAGTTAACATTTTGCAATGCCAGCAGAGAATCTTCAATTAAAACTATTTTGACAGATCTGAAAATTTCATCTTGAGTGCAACCCAATGACCAAATGGTATGTACTTTAAGCAGTTAACATAAAGTCTATAGAACTTTGCCAACTGTGGGAAAAGATCTTCCAGGGTACTCTACCTTGTCCCTCAAAAATCTCCTTAGATCAGTTACATATTAATTAATTTCTAGAAATTTTTAATTCTTTCCTCCTACCTTGGATTTGAGCTCATTCCATGTTCATTATGAAATGTCCATAATATCTGAGGTTTTTTTCTAAGTATTTCCTTTTGTCCTGTTGTAAATCTGGACACTCTCTGATCATTCTCTGTATTCAAGATGTCATCCTTGAATACCAAAATACCTTCCAGGTTTTGGAGAAGCACAGGCTTTCCCTTTGAAAAAGGTCAAAACTATGATAAGTCTCCAAAGTTAATATTTTACGAACATCCTACTGAATAATGTAATAAACATAGTAAATTTAATTTAGCACAACCTGAGTCAAACTGGATCAACCAAACACACCAGTTGAATCAATTAGTACTAAAGGTTCTCTAGTACATGCAACTCATGAAAGAAGGTCATCCATAGTTGACAGGATATAAACATTACCATCATTCTAACTTGGATAATCTTTTCTGTTGCTGGAGTAGCATTTCTGATATGGCCTGTATAAAGAATTATTCAGGCCATATCAGAAATATAAAGAGAGAGAAAATGAAAAATGAGGCTTTCACGGTTCTTACATCTGTGTTAGGTTCTGTGAAGAATTCTTTTACCCAGCATAAAAACTCACTGCAACAGATGTTTCTTGCCAGCATACTTTAGTACAGCGGTTCTCAACCTTTTCCGGGGTTCAACCCTGGCCCGCATAGCGCATGCGCGGTGCGACAGGGTGCATTGCGCATGCGTGGCGCGACGGCCCGCATCACAAAGGGGAAAAAAATAACCGACCAAAAAAAATGGCCGACCCCCCCCAAAAAATGGCCGACCAAAAAAAATGGCGGGCCCGTATCATGCATGTGCGGCGCGACGGCCCGCATCGCAAAGGGGAAAAATGGCTGACCCCAAGAAAAATGGCCGACCCCCCCCAAAAATGGCGGACTGCGGTGTTTGCCGACCCCCATGAAATGGTCGTTCGACCCCAAATGGGATCGCGACCCACAGGTTGAGAACTGCTGCTTTAGTACATCAATGTCAGGGACCTGTTATCTAAGGTTGTACTAATACAGGATAAAAAGTTTTCCAAACAGGCCCAGCGGTTTGAGGTTCTGCATGGTATCTTAGCTATACTGAACTCTTTTGGACAGAGCACTGATGTCGTCCCTGGGATCTAGTGGAGCCACTCACCCAGCTTAGGAATCACAGCCCGAGGTGCTCCTACCACCACTGGGAACTCTTTGCTTTTATTTTCCACATCCTAATTCCTCCTTTAGGCTGGTAATTCTCCAGCTTCTCATGCTCTTTCTTCCTCATGTTGCTGTCACTTGGGTCCACTACATCTATCATCACTCCTGTCCTCTGGTCTTTGTCTACTATCTTGATGTCCAGTTGATTGTCCTGTACCTGCCTGCTCATCTGGATCCAGAAATCCCACAGGATCTTATCCTTCTTATTTTCCACAACCTTTTATGGCAGTGATGGCAAACCTATGGCACGTGTGCCACAGGCGGCATGCAGAGCTATCCCTGTGGGCACGCACACCATTTCTGGGCTCCTCCCCCTCCCCCTCTCCATGCATGTGCAGTCCGGGAACAGCTGCAAGAGCTGGACAGGGTGAGGGAACGTATAAAAGGATAAGTTTTGGCGGGAGAGTGAGTGAAATCAGAGCCGCCATCTCCCTTCCGTGGTGCAGCCCCATCGGCGTGAGCGGAGACAGCCCCAGGATGGCCGGGAAGGAGCCCTCACCTGGTGCAGGTCCTGTCTACAGGGTGGCTCTGATGGGGGCAGCGGCTGCTGCTCTGAGCCCCTTGACTGGCCAACCACACAAAGAAGCAGGAGCCAATGTTGTGATCCCTGCATCGCCAAGCCTGGCCAGCCGCAGTTCTGGAAGCAAAACTGTGCCGACCATCCTTGTGCTGGTGGGGGCAGTGGTGGGGGAAGGTGAGCTGTGGCAGACACCCTCCCTTCCCCGCCCAGAGGTGCACACGGGACAATGTGCAGCAGCAGCTACCGGTAGATCCTGCCTTCCCCCGCCGCCGCCGCCGCCAACGTGAAGATAGTCAGCAGAGCCTCGCTTCCGGATCTCCTGCCTGACACTATCGGCACCCACACACAGAAGCCAGTGAGTGTATGGGGGCCGATGGTGTCCGTTAGCAGCCATAGCATGCTGTCCTGCATAATGGTGGACTGGTCACAGAGCCCCATCAGCGTGGGCAGAAATCGCTCTGGGATAGCCGGAAAAAAGCCTTTACCTGGCCTGGGTGCATCCACTCAACGGATCTAATGGGGGTGGCTTCTGCTGCTACTCTGCTCGGTCAGCTGTCCAGGGAAGCAGAAGGGGCAGCTGGTGCACGAATCTGCTGCCTTGGGCTGCTAGTGAGCAGCTGAGGCGGCTCCAGACCCCTGGCTGCCCCTCCACCTCCTCCTACTTCCCTGCTGACCGGTCAAAGCAACAGCAGAAGCCACCCCCATGAGATCCGTCAAGTGGATGCACTCAGGCTGGGCAAGGGCTTCCTCCCCCCCCCTCATAAATCGGCAAGAAGTAAAACCTTTCTTATTATGGCTTAGTTCACAACCATAATAAGTTGCTCCTCCTGAGCAAAGGCACATGAGCTGGGTTTGCACCTCGACCTAGATTTTTGGGTGGAGGGGGGGAAATAGCAAGCCCTCGGGTGCCAATGCAGCAAAAAGTTTAATGGGCTGCTGCAACCCGCCTCTTGTTCTGACCGCTGCAGATGATGGAGCTGCCAGTACCCGGCAGAAGAGCAGGGCCCTGAGGCGGGGGTGTGAATCTCACTCCTTGGGTTGCAAAGTGTAGAGCAGTTGGGAGGTGGGGTGCAAACAACACACGGGCAAGAGAATTGAGAATGAGAAAGACGCGGGCGGAAACATCTCCGGGACACTTGCCTCAGGGCTCCGCTCTTCTGCCTGACTGCTAGAAAAAAAATTCTTGGGAACAAAGGTTTTTTTATTATGGTTGAGACCACCAAGGCCATGCCCACCCAGCACGCAGCGATAAATAAATGGTTTTTGGATTGCGGTTTGGGCACTCGGTCTCTAAAAGGTTCGTCACCACTGTTTTATGGGATCTCCCCTGTAGACGTAGAGGGATCTCGTCCATATTCTGTAGACATTCCTGTACATCATGCCAGCTATTTACTTGTGCTGCTCAACATATGCCATTCCTGACTGCATCTTACAATCTGCCACTATGTGTTGGATTATGTCTGAGGCCTCTCTGTATAGTCTGCACCTTAGATTCTGCCTAATGTGGTAGACCCCTTTTTTATGGATCTGGTGCTTAGTGTCTGTTCTTTTTTTTCTTTTTTTTAAAAAATATTTTTATTAAGTTTTACAAAATTTTTACATACAAAAATAAAGATAATAACTCAACTGATAACAATCATATAACACATTTACCAAACAATCCAAATAACTGCTCGGTACCCCCCCCCACCACATCCTCCTACATCTAAACTTCCCCCTCGTCTTTCCATCTAACTACTTACTTTCTCCTTTCTTTACATCTCCCCTCCTCCCACCTCTATCCCCCATCTTCACCCTCTTACCCTCTTCCTACATACCTAACCTTCACTCCTCCTTCCTCTTCCTCCAATGTGGTACCCAGAGGCCACCCGAGCAATACTTTAGTACCTCCAAACATAATCCCATATCACCCCCAAATGCAGTTGAGAAAACATAATATAACATTTATTAACTCCCTCCCTCCTCCCCCCCCGGCTTCCCAGAGTGAATACCGAGTAAAAACGCAAGAAACCCCATTAAACTACTATAACTATTTAACTATATACCAAATATAATTCCTTCAATTGATATTTCTTTTGTGTATAGTCTATCCATTTCCTCCAATCCATCATAAATTCTTCATTTGAGTGGTTCTTCAAGTATGCAGATATCTTAGCCATTTCCACCAAGTTTGCAACTTTTAACGTCCATTCTTCAATAGATGGTATTTCAGGTGTCTTCCAATATTGTCCCACCAGCAATCTTGCTGCCGTAATCAAATTCAAAATCAACTTAGTCTCTATAGTTGTACAATCTTTTATAATGCCCAACAAAAATAACTGTGGTGAAAATTCAATACGTTTTTTCAATATATTTTGAAGGATCCACCATATTTTTATCCAGAAAGCCTTAATTTTTTTACAAGTCCACCAAATGTGAAAATAGGTAGCATCCATGGAATCACATCTCCAACACTTGGGTTGCATATTTGGGTACATAATTGATAATTTTTTTGGATCTAAATGCCATCTATAAAACATTTTATAAAAATTTTCTCTTAAATGCTGTGCTTGTGTAAATTTTACATTTTTCACCCATATCCTTTTCCAAGTTTCCATCGTAATTGGATGTCCAAAATTACATTCCCACTTAATCATACAATCTTTAACTAGTTCGTTTCCAGAATCAATTTCAATTAATACATCATATAATCTTTTAATATGCATAGTTCTTTGATCTCTAACTTGTTTAATTAATTTTTCATCCTCTGAAGAAAAACCCACCTTGACATCTTTATACCATCTATCCTGAAGTTGTACATGTGAATACCAATTGTGAGCTATTCCTTCTTCCTTTAGCCTATTTAGTGATTTCAGTTCTAGGTTATTCCCTTGTTTAATTAAAAGCTCTTAGTGTCTGTTCTTGTGCTGTTATGATCAGTGCCTCAGCACTGTCTTTAATCCAGCCCTTTCCAGCCATTGGTAGCATTTCCCAACGTTTGCCACCTCAGCTATCTGTTGATGGTACAACCCAATACAGGGAATTGTCTTGCCATGGCACTTCCTTTGGTTGAGTTTCTTTCCATCTGTTGCCACTTCAGTCATTTTCTTAGCAACTCATCTTGCTGATGTACTTGTGGATACTCTGGATTTTGTTAAAGATAGTAGCTTTGAAACCCACCATTCCCCACTATATTCTTTTTAGCTGGTGTACAGTCTCTGGATGTTGGACTTGGGGTGGAAACCTCCATACACTGTGAGAAACTTCTGGGTCTTCACATCTTTACTGTGCCAGGCTTCCATGTCCTCCTTTGCCCAGCTCACTATATTGCCAGGGTATCTGATGAATGGGAGGGCATATTTGTTCATGGCATGAATCTTGTGCTTCCCATTGGAAGAGACATTCCATCATCTGGAAAAATCCTCAGAACAGCATAAAGTATAGCTTATGTTCAGATTCCTTACAATCAAAGAAATAAATATATAATCAAAGGTGTTATCAATATTATGGTGTAAGTTTTTCTTTTTCAGGGACAGTGCATTGTGTATTATTAATGACAGATATCAGTTTCTGACAGAGTCTAGCAATTAAGGTCACAGTATTCTTTTGATTGTAAAAAAATGACCATAATTTGTTGTTTGTTGTATTTCTACCCTGTCCTCAAAATTTTCTTAGCAGGAATACCACTAGAAATGGGATGGATGCTGTCCTTGCTGGCATTGACTCCTTGCCACATTTTGTAAGCCTTCCTTGTCTTACAATCTGCCTAAGGGGATTAGAATCTTTGGTAGAAATGGATTGGAGTGGGTTGTACAAAAGCATATGCATGCTTAATTTTTATTGTTAGGACAATATTTATAAGCTCTCCATGGCTTTAGTTAAATATGCTCCCTGTGCTGCTGCTTGTGAATTTATTTATTTATTTGATTTATTAACTGGCCCAGTTTCCTACTGCCAAGAAAACTAGATCATTAGCTCCATGAAATCACCAGGAGTCAAGCTCAGCTTGAAAGCGACTTCATTTTTAATATTCTAAAACAAAGTAAAATCATTTTCATTCTCAAACAAGCTAAATGGTGCTTTGATGTGCAGCATTGCACTGTTTCTACTTCAGTTTTTCTTCTACAACATAAAAAATGGACTAAATAGAAACACTGAAGAAAAGATGTGATGTACAAGGAATTGATGAACAGAAGTGAGCAGAACGGAGAGATGAGATATAAATCAGAGAGTTGCACCTCTTTGGAAGATATCTCATTTGCCAATCCAGTCTAACAGCTTAACAATGTCTGGTTTCTATTTCTAACATCACCAAAAAATTCAAAACACTTTAGGGTGAAAACACTTTGTATCCTGGTATTGCAAATATTCAACTAAATGAAAAAGCACAGAAATAATTGCAAACAGATTTCTACTTGGATGTTTTTTGGACATTCGGGTAGGTAATGCTTATAAAGAGCTGTAGATCATGCTATGTAGTTATAAACATTTTAAGTTAGCTAAATGGAACAATCAGATGGTCTAAATGAAAGAACTATACAATTATTCAATCAGGAAGGAAATGATCCTGTTTATGTGATGCAGAGGATGATTAGATGTAATTTTACCTGGAGGCTTTAAAACAAAAAAAAATGGTATTATATTTGTCAGTGGAAAGTGGAGTCCCATTTGAAATCTGCTAAACACCAATCTTCATAGCGTAATTTGTTACGGCTATTAATGTGGGTGCGTCTATCAAAAATTGTTGATGAATATTAATTGGCATTATTGCAAAGCCATCCATCTTCCAGCACTTTTTGCATAATGACTGACCTCAGTGGCTCCCTACATTAGTCTCAGATGTTGAAGAAAAATATGTAACACAGGTTAGAGGATCCCAAGTTTCTTATTTTCTGTTTTCTGCCTATAAAATGCCAAGAAAGCAGTCTTTTACATTCTAGTACCTTAGAGAAGGATGTAATAATCAGAGGGATGAGTAAGATCACAGGCAAAAAAGAATAAAGGAAATTGCATGTAACTTTCTTTCTCTATGTGAGCCTTACAGTCTAGACATGGATTCTAACTGGAGGATGCATTCATCCACTATATCATACATCCATTCCATGAGTTTCTGTTTGACTGCTGTCCTGTACTACACTATGTTTTGATATAGTTACATGATCATAAACATTCATTGCAAGAAAATTTAAATTGACCTTGATGTGTTTCTTTTGAAACAGTCCACGTTTCAAAAGAAACGATGAATTCTACACTGGTCTCGTTAATATTCACAATGATAAATAGAAGTAGACCTCTTTCTCTTCATGAATTTGACCAAACTGGATGAATGTGATTACTGAACAATGCATTCTGTAGTTTATCCAAATAATGATTTTGGGCCTAAAGCAAAATAAAAAACAAGTTACATAATATTTTTGGAGATGAAGTGTCTGGGCGACGTTTCGATGAAGTCTCATTCATCATCTTCAGGCTTGTGTTTTTGGCTTCTGCTTCTAGGAGCAATGTGTGGTCTAAGCTGTTTTTTCCTTTTAACTGCCAGTGGGGGTTTGAACTGATTGGCTGGGAGCTTGGCTATGTTCTGATTGGTTAGGGGCTTGGCTGTGCTCTGATTGGCTGGGGGGTTGGCTGTGTTCTGATTGGCTGGGGGAGTGTTCTGGTTGGGTGGGGGCTTTGTAGTGCTGGAGGGATTCAAAGTGGCCAATGATGCAGCTCTGGTCTGGCTCCTGGTCTGTGGTCTTGCCTCATCATCGGTGTGGGTTTGGGTTTGCTTTTTGCGTGGATGTGTGGAGGTGGCATCCTGTGTGGTTCTGGTGTCAATCTTTGTGTTCGGAATTCGTTTGTCAATAAGGGTAGGATTATTATGCTGGTGTCTTGTTTCAGGTTAAGTAGTGCTTTCTGCTCCTCTTTGGGTAAGTTGCTTTTGGGTGGCTTGCTGGTGTAGAGTATGTTGGTGATTTCAAGTCTGATTCTGTTAGCGTCGTTGGGGTTGATTTTGGTCAGGCTGGTTTCAACTCCACATATAATGGTTTCAGTGGGGATGTGTTTGGGAGCGACTGCAAAGTTGAATCCTTTGGAAAGGACATTGGTTTCGGCTTTGGTGAGGATCCTATCTGAGATGTTATGCACTGTTTGTTTCATGTGTGGCTGTGAGGGAGGAGGGGTTTGTTTCTGGTGTTCTTGTAGTCTTCGGAGTTTGTTGGTGTGTGTGTCTGTCTTGAGGGTGGTCTGTGTTTCAGCTCTCCAGACTGCGAGTTGTTTGGATTTGTCCCAAAGTGCAGGGTGGATCTTGTTGCTGAGTTTGAGGTGAAGTGTGAGGAGATCTTTGTTGATTCGGTCTAGGAGGAATCTTTTTGTGTGAAGTTCATTTCTGATTAGGGCCAATTCTGTTCTTTTCAGGATGCGTTTGGTGGCTGCAGAGTTGGAGTGGAATTTCAATTGGAAGCATGTGGGGGTTAAATTTTGATCTTGGCAGTTGCGTAGGAATGCAAGGTCACATAAAATGGAAGCTCTTTGGACTTCAAGTTTTTCATAGGTCCTGGTCAGATGGTGGATTTCCTCCCCGTAGAGGTATGATATTTGTTTTCTGAGGTTTTCGCGGGTGTTTGTATGTAGGTCTTTGGTTCTTCGGGTTTTCTCCCACGTAGAATTTGAAGTGTCTGGGCGACGTTTCGATGAAGTCTCATTCATCATCTTCAAGCTGGTGTTTTTGGCTTCTGCTTCTAGGAGCAATGTGTGGTCTAAGCTGTTTTTTCCTTTTAACTGCCAGTGGGAGTTTGAACTGATTGGCTGGGAGCTTGGCTATGTTCTGATTGGTTAGGGGCTTGGCTGTGCTCTGATTGGCTGGGGGATGGCTGTGTTCTGATTGGCTGGGGGAGTGTTCTGGTTGGGTGGGGGCTTTGTAGTGCTGGATATATATTAAGTATCCCATTTCCTCTCTTCTTATAGAGCTAATCCCTGTAAGTAATTGAATTATTCTGAATCAAAATAAGAGAAAATAGAAACAAATATGTTTCTATCTAAACAACTAGATCTAAATAGCTAAGATGCTTACTCTTTTCCACATAGTTTCACATAAAACTACCCAAATTATTGGTTTCATTTTTATTCATGTTTGTCTGGAAATCTAAACCTCAGTAATATCACTTAAATATGATACCTAATAGGGAACTGGGCACTTGAGCAATATTGTATTAACTGTTCAAACCATCTCCATCTTCTACAGATCATACAAAGTTTCAACTTAGTAACAGTAAGAGGCAAACTAGAAAACTCTAGCTGTTCATTAAGCAAATAAAAAACAAGTTACATAATATTTTTGGAGACATATAGCAGAATTTACTTAAAGAAATGTTTAGGGTTTAAAATGAAATCAAAATTAGAACAGCAGCCACCTTATCCTTCAAATTATATATTTTTAGCTTGGCATCTGGGAGAAAAGTATTTTGTTCTTAAGCTTTCTTTCCCTATGTGAGCTTTACAGTCTAGACACGGATTCTAACTGGAGGATGCATTCATCCACTATATCATACAGATCCATTCCTTGAGTTTCTGTTTGACTGCTCTCCTGTACTACATTATGTTTTGATATGTGACTTCGTACTGCCAGTCATTCAAAATGGATGATTAAAACACAGCTGCCATTTCAATTCCAAGCTTCCTAAAAAAAAAAAAAAAAAACCTAAGAAAGAACTATGCTATGAATCATCTGTGTCCATCCTTCAAGCAAGATATTTACTGACTGGGAAGGATTCAAAGCACCAAAGAACTGCAAATAACAAGGAAATCAAAATAAGAAGTATTGCAGCAGATTAATGATCAGAGGGTAATATACAACAGTGCTCCACTCTTTAACCAAAGAAAGAAGGAAAGGAAAAGGAAGGGAAATATCACCAGAGGTGTGCAGATGGTTAGGGGGAAGGTTTACTGAGGCAGCACAAAATAATCAGGGGAGGAAAGAGCTAAAAGCAGCTCTGGGGCATGAAAGAAAAGCCCCATAGAATGGGCCAGACATGGGAAAAACAGATGATTCTCCATTTACAAGCAAGGAAGAAAATGGAAATACGCAAAGTTCTACAAGAAGGTTTGCAGAAGTGGCTTCTGGCACAGAGGATATGGGTGCTTCTCTTTCAGAAGGGAGCAACAAAAGAAAAAATGTGAGAATAACTTGTTGAGTCTGTAGAGGTTAGGAGGGAGGACTGTGATGTAGAGAAAGGGCTCCTTCCTGAGGATTTCACTTCTAGCTTTCTGGTGGATCAAGGTTGAAAAAAGAGGCAATAAAAATTACACACAGGTCTTTTTCTGGAGCTCTTTTGAGCTTGGAGGGCAGATGCAAACGGGGGTGAAATGGACTTTGTATTTTGGCTTTCTAAATAATAATAATAATAATAATAATAATAATAATAATAATAATAATAATAATAATAATAATAATAATAATAATAATAATAATAATAATAATAATAATAATAATAATAATAATAATTTCTGAATAGCAATCTCAAGTTATTCAAACAAGTGTAAATAAAAACACCAGAAAGATTGTTTGAAAACAATTTAAATCATTTTTAGGCCAACAGGGCAATTGGTAGCAATGACTTTGTGGACGAAAGTAGTGAAGTAGTGAAGAGTCCTGAGGACTAGTTTCTGGACTTCCTTTCTATCCTCTTTCTCTTCAGGGAAATTTTGCAGGCTGCTGATGATATTGTTTGGACAGAAGAAACTGCTCAGGTGAGCTTATTGAAAAGAATCTTAACTAGGGCAACTGGGTCACTTTTTGCTACGAGGGCTGTAGGAGACCATAATGATGAAGAACCGCGGGTAGAGGAGGAGGCGTAATTCTATGGGGACATTACTCGGGCCAATTGACTCTGCTTATTTCGAGTACAAACTGGAATCTCAATCAGCATGGACAGGAAACAGGCATGTCCTGCCTATCACTGTGCTAATGACAGCTTTTTAGCACAAAGTAGCCCCTTGTCTAGGACCCCAATTCCCCAGATGCTACCACGAGCAGGACAAAATGCTGCATGAAGCATTCTGTTAACTGCAAGCACAGGATCTTTTTGGTTCAATGAAACAAAGAAAAGCAGCCTGCTTTGAAGGGAGTGAAAAGCTTCAAAAAGATGCTTTAACTTGAATTCTTCTCAAAGAGAAAAAATGCCTCTTTAAAGCTCTGCACAGCCTAACAAGGAGCAAAGAATAAAGATCATTTCCATGCCTTGAGCTGTCTCACGTCCTGCAACATCAAATATATATATGCCATCGTTTCACATTAGCTGACAAAATTCCCAGCAGTTCCTCAGGGGTGGGGGAGGGGCACTAAAAAGGCATGAAACCACCAAACTACCTTTCCTTTGAAAGCTATGCTGGCTAGCTTCAATCCTAGAATCAGAAAGTTAGATGAAGCAAGAGTTTTTACTAATTGGAAAAACACATCACCCAAACTCCATTGAGGGGCAATTTCATTAGTGGGGGTGTGTGCATGAAAACCAGCTGTTTGTTTCAACTATGTGAGCCAAAAGTCCATCACTTCAGCTCCTGCGCAGGAACCATATCTTTGAATCCCAAAGCCTCAGAGCTAATCCTAGAAGGGTGCAAATGCCATATGTGGAAGAAACCATACTCATCCCTTTGAATAAACAAAAGGCAGAAGACATGCACTTCAGTAGGAGAAATCCAGAATCCACAGTGAGGCAAGATTTTATTATGGCAAAGATAAAGACTCCCTCAAACTGAGCTGGATTCCTGGCTCATGTAATTATTGTAGTAAATAGCATTTATTTACCATTGCCTTTTAATGGGACTCCCCCCCCACCTCCCAGTCTATGCTAAAGTCATATGAGATCTGCAGGTGGCCTTTCATTCAAATACCATCCAGGTCTGAATCTTCCTTCTCAAGATCAGCCAAGATCACTAGATCACTAGATCTGCCATCTTTTTGGCAATATTTTGATTAATACAAACCAAAATTTTACAAAAATATATGAAAAGAATAATTTAGCAGAATCAAAATGGAAGAGAAACAAATCTGCATTAATAGTAAACCCCAAATCAGGGCCTTTTATTTGTTTGTTTAAATTTACTCTATTCCTTATGACTAAAATTTTATTCCTGAGGCTTTCAGTTTTCAACCATAAAGAGCACACTGGAGCTACTTCTGTGTCTGAATTACAGTAGCTATTAATATACATACTGTACGTACATACACACACATATACACATACCTATTCATATATATACAGATAAGTTTTTATTAAGTTTCAGCAAAAGATAAAATACAAAAAAACAAAAAACAAAAAAGAGGAATTAGGGGAAAGGGAAGTTAAGGAAAAAGCAAAACTGGGAGTGCAAAGTGAAGAAAAAATTAAAAGAGGGAAAAGAAAAATAATTTCCAACTTTCTTTGGTGCAGATACAGAAATAAAATACCTTAACCTCTTAATTCTAAAATTAGCAATAATGCCCATTATTTCTATAATCATAAATAGTTCTAATTGTCAAATCCCAAAATTGATCAAGCATAATATCATATCCAAAATTTGCCCATTTAATTGTACAGACTTTGACATATTCATGTTCAATTTTTATTTTCAGTAAAAGCTTCTATATCTTAGTAATAACATGCTTACCATTAGTACACAAATTCCACTCAAAGTCAATTTTCTCATTTGTAAAATCAAAACTCTTCTTGGTCAATTTAAATATTTTTGTCAACTGAACATAGGCAAACCATTGATAAGTATCACCTTCCATTTCCAAGTCTCTTGTTTTTAATTTAGGTAAATTTTCAAAAAAAAGACAATAAATCAGCATACGTCAACCATCTATCATTTCTCTTCTTAAAGAAATAAATTCTTGGGGTAACAACCATACAGGAATCTTGGAAGGCAATCTTGCTTTATACCTGTATTAAATCCTTAGTATAGCATACCTAATAAAATGATTTTTAAAATCTATATTAACCATAAGTTTGTCATACCACAAATAGCCATGCCACCCAAATCTCAAATCATATCCTTCCAGTTCCAATAATCTCTTCTTTCTCAAAGTCACCCACTCTTTCCTCCAGACAGCAAACAATAAAATTTAATTTTAGATAAGGTAGTTCTAATACTTTAGCATCTCTTCCTTTAACATCTTGCAACAATTATATTTAATTCTTAGTTTCTTACCTTGCCTATAAACTCAGAAATATATTTTGTCTTTGTTTAAATGATACTTCAGTCATCAGTATTGGTATTGTTTGAAATAAAAATAACATCCTAGGTAAAACATTCATCTTAATCACCGAAATCCTATCCAACAATGTCAATATTAATTTGTCCCACCTCAATAAGTAAACCTGTATATTTGTAAAAGAGCAAATATTTTAAGTACGGTATCCCATTTCCTCTCTTCTTATAGAGCTAATCCCTGTAAGTAATTGAATTACTCTGAATCAAAATAAGAGAAAATAGAAACAAATATGTTTCTACCTAGATCTAAACAACTAAGTTGCTTGCTCTTTTCCACATAATTTCACATAAAACCACCCAAATTATTGGTTTCATTTTTATTCATGTTTGTCTGAAAATCTAAACCTCAGTAATATCACTTAAATATGATATCTAATAGGGAACTGGGCACTTGAGCAATATTGTATTAACTGTTCAAACCATCTCCATCTTCTACAGATCATACAAAGTTTCAACTTAGTAACAGTAACAGGCAAGCTAGTAAACTCTAGCTGTTCATTAAGGAAACCACTCAGATCTATCAAATGTCTGTGTCAGATTATTTTAACCAGACCAACAGCCCTACAGAAGTTTGCACTGGCCATCAATCTGAAAGCATCTATAACAAAGTTACACAGTCCATTACTACCTGTTAGATCAGCAGCTCCACCTAAACAGAATACCACATATGTGTGTGCCCTGCTGCACATCTGGCCTACATATTAGGAGTGACTGATATGTGTGGTTATTAAGATGGCTTCAAACTCCTGAGTTGCTTCCAACTTGAACAATCTTAATACAGATATTGAAACATCCTAGTGCAAGAAGTTTAGGTTTTTGTAAGAAATCTTCATATTCAGCAGAATGGAACAAACGTAAGGTTGCAAAATGCTGTGGTCTTTGAGAATAGAGAATGCTATTTCAAGCTGCTAGTGGAAGTGAAAAGGAAAAAAAAATAATATGGGAGAAGCTTTGAAAATCCGGTACACATCTTTGAACACAATCCACTCTAACAGGATTCTGAAACCTCACATGGATTCTTTTCACATTAGATATTTCACATATATCCACTCTAAATCCAAGCCTGCATGCTGCTCAGAAAAAAATGCAAAGCTTTCCCATTTCTACTGTTTTTCAAAAGCTATTCTAGGCATAATTGTTTCCACATTAACTCTTTTCTCTGGAACGGTTATCTCGGTCACTCCCTCCCCCCTCCCCCCCCCAGCTCAGCCCTGGATGACTTCTCTTGGCAAGGGGAGAGTAAGTTGGACTGCACCCAATCTTATAACATAAGCATTAGCCAAGTGCTTTATTTCTTAGCAATGTTTTCATTAGATGGTTCTTCCTGAAACTGTTTACTGCATAAGGATGATTGAAGATGCATAATAGCTGTGTAGAAATCTGCTGAACGGCAGAAATTAAGTGTTACCTTTAGTTCTCACTCATTGTTTAGATGTATTTCTTATGTTGGCCTTCAGGGAAGACTGCCTCACTGCCAAATACTTTCTAACACCATGTAGTACACAGTACCCACACTATATATTCACTTTTATATGTTCGATACACTCACACTTTATTAACTTATCTATGTGTTTCTGAAATAAAAAATGTATTAACAAACATGAATTGATGAGCATTGACACGGACACAGCTTCTTTTCTCAAGTGTTCTTTTTAGAAGGATGAATTTGGTAATCATACTGATTGGCAATGGGAGGAAAGAGATTTAAATACTGGATTATATTGGCCTCTGAATAACAAGTTAGCAAACCATCCACCTCTGAAAAAAATACTGCAACTTAAATCTATTTGGCAGTTTTGCTACAGTATCTGCCTCCCAGGGTGAATAGACTGCAGCAGCAGTTTGTCATGGTAGAAATTGATAGGAAACTATATGGCTGTTGTCTTCCTTTGATGGTTGGGGCACTCTGGGCCATCAGGAAGATAATTCAGTATTTTACTATTTTAATCTGCTAAGATCTGTACCTTTTCTTTCTCCAGAAACTCAAAGTAACATTATATAACATTTCCTCCCTCATTTTTCTCTGCAGAGCAACAATCTATAAGACTCAGGGTCAGAGTATGATGAATGGTTGAGGGAGTTAGGCGTGTCTAGCCTATTGAAGACAAGGACTGGGGGAACATGATAACTGTCTTCCAGTACTTGAGGGGCTATCACAAAGAAGAGGGGATTGACTTATTCTCTAAGGTAGGGGTTCTCAACCTTGGCAACTTTAAGACTTGTGGACTTCAACTCCCAGAATTCCTCAGCCAGCAAAGCTGGCTGAGGAATTCTGGGAGTTGAAGTCCACAAGTCTTAAAGTTGCCAAGGTTGAGAACCTCTGCTCTAAGGCACCTGAGGGCAGGACAAGAGTGGGCAGAAGATTGGTAAAGAGAAATCTAGAAGTAAGAGAGAATTTCTGGCAGTGAGAACAATTAACCAGTGGAACAACTTGCCTCCTGGAGTTGTTGGTGTTTCATCACTGGAGGTTTTCTAAAGTAGATTGGACAACCTTTTGATTGGGATAATATAAAGCTCCTGACTTGGGCAGGGAGTTGGACTAGAAGACCTCTGAGGTCCCTTCCAGCCCTATGGTTCTATGAGAGATTGGGCTGAGCACTTGCCCCAGAGTCATCTGTGAGCTTTTATGACTGATGGAGGACCTGCATCTCCCTAGACCAGGGGTAGGCAAGCTTGGCTCTTTTATGACTTGTGGGCTTCAACTCCCAGCTATGCTGGCTCAGGAATTCTGGGAGTTGAAGTCCATGAGTCATAAAAGAGCCAAGCTTGCCTACCCCTGCCCTCGACCTAATTGCAATGCCTCTCTTGTTGACGGAAAATTCATGTTTGTAATAACTGCAATTTTGCTTTCAGCTAATAGACATTAGTTTTCCAAAGAGTGGAAAGTAACTTAGAGGCTCCTTTTATCATCAGCAACATAAACATGAATTAATTTGACCAGTTATCATATAGGGTTTTAAAGTACTGCCCAAACTGCAAATTCCTCAAAGAGAGAGAAGGTGCATACCAAAAACAAGCCCTCTACTGTACTACATTCACCTGGAACTCGACAGTCTTTAACTGCCATTGATTTTAACAGACAACATGAGAAGAACCTGCACGAGCCATCTTCAGGTCTGTAGTTCTAATCACTAAGAGAAAGATATGTAAGAAACCCAAATGCTCCCTCACATCCATATACATCAATATGGCAGTTTCTGTGATCGGGTTGGCACTTTTTTTTAAAGCCTTACCTTTCACAGTTCAGAGGAGGGGCTCATTAACATGTGTCGGAATAACAGCAGGTTAGGTGTCAAAATGGCTGCTGGAAAGGTAATGAATAAAGATCACCAAGAAGACTCAAAATACCAATCTATTTATTGTTCCTCCCTGTACATCACACCATGTACTGCTGCTCTTCCAGAATCACAATTCACACTCTGCTTTGCTATAAAGATTCATGGTGTTGTATATTTTATATGCAGGTAAGACAATGGAATTCATCTAGCCAAAATACACTTTCAAAATGCCATGATTTCAGCATAAGTCCTGTCTCACTGAACCTGGGGAGGAGGAGGAGGGGGGATTAATGCAATAATTAAAGGGGCACTACTCATTTGTCATTATTTTTTCAGTAATAATAGGAATAATCACATCAGTATAATACTATAGTAACATCAAAATCCATTTAACATCCCTTGTGTTAATCAACATATCCATCTATATCAGCGGTTCTCCACCTGTGGGTCGCGACCCCATTTGGGGTCGAACGACCATTTCACGGGGGTCGCCAAACAATGCAGTCCGCCATTTTTTCCCCTTTTCCTTAGCTGTGCTACTCCCTCTTATTCTATTGGCTTTTGAAAGCCAATAGAATAGACTTTCTTGAATATTGGCTTTCAAAAGACAATAGGAATTGTCCAGGCTGTCTCTGCCCTGCTGAGCCCACCAAAAGTCCTAGTCTGCAAACAGTGCTGCAAGTTGTCTGCAGCCAAGGCGAGCTGTCTGGAAGTTTCCACCCCTCCCTGCTGAGCAACTACTAAAAATGTAAGTAAAAGAGGGCCAGGGGTGGGAGATGGGCAGCTGGTGGGTGCAGGGAGGGTTGCTGGCATGCGTGGGGCCTGGCGGGTGCCTTACCTCCCTTGCGCTGGGCCAGCTGGTGGCCCAGCCGGTGGTCGCCCTGCGCTGTCGCTGCCGCTTGCCAGCTACGCCTCGGCCGGCACAGGGGACGGCACCATGCATGCGTGGTGCTCCCGGACAGGGAAATAGTCCTCGACTTACGACCGGTTGGGTAGTCCTCGACTTACGACTGGTTGGGTAGTCCTCGACTTACGACCGGTTGGGGGTCGCAGCATTAAAAAGGTTGAGAACCACTGATCTATATTCCTTAAGGAGACAAAAGAAAAGGAAGTCTCGCTATGGATACACCCCATAATAATAAGGAGAATAGACTCATAGAATCATAGGGCTGGAAAGGGTCTTGGAGGTTTTCTAGTCCAATCCCCTGCCTAAGGCAGGAGACCTTATATCATTCTGGTCAAAAGAATGTCCAATCTCCTTGAAAACCTCCAGTGATGGAGCATCCACAACTGCAGAAGAAGAACAGATTTTCAACAGCAGTTTTCAATCCTGTCTCTTTAAGTCAACAGAGAGCCCATTGCTTTGCAGTGTAGCAAAGTAAAGGGTTTAGTCTAATTGTGCACCAGGGACAGAGCACATGATGTAACATCCAGGAAGAGAGACTCCAGCTCAAATGGCACAGCACATGGTGTAAGAACTCTTCTATCAGATGCTCAAAAAGAGCACTTTGTACACACAATTTGTAGTCATAGTCTTGGGTGGAAAAGGGAAGGGAGAGTCAAGATGAACAGCATCTTTATTACACAAAGTCTTGTTGAAAAGAGCCTCTGTTTTAAAAATATTGTTATTATACACACCTTTTTCATAGTTTGCAATTATTTCAGAAGACTGTGATGATTGAGAATAGCCGGATAACTGTTGTGATAGTAGCAGATAGATGAAGGGGAGAGAGAGAGAGAGAGAGAGAGAGAGAGAGAGAGAGAGAGAGAGAGAGAGAGAGGGAGGGAGGGAGGGAGGGAGGGAGGGAGGGAGGGAGGGAGGGAGGGAGGGAGGGAGAGAGAGAGAGAGAGAGAGAGAGAGAGAGAGAGAGAGAGAGAGAGAGAGAGAGAGAGAGAGAGAGAGAGAGACCCAGTGCTACTGCACCTGTTTTGCAAGCCAACAGTGTCTCAGAAAAACTTTCTCAGTACTATGTACCATGGGTGTAATA
Organism: Bothrops alternatus; assembly: GCA_034064705.1. Taxonomy (NCBI): domain Eukaryota; kingdom Metazoa; phylum Chordata; class Lepidosauria; order Squamata; family Viperidae; genus Bothrops; species Bothrops alternatus. The sequence continues at coordinate 3,905,348 of JARGCV010000025.1, forward strand.
TTTTTCTATTTCCTTTTTATTTTATTTTTTTGCTAGCCTTGACCCACAAGGAAGTGTGAAGACCAGAAGCAGGCTCCATACAATCTTGTGTAAATGGTATATTTTCCTTTAGATTTCCTTTAGCTCCTCTGTATTTGTTTACAAATGATGATTCTGCTTGTAAACCTTGTTTATTCATTCATTCACTATATATAGCCACCCATCTCAAATACATGATTCTGGGAGGGTAACAATGCTTAAAAATGAGATTCAAAATAATATAACAAAATAATAAATAATAACCAACAACAATTAATATGATTATAATACAGGCTTAGCCATATATCCAAACTGTGCACAGAGTTTATCTGGAGTAATTCAACCACATCCAGAATTACAGATGGAAGGTCCCTAAACTGGGGAGTCCTAAAATCCAGAGCCATCCAGAGGTTTTGATTCGCTCAAGTTGAAGCCCATTGTTCCCTATCCACTTCTTCCAGGCACTGAGACAGGACATCACTCAGATGATCTAGAGTAGAAATATAAAGATACTCATCCAAACCATAGAATGATCCCATTCAGCAGCTTCGTGTAGATGTTAAACAAGAGAAGATAAGAGTTCTAGCCCTGCAGCCCCATAGGAAGCAGGGGCCACAGACTAGATCTCTCAAGACTGACAGGAATTGGCCCTGGAGGAAGGAAGAGAACTACCGGTAGCACAGCCTGGTGTTATCCAGCCCTAACCCCCAAAGACAGTGCTGAAGCATACCATGATTGATAGTATTGAAAGTAGCTGAAGGATCAAAAAGAGCAAGAACAGAGGCATCCCTCCCATCTCACTCCCAACTAGTAGGAATCCAAGAATGCAAAAATTCCCTCTCAGTCCCAAAACCAGACCTAAATTATGACTGGAAAAGGTAGGAGTGTTGTTATCTTTAAACAATAGTAATAAATAACAGCAGTAATGAAAATACCTTTCATCATCCTATAGCAATAGTTCACACAAGGTGTGAACCTTTCTGCTTCTGTGTTGGATCTTTCTGGATTATAAATTTCAGAGCAGAGAACCTTTTCTATTGTTCCAGACACTTTTCTAGCTGCAGCAAAGGGATGACTATACAGAGAAAGCAGGCAGGAACAGGGAAACCTTGTCTTTAGTTCTCAACAGTCCAGAAAGGGGATCTCCATTAGGTTTCCCCCATTTTGGGCTCTGTCAGATTTGGCAGTCGTAAAACAAGTTTTCATTCAGTAGACAGCAACTGGTTGGTTGGTTGGTTGGTTGGTTGGTTGGTTGGTTGGTTGGTTGGTTCATTCATTTGTTATAGAGGCATATGAAGCAACCCAATTCAGCACTGACTGTGAGTAGCACATTGATTAAAAACAGAAACAATATCTAAAAGCAAACAGAAAAGAATAACCCCAAATCTAACAAGGAGAACAAACCAGTGATGGCTATACAGCACTTACTTTTCAGTAGCCAAGGGCAGAGGCAGGAATATTAGTGAACTTCTGCAGCTGCCCGATGATCCACTGGCTTTCTCACATTTGCTCTTTCAGTCTCAACCATCTTATTTTTGAATGAGTACACAAGGGTGAAATGTTCAGTGACCATTCCGTTATGATCTTTTTTTCTGAAAGATCATAGTATATTCTGCTCCCAGCAGAGTGAATGTGACATTTATGATGGTTTTGTCCTACTGGTGAATTGCTTTCTACTTGCATTCAATTTATTCTCAGTAAATTACAGTTTTAATCTTACCACATTAACCTAAAAGGAAAATGACTCTAGATTTCAGAGAATACCTCCTAAGGATATGTAAGCAGAGTAATATTATAAACACTTTGAGAAATGCTAAAAAATAGCCAGCTTTCCCATATTTCTATGTTTGGGTTGCCAACTCCAGCTAAGATCAACCCTGCACCTTTTCCCCCCCATAATGCCTGTCTCCATATGTCATGCTTGTGACTGTGCCTTTTTGGATTAAAAAAAATGAATTACCTTCAAAAATAGGTGCCCTCTACACAGCATACCCAGGGGAGTGTGAAAACAGTCAAGATGATGACTGTAGCATCACGAACCAAGGCCTGCCCCTTTTGTTTGTGGATCAATATCACACACATCCACAAAGGCGTGGGACTTTGATTTGCCCTAGTCACCACCTCTGGCCTCCCTAGCAGATGGTGCAGCCATTGATACAATAGGTTGACTCCCATTAGCATGTAGTAACCATTCTCTCTTGCATACATAAACCACTCTCACACAAAACTCTATATGCTCGCTAACACCAATATTCTCTGCAGTAGAAACAACAAAAAAGGGAGAACTGGATAGAGCTAGGATGAAGGGATGGAAAATGAAAGAGACAAGGAAGACAGAATACTAGAGCAAGATAAGACAAAGAGCAGTGGTAAATGAACAGGGAAGCAAATAGAGTTATATTTCTCAGGAAAGCAGCATAGCCCCACCCCATTCCAGAAGAAGAGCACCCATATTTTTTTTAGAAAGACATCAGTAATCATTATATCTGCTGTTAATTTCTGTGTTTTCAATAGCAATATTTATACAACACATGCAAGATGATCCCTCCATATCATTCATAGAATCTTGCAGTTGATACACTCAGTCTGGAAAGTTCAGCCATGTATCTGTGAATATCAAAAACTGGGTAAAAATAACAAGGAATGGCTATTTTTTAAAAAAATAAACTTATTGTATTTTCTGGAAGACTTTTGTCTGGTTACCATTATAAATATGATACCAGATTAGATGAAGGTGGGATTCTTTTTATTTCTTCTTTGATCTCTTTATGGTTTGCTTCAACTATCTTGAATAATTCTGTGTTAATTACAAACTGTCTCATTTTTTAAATCCCTGATCCTAGTAATATACACAAAAAAGGAGATGACATTTCATGCAATTTTTTAAAAAACAGTATTCTTAGGAGGCAACATTTCATGCATTATAGAATAGTATTGGTCATGGAAATTCTCCTATATTTTTTTTACTATCAGTTCTCACTCAGTGTGATGAAAAGAAAAATATATGGTATTCTGGCACTTTTTGAAATAATGAGTCTAAAGAAAAGAAGAAATAGGGGTGACATGATAGCAGTATTCCAATATTTGAGGGGCTGCCACAAAGAAGAGGGGGTCACATTACTCACCAAAGCACCAGAGGGCAAGACAAGAAACAATGGTTGGAAACTGATCAAAGAGAGAAGCAACCTGGGATTAAGGAGAAACTTCTGACAGAACAATTAACCAGTGGAACAGCTTGCCTTCAGAAATCATGGATGCTACATTACTGGAGATTTTTAAGAAATGACTAGACAGTCATTTGTCTGAAATGGTATAGGTTCTCCTGCTCGAGCAGGGGGCTGGACTAGAAGACCTCCAAGGTCCCTTCCAGCTCTATTCTATTCTATTCTATTCTATTCTATTCTATTCTATTCTATTCTATTCTATTCTATTCTATTCTATTCTATTCTATTCTATTCTATTCTATTTCTGTTTGTAAATGCTCTTTTTAATTATATCAACATCCCTAGAAAGGGTCTTGTAGCCTTCCTGCCTTCCTAGTCTTCAATTCTGGTAGAGGAGAATGATTGATTGATTGATTATGTGCCATCAAGTTGTCGTTTACACTTGGTGACCACAGAGACAGATTTTCTCCATGACAATCTGTCCCTAACCTGACCTTTCCTGTTTATCCTAACCATAGCTGGATTATTTTATCCTAACCTGAAGTAGATAATAGTATGTTTAGGTGGATGTCTGTAATCCTCACCATGGGTTGAGATATCATCAAAATGCTAATGATACTCAATGTTACAACTTCACAGCTGGTGATCTGAGAGATGCTGTCGCTACCTTCTCTCAGTGCCTGGAGGCTGTAGGGGCCTGGATGGGGGACAATGAACTATGACTGAACCCTGGCAAAACCAAGTGGCTTTGTGTACATGGAGCTTTCATTTTTGGCTCTTGGACATCTTTAGTTCTGGAAGGGGTGGCACTACCCCATTCAAATCCAGTTCACAACTTAGGGGTTCTCTTGGACTCACAATCGTGCTCAAAAAGCTGTTGCTGGCTGTGGGTAGTTTGTGTACCAGCTGCAACCTTTCCAGGATCAGAATTCCCTGAGCTCAGTCACTCAACCCCTAGTCATCTCCCATCTGGCTTATTGCACTTTACATGGGACTATTCTTAAAATGAATTTGGAGACTTCAGCTGGTTCAAAGTGCAGCAGCAAGAGCACTTTTTGGGAGCCCTAAAATGGCCCATATTACACCTCTGCTGTACGAACTGCACCGGCTATCAGTTTGCTTGCAAGTGCAGTTCAAGCTGTTGATTATGATCTATCTGGCATGACTCCAGGCTACTTGATGAGCCATCTCATCCTGCTAAGAGAAGCCTGCTCTTGTCATGCTGGCAGAGGAGGCCTGCTGCAGATCCCATTGGTCAAGGAACTCTGACTGGCAGAATCCAGAAGAAGAGCCTTTTCTGCTGTAGCACTGGCCCTCTGAAACATTCTGCTCCCTCCCTCTCCCCCCCCCCCGTGAGGTTTGCCCCCACCCTCCTATCCTTCCACAAGGACCTGGGGATTCAAAAGGGGAGTACCTCAGTAGAGGTGTCAACTGCACTAATTAGCTGACCCCTCCTCCCCCCTGCACTTTCTGCCCTCCCTCCATTCATCTTTTTAATTCATATTATTGTGTTTTATTGTTTATTTTTATTGTCTTATTGCTATTGATATGCTTAAATTTTATCATTTTTTTCTGTTTTATTGTTGTAAACTTCCCAGAGTAACCCTAAGGTGATATTGGCAGCAAATAAAGCTTACAAACAAATAATCTGATCCTGAAGGAATTCCTCCCATTTCTTTTTTTTAATAGTAATAATGGCACCAGTAAGAAAAGTCCAGACCAGTGATGGCGAACCTTTTAGAGACCGAGTGCCCAAAAACTGGCCCCACCCTACTCCACCCCCTTTCCCGCCCCGCCCCGCTCTGCCCCCATCCCCCACCCTGCTGCCCACAGAACCTCTCACCACCTCCAGGGCCCCCCGCAGATTGCCCAGGCATCCCAGCAGCGCTATGGCAGCCACACCCTCTGCCCGCGCCCTGCAGCATCAACTGCATGATGGGGTGTGAGGGCAGAGTCTTGTCTACGCTGCCTGGCTGCCATGTCCTTGGCTGTGCTGCTCCATGTGGGCCACACTCGAGGGCGACTCTCCTTCAGGGGGGCTGCTGGAGAGGAGGGGGTCGCGGGGGAAGGCCTGGCTGGGGCAACAGCACGTGTGCCCATGAGAGGTCTCCGAGTGTAGCCTCTGTCATCTATGCCATAGGTTCGCCACCACTGGTCCAGACCTTGAGCAACTATCCAATAATTTCTCCTTTCCTAGAGAAATTTGAAGAAATCACACACAGAGACACACATACACACACACACACCACTTTCATGTGGCTCTGGTAGATATTTTTAAAGGCATTTATGTCCATCTCTTACAAAACTCTTATTGAGGTTAAGCTATGAATCCATCTGGAGTCTGAATCCTCACTGTCCTAACAATCCAAACTAGTGGGATTTGAATGCTATTCCTTGGAAGATATAAACATCCATTTTAGATTCTAAATTTCCAGGAAGGGTTAATTTTTTTATTAGTTGGTCAGTTTGTTTCAAAATTATCATGGAGTACAGTTAGCTGTGACTATAAAGCACACTGGATAATCTATGAGGGTCAGGCAAATAGTGGAAAAGAAAAATGGAGATTCTCTTCTGTAGCAGATCTGCAGCATGGTGTGGGATTCATAACACATTCATGAAGAAAGGAGCTGCAATAAAGAACAGGGATATATTGCCCCTCTATTTATTGTGTTTTTCCTCTTGTTTAATGCTCTCCAATATGCAACATGGCTCCTTCAGACCTGATGACATACTGTAGTAGTTCGCATCTAGCTGGTCCTCAGAACACTTGCAGAGTTGCTATAGTGATAAATGTAAGCAGAGTCAATAGTATATATACAAATATATCTCAAGATTAGTTCTTCATTCAAAAGTACTGATTATAAATATCACAAATGCTCTCTCACCCAAAGATGTAATATTTCATCACTCTTATGAAGTGTTTGTTTGGGATTTAATTTCTTTTTTAACCCTCTTATAACTTTCTTGTCACTGCAAATAATGACTCAAGCTGATCTAAAATAAAACATCTCTAATTTGTTGCATTTCTAATTGTTGTTCCCTGTTATTTGGAAATATTTGTTTCTTCAACACAAATGTGTTTCTGTTTCAGCTCGCAACAGCTGCCAGTCAAGGTACCCATTCAGAGATGGTGATTTGGTGTGATGGCTTAATAAAGCATGCATTTCCTTTCATATGGATAGCCACGTTTCTGGGTCTGATTGCTCCTAACATTTCACATATCTAAGTATTATCCTTCACTTCAAAGGAATGAATAAATGAGAATTACCTACTTGAAAGACAAAAACCGACATATAAAAATGAAGAGCTTTCCATAAGAGTTCTGTTTGGTCCCCAGAGAGTTGCTATGGAGACCTGATAATTGTGTAGAGAATTCTTCAGTCCCTGCAGAATTACAGAATCACCATTTAACTGAAGTGGAGAACTCTAATTAATCACCCAAGCCTTTATAAGTTTGCTCAGAAGTAAGTCCCATTCTGTTCAATGGTGCTTATGCACAGGTAAATGGAGATGGGATTCCAATCTAATTATTCTTAAATATCTATGATCCAATCCTTCCAAGGTTTAGTTGTGAATGACTAGCACTATTTCCATTTTAAGTGTTCTGTAATAGAAAACTCTTTCACACTTTCCAGTTCCTGTGCTAATGCTGAGTCCAACAATCCAGATGACCACGTTCACCTTTCTTAGAATCATTATTGTTATGCAGAAATGTTTGTAATGCTTTTTTATATTCACATATTGTATACATTTTAATGTTATATGGTTTTTTTTTCTGGTTTACTGTTTATTTTCATCCTATAGACCTCCCAGAGTTACATTGTTCAAGTTGGGTGATCTTATCATACTTTCTTTTTGGTGTCTTCAAGTCAGTGTTGACTCTTGACTCAGTGTTGACTCTTGGCAGATTTTGGAAGTAGAGTAGTTTGCATTTTCTTTTTCATCCTAGGACTAAGAAAGAGTGATTAGCCCAAGGTCACCCAGCTGGCTTCATTCCTAAGGCAGGACTAGGACTCATAGTCTCTTGGTTTCTAGCCTGATGCCTAAATCATTATATCAAACTGGCTCTTCTTTTAAATCTAGTAAGTAAGTAAGTAAGTAAGTAAGTAAGTAAGTAAGTAAGTAAGTAAGTAAGTAAGTAATTGAAACTGAAATGCTCTCATCACTGGGAAATCGTTAGGCTTATAAATTCCTTATCCTCCACCACTGGCACATAACTTCCTCTAGTGGTGAAGGTACTGACTAGAAAGCCAGAGACTGTGAGTTGTAGTCCTGTCTTAACCATGAAAGCCAGCTGGGTGATCTTGGGCCAGTCACCACTTCTCTCAGGCTCAGCCCAAGTCATTTCACAAAGTTGTTATTGTGGGGAAAATAGGAGGAGGAAGGTGTGTTGGATATGCTCTCTGCCTTGAGTTATTTGTAAAATAATAAAGGAGGGATACAAATAAAAGAATAATAAAATAAGTAAACAGCACATATGGCACATGTATCTACAAGAATGATTTCAAAATGAAGCAACATTTCATTATATTTGACTGTCTAATCATCCTATTTGGTCACCGTTTTATATTTAATATATTCAATTGTTTTTTTAATAGTTATATTTCTTGTTTATTTTTGTTCCTGTTGTACACCTCCTAGAGTCCTTTGTTTGTGTTGGGCAGCCCTATTATTGCAATTAATCACATCTCACAGTACTTACAAAATGCACTATGTTTGGTTATTATCTATTTCAAATTTAAAAATGCAACTGACTTCTCCCAAAAATATTGTTAAATAAAGCCAAATTATTGTATTTAGATGGAATGCTTTGCAAAAGCTGCAGACACTTTCTTGATGCACAACTACCCATGTACTCATATAAATTTGCTATACAGTATTGTACAAAACCCCCCTTCTTAGCTCCCAGATAAGTTAGTTAAACTGTGATCTTTAAATTTCATTGTTATTTATGTATTTCTGTTGCAGAAGAGGGTTTTTAAAAATATGGTCTTCCATATTAATATTGTGTCATCTGGAGTAAGCAATATGCATCCAATATGTCAGGGAGGAACATGTGAATCCATTACATAATACATATTAATGTTGGTGAAGCTATCTGGTCTTTTCTAATTTCTGTAATCCCAGATATTCATTGATCATTTCAAAGATCATATCTGACTATCCCTGATAAGCTGTCTCTTGTACAATATAAACACAATTTAGCATTTAAAGCATGAAGGAAGGATCGAGTGGGAAAATGTATAGAAGACTGTAGAAGGGCCCAGAGTGGGGTCAAAAAGTTGCAAACAGAAAAGCTATGTGGAGAGCTGAAAATTGGAATGAGAGGTTGCCAAGAAGGAGATAACGAACATTGAAATCTGTAAGACAATGGCTTGTTGTCTGACAGCTAAATAATTTGTTGCAAGTTACAAAAGACTTATTATACAACCACCAGATGGACACAGCCCAGAGAGAGGAAATTGGCAAGACCAAGGAAGACCTTGGAGGTCATGGGTACAACACTAAAACTTTGATCTCTGTAGAAATCAACCAGACCCTGAGGGAAGGCCTTTTTATCTTAGAAGCAATTGTGCCCAGCAGCAGTATGGATTTCTTTAATAAAAATTGAGTTGTAGTAAATTTAAGTCACATGCTTAATATTCCAAGGTAATGATCCTGCAATGTAGGATTGATCATTGTCACTTGTAGAGATCAGTAAGCTGAACAGAATTGTGCCTTATGGTGCCTTCCTTCCTCCCTCCCTCCCTCCCTCCCTTCCAATACAGGTGGTCTATTTCTGTTTTTAAAAGATAATTCAAACTTTTTATCATTAAACTCTAAGCAGGGAGACCCAGCATTTTTTAGTCTAACGGCCAGATTGACCATTGAGTGATATACAAAATAGAGTTCTAAGCCATTGGCATATCAGCAACCAGGGAGTAAGCAGGAATAATGGGAAAACATATTTTATTTTAGTGAAATCAATGATATATGGAAATAAAATTAATAGCGTTAGCATGTCTACTCCCCATGTATTTAATAATTTTCTCTTCCACTTTTCCTCTTCTCAAAATAAGAAAACAATTTTTGGAGGTCATCTAGGGGCTGCACCCAGTGTTTTTGAGAGGCACATTTGCACCTAAGGGTTTAGGGTAAACTTCAATTAATTTATGCTTACTCTAACAGTTTCTAAGATAACCAAGAGCTGAATATTCATAGATTCTCCTTCCAGTGCTCTGGATTGTGATTCAAGAAAAAAAAAACACCACATCCTTTCTGCACAATTCAAATTATTTGTCTGCATATATAGGTATATATTTATGAGGTAATTTGTCCCGAACCCTGAGAGGTTGATGCAAAGGAAAGAGCAAGACAAGATCAATTGTAAAGATGTCAACAGTCTTACTGATTTGCTGCACATGCCATGATAAACTACTTGTATTGATTTTTTTTTCAAATGTCTGTATGATGTCATAGTGGTATGTTTGCACCTCAAAGCCCTTTCATATGGGTTTGACCCTGGAAACCTGTTTTTAAAGCAGCAAAGAAAGAGTAATTCTAAACCATGTGTTCAGAAGCACAAAGATAGTGGACCTCCCATGAATGAAGCAAGTCTCTACAGAGACAAGAGAGAGAAGAACAATTGCAGAGCTGGTGTCAGCCATGGTTTCACATGGAAGTGGAATAGTTAAACTGATAAACTGGTAAAGAAGAGAATGTGGTATGAAATCCTTTCTGTAGAAAACCAACTGCCTCCATTGCGTGCAGAAATATAGATAAAAGTTGTGCTCTTGTTCTTGCTTTGCACTAGTGTTAAATCTCTTCTCTCAAGCATTTTTGCCCACCATGAATATAATTGATCGGTGCATTATTCTTGCTGTGATTATGGCACAGGTACAAACGTTTGCAGAGGTAGTTGGCAAACATCAATTGATAACTTTAATGCCAACCCATTTGGTAAGAAAAAAAGTATATGACAGCCCAAATAAGCGGACATAATCAATTGGTATGCAAATCTGCTTGTTGGCAAAAACTTTTTGGCAGGCAAATAGAAGCAAGAACCAAACTTTAAAATATAATAACAATACAAGTCTCTTTTTGAACTGCAAAGGTAAGATGGTTCATTATTAGGAAAATGATGGGGCAAGAAAATAATTTTTATGAAAGCTATTACTGAAGATCCTTTTTAATAAAGCTGTATTTTGAGTATGATTAGCATAAATTATGGATAAGGACATCAAAACAGAGTGTTTCTTTCACTCTGTGTCCATATTGGGAATATGTGTTGTGTACCACTTAAGAACAGCCCTGTTGGATCAGCCCAAGGTCCATCACCGTCTAGCATTTTGCTTCTCATAGTGGCCATATCTGGGGTAGTCATAAGCAGATGGAGATTTGCCTGCTGCTGTTTCCCTGCAACTGATATTTGGGTGCTTGCTATACTATATCCTCTACTAAATGTAGGGGCTAGAACTGCATACAATATTCCAGATGCAAATATACCATAGGTTTAATATTTTTATAAACATTTGCTAGTTTTGAAAAGATGCCAAAAGAAAATGCTATAAAAGACAAACTACTTTTCTTCTCCACAGAGCTTTATTCCTACTTGTAATATTGGTATGAAACTTGTATTTTGTCCCTGAATGCATCTCCACATTTATCACCCAAATAAGCATTGTTAAAGGTTTCTCAGCTTTTGCTTTAGGTTCATCAATTAAAGCATGAACATCTCCCACATTTCTCCATTCACATTCCTGCCCTTGTCAGTTACACCTGGTGCACATACTCCATATATGAGTTACTTAACAGCATGACCATCAGCTAAGATGGAATACTGCATACTGGCAAGCACACTAGTACCAAGTAAACATAAATGTGTTGCTTGTAGGTCCTGCCAGGGCATCAAAAGGTGAAGAAAATGCAACAGACAATATCAGGAAACAAACCATAAACTTAAATAGCTACAAGATGGTGGGATGAGAAAGCAATTTCTCCCCGCCAAAAACCATTAAAAAACCATGTAATTGAAGACTGAATTACACATATTCTGAGGTTTAAACTGGAGGGCCTTGCTATTGGTAATGGCTACAATTAACCTTCTTGGTGAATCTTATCCATCCCTTCCAATAGACCAGCAGCATTCTGGAAGCCCTTCTGGAGAAAGCATGGTAATTTTGGCCTTGGTCCTTTCCTCCACACTGTACCTGCTCATTAGGATGACCTCCAGAAAAAATAATGGTGTGGAGACAAAAAGGGATGTAAATTGAGAGAAGGTAGCATTTCTTCTAGATAAGTTCTTGCTACCCCTATCTCTTGGCTTTATCCCTGAACATGGGACAGCGGTATATCATGTGGAGAGTACACCATTCTAGGGATGTTTTCAGGTATTAGGATGGCAGCTGGTAATTAGGGGGGCTTCGTTGTTAAAATTAACTTTAAGAAAGTTACAATGAAGAGCAAACACCTGTATTGCCGTTATTAGTAACCTATTTTCCTAAATTCATTCTTTCTGTGTGTTTCTTTCTGTCTGTCTGCCTATATGTCTGTCTGTCTGTCGGAATCAACCATATGAAAATGCTCTCGTTAGGTAGAGGTAGATGTCAAAAATCTCTTATTCTTTCTCCCTTTCTTTTTAATCTGATTTCAAATGCTTTTTTTTTTGCATAAATGGAACAAAAATTCTCATTTTAATCTCAATTCATTAATACATAGATTTGGGAACTTGGATGTCTGGTTACTTTATAAACTGGGATCATCTGACTTGATTCCACCAGGTAATAGTAAAATATAAGGACTGGAGTTTAGATCATGTCCTTGATTTTGTGATCATCTTTCTGTAAGAATGTCTAGACAGCCTTCCCAACTGGTAAATTTAAAATCGCCTATTTTGGTGCATCTGAACCAAGATCTAGATGATCTTGAATTTCCTCTGAATATTTCTGATGAGATATTGTTGTATGTATCTACACTTTCCTCCTGTTCATTAATTCAACAAAATATAAAATTTAAAAAATTAAAATGCCAATCTCTTACATAAAAAATTTAAAATTAGGTTCTAGCAGTTTTGTTCTGTATATTCGTCTCTGTGCAAACATATACACATACCACACCCATGCACACCCTGTGTTCTGAATATAACAATAAACTAAGCAACCAAGGATTACAAAAAATAAAGGCAGCCAGGAGGATCCACAGGGAGGATTTATAAAAAGGTCAAGATGGTAATATTGGGAATATGCTATCAAAGCTCCACCTCTTTACAATGCATCTAAAATCATAGGGTCTCAATCATAGGATCATAGCCACCATCTTTACTTTTTTTTTTTACTCCCACTTTTACTCAGCAAATACCCCTGAAAGCAGCTATCGATTACAGAAATTCTTTTCTGGAGGGTGTTGGTGGTGTTGGAGTGGTCTTTTGAAACATGGTTTCAAAGTGGTTGTTCAAACCATCCCTACATTATCATTTGCTACTCCATAGTACAGGCAGCTGTTACGTATAAGCTGGGTTGACAAGATCAGAAATGAGGAGGTGATAAGCCACCTGGGAAAGCCAAGGGAAATCATCAAAACAATTAAAAAACAAAAATTAGAATATTTCAGACATGTGATGCGACACCCAGAAAAATACGGCATACTCCATTTAATCCTCCAGGGAAAGATTGAAGGCAAACGAGGTCCAGGCAGAAGAAGAACATTGTGGCTTCAAAATCTAAGGGATTGGTTTGGACAAAACTCAGCAGCACCTTTTTATACGGCTGCTGATAAAAACAGGATCGCCAACATGATCGCCAACGTCTGATAACGGATATGGCACAAGATATGACTCCATAGTCATTCTACAAGGGAAGGCTTTGGAGAAGACCGTAAGGATAGCTAAGTAGTGGGGAAGATGGAGTACTGATCAAGTTGGGATTATTCTCTGCCTCCCCCACTCCCAGGGGTGGCTAGCACATGTGCCCTCCCCCCCTCTCTCTTCCTTAGGCATTGGCATATCAGAGCCAGTCATGGTTTCATGGCTTCTGATTTCTCCAGGAGCTGCAATTTTGACCAGGATTTTGCAACTGTTTTTAGTGGAGTACAGCAGTTCTTTCCTAATGCTTGAACAGATTGCTTCGTTAATCCCCATTGTTTTGCTTTGATTTGGAACTGAGCTTCAAAGAGAAATGACAGTGCCAGAAAACTCTAAAGGCAAATGTCCCATTCCAAACTATTTCTATATTAGCGATAATGTTTCTACAAATCTATATGTCTCTGCATTTTTGTGTATTATATAGAGACACACAATATTTAAAAGTCCTTCTACTAATCTTCTAAGGACTCTTAATATTGCTTCGCCTGGAAGCTGTAAACAAGTTAGAAAAACATGATATATTCATTTACCAAATCTAATCACAGCAGAGATGTGAACCTGAAAAAAAATGTTCTGCTTTTTATTTTTGACAAATTTATGCATTTCATTCTCCATTTGTTATTGTCTTGTTCATGTTTTCTTTTGTAATTTCCAGGCAGTGATGTTGGTTTGTTGCTGTAAAAATAAGAAAAGATCTTTAAGATCCTGTAAAACTATAACATTATCTTTCATTAATGTCATCCACTTCATCAGATGTGCAGAGTATTTATCCTAAAATAAGAATGCATTTCCTTCTGGTTGGGTAGCACTCTGAAACAATAATATTGGGAATAAATTAAATGCACTTTATACAATTATAATTACTTTATTGGCATGACTATTTATCAAACAGATATTGGACACAATACACTGTTTTGATTGGAGAACCATTTAACTGTGACTCTAAAAAATCCTTTATTTCAATATAAGCTGGTAAAAATGGAGTAGGATAAGACTTCAGGCATCTAATAGACTGGATGGAATCCATAGCTTATTATGCCACATGTGTTTGTTGTTTTTCAAGGTGTCTAACTGGTTCTCATTTCCAGAAGTGCCTGCAGCCAATTGATGACGTGTGTGGTGATCTATCACACAAACGCCATCGTTAGCTACTTATGTCCTGATATAAGTATATAAGTTACAGCACATGGAAGTTTTATTTTTTTCATAGAAATTAGAGTTATTTTTATGTTCAGTTTAAATAGGAATGTGCATGTTTGAACCCAGTATTCTATTCCCATGGACAGAAATACACTTTATTGGATGGAGCAGTAGAAAGAGAGTGGAACACCATGAAGACTCGTTGAATAAGTGAACATTCCCTGATCTGGGACAATACCTCTCTTGGTGTACTCAGTTCTCCTGTGAGCTAGACTTGCTGCTTATCTTGCCAAATAGCTTGGTTGATTCATATTTTCTCTCTCACCCTCTAAATAGCAAACAGTCATCTAAATAAATAATCTAAATAATTGCCATGCCGCCTGACACTAAGCACTTTCCTACTGATGTCAATCAACTTCCTAAGGTACTTGAAACTGCTAGAGGATTAGATGAGGACCTCGAGCATTAATACATTTTAGCAAATAATTACTGCATTGAAAAGGTGAGACCTTCTGGGTCATCAAAAACCCAGGGTCATTGTCCCTCACTCACTGGATTGCATAAAACAGTTCCTACTTATGTTCCTACAGTTCCATACTTAATATTTCTCTTTATTGTAGCCAAATGAAAAGCACAGGACCCACAAGGCAAAGGTAAATGAGAAAGATTCTCTGTAAGAGGTGCTGTTCTGTCTCCTTATGCTTTTTAATAAAAGTGCAAATATACACATTACTTGTTTCATGTTTTGTTTATGCTTCTTATCAAAGTCAGAATGTTCCTACTTTGAGTTTCAGCTCTAGTTATACCTGACATCTGCATTCAAGGAAATCTATACAGAAAGGGTTGAAATTTGCTGTACTTGTGAGGTGAGGAGTTGGAGAAGGACCCTGCTTTTTCAAAAAGGAGATAGGGTGGGTGCAAAAATAAATTTTGATTTCATTTATTTCTTCTCTTCTGCCTTTTGCAGTTAGAATGGGAAAGAGGGTTTCAGAAAACTGCAGCAAAATCTTGTGATATCCAAGCATCCCTGCGGTGATCAAATGCAATGCCTTATAAAGAGAATGGGGCTGAAAGCTGAGAGGACTGAGAGATGGAAGGACATTTGAAAGGAGAGAGTAACAGTTGGACTAGGTAAAAAGGAAGAGAAGAGAGAAGAGAAAGCATGTAGAAGTGACACTGAGGATCTTGTGCCAAAGCAAACTATTTGAAAATAAGCACAACGTTCTGAATCCCTAAAAGCAATTCATATCCCATACAATCTGTTCATACAATGCTGTTTTAAAATAGCAGCCCCCCCATACATACTTACATACCCCTAGATTCTACACTACCAGAAAAAGAGCCAAAGCAAACAGAATTAACTGCAGTTTAAGAACTCTAACTTTATTCATTTATTCAAGATTTTAAACTACATTTTTAATCCCCCACAATAAAGTTAGAAGAAATTATACCACTTCTGACCCAATAAACCCAGTTTCATGACACCTGCTACAGAGTATGTAAATAAAAGTGAAAAGATGGCACTGTGCAGAATGCATAATTTCAGGGGGAAAACAGCAAAAGAAAAATCCATTAGATAAACTGGTCTTACATGATATGCATACGAAATAACATTTTGCTACAAGTACATCTGAAAATATTGGAATTGGTAATGCTAGTAATGATATTGCAATATGATATTAAATAGATAGAAATAGATTATGGCAGTAATATTGGCAATAAATCAGTTTTCTATTTAATTTTCTAGGAAAACATGGGTCATTACTTCTAACTAAACAGTTGGTGTTAATACTTATTATTTACCCAGCTCTTAATACGGGTCACTAGCTATTGAAAATGACTGCCACTAGAAGTAAGACATAGGCCCCTGATATTAGTTATAATTAGCAATAAAGCAAGGAGGGGGCAATCTTTAGCCTCTGACTTGCTTACCATTTGCAGCACCTATCAAGATTGTGTTACTGGAATGTAGGAGCTAGCATTGAGTGAGTTTCTCATTTTGGAGCTGCAAAACTATGCACTGCCACTGGATGGCAGCATGGAGCTGCAATTATCCGTGTCTCTTAGCGGCCATCTCCTGCTGGGCCTTCTGTTTTCTGTACTAAGAAGATTCTAGAGTTGCTGGGCCTTTTGAAAAAAAAAATGGTTGCAGCAGTTATAGATCAAGAAGGGATAAATTAGTGGAGATGATGGGGAGGATTGTTTTCTATTTTCAATTTTGCTTGGAGAAGGAATGTTTCAATCTCTTCTCCCAGTTATTTAAATGAACTGAGACTACATATGTGTAAGGTAGGAGGCTCTGTCTACATCTCTGTGTGTGTGTCTATCTTCAGTCCCCAAGTCACCATCATCAACATTTACGTCCCTTCCAACATTATTACTATTATTATTATTATTATTATTATTATTATTATTATTATTATTATTATTATTATTATTATTATTATTATTATCTCTAAAACAGTGATTGCATATGAGGATATCTGCAATCCCTATGCCTGTTAACCTGGGAGAAATATCAATTGAACTTTTTGGCCTGAGAAAATAAGCATGAATCAAGCATGAATGGTTGGGGCACCAACCATCCCCACCAAGAATTACAGAATTGTGTATGAGTGGACAGCCATTGAAATGCGATTTATAAATACATTGTTAAGGCTATAAATATCCATATCACCAGATAGTAGCAAAGATATATTCTTTCTAGCCATCTAGCAGTCATCTGTATTTCAGCAGCCCATATCTGGGTAGCCCTAACTAATATTCCAAGGGAGGAAATGAAGTGAAGAAGCTTCTTAGATCAGAAGCCGAACATTTTCAAGGGGGAAAAAACTAAAAAAGTCCAGTTGCCTTTTAAACAGCACCTTTCTGACAACCATGTCCTGGATGATTGAAAATCTCCATAGAAAAGGGAGTAAATGCTTTTGGTAGTTTGTGTTTATATCCAATTCCAAACTATCTTGGTATTTTCTGTGATTTTTATGCACAAACATTTTTTCAAGAATCCTCAAATAATGGTTTTTATTCAAAAACCTATTTTCTGTACTTGCTTGTCTGAGATTTGTTAGGCTTCACCTGCTGGAAGAAGCTGCTATATCTGAAAACATTATGCAGTTCTGCCCTAGAACCAAACATTAGAAATATCTGTTGTTGTTGTTTTTTAAAAAAAGAAAAACAAAAAACAAAACTCAAGACATGCCATGCACAAAACTCCCTGTGGCTACTTACCTGAACTTTACAGAAAAATCCTCAGAAAGACTTAACAAACAATAATTTTCTACTCTGCCAAACTATAGAAAGTGGCAGCCATCTGTAGCTTTTCCCATGGGGAAAGAATTCTAACTGAAACTTCAACCTGAAGGGGGGAAAATGTTAGGTTCTAAGGGAAGGGTCTCCCCATCCATGCCAGGGAAATGGTTCTGAGATGAATAAGGGGAGAGGCAGGTGGAAAACGAATGGTGACCCTAAGTTTAATTTTCTGACTGACCTTAGCTTGATATTCCAATAATCTGCAAGCTGTCTCTATCTTTTCTTGAATGAAGGCTCAGCATTTGGCCACGTCTCTAAAGGTGATGCAAAATGTTAGGTTAGCGTTGCACATTTGATAGCTTCTCTGCTGACAGGTGGAGCTACAGCCACAACTAAATATTGGAGAAAGGATTGGGAAGCGAACAGGGACCACTTAAATAGCCTTCAGAGAAATGAGATGGAGAACAGCAAGGAGAGACAAAGAATCTTCTAGAGGTTACGAGAACTGGTTCACTCAGAAATATGAAGACTAGTATTGGTTTCCAAATAATGCGTGGATGTAAGCCGCAAATCCTTTTCAAAGTAAACCAAAATAAACCTTTTCATAAAATATGATTAAAACATAAATGAGGCTAGAACCTGGGATTGCAGTAGGAGGAACTGGTGCCATCATGGTTCTGTGCTGCTTCTTTTCAGGGAAGTAGGCTTGGGGCATATGGCAGGATGATGTAAAGGTCTTATGTAGTCACCAACATTGGCCTTCATCCAGTGTTGGTGAGTTATGTAGAAAACAATAACAACAACAACAGGCTTATACAACCAAGCTGAACTGACTAAAAATACATTTCAGAATAATGGAAAAGAAAAGGGGGGAAAGGAAGGAAGAAGGCAGGGAGGGAAGGAGGGAGAGAGGGAGGGAGGGAGGGAGGAATATATAATGAAAGGAGAGAAGGGAAGTGTATTTAGAAAAGGAAGACAATTTTTAGTGAAAAAAGAAGACTTAGAAAACTCATACGTGTTTTGTTGAAGAAAGTGGGAAAGCCATTATGAAAGAAAGAATTTGCCATCTCCATCCTTAAGAACAATGTTCAAAAGCAAATTATGGGGCCCCCAAAGCTGAAGGGAACTCAGGGGGCAGACCAGAGAGAGGTTCTGATTCCCACTTGCTTAGTTCTCATTATTGGGAGTGGGGAAGAAAGGAGGAGGGAATAGTGAAATTGTTTGGATGGGACATTATCCATTAGACTAAAGAAGAGAATATTGTCAGCTTTCATATGGTTCTGAATCTGAATCTACCTGACATAAAGGATTTAATTTTGGTTTATTTCAGTGTCTCAGATGTGCAGATCAATTACATTCATTTTTATGGGTTTGTAAATCTGTCAAGTTCAGTTTTTCAAAAATCAAGATTTTTAAAAATACCAGACTATTTACACACTTTCTTTCAGATTCCATAATATTCTTTATTTTCATGAATAAACATATTTTAGGTAGACTTTAATTTCACACACTTTTTATTTAAAATGTGTGACTGTTTTGTAAATTTTAGAACAATGTTTCTTAACCTCAGCAACTTTAAGTTGTGTGGAGCAACTCCCAGTATTCCACAGCCAACATGCTCCAACACAACTGGAGCTATCGAGTCCTCTCACTATGGTAAGGTGGTAATTTCCTGGGAGAAGAATTATAATGGACAAGAGATGCTTCATGAAAAATGTCAAAAGAGTTGAAGCATAATTTTAATTGCATCAGCATTTTATAAAGTCAAACTGAAATTTTGTAAATAATTTGAATCTACTGACATAACTTTATCTGGTTTATATTTATCTTTCCTGTTTGCATCTAATAACTTTTTATTATAATTCTTGTTTTGTAACAGAACAGAATAGAGTTGGAAGGAACTTTGAAGGTCTTCTAGTCCAGCCCCCTGCTCAACCAGAAGATCGTATAGCATTTCAGACAAATGGTTGTCCAATCTCTTCTTAAAAGCCTCCAGTGATGGAACGCTCACAACTTCTGAAGGCAAACTGTTCCACTGGTTTATTTTTCTCACTGTCAGGAAATTTCTCTTTAGTTCTATGTTGCTTCTCTCCTTGATTGATTTTCATCCATTGTTTCTTGTCTTGCCTTCTTGTGCTTGGGAAAATAGGTGACCCCCTCTTCATTGTGGCAGCCCCTCAATTATTGGACACTGCTGTCATGTCACACCTAGTCCATCTTTTCATTAGACTAGACCAGGGGTAGGCAACCTTGGCTCTTTTATGACCTGTGGACTTCAACTCCCAGAATTCCTGAGCCAGCCATACTGGCTCAGGAATTCTGGGAGTTGAACTCCACGACTCATAAAAGAGCCAAGGTTGCCTACCTCTGGACTAGACATACCCAATTCTGTGACTGTTCTTCATATGTTTTAGCCTCCAGGCCCCTAATAATCTTTGTTGTTCTCAAAGATGTTGTCTCAACATCTTTTTTATATTATGGTGACCAAAACTGGGTGCAATATTCCAAGTGTGGTCTCACCAAGGCATTATAAAGTGCTACTAACACTTCACATGATCCTGATTGAGTTGCTCTGTTAATGCAGTCTAGGACTGCATTGGCTTTTTTGACAGCTGCAGAACACTGCTGGCTCATACTTAAGTGATTGTCCACTAGGACTCCAAGGTCCCTCTTGCAGTTACTGCTATTGAGCCAGATTTCATCTATTCTGTACCTGTACATTTGGTTTTTCTTGCCTAAGTGTAACACTTCTTTACATTGAATTTCATTTTATTAAATAAGACCCAGTGTTCAAGTCTGTTGAGATCCATCTCAATCTTGAACCTATCTGGGATATGATTATTTTTGGTTAGGATCCTGTTCAATCTCCCACTTGATGCAGAGTTTGTCTCCCAGTTGATGTCAGGGTAGTTAAAGTCCCTCATTACTACTATGGCATGTTTCCTACAAACTTTAATTAACTGATTAGTAAAAAGTTCATCAATTTCTTCTCTTGGTTGGCAGGCCTGCAGCACCTATGGCAATGTCATTCTTCTTCCTTTTACATTAATCCATATGCAATTCATCCTTGGTTTTATGCTTTTCTATAGATATGTAGTTATCTCTTACAAATAATGCAACTCTTCCCCCCTCTTTTGTTAGGGAGAACTCCAGTTCTGAATTTCATCTACCAAGTTTCGGTAATGGCAACTATATCACATCTGCCCTTGTGTAGTAGTACTTCAAGTTCACCCTGTTTGTTCCTCAATCTTTGAATGTTAGTGTATAAGCATCTGAGTCCTTTGTGGCTGACCTACATTTCCTACTTTGTATCTGAGATTTTCTTCCTTCCCATCACTCCCTATCTCGTTTGATTGGCTGTCTTGGGGTTCATGCTTGGGATTAGGTCTTAGAGATCCTAAGGATCAGCCACTCTCAGTTTTAGTTTAAAGCTCTTCAGATAAGCTGAGCAATCTTTTTCCAAATACATTCTTCCCAGTTTTCATGAGGTGCAGCCCGTCCCTTGCTGAGAACCCTTCTTGTAGGTAATGCAGACTGTGATCTAGAAATCCGAAGTTCTCTTGGCAGCACCAACTCTTAAACCAGTGGTTCATTTCTAAAATCCTTTGTTCCTTCATTGGATGTTAAGCTTTTGTTGGAAGTACAGATGAAAACACTATTTGTGCTCCTAACTCCTTAACTTTCTTGCCAAGTTGATCTTAATAATGTTTTCAGGTTCATTAGATAACATTTCAGGTAACATTAGATAGTTGACAGTATTAAACAAATATCAACAACAATGATGTTAACCTTAGGGATCTTTCAGATTAATTTTGTATATTGTCCCAGGGTATTTAAACTGTGCACTTCTGCCTTTCTTTCTTTCATACCATATCAGGAATAATGAATGGAGACAGGCTTTTTAGCTAACAAAGCAATGGACAAGAGAATTAAGACTCTGGGGTTTTGGAGAGGTTAGCTTTAAGTTCTCAGATCCTGAGATGCTTTGAACAAAAGTGATATTCCTACTGAGGAAGCTACATCCAAGTGCGCTGCTCTGTACAACAATTAATATTTGGCCACAAATTGAGGATGGAACCTGTGTCCCTGACTTGGTAATATTTCCCATGCAGGCACTTTCTGCAGCTAGAAATGGCTGCCTCTGCTCATGATAGGGATGTAAAAGTTATCCCCCACCCCTTCCCCAACAGCTTTGAAAAACTCTACTAAGCTCTTGGTGTAAGCAAGCTAAACAGGAACCTCCTAATTAGGGAGCAAGGCTGATTTGCTACAGTTTGCGGCAAGGTTTGGAAAGCCACAAGCTTCTGTGCGATAATTGTTTGGCTTTGCTTTGTCTATTACAGTTGACAGATAAAGAGTGCCATGGGGAAGAGGTTAAAGAGGCAGAAGAGAGCACATTAGAAAGGTCCCTGTCAGGATGACTAAGAATCCAATAGTTAGTGATGAGGTGATCGCCTTGCCTGAAAGAATAGTTGTAGGGCAGAGTAAACCTCACAATGTCTGTCTGGGTAATGCAAACAATCAAAGCTATTTTCTGAGACTATTTAGAAGGAGAAGAGGAATTTTTAAAAAAATCAATTCTCAGATTCCTACCAGTAGGGGGGAAAAATGTCGTATAATATGAAATGGGCGGGGGTCATGAAAGGAGCCTCCCCTGAAGATTGCATTACTTTTGGCAATCGGGTATCCCCTGGGCAACAGTATTATCACTGGCAAATCCTTTCAAACCCAGAAACATCCTTGGCTGCTTCTGACATGAATACAGACAGGCAGATGGTTGGTTTTGCAGCAAAGTGGGACCACCTACTATTAAGACAAGAATTTATATTAGGGATGATTAAAAAATGTCATCCCCCACCCCCAGTGCCCATTACTCATTCTCAACCTTGTTCTTCAACAGCAAAAATGTGTAGGCATTTTCAAGTTTGAACTTGAGAAACTCAGATAATCATTGTGCCAACAGAAGAGGTTATAAGTAGCTCAGGGTTGAACTGTGGAGTCCTTGGTACTCTCTAGCTTGGTTGTTTGTAGACATTTTGTTACCAGACTAGGTTATATTTTCACTGCTAGAGGGGAATGGGATTTGCTCTCTGTTTAAGTACATTGTTTAGATAAATCCTATTGTTTCTTCTTGGACTGCAGGGTGAACCCAGTGTAAGGACTGTAACAGCCACTGTACAAGAAAGTCAGGTAGAAAACTAGCAGAGTGCATCCAGAACATCAATTAGCAGTCAGAAGATGCAATGGAAATTCTTTAATTTCACAATACATGGACAGATTTAACCACAGTTTTATCCCAGATCAAGCTAAATCCAAAAATAGAAGAGAATTCCTGGTAGATTGGAATTTAGACAAATCTGTCATCAACAGGCAACAGGCAGATAAACAACACTCAGATTAGCAGGGATTAACACCAGGATTAACACCAGGATTAACACCAGACAAACAATCAAGCAGTAAACAACAGCCCAATAAAGGAACTACCAAGGAGAAAACAACAGACAGAGCAAGCTACTGTAAATAAATAGCCCACCCCACTCTCTTCTACCACTGACAATGTTACTTAATCGGGCCATAAAATGTCTGCAAGTAAACCACCAACCTCAGAGGCCACCAAGGACTCCACAGTTCAACCCTGAGCTACTTATATCCCCTTCTCTTGGCAAAACAATCTATATTCTGTAGATTCAATAATTGTCTTGTCTGACTGACTGACTGACTGACTGACTGACTGACTGACTGACTGACTGACTGACTGACTGACTGACTGACTGACTGACTGACTGATTGACTATCTTGAGTCATAACCCCCTGTTTTAGCAATCAGGGAGAACAGCAAACTCAAATTCTGTTTGTTTTTAATCTTTATTTCTTTTAAGTGAGTTTTGCTGCTGTTTCTCTTTCGCAATTCCCCTCTGTTTGAGATGACTCACAGTTGGATGGAGACAATAGCACAGAGGACTTCTTATTTATTTGTTTTTAAAATTAAAAAAAAACATAAACAGTTTTGATGTTATTTTCCCGTGGCAGCAATATTCTTTCCTCTAGACTATTTCACTCTGCAATGCATCTCCAGAAGAATGCTACAATTGCAGGGAAAAGTGAAAAACTGATAGAGGCAGATGAACCATCTGAGCCCATGCGACATATATGCAGCATCCTGGAGGAGCATAGAGCTGACCCAAAGCTCAGTAAGACCATGCCTTTTAAGCAGAGTAGGATACACTGGACATTTTGTTTCTGTGGTTTTATGTGGCATAGTCCCAAGTGTCTGCTTTAACTGCTGTGGTGGTATAGGGCATAGACTCTAAGCAAATTGCCTGAGGAGAAGGAAATCATAGGAATTGATTAGGGCAAGTAATCTATACTGCTCATCACACCACTATCCAATAGCCCCAATCCATCAGTGCCCCGATCAAGCCTGATTTCACTTGTACCACTCGGTATGTGAGTGCTCTGAATATATTTCCTCCATTGTCACTTAAATTATATCAGTCTCCTGGAGGCATTAGCATGCACAGGCAGAATGCCTGCAGAGAGTCAAGCCTTCACACAAACAGCTAAATGTGTTGGTTCCCACAAGGGTCAGAATTCTGATAATACAGATCTTCACTTGCATGGAGCTCAGCGTGTTCAGCTAAACATGCTATCTGGAGTTCCGTTTATTAGCCCGACAAAATACCTCATCAAAACTAAAGCAAATCTAATTTCATGGCAGAGCATTGCAGAGTGGAAAGACAAGTGAGAGAATATAATAAGGCTCTCCAGGCTCTTTTCCTAATGAGCCCTGTCCCGTTGCTGACATTGCTCAAATGACATCACCACCTTCAGTACACCCACTTGTCCGGCCCAAATGTCAAAATACAACCGCACACCCACTGGCTTTCACACCCACAAGGATCACCGATATCTACTTCAAGATTCAAAATATTGTTTTTATACTCTTTTCACCCATTCCACTTTTATAAATTATATTCAGAAATAGTTTGGCATGTTAAATGAAGAAAAAAAAATACTGATTAGATGGCAATAGCCGAGCTCTGTACTCAGCAGCATTATTTAAATGAGTCATGTCATTTGTAGCCATTGGCAAAGCTTAATTAATTGTCTTATAACAGTTCTTCCAAGGTGTCACCCTTCCCTATAAACCAAATGGTTTAAATTGCTGGTGTCAAAGTAAAGCACTAGACAAATTAGTTGCTGAACTCTGGCTACTAATAAATGAATCCTACTTGTGATACATATTTAATTTGCAAATACTGTAGATAGTTGGCACTGCGGATTTAGACATGCTTTATTACTGCAAAAAAATACTGGCTAGAACAGCCTGTTCTTTGGTCGAAGTTCTGAAATTATGGGTCATCATCATCATGATCATATATACAACTGGAGTCCTGGCTCTCCTTCTTTTCCCAGCATGTTATAGCTTTAGGCTTTCTCCTGCTGCGGGGAGAAAATTTGTTCTGCATTGATCTTCCTGTCTTTCCCCCTTAGTAATTTCATATCTGGACTATTCTTGCGGCTTCTTAAGAATAAGGAATATGTCAATACTGGGAGAAACTATGCAGATTTTGAATTTACTAATCCAAGTAGTTGCAGCCACTTTGATATTATTGAAGTACTCTGCATGCCTTTTTTGTTTGTCTGCTAATTCATATTATTTCATATTGCTTCTCAAAGCCTGAAGATTTTAGCACAAGCAGACTATGCAAGACAAATGCTGCCCAAAATATCTTTGCAGAGTGAGATGGGTGGCATATAAATTTAATAAATAAGTGAGTAATGGGGGGGGTATTTTACAGCAGGCAATTATATTTGTAAAGTTGAAGTTGTTTTATTTTACACTCATCAGAGTTTTCTACAGGGATATTTCCATGCAGATTTGAACAAACATGGTCTTTATAATAAGACACAGCCTCATAGAAGCAAGCATGGTGCTGAATGAGAATGCAGTTGCTTTAATTCAATGGCTCCTCTGTGCATCCCCAAACCTTTCAACCTTTAGTTATCAGTTGGAAAACAGCAGAAAGCATGACATGTTTCCTAGACTCAGTGAGATGGAATTTGTGGAAAGACACAATCACAGTCTAGTATAAAAAAAAAAAGGCCTGACATTCAAGCATGATTTGAAAGGGACTTTTTAATTTATTATTACTTAAAAATACAGTTTAGCAGTGTATTTGGAGGGGCTCTGAAAATAAAATTTCTGCTTTCAGAGGCCACATGTGTCTCAGGAAGTGCAACCCTAGATTACAGCATAAAAACAGTCCATGTTTTAGGCAACTTCAATCAGCTAATGCAGCTCAGACGTCATCATCCCATGACTGGCAGAGGTGAGACTGGTGACCCTGGGGTTGAGCAACATAAACTAAGTAATAAAGATAAGATTCATTCTTCATGTTCATCACATCTTCACCTTCCCTCTTCTCCCTATGCCTCACCAAAAACAGTAATCAGTTTTTAATTTCCCTTCTAAACCCACAGTAAATACCATATTTCTGTAATGCCCCAAACTCCAAAGAAATATATATGATCCAAAGGTTTGCTGAAACCCGTAATCAAATCAGAAGGACTTTAGATTTCTCCACTATGTCCTGGGGAAAATCTGTTCCAAATTATTCTGCTGTCTTAGTATTTAGGAGTCCATTGCATCCAATGCCTAACCTATTAGAAATTACCATCCTCTGCCTCATTTATCTTTTGAAAATCTTTCTTTGGTTTGACATCTTTGGGGTGGTGTTTAGGGGAAAAGGAAGTGAATCCAGGGGGATTATTGTATTTGATCATAGTGCTGGGATAAGTTTACAAGAGACCCTTCCTCTTTTCCTCCCTCCTTGCAAGATGCTGCAGTATGCCAAAAGTAAAATCAATTCAGAAACTGAGAGAGGTTTACAAATGCCAATGTCTCTTAGGATTTCTTCAAAGTTTTTTGTTTGCTTGTTTAGCTTTTAATCAACGAGTTAATTTGCATAGTAATTGCATTTTAAACAAAACAACAGAGCAGATAACACAGCATAAGAACAATTAAAGACATCTTGCATTACAGACAATGTTATCCAAATCTGTACACTGAATTTTTTTTTTTTTACAACTGATTCCCACAGAAGTCAAAGCTTAAGTCAGAATTCTATACTTACTTGGGCAAAAGGGATACTCTGATGAGTTGTCTGATGACTTTGATTAAGTATCAAGTTACAAATGGTTTATAAACCAGTCAGATTGCAACCATGATAAAATATCCTCAGAAATTACAGTTCTGCAGAATCAGTATATATACAGATAAATAATTTTGTTTGATCTTCTATTTCCAGGCATTTGCACATACATAATTGTTGGCCATAGGAGATCTGATTATATTTGCTATCAATAATTTGTGTTGCTATAGTATGAAATAAGACTGAAAAGGTTAGTCTAATCCTTGAAATGTCCTATCTATCATATATGAGCCTTTCAAATAATTATATTCATTGAAATAGCAGTAACTCAAAAAATTGGAGGTTAAAATATAAATCCTTGGAAATTGAATTTAATCAAAGTAGAACATTTAATGTAGAGACGTATAGACTACCTGTCTGCAAACTAGCAAAACAACATAGAGAACAGTCTAGGTCAAGGGTGGTCACTTTACAACCTGTGGACTTCAACTCCCAAAATTCCTGAGCCGGCTGAGCCGAGTTGAAGTCCACAGGTCATAAAGTGATCATGGTTGTCCATCCCTTGATTGAGGGGAGAGCCACTTCAGTTTGTTTTTCTACCACCAGTTGCGATGACCAGAGATTCTGAAATAAGCAATTTGGAATAATTTCTAGTTTCAGAATTATATAATCATAACAACTCCATATTGGTTATGTAAGTAAAGGTGTTAACTGGTTAATTGAAAATACTTTAATTCTAGACCAATCAAAAATCTAGTATAATCAGATATTGAAGCTCTTATAAATAAACCATTGTTCAAATGTGTTTTACTTGAACAAAGTTTTCTTGAAGAAAGAATATACCTAAAATTGTTTCACAGTAACCTAAATATTTTGCAGGTTTCTATTTGTTGTAGAAGTCTTTTCCAAAAATTTCACTTTGATTTTAGTTTAATTCATTTTATGTTTTGTCCAGAATATTCAATAATATTGCAATCAACATCTCAAACTGCATCCCTGACATACAGAAAAGAAATCTTACAACAACCAGTTGACTGGGAATTAAGCTCACTAAATTTGGAACTAATTAATCTCTTAAGAGGCAATAATAAAGGGCCCCAAAAGACAGCATGTTTCTAATAATTAATCCCTCAATTAATTATCATAAATGTAATCAGCAAGCCCAAAGCACCCATGATCTACAGCAGGGGTGGACATCTATGGCCCCTTTATGACCTGTGGACTTCAGTTCCCAGAATTCCTGAGGAGTTAGAGTCCACATGTTGTAAAAGGGCCATAGTTGGTCACCCCTGATGTAGAGAAACAATTTTAGTAGACTTGTCCACAAAGGTCATCTCAATTGTGTATTTCAGAGACTTCTATACAATCTTGCAAGAATTAAAGAATGATTTTATCCACTTTAACTTTTTGAGATAATCTTTGGTTTTCACTCATATGGGGAAATCAAATCAAAATTTTATTACTATCAAACACCAGTACAGATCGGGAAATCAAATATGGGAAATATGATGAAATTTATCAAATATATTTCTAAAATAAATAACCCACTATCTTGCATGAAGCACAGGATATTCTGATTGTTCCATTGGAACATTACCTTTTTTCTGCATAATAGAAAACTGATTTGAAGCATTCCACACTGGAGAACAGTAGACTATTAAAACTGGTGTGCTGCTTGTTCTAAGGTCACTAAAGTAGGGAGAATGATACTCTTACTTTCCAGATGACAGAGAAACTGGCAAAGGGATGAATATGAGCAACAGTTAAGCATATGTTTTGCAGACTGCGGGTAGCCAGATACAGCTTGGCCCAGCAAAGAAATAACAGCAATGGATTCCGTTCAAAACCACCCATGAGTAATATAAAAGCAAAGAGGTTGACTCCTGGTGACCATGCAATAATCTTGCCACAGCACTCCAGAAGCAATCTTCTTGAACGTTTCTCATTCTTCCAATCTGTCTTAAAATGAACTGCATACTATGGTTGTGAATGCTTCAAAAATGATTCTGAAAAATATCTTTGCAACATGTATGAAAGGAGCACGGTGGCTCACATGGACAATGGGGTTGGAGGTTAGCAAGCCCATGTTCGAGACATGAGGACTGCCGTGCGGTGGGCTGAGCTCTGGTCCTTCACTCCAGCTCCTGCCAGGGACATAAAAGGATCCCCCAACTGGGTGTCCCCTTGGCAACGCTGATGTCACTGGAAGTGCCGGGTTGAAACGGCACAAGTGTGATGAGAATGGCATCTCTCCATTCTTTGTTAAAATGAGCCGAAACTGAATAAAAGGGGTCACTACTCTAACCTTAACTTTAAAAGTTTCCTTATTTTGGGATTTTGCGGTCTACGAACACCAATTGTAAGATGCTGGAATACTGAAACTGGATGGAAGAAACCACAACAATTTTTCTCTCCAATTCTAGAATATTGAGGCTGATTCTAGAGTAAGTGATTTCTAAGCTAGGAAGCTTTGCTTTGCTTTTTGTTTTGATTTTGATACAGGTAGTCCTTGAGTTATAACAACATTTGGGGGAAAAAATCCTGTTGCTAAGCAAGATGGTTGTTAAATGTGTTGCATCTGATTTGACCATCTTTTTTGCCATGGCTGTTGAATGAATCCCTGCATTTGTTAAATGGATTATGTTTACATTATGTGAATCCAGCTTCCCCCATTGACTTTGCTTTTCGGAAGTTGGCTGGGAAATGGTGATCATTTGAGTCCAAAATGCTGTGATTGTTGTAAATACATGCAAGTTGCCAAATGCACAAATTTTATCATGTCACCATGGGTGTTCTGTTTTCCACGTTGGAAAGCATTGAACGAGGCAGAGTAACAAACAGGTACTTCTTTATTTAGCTACAACAGAACAGCAAACAAAATGGCTCCTCCCCCTTTTTAATTCAATGGCGATGTCCCTTTTTTGCAAGGGACATCGCCAGCCAATAAATGCAACGTATTTTCCTGTTCCCACGCATGCTCAGTAAGCTGGAGACAGCCTGTCTGGCCCGGGCAGCCCATGTGGTCTGCCCAGGTCTCAGTGCAGCTTCCTGCACCTGCTCTGTCAATCAGAGCCCAGGACATAACAGTGGGGATGATGTAATGGTATAAAGACCAGTCGTAAATCACTTTTTTCATTGCTGTTGTAACTTTATATGGTTGCTAAATAAATGGCTGTAAGTTCAAGGACTATCTGCATTCTTTGAAGTATTTAGCCAAAATACAAGTAATACCATATAAGGTAATTCTGTTCTGATGTCACCATATACAGCTGTGTTTTTCAGCCTCATACTGGCTGGAGAATTCTGGGATCTGAAGTCCACACATTTTAAAGTTGCTAAGGTTGAGAAACTTTTGACATATAGCATATCACATAGTTGACAGTTTGAAAATAGGGTGCACGCCTCTGTGGTACTGACTTTATTATATATAGCTGTCTGCAGGCACTTTCCTTCTTAGTGTAATGCATTGAAATTGTAATGATTGCTTCCTGCTAAACTTGCATTCTCTTTCTTACAACTTCTTTCATCTGGTTTCCAGAGAAATAACTTCCAGTGTAAAACACCAAAGGCCCTCCTCTTTAAACAAGTAAATCTTGGTATATTCTGGACCACGTTAAATGCTTTTCTCAAGCCCTCTGAAAGGTATTGTGGGTGATAGTGACAAATGAGTTTTGAATCCTTGCCTTGCCTTCCACAGGAATCTATGAAGCTGATTACTTCTCATGGGCCAGGGTCCACATTTAGCCCTAAGCGTGCAGGATCCACAGGCTACAATCCACCCTTAGATAAAGATTTTTCTCTTCTCATTAATGCTTAGTTGCTTAATCATGTGTATTTTCAGATGTCCTGACACTCTACGTGGTTCCATTTAGCTGTCATGGCTAGGTAATTCTAACCAGAAATTTCATGCCAATTCTTATGTTAAAGCACTCTAAAATAGCAGTCAGTCTGTCCTATTATAGCTTCACCTCTTATCTTGCAATATTTGCCTGGGGAAACAAAGATATTAAGGTAAAATTCACTGGTATCTACTTATGCTTTATTTCCACTTCTACATTCACAAATGCATCCACTTCCTCTGACTTTTCACTCTCTACATATAATTGGCTATCTTTCAATCCATTTTCCCTCTCAGATACAACTCTTTTGGCTTTCAATGGACCCATCACTTTTCTTGCATCTTACAATCTAACATTCTCTGTACATCATTCAATTTTCAGCCACCAACATGACATCAACCCCTTATAAAAGTATACACATATTCACAACCCCCAACCAAGTCACTTCAAATGTTACTCCAAGCATTTCTTATACTAGCCACAAATATATAAAGTAACCAAGGAAATATAACATCTCCTTGTCTTCTTGCCTGCTCACAGTACAACCACTAGCTAAGCATATCATTTACCCTTATGCATGCTTTACTTCCATTATATCCTCATTTTTTCCTCATTTAGCAATTAATCTTTGTTCACTTTATCATACCCTTTCTCTACGACAACAAATATGCAGCATATTTTCCTCATATTTATGCCATTTTTTGTGCATATGGTTTATTGCAATTATTTACCTTTGCTGGTATATTACACTGAATTTTATTGTAGTCAATGGAAATGACACTTTAGTATGAATTAATTTCAGATCAAGCCAAAAGCAGTGCAGAATGAGAGATTTTCTAAAACAGAAGAAACAAAAGTGGGAAAAGAATACACATCCTCTAATCCAACTGGAATTGGGACACCTATCAAATGCCAGGCTCCTCTGGGTTGTCCCTTCTGTGCAAAGGGAAATGCTGCTCCCTATTCTTCCCTTCCCCCAGGAATTAGTACCTTCACCCCAAAAACAGCCACTGCACACGGACTGACCATGGTAGATTTTATCCAATAGAACAGCAAACACTGGTTGTTCTGTCCTGGACCTGATGAGGCAAGTCAGCAGGCCCAGAAATGTTGTGAACGGTCCCGGGCAACCAAAAAGCTGCCCGGGACCAGACTGGCAGGCACCGGACCTATACGCATGTGCAAGGCACAAAGAAAGAGGTTTCCCTATTGGCTGGACTGCCTGAGGGTTGGAAGACTATAAAAGGCCTGCATGCCTGTTTGCAGAGTTGAGTGAAATTAAGGAGCAAATAAAGAAGTTTGGTTACAACATATGTCGTGCTTCAATGCCTCGAACCCCGAAACACAAAAGTGGCGACGAGGATGGGATCACTGCAAGGAAAAAGGCAATAAGAAGAGGATCAGCCTCATCTGAAGAGCCTGAAGCCTGCCAATCGACGTCCAGCTCTGCAGTCACCTGCCAGTACAGCATCGCTGGAGGTGAGCTTGGCAAACGGGCCCTTCAACGAAGGCTTGCAGCGAGGCATTTGAAGCAGAAGATGTCAAAGATAGGACATCTGACAGAGTTCGACGTCTCTCACCCGGAGCACTGGAACTCCTATGTGGCCCCGGTAGAAAATTACCTAAGGGTTAACCAGGTTCGGGCAGACGGCCTGAAAGCGGCAACCCTGCTGTGCATCTGTGGCCAGGACACTTTCGATGTGGCCGAAAACCTGGTAGCCCTTGCACCGCTGGAGTCTATCACCTACACAGACTTAAAAAACATGCTGAAGGATCACTTCCATCCCAAACTTTCTGTGATTGCGTGGAGGCATGCTTTTGAGCAGAGGGACCAGAAGCCGGGTGAGTCTGCTGCTGAGTTCATCGCTGCCTTGAGACAAGCCGCCAGGCCTTGTGAATTCAAGGACCTGGAAGAACGCTTACGAGACCGCTTCGTCTGCGGCCTTAGAAGCAGGGAGCTGCAACAAAAAAACCTTTGCTAAAGCTGAAGTCACTTTCCAAGATGTCTTACGTGAAGCTGCAGCTGAAGAAGCAGCAGGCGGCGCTGTGAAGGCCTTGCGGCTCACCAGAAACGCTCCAGCCATCGTGACCATCCATCAAGAGGTCACTCAGGAAGTTCAAGACCCAGATCCTGAAGAGGAGGTGGACAGACTTCACCAGCCGGCAGTAAGAAGACGAGAGAAACCAGACAAGGCCCCAGCAGCCCTTCAGTGTCTCGGTTGCAGAAGACGCCACAAGCGCACGGACTGCTGGTTCCGCTCCGCCATTTGCTGGGCATGTGGTAAGCAAGGCCACATTGCCACCATTTGTTTGGGTCACCAGCAGGTGCAACTTCGGGAAGAATTCCTTCGGAAAGGTACCAGGGTCCCCAGCCAACACAGAGTGGGTTTCTGCACATCGCGTAGAAGCATCTTGCGAACAGGGACACACAAGCCCCTTAAAAAGAAATTTTGCATTGATGTACAGTTACAAGGGGTTCCCTTATCGATGGAGCTGGACACCAGGTCTGCTTTATCGATCATTTAACACAATACCTTTAAAAGGATTTTCTGCAGTAGTGGCCTTCAAGTCAAACTCAGGCCATTGAACTTAATTCTTACTGACTTTCAAAATTCAAAGGTCAATGTACTTGGAGAAGCTATGCTCAAAGTGCAGCATAAGGCTTTCCAAGGCTTCTTAGATGTGGTTGTTGGGGGTGATTGTACGAGTCTAATTGGACTCGATTGGTTTGAGGCCCTGGGAATCCAGGTGACTGGCCTGAATAGTCTGCAAACTCAAGGAATTGCAGAAGTCTGCAGAGAGTTTGTGGATGTTTTTAGTTCAGAGCTTGGTTCATACAAGGGGCCTCCCATTGCCTTGCGATTAAACCCAAACACCACACCAGTTAGGATTAAGCCTAGGAGGGTGCCCTTCGCCCTCAAGGGCAAGATTGATGCTGAACTGGACAAGCTGCTCCAGCAGGGCATCTTGGAACCTGTGGGTGCAAGTCCATGGGAAACCCCAATTGTGACGCCTTTAAAGGCTAATGGGGAAGTTCGAATTTGCACGGATTATAAGTGTACTTTGATCACAGCTTTGCAACAGCATGCATATCCTGTACCAATAGTGAGTCATATTCTGGCCTCCCTCAAAGGGGGGAAACTGTTTGCAAAGCTTGATTTATCACAGGCCTATCAACAGCTACTTGTTGATGAGGCAACTGCTGAGGCCCAAACAATAATGACCCATAGGGGCGCTTTTAAGGTAAAAAGGTTACAATTTGGGGTGAATGTTGCTCCTGGCATATTCCAGAGCATCATGGAGCGCACGCTCAGGAGTATTCCGGGGGTTTGCCCCTACTTCGTTGACATCCTGATCGCAGGGGAGTCATCACAGAATTTGGCTGAAAGATTAAGGGCTATGTTGCTGAGGTTCTGTCAAGTGGGCCTCAAATTAAAAAAGGACAAATGCAAAATTGGTGTTACTTCCACAGAATTTTTAGGCTTTAAAATAGATGCGCAAGGCATCCACCCTGCAAAATCTAAATGGAAGGCCATTCAGGAGGCCACAAGTCCCAAGTCCAAAAGCGAGCTTCAGGCTTTCGTGGGACTTCTTAACTTCTATCATGCTTTTCTTCCCCATAAGGCTGCAGTGGCTGAGCCGTTACACCGGCTCTTAGACAAGCAAGCTCCCTGGCAGTGGACTAAAATCCATGACAGGAGTTTTAAGGAGGTCAAGGCCTTGCTCTCATCAAATGCGGTATTAGCCCATTTTAATGAGCAACTGCTTGTATGCATCGCTTGTGATACATCCCCTTATGGGGTGGGTGCAGTACTCAGTCACCTAAAGGCTGATGGGACACAAGTCCCTATGGCCTACTATTCCAGGACTCTCTCATCTGCAGAGTGGAATTACATTCAGATTGACAGAGAAGCCTTGGCAATAGTGGCTGGCATAAAGAAATTCCATGATTTCTCATATGGCCATCACTTCACGGTCTATACAGACCACAAGCCTTTGCTGGGGTTGTTTACAATGACCAAACAAACCCCTCACATCATTTTCCCATGTATGCTGAGGTGGTCCATTTTCCTGTCAGCATATGACTACACGCTCATTCACAAACCTGGCAAAGAAATGGGCCATGCAGATGGCCTCAGTAGGCTACCTCTCACTCAAATAGAGGCAGATCCTGCCCCTGCCATTAATATTCTCTCTATTCAGGAACTACCTGAATCTCCCCTCAGTGCTAGGGACATGGCTGCAGAAAATTGCCACTGATCACACGCTTGCACGCGTGCTGACATAGGTGTTGTCAGGATGGCCTGACACGTGTCCAGATGCTACATTTCAAAGCTTCTGGCAAAGGAGGCACGAACTGTCTATCTTTAATGGGTACCTCTTATGGGGGAGTAGAGTAGTTATCCCAGCCTCCCTGAGGTCTAGAGTCTTGTTCTCTCTGCATGAGGGACATCTGGGCATTGTGCGCATGAAAGCGCTTGCATCTTTGGTGGCCTGGGCTTGATAAAGCTATCGAGGCCCAGGTGCATGGGTGCCAGGTGTGCCAACAATCACGGCCTGAAATGCCTTAGGCCCCTGTACACAGGTGGGAGGAGACACAAACCCCTTGGTCAAGGGTACATTTAGATTATGCTGGGCCCTTTCAGGGGCAATTCTTCCTTATCCTTGTGGATAGCCATTCCAAGTGGCTAGAGGTTATCCCTGTCTCCTCCACTACTACTGCTAGGACCATCCAGGTGTTAAGAAGAATCTTCATGACCCATGGACTTCCTGATGTTCTCATTTCTGACAATGGTCCTCAATTTACTTCTTGTGTGTTCCAGGCTTTCCTTCAGGCCAACTTGATCGGCATGCCACATCAGCTCCCTTCCATCCTTCCACCAATGGGCAAGCTGAAAGAATGGTGTGCACCACCAAAGATGCGCTCAAAATACTAACGCACGGCAGCTGGCATCACAGGTTAGCAGATTTTCTTCTTGCACACCGCACCACACCATGCACTGCCACTGGGAAGAGCCCAGCTGAACTACGCTGGGGTCGCCACCTCATTACGAAGTTAGACAGACTGCACCCAGACCAAGTGGCTTCACAGGTGTCACAGCCACGGGCTCCTAGGAGACTTCAGGTGGGCAATCAGGTCTGGGCAAGGAACTATGGTCCTGGACATCTCTGCATCCCTGCTGTCATCTGTAAGATCTCAGGACTGCTATCATAAGAAGTGACCTTGGGAGACGGCCGCGTTCTTCGGCGTTCACATCGACCAACTGTGCTGGCGGTTGTCCCCCGTTGATTCCGCCCCTGCCTCTGCTCTCAGGGGGGAGGGGGCCAGGAACTTGGTCACACTTCAGGTCAACATCCTGAGAACCAGCCTCACTGTTCCTGGGAATTGCCGCAGGTCACTAGGGATTCCCCAGGGGAGGAGCAAAGGCATCCTCACGATTCAGCTATTACACCAAACAGGGAGTCCTGCACATCAGCAATTGCTCTGAATAGGAAGTCATCTTGAGGGGTGGTCAGTGCATCCGCAAGAGTGCCAGACAGGAATTCTCCTGAGAAGGGGTTTGCCATAGAGGCAGCTCCTGACTCTGGCACCTCGGCCACTTACACGTGGGACTGGAATTATTGGGGCACACCTTCAATGCAGGTCATGTCCGAGACTAGTCATGGGTTCGAGGGACTAAGTTCCCAGGAGCAATCCATGGTAGTTGGGAAGTCCTCAGTTCCACCAGCAGGTTGGGGGATTTCCTCTTCTCTGAGGGGACCTGGAGAGAGCCCAGACAACTCAGCCAGCACACCCTAACAGGGGTCACCTGCAAATTATGAGCATCAAAGTCCTAGTATAGCGAAGCCCACCAGATGGGCCAGTAGGCCAGGCACCCTTAAGTACAAGTCCTGGTCTGCCTAGCCAGGCAGATGAGCTGACAGGCCAGGCACCCACCCTCCCTGACCTTGCGTAGGTCGCAATGGGCTAAGGCACCTCCTAAGCATCTGGGAGATTATGTGAGGTTTCTGTTATCAGAAAGGAACCTTGCTGGTCTAGGACAAGGTAATGGGACCTACGCTTGGTAAAAGATAGACACACTACATCTAAATTAAAGGGTGGGTTGTTCAGATAACTTTATTATTTTATAAAAATGTTTTGCCTGTGTGTGAGCAGCAAAATTATTTTCTTTTTTTATTAGGAACAATTGTAATTGTGTGTTCCATCTAGGGGGGACGGGTGTTGTGTCCTGGGCCTGATGAGGCAAGCCAGCAGGCCCAGAAATGTTGCAGACGGTCCCGGGCAACCTAAAAGCCACCTGGGACCAGACTGGTGGGTGCCAGACCTATGCGCATGCGCAAGGCACGAAGAAAGAGGTTTCCCTATTGGCTGGATTGCCTGGGGGGTTGGAAGACTATTTGCCTGTTTGTAGAGTTGAGTGAAGTTAAGGAGCAAATAAAGAAGTTTGGTTACAACATGTGTCGTGCTTCAATGCCTAGAACCCTGAAACACAAAGCTGGTCTTTGCAGAAAAACAAAGAGTAGCAACAGGAGGCAGGAACTGAGTTATGTGCACCACAACCTATTGTTCAACCAAGTGCTAATTAAGTGGGCACAGCAATCAGCAAGTATTGGCTAGTGTCTTCCCTATGGGTTGGTTGTGCTTAGCCCACTGCAGCCCCAGGTGGATCACATTCAACCCATCCCCCAAATGACAAAAGCAGCTGTACTTCTATAGCCCAAAGGCAAGACAGGTAAACAGAGTCAGCCTGGATAACACACATCCTTTCGGCCAGGGGTGGGTGTTGCAATACGTCAGTTTGGTATCAGCAAACAAAAAACATATGCCCATTTTTAATCCTCCCTAGCCCTCCCCACTTCCCAGAAACAGATTGTGTCTGAACTAAAATAATTTATCTATAGGAGCAAAAACACAAAAGCAAACCAAATAAATCAAAAGGAGGAGGAAGAATTTGCCCATTAATAAAATCACTTTGTATGAACCACTGAAGTATTGAACAGCAGTTTCTGCTTCTGCTTTTTTTTTTTCTTGCCTGGCTTTTCCTCTAAGAGTGGTCAGAAGTGGACGGTTTGTCCAGTTTGAGGAAGGCTGCCTCGATAGCTTTACTGAACGAGTTCTGGAGACTAGGCACAGGCACATGGTCCGAGTTGTCGCTCTGCTCATCGTTGCCTCCTGGGGCCGGAGGTGCCACAGTGGAGGTCTCTTCTTTCTTCTTTGGCTGAGAACTATTCCAACTATTTATGCCATTCTCAATGATCTGCTGTTCATTTATCACTGTTTATATGCTTTGGGTCAGAATTCTGCCAAACACTTTTTCATGTGCACTTAAATTAACCCCCTATGTCTTTTTTGTTCATTCTGGTTGCCTTTCTCTTTG
Organism: Bothrops alternatus; assembly: GCA_034064705.1. Taxonomy (NCBI): domain Eukaryota; kingdom Metazoa; phylum Chordata; class Lepidosauria; order Squamata; family Viperidae; genus Bothrops; species Bothrops alternatus. Next base: position 3,943,130 of record JARGCV010000025.1, read on the forward strand.
CATAAAACAACAATCACATGCCACTCCACATGCAAATCACATCCATATTCAGTCTCGACTTACACACATTTATTTAGTGACCGTTTGAAGTTACAATAGCATTGGAAAAGTGACTTATGACCATTTTTCACACTTACAACCACTGCAGCATCCCCATGGTCACATGATCAAAATTCAGATGCTTGGCAACTGACTCTTATTTATGATGGTTGCAATGTCACGGGACCATGGGATCACCTTTTGTGAACTTCTGATGAACAAAGTCAATGGGAAAGCCAGGTTCACTTAACAGCTGTGTTACTAACTTAACAACTGCATTGGTTCACTTAACAATTGTGGCAAGAAAGGTTGTAAAATGGGGCAAAACTCACTTAACAGCTGTCTCACTTAGCTACATCAATTTTGGGCACAGTTATGCCCATAAATCAAGGACTACCAGTATTAGCAATTCCATAGTCATGCCATCCACACCTACAGCTTCACTGATTTTCACCATTCTCACAGCATTTATGACTCTCACTTCATTCATTTTTCTTCTATAAAAAGAGCTATAACATTTAAAGGGCTTCCACTCTTTGACCTATCAATATTCATTCCTGTAGTGGGTTGAATAATTATTATGATTGACTGTGATCTTGTAATCTTACATAATTACTTTGGATGCCTTATATATGTTCTAGTTTTTGCAGACTTCATTTGAGTTAATTACTTTGGAGGTTCTAGATAAGCAAGCAGCAAAAAAAAAACAAAAACCCTATTCCGAACTTTAATGTCCTTTGTTAGTCTGCAAAACAGATAACAATCCTCATTCCAATTTTCATTTCCACAGTCACAAGTCACTTTTTTCAGTGCTGTTGTAACTTCAAACGGTTGTTAAATGAACTGTTGTAAGTCAAGGACCATCGGTACCTTTCCTTTGTAGCGATCATCCTTTGTAGCAATCCTTTTCTTCGTGTGCATTTTTTCATCCATAATCTCTTTCACTTTATTATTCCATCAGTCATCCTTTTTCATACTTCCCATTAGCTTCTCTCCATAATTCCTTTCCTCAGTCCTGAACAGCTTTTCCCATACTCTTCATTTCATTTTCCATTCATTCAGTTGGGAGATATATTTGTCTTCCAATACTTTTCATACAAGATTCATATTTCCCGACCCACTCATTATACATTCATTATTGATTCATTCATTTATTTCCTTTCCAATAAACTAGCATAAATTCAGAAATCTCATGTGTTCTAGTGGTAAGGAATGGATATCATAGGCCATAGATGCACAAGAGAAAAGTGAAACCTGGAGCTGGGAGAGTGGTGAGCAAGAACATTGACAACACGGAGAAGTGCTTATACAGGCTGACTGCACGCTTTGTAAAAGCAGATATTTTTAGGAGAATACTAATAATTTTCAGAAAATCACGAGGTATTTGATTGGGATATAATGAATTGGGAAATTCCATGTTTCTCTCTAATTTCTTCTTGGATTATTTTAGCCACACTTTGTATGGAGGGGGCGGGACTTGGGCTTGGTCCCTTGATTTTTATAAAGATTGTGTTTTAGGGCAGAGTTCCCTAACCTTTCCAGCTTTGCGGAACAGTGGGGAGAGGGAAGGGGATTGGTCCGCATGAGTGGTGGCTGCACATGTACAGCTCCATTTGCATGAGTGGCAAGCACATGCACCTGCTGCTCACGCCAAGTGGGGATGCATGCACGCATACACACTTGCCCGCCCGGTTCAGAATGGCTCAAGGCCTGGTATTCGAACCCCTTTTTTAGAGTGCACCCTTTTGAGCCAAGATTGCAGACTTTGTGCATGGATAGATTTTTCTGTACCTTGCATTTTTAAGATTTTTATCTAACAATGCTTTCCCCAGTGCAATAAAATGTTATTTCCTTTTCACTTATGGGGTGCATAAGTGCATAAGTCTTTGTTCAAGGATTTGAGGATTGTGTTATTTTCTGTTATCTAAGTGGGGGGGGGTGAGAGCAATGTTTGCAAAATGTGGCCTTTACCTTCTCTTCAAAGCTAACACTGCCCCTTGAAACTATCATTTAGGAATATCGGGATGTCCATCATCCCCAAATGACTCTTTATTGAATGATTGTGAAAACTCTGTGGCTTTCCAAACTTCCTGGCAATGCAGCACTTCAGAAACTGAATGCCTATTGGAAAGTTTCTGTTGAATTAATTCTATTGTATTCTGAGATCCAAGATATGGGTTGGGTTAGAAATAGTCTGATAAATTTTGTGTATAGGAAGCAAACTATACAGGAAAAAGTCCTATTCAGTCTTTGGGAAGGTAGGAAAAAGAAGCTCCAATTTGTTTTTTGTTTTTAAAGCTCAAAGGAGATGGGATTTTGCTGAATTTCTCCTCTGAGTTGTTCAGTCTCATTAACCACAATGATTTGCTAACCCTTCATAATCTGTATGTTATGTATTTTACCCATTGCTAATAAAATGCTAACCATTTTCAAGCCTATAAGCTATAAATTTCTAACAATCGTATAAAATGTTGACAGATTCTGTAAACAAAAGCACTTTAAAATCATTTTAGGAAGTGACATGCTAAATATGAAACTGGTTGGACTTTTCATCTATTTATTTAACTATAGCATTCATAAATAATCTGTGGACTATATTATTCATTCCCATGGTATAGTATTAAATATGGCAGAGAGGGAAGGTAATTTATTTCAGGAGCAGTAATGTATATTGTAAGAATTGCCATATTAGAACAGTTGCACCACTACAGTACTCTGGTTTCTCTATTTCCAGTCTAATAGGACTTCATCACATCACCAGCTACTTATGCATATTCCTAAGAATGTATCACAGTTCTTTCCACATAGGGATTTTCTGTGAAAGCAATATGTTTTGTTCAGTCACTTTTTATTCAGCATGATGCTATTATCATTATTATTGTGTTATCCCTTTTTTTTTCTAATCATGGAAACTCCAACTGATTTTTTATTTAAAAAAAGAGGAAGAAATGCACAATCCTCACAGGTGGTGGAGAATGAAGAATTGCAGAAGTATCTGAGAGTAACTCAGATATATTCATTACAAAGTTCTCAGGAAGTGCTAATTTATGTCGCCACAATTCGTTTTTTTTATTAGTATTTTAAATGTCCCTGCCTTAAACAAGAAAAAGAAAAAGAAAAAGAAAGAAAAAAGAGCTATGCTGTGTTACACTCTAGCAGAGACCTCTGGCTATCTCCAGATGCTCATGACCTGGACCTTAATGCCTTCACTCTTCATAGTCAAGGAGGACCAGTTGGCTCAATTGTCTGAGTAAAGCCTCCTCAAGTGAAGCCCTTGAAGAGAAATAGTGGGAGAGCAGTTTGTAAGGCACTTTCCTTCCTTGCCTCTTTCCTAACAGCTGGCTGGGAAGAAGGAAGAGAGAAATTAAGTACCTTCTTCCCTGTTGTAAAATAGCTTTTTCCAGAACGTAGAAAGGAAAATGACCTCCATAGACTTCTATATACAACGAGTCATCAAAGAATTGGCGTTAGGGCTTAATTTCAATTATCATATTCTGAAGGCATCAACCAGTTCTCCTCAAAATTCTTTTTTTCCCCCTTGGACGTGCCTCAGTCTTCGTTCACCCTGCATTTTTGAAATCTTGCTCCTAAGCCTCTTTATAAAGCACCAATCCAGATTTCCTTTATGTTCAGTGTTCCAAATAAACTCTAGATCAGGGGTGTCCAATTTGGCAACTTTAAAATTTGTGAACTTCAACTCCCAGAACTCCCCAACCAGTCATGCTGGCAGTTGAAGTCCACAAGTCTTAAAGCTGACAAGTTTGGTTACTCCTGATCTAGATAATATTGTAAGCTGTTGGTGGTGGTTTTTTAAAACCCTGATTTGTGTCAGGGGAAGTTGCAGCCTGGTAACTTGGCTTGGAATACCTCAGCATGCCTGGCCGAGGAATTCTGGGAGTTGAAGTCCACAAGTCATAAAAGGGCCAAGTTTGAAGACCTCTGCTGTACAGACTGACTATCACATATAGAATAGAATAGAACAGAATGGAACAGAACAGAACATAACAGAATAGAGCTGGAAGGGACCTTGGAAGTCTTCTAGTCCAGCCCCCTGCTCGGGCAGGAGAACCTATATCATCTCAGACAGGTGGCTGTCTAATCTCTTCTTAAAAATCTCCAGTGATGGAGTGCCCACGATTTCTGGGGTAAGCTGTTCCACTGGTTGATTGTTCTCACTGTCAGGAAGTTTCACCTTAATTCCAGGTTGCTTCTCTTTTTGGTCAGTTTCCAACCATTGTTTCTTGTCCTTCCATCTGGTGCTTTGGTGAACAACCTGGCCCCCTCTGCCTTGTGGCAGCCCCTCAGATACTGGAACACTGCTATCACGTTTCCCCTATCACTTCTTTTCCTTAGACTAGCCAGACCAAAATCCAGTAGCCGTTCTTCGTATGTTTTAGTCTGCAGGCCTCTGATCATCTTAGTTGCTCTTCTTCGCATTTTTCCCAAACTCTCAACATCTTTTTTGTGTTATGGTGACCAAAATTGGCTGCAGTATTCCGGGTGTGGTCTCACTAGGGCTTTATAAAGCGGTACTAGTACTTCTCATGATCTTGATTCTATGCCTCTGTTTATACAACCCAGGATTTTGTTAGCTTTTTTGGTTGCTGCTGCACACTGCTGGCTTATAGTCAAGTGATCATCCACTAGGACTCCAAGATCCCTCTTTTTGAGTCAGGTTTCGCCCAATCTGTATTTGTGCCTTTGGTTTTTCCTGACTAAATGTAAGACTTTGCTTTTCTCCGCATTGAAACTCAGTTTGTTGGATAGGGCCCATTGTTCAAGTTGGTCAAGATCTTTTTAGATCCTGTGTTTATCTTCTGGGGTGTTGGCTACTCCTGCTAGTTTGGTGTCATCTATGAATTTGATGAGTTCCCCTTCTATTCTCTCATCTAAGTCATTGATGAAGATATTGAAGAGTACTGGGCCTAAGACGGAACCTGTGGTACAGCACTGCTTACTTTTTTCCATTTGGATGTAGTGCCATTGAGAACTACTCACTGAGTACAGTTTGTTAGCCAGTTACAGATCCATCTGGTAGTAATGTTGTCTATCCACCTTTTCTTACTTTACCAAGGAGTAGGTTGTAGTCTACCTTCTCAAATGCCTCACTGAAGTCCAAGTATATTATGTCCACTGAGTTTCACTGGTCTACTAGTTTAGTCACTTTATTGAAGAATGAGATGAGATTGGTTTGGCATGATCTATTTTTGACAAACCCATGCTGGCTATTATTTATGACTTTCTTTGCTTCTAGTTGTTCGCAGATCTGTTTTTGGATAATCTTTTCTAGGATTTTCCCAGATATTGATGTTAAACTGATTGGTCTGTAGTTTCCTGGGTCCGTTTCTTTTCCTTTCTTGAAGATGGAGACCACATCACTGCTTTTCCAATCCTGTGGTACTTCCCCGGTGCTCCAGGATTTATGGAGGATGTGATGCAACGGTTCTGAGATAACTTCTGCCAGCTCTTTCAGAACTCTGCGATGTAGTCTGTTGGGTCCTGGTGATTTATATTCATCAATATTGGTTAGGTACTCCCTTACCATTTTCTTGCTTATTTTAATTTTTGTTTCTGGTATGCCTTTTGCAGTGTTTTTTGGGGGGGGTTGTTGGGCTGTAGTATCTTTTTGTGTGAAGACTGACACAAAGTATGAGTTAAGTAGCTCAGCTAGGTGCTTTTCAGCCAGCAGAAATTAGCATTTCCTTCTTTTCTTTTGCTGGTGTAATCATGATTAGGAGGAAGAAAAGCAGTCAGAGCAGAAATTCCGCAAAAAATCACTGCTATATCTCTCAGGTGGGCAGGCCCCATGGTAGAGAAAGCTTTATGAACTAGCATTACATATCATTTTTATTGAACCATAAGACCATCATTCAAAAGTTAACATTTTTGTGTTTAGTGCTATCCCTGTCTTTTATTTTAAAACAGAAATTATAGTGCTGTAATATCATGACATGGTGCTGATTTATGTATGCCAAGTTTTAAAAATCATGTTAAAAAATTCAAGACACCACACTTTTTTATTCGTTGTTTTTAGTTTATTTCTTTGTTTTGCTTACAGTGTGGTGTTATTTTCTTCACTGCTAGAGAAATTAGCAAAAAAAGAAAAGCTTTCATGAGGGCTCACATGAAGTTCCATACAATTAATTGTTTACCCATGTTTAGATTTTGAGACTAATCACTCATTTGACATTTATGCCATTTTGTAAATTTCAAGGAATTGAATTCTCTCAGACAATTGATATGTTGGGAGCCATTTTTAAATGTCATACATGATAAAATTGGCATAATATTTTGAGTTGATTTGAGCAGTAATTTAGTTTTTTTAAAAAAACACAAAAGATTTTCAGTAGTCAATATGAAAAAATTGATGTCACTGTTCAGTAATATTCGACATCATTGCCGGATGGAATGTTAATTAAAACCTAATAGCTACATCAAGACAGATTTTTCAAACTAATTATGCTTCCAAAGAGGAAAAAAAAAACCTTTTTTCTGTTTAATTATTCAAGAAGATAATATCTAGTTAGAATATAGTTTATTTTCTGTAGAAGGCATATCTAGTTGTTTTAGATACAATACTTGTGTATATAAAAACAGAATGAAAACACCCAGTTGTGCCTAGTTGTGAGAAAATGATAATCTTATCTCTGTGATCTTTACAAGAAGGATAAAGGGATAAATGTATCCCTTGGGTTAAAACAAGTACAATGCACATTAAAATAATTTTGAACAAATGCAATTACACAAGCCTTCAAAATAAATTACTTCTAATACATGCATTTTGTACATTTTCCCTGGCACGCATTTTTGTAAAAAAAATTTCTTCTATATATTAAATACTTTTTCCCATATATACCGTATGTATACTGTCTTTTGAATTCCCAGCAACTGCATTACAGTTGATGTAGCTATCTTGATGTAGCTATTAGGTTTTAATTAACATTCCTTCTGGCAATGATGTCGAATATTACTGAATAGTGACATCAATTTTTTCATATTGACTACTGAAAATCGTTTGTGTTTTTTTTAAAACTAAATTACTGCTCAAATCAACTCAAAACATTATGCCAATTTTATCATGTATGACATTTAAAAATGGCTCCCAATATATCAATTGACTGAGAGAATTCAATTCCTTGAAATTTACAAAATTACAGAATTCAGAGAACTACAAATGTAGAAAAATGTACAGAGATATAGGGGGAAATGAAATCTAATTGTTTTTTATTTAAAAGGAACCAAATTATATTCTTCTTTAACCATGTAAATAGGCAGCAATCCAGCTGAATAAAAGAAAAATGTGACACACACACACACACACACACACAGAGAGAGAGAGAGAGAGAGAGAGAGAGAGAGAGAGAGAGAGAGAGAGAGAGAGAGAGAGAGAGAGAGAGAGAGAGAGAGATGTATTCTCTAGGGAGCAAATGAATCCATACATTTTACTTCATCATGATGCTGGAAAAAATGCCATTAAATAATATTTTATGTTTAATTTTATTCATTAATAAATATTAGAATACTTGTTAGTTGCCAACTTGGATAAAAAGTCTCAAGTTAAAAAGAAAGTTCTCAAAAGACAAACGGAGATAATAAAGTACAAATTAAACCTAGTAGAAGCTGAAGAATTGGCTCAACAAATTAAAAGGACAAAACAAAACTTTTTTGAAAATGCTAACAAGCCAGGTAGATGGTTAGCTTATAAACTGAAAAAAGAATGAGAGAAGAAATTGATAAACAAACTGCAAGATGAGGAAGGCTGTCTACAATTCCAAAATGATACAATAAAAAAAATAGTTAAAGAATTTTATGAAGAACTGTATGATATAGAAGAAATCTCTGGGGAAAAAATAATGCAATATATTGAAAAGGCTATCAAAAATCCCAGAGAACTTCAAAAATATGTTAAACGAAAAGAATAACAATGATTGAATCGACAGAAGCTATAAAAAGACAAAAAAATGGCAAAATTCCCTGGGACCAGATGGGTTATCCACAGAGTTTTATAAATGTTTACAAGATACATTCTTACCAATGAAAGAAGTTTGTAATGAGGCTAAACTACCAAACACATGGTTAACATAACTTTAATACCAAAAGAAGATTCTGATTTGATACAGATAAAGATCTGTAGACCAATATCACTGTTAAATGTGGATTATAAAATTTTTGCCTCAATAATAGCAGAGAGGCTGAAAAGATTTCTGGTTGAATTTATTCATCCAGACCAAAATGGATTTCTACCAAAAAGACAAATAAAAAATAACCTAAGAATTATTTTGGATACACTGGAATATTATGAAATGTATCCAGGAAATCAAAACACCCACCCCAATGGAGACTTGCCTCAGATGGAGGACTGGATCAGCATTCCCTCCCCAGCGAGATCAGCAGTCCCCTCCCCTGCTAGGCTGGTCTGGCAGAGGAGAAAAGGCATTGGAGGTGGCAAAACTTAGGGGGGCGGGGGGGGAGAAATGCAGCAGCAGCAGCAACAGAGATGCTTGGAGCTAGAGAGCTCTCTGATCTCTCAAGCTGAGTAGCCAGCTGAGAGAAGCAGACCAGACAGAGCTGAGCCAACCGGAAAACTGAACAGAGGCCTGACCAGAGCAGAGACGAGCACCGAAAGACAGAAGGGAGTTGGCAGAGAAAACAAGAGGCCGGAGCAGCGAGCAATGGAAGTGAAGGCAACAATTAAGTTTGAGGTCCCAATAGGAAGGGAGGGAAGATCCCCAGTAAAGAATAAAAGGAATTGGAGCTCAAAAACTTTAAAAAAAATAGAGGGAAGAAAAGGATAAATAAAACTAACATAATAGTAAGAAGTTTAAATAAATAACAGGGTAGAAAAATGAGCACAAACAGGCAGATAAAGGGATAGGGAAAAAAATAGGCACAATTACCTAGATCAGAGAAGCAAGAAAGGCTACAGCAAAGCACATCCACCAACCAAAAAAGGGATTTTCAAACAACAAACGCATGGAACAGGTGACTGATATTATTGTGGTATGCAATACATTTCCATGTATGTGCTTATGCCCAAAGAACACCCAAATTATACATGCATTAGATGTAAACTATGTGATCTATTAGAGGAAAAAGTAAGGCAACTCTAGCCAAACTCCAACCTACGAAAGAAAGCAATACCCAAATCAAACCAAACAATGAACAAGTAACTCCCAGAGGATTTGACCCTACTGATATTTTCCCCTAGATGGAAATAAGCAGACCCACAGCCTCCCCCCTCAAAACATGTAGACATCTAGCAAAGAAACAACACCAAACATCCCTAAAAGAGTCACATCAACAAACACACCTGAGATAAACAGAAAAGCACCCCAGACTGCACTCCCAAAAAAGGAAGGTGAGTGTTGGTAATAGGAGATTCTACCCTCAAAGGAATGTAATTTTGCAGACCGGACATACAAACCAGGGAGATATGTTGTCTCCCTGGAGCAAAATTCAAAGTTGTGGCCGGGAACCTAACCAAAATAATTAGGCCCACAGATTACTACCCTTTTCTCCTCCTTCACATTGGGGTGAATGGCACAACAAAGAACTTGAGTACAATATTGAGAGATTATAAGCAATTGGCAATAAAGTTAAGGCACTAGGGGCACAAGTAGTGTTGTCATCAGTACTCCCAAGAAAGGCCAATCCCCATTGAGGGAAAAAAGAATTCTAGAAATAAACCATTGGCTAAAGGGTTGGTGTCGCCAAGAAAACTTTGGTTTCCTGGATCATGGACTGCATTTCCTATGCGAAGGATTCTTGGCAAGGGATGGGCTGCACCTCACCAAAACAGGGAAAACTGTACTCGGAAAGAGACTGGCCCAATTCAGGAGGGCTTTAAACTAAAATTGAGGGGGAAGGGTGACCAATCTTTAGAATCTCTAGAATAAAAAACTAGTCATAAATCCTAAGAAAACAAGTCAAACAATGAGGTTTGGAGTGATGAGAAGAGATGCAGGAAACATACCCACGGACAGGCATAAAGGTCTTAAATGCTTATATACAGACGCTCAAAGTTTGGGGAACAAACAGAGTGAACAAGAAGCAATAGTACACAAGGAAGGGTATGACGTAGTTGGCATAACAGAAACCTGGTGAGATGAAACCCATGAAATGTACTGATGGATGGATGCAAATTGTTCAAACAAAACAAGCCTATAAAAAGAGGAGGGGGAGTTGCACTATATGTAAAAGAACACTACATATCTGCAGAAATGCACATGATCAAAGATAAAATCTCTTCAGAATGTATATGGGTCAATATAAAAGAGAAAAAAATACCATAGGTGTATATTACAGGCCACCCAACCAATCAGAAGAAATAGATTACCTCTTTGCCAACGAGTTAACAAAAACATGTAGGAAGCATACCACAGTAGTAATGGGAGACTTCAACTATCCAGATATCAACTGGGAAACAAACTCTGGAAGTGAGCGGGAGATCAAACAGATTCCTAACCAACCTAACCGACAACTTTGTCACCCAAAAGGTGGAGGAGGGAACTAGACGTAAAACTATACTGGGCTTAATCCTTACAAATAGAGAAGAAGTTTGGTTTACCTGATTGGGTCTTATACTATCAAGCATCTGCTCCAACATGGCTAAAAGAATGGATAACTCTTAGATTATTATACTTAGAAGAATATGATTTACAACTAGGATGGCACGCCTTTTTATAATATGGGAAGAATAAAATTCATAGATACTTCCAAAATCAATACGTAAGAAATGCATTACTTTTAGTATGGGAAAAGATAAAAGATAAAATTTATATGAAAATACCAGGATGGCTTTCAACAGTGGAAGCTTTTGTTCACCCAAACTTAACTAATTTTGAGAAAATTGTAACCTATAAAGATATTTTGAATACTGAACAGAAATTAAACAAGAGTTGGAAAATCAGGGTATTGCAAATACAACTGAGATATGAGAAAGATGCTAAAATACATGGTTTTTATAAAGATCAGACACTGTTCGATCAGATATTGTTGACTTCAGAAGAAAAGTTGACTAAGAAACTGTATAATTTTCTATTAAATTTAAAAATGGAAGATGAACAAGTGAAAGAAACAATGATAACATGGGCAAAAAAATTGGGCACAGTATAGAATTAGAAAAATGGCAAAATCTTTGGGAGAGAAACTATAAATTGACAATGGCAACTGCTTGTAAAGAAAATGTATATAAAATGTTTTATAGATGGCACTTACCACCTACGAGGTTAGCAAAAAAGTTTAAAAACATGTCTAGTAACTGTTGGAAATACAATCAAAAACCAGGAACATACTATTATATTTGGTGGACAAAAATACATATCTGGCTAGAAAAAATGTTAAGAAAACATGTAGATTTTAAACCTAAACTATTTTTATTAGGTATATTATCACGAAAATATGATAAAGTTTATATTTAATGTTGCATGTATTAACAGCAGCAAGAATTGTATTCGCTAAGTATTGGAAAAATGAAGAAACACTATCTGAAGAAGAGATAATCAAGAAAATACTGGACTGTGCAGAAATGGATAGACGTACACTGAAGATTGAAGAAAAAGAAGACACAGGATATTTTCAAATATGGGATGCATTTTATCAATGGCTGGAAAAACAGGGTAGAGATTAGGAATTTAATGTGTATTATTAAGTAAAACAAATGGACCCAGACAACATGTTGTTTACTAAGCACTTATGAATTGTAAATATAGAAAACTAATAAAATATTATATAAAAAAAGAACTGTAGATATGTAGAGAAATTATTTAGCTTTCAGCATTATCCCAGTTTTTACTCTGTTTTCCTGGCTAATTTCTTACACTTATATAGAAAGATGGATTGTTCCTGTTAGTTCCTGCTTGGAATAATCTTTGCAGATTCTTCTTTTCTCGAACAGAGCTGTAAATTTTTTCCCAGCCCACCTTCTCTTTATACTCTTTTTGTTCCCCTTATTTGGAGAATATTTCAGTTTTTGCAAGGAAGATTTTTTTTTGTACCCACTCCGTCGCTGGTAGTTAATGGGCAACCTCTTTCTCTCCACATGTAAATGCACACACATGTGTATATGCGCTAGATTTATTCTAACAAGGCAGTGTATCTAGCATTCCCTTCTTCCATTTTGGCTTCAACCATGTCACTGCATTAAGCTGAGAATCACCAAAACAGATACTCTGTGACTGGAGGTCAGCTGATCCTGGGTCTCCCAGGTGACAGCCCAACAACTTAAATATTAACTACACTATTTTTGAAATCATAACTGGAAATACAAATCTTTCATCTGGGATTATAATATCTTGTATTACTCTTACTCTGAAAATTTTCAGCAAGTTCTGTTCTTGTGGTTTGAAATGCTTTCTAAGTAGTTAATGTCAGATGAACCAATAATGGTAATTAATTCTTTTCCATTTTTCTTTTTTTAACTTGTAGATAGGTCAGTTAAGAATGACCCAAGATAGTTAAAATTAATCATAAGCTGAAGAAGTGGCAGGCGGGGCTGTGAAGACCCTACAGCCCACCAGGAGCCCTCCAGAGAAAGCTACCATCCATCTGGAGGATGTCCAAGAAGGGGCAGATGTGGATCCTGAAGAACAAGTGAATAGATTTTACCAGCCAACTGGAAGGAGGCAGAAGGAGCATCAGGACAAGGTCGCAGCATCCATCAAATGCTTCGGGTGTGGAGGAAACCACAGAAGAGCTGAATGCAGGTTCCGTTCCACCATTTGCAGAGCGTGTGGCAAGCAAGGCCACATAGCAGCTGTCTGTTTGGGGCACCAGAAGATCCAACCACATGAAGAATTGCGTCTGAAAGGTACCAGGGTCCCCAGCCAAAATAGGGTGGGTTTCTGCACATCACACAGGAGTATATTGAGGACAGGCACACATAAACCCCTAAAGAAGAAACTGTCCCTTAAAGTAAGGTTGCAAGGGGTTCCCTTATCCATGGAGTTGGGCACTGGGTCTGCTCTCTCCATCATTTCCATCAGTACATTCAAAAAGATTTGTAGCAGCAGCGGCTTTCGAGCCAAACTAAGGCCATCCAATATAGTACTCACGGATTTTCAAAATTCTAAGGTGTGTGTTAAGGGGGAGGCCACCCTTAATGTACAGCACAAGGATTTTGAAGGTCCCCTAGATGTGTTGATTGTGGGGGGTGAACGCACGAGTCTTATTGGACTCGATTGGTTCAAGACCCTGGGAATCCAGATTACTGGGCTGCACCATTTGCAAACGTTGAGCCTGGCAGAAGTCTGCAAGGAGTTTGCAGATGTGTTTAGTTCAGAGCTTGGATCCTATAAGAGGCCTCCAGTTTCGCTATGGTTAGACCCAACCATCACACCCATCCGGGTTAAGCCTAAAAGGGTACCCTTCGCCTTCAAAGGCAAGATTGATGCTGAGCTGGACAAATTGCTCCAGCAAGGTATTTTACAACCTGTAGATTCAAGTCCATGGGAAACCCCCATAGTAACGCCTCTAAAGGCAAATGGGGATATACGTATATGTGCAGATTACAAATGCACAATAAACAAGGCGCTGCAACAGCACGCTTATCCTGTACCTGTGGTAAGCCACATTCTGGCCTCCCTCAAGGGGGGCTGCATCTTTGCAAAGCTTGACCTGGCACAGGCCTACCAACAGCTACCTGTTGATGAGGCAGCTGCAGAGGCCCAAACTATTGTAACTCACAGAGGGACGTTTAAAGTCAAGAGACTGCAGTTTGGGGTAAATGTAGCCCCTGGCATATTCCAAAGTGTCATGGAAAGCATACTTCATGGCATTCCTGGGGTCTGCATTCCTGGGGTCTGCATTCCTGGGGTCTGCCCCTACTCTGATGATTCCTCATTGCTGGGGAGTCATCCCAAAATTTAGCTGAGAGATTAAGGGCTGTCTTGCTTCGTTTTCGAAAAGCAGGCCTTAAACTTAAGAAGGATAAATGCAAGACAGGAGTCAATTCTACTGACTTCTTAGGATTCAGGATAGATGCTCAAGGAATTCGCCCTGCTGAAACAAAATTGCAAGCCATACAGAAGGCCCCAAGCCCTAAATCCAAGAGTGAACTGCAAGCATTCTTGAGCCTATTACATTTTTATCATGCTTTCCTTCCTCACAAGGCTGCTGTGGCAGAGCCATTACACAGGCTCTTGGACAAGCAGGCTCCTTGGCAGTGGACTAAAGTCCATGATAAGAGTTTCAATGAGGTTAAGGCCTTGCTCATGTCTAATGCTGTTTTAGCTCATTTCAATGAGCAAATGCCTGTTTGCATCACCTGCGATGCATGTTCTTACAGGGTTGGAGCAGTACTCAGCCATTTGATGGCTGATGGGACTCAGGTCCCTGTGGCCTACTATTCCTGGACTCTGTCTTCTGCAGAGCAGAATTACGCTCAGATTGTCAGAGAGGCTTTGGCTGTAGTGGCTGGCATTAAGAAATTTCATGATTTCTTATACAGCCACCAATTCACGGTCTATACTAACCATAAGCCTCTTCTGGGATTGTTTACTACTACAAAGCAGACCCCACATATCATTTCTCCTCGTATACTGAGATGGTCCATTTTCCTGCCAGCATATGACTTCACAGTAATTCACAAACCTGGAAAGGAAATGGGTCATGCAGATGGCCTGAATAGATTACCCCTGCAGCAATGGGAGCCTGATCTTGCTCCAGCTATTTATATTCTGTCCATTCAAGAGTTACCTGAGTCTCCCCTCAATGCTAGGGATGTGGCTGCAGAAACTGCCACTGATCACACGCTTACACACATGCTGACATGGGTGTTGTCAGGATGGCCTGAGAAGTGCCCTGATACGGAGTTCCAAAGCTTCTGGAAAAAGAAGCATGAGTTTTCCACTTTCAAGGGATGCCTGTTATGGGGCAGCATGGTAGTGATCCCAGCCTCATTGAGGTCTAGAATCTTGATCTCTCTGCATGATGGACATCCTGGTGTAGTCAGGATGAAAGTGCTTGCACGCACCATCTTTGGTGGCCTGGACTCGATAAGGCCATCGAGGCACAGGTGCACGGGTGCCAAGCATGCCAACAGTCTCGCCCTGAAATACCTCAGGCCCCAGTGCATAGGTGGGAGGAAACTCAAACCCCATGGTCTAGGGTGCATATAGATTACGCTGGGCCCTTTCAGGGACAATTCTTCCTGGTTGTTGTCGATAGCCTTTCCAAGTGGCTAGAGGTTGTTCCTGTTTCCTCCACTACTACTGCCAGAACCATCCAGGTATTGAGAGGTATTTTTGCATCACACGACCTTCCAGATGTTCTGGTTTCAGATAATGGCCCTCAATTTACCTCTTCTGAGTTCCAGGCTTTCCTTCAAGCCAACATGATCGGGCATGCAACTTTGGCTCCCTTCCACCCATCCTCCAACGGACTGGCTGAGAGAATGGTGCGCACCACCAAAGATGCCCTCAAGAAACTGGCATCACAGGTTAGCAGATTTCCTTCTTGCACACCGCACCACACCATGCACTGCCACAGGGAAGAGCCCTGCTGAACTACGCTGGGGTCACCACCTCATCACAAAACTGGACAGGCTGCACCCTGACCAGGTGGCTTCACAGGTGTCACAACTGAGGGCACCAAGGAGACTTCAAGTGGGAGATCTGGTTTGGGCCCGTAACTATGGGCCTGGTCATCTCTGGGTAGCAGCTGTGGTCTGCAAGGTCTCTGGGCCGTTGTCCTACAAAGTGACATTGGGCGATGGCCACGTCATTCGCAGGCACATAAATCAACTGTGTGTGAGACTGGACTCTCAGCCTTCCACTCCTGGCTCTCCTCTGGGGGGAGAGGAGGATTATAACATGCATTCTGGGGATCAGTATCACAGGCCCTCACTAACCATTGCTGAGGCCATGGATGTGTCATCACAAGGTTCCACAAGTGCTCGGGACAGGAATTCAATGGATAGGGGGTCATTCCATACATCCACAACTACTCCAGACAGGGAGTCACACCGGGGGTATCCACATTCTTCACAAACAACAGATAGTGCTCCAGACAGGGAGACTGACCGGGGGTATCCTAACAACTCACAACATACAAGAGAACAAGAATTCCGGCAGGGGAGAGGGCCCAATTCTGCAGTTGCTCCCAGAAGAAAGTCAACAGGACAGAGGGTAGCCAGGGAGGCGACTCCTGGCTCTGAAACCTTGGGCACGGGCTTAGAGGCTTCCGAGTACTGGGGCACTCCCGCTACCCAGCACTCTCCATCTGCTGGCCATGGGTTCGAGGGACAGTGCTCCCAAGAAAGATCCATTGTGGAATCGGGGACTGCCACCCCTCCAAGGTATGCTGGCTGGGACGTAGAGGGTCCAGCCAGCCAGCAGATGGGCAGGTCAACCAGATCTTGGGGGCAATAAAGTCCTGGTCTGCCTAGCCTGGTAGGCAAGCAGGTGGGCCAGGCAAATTTGCCAGGGTCCCTGGAAAATCTAAGGCAGCAAAACCCTGGCCTGCCTCAACTAGAAGGTGAACAGAGGGACCAGGTAAGTTCTCCTGGCCCTAGGAGGTCACAGAGGGCCAAGTGCCAACCCAAACATCTTAGGGATTTTATGATGTTGCTGTCAAGTTCAAAGGGTTCTAATCACAAGAGCCCTAAATAGGAAGATTATTTGTACTATTTTTGGATTTCAGATACACTTATGCCAAAACAAGTGTCGAGCCCTGTGAGGCCGATCTGTGCAGGAACTCAGGGAAAGGCTCACCCGGTCTCTACGCTGCTCACTGGCTCCGACGCTATAACGGTCTGTTTTCCTTGGCAACCAAGATCGGGGAGCGTTGCTGGCCTCGGCGATCGTCCTATAGCGGCTGTGAAGGAGGCCGACGCTCCCGATGACGTCATTAATGTGCGCCTCACCGGGCCGACACCCAACAAGTGGAGCCAGGTGGTTGCGATAATCAGCCCACTGACCGAATAGGAAGACTCCAAGCTACCGAACTGACTGGTGGGGAGAGAGTAAATGGGTTTGTTGGGCCGGATGTTGGTTTGGTGGGCGGGGTAGGAAATTGAGGAAGTGTAGCACAGCTGCGGTCTATATACAGCACTGGGAGCAAGCCACTCCCAGTGCTGACTTTATTCCACACAGAGTGATTAAAACTACCGTTGTCTATCGTGCCTGTTTATCGGCTCATTTTGTGAAGCACCAACACAGGATGACCTGACAATAAGTAAAAGGGAATTGTCTGAGGACAACCTCGAGTATTCCACACTCAGTGCATTTGATTGTTGGAATTATAACACTCTCCCAAAGGAATAACATGTGTGGTGTACAGGCATGTTCAATCTAGGGGGGAGGGGTGTTGTGTCCCGAGCCTGCAAAAGCAGGCTCGGGACATTGCAACAGTCCCAGCCTTTGCAGAAGCTGCCCAGGACCAGACTGAGAGGCGCCAGCCTCGCGCGCATGTGCGAGGCGCAAAAGCACTCCGTTTATTGTTGCCATTCTGTCTGGGGCTCTGAGTAGATAAAGAGAGGCCTGCGTGCCTTGCCGGGTTGTTGGGTTGTTGATGTAAATGAATAAAGAGCTGTTAACTGAACAATGAGCCTTCATCATTCACCAATGATCAAAGGACTTAACACTATCCATTTCTAAATAATTTCTAGTTACCTATGCAGCAAGTTGACTAAGAAAGTACTATGGTCACTATCAGTTCAAAAACTTACATTTCTGACATCACTGCTGGAATTAATTTATTCTTTAACCAACAGCGTAAAACACAGCTTTGGATTTTGGTTACTTTATAATCAATGGATTATATAGCCCAATTATTTGCTCAGAACTAAATTCCATTGGATCCAATGAGACCACAACTAAATGTGCATTGATTTGTAACAATATATCATGAGTGCTCTTTCAGGAGGCCTTTTCTCAGAGATTTATGGTGGGTGGAAGTTGTATATTTTAAATGACTGCATATATAAATCAAAATGGTTATAGTGTTCATAGATCAAGCTGTGAATTTAAAGTAGCATAAAATTAGAGAAAAACACGAAGCTGAATAGGACTTACATGAACAGATCAGTAATTAAACACGAACTGCTTTCAGATTAGAAATTGAAAAGTGCAAGATTGTATTATTTGAGCACTAAAAATTGTAAGGTGAAGGCAAATAGACCTCTCATCCCAGTCTTTTCCTGGAAACGTAGAAAATATATACTCTGAGTAACATTTGGTCATAACCCAAAGGACGGTCATCAGACAACTGGTGATTGGTGATAAAAACAAATACTTCCTAATAATTCAGTGATGTACCCATTGTTACAAATATTTCTCATCCCCAAGAACCAGTGCAAAAGAAAGTGGGCTCTGCTGACTCTATTCAAAATACAATATCACAGTGCAAATCTTTTGAGTTCATTAGGTCTGTTTTGGGATATAATAAAATGGTTTTTCTTTTTACATAAAAAGAAAATACAAATTGTGTGCAAATAAATTGAAAAATAAACTATTATGGCTCTCAAAAATGCTATGGCTGTCTGTGTTTAATAAATAAAATTGTGCACTTTTTGAAAAGTTTGTTATTGTTTTTCACACTTTCAAATATAGCTATTTGTAAATCTGAAAAGGATGCTCTACATCAGAGCAGGCAATCAATTTTGGAAGTTACTGGAAATCACACTTTTAAAAAAAGGTTATTATTGTTATTAATATTATTTTGGTGAAGTGCTTGGGTTTGAAGTTTTACTGTTTTGGGAAGTGGGGCTTAATAGTTGAAAAGAATGCATGCATTTCATCACATTAATTCCCATATATTTTTTGCTAAAAATAGATCACTAGAAATCTTCCATTTTGTGAACATATTCCAGCAATGTGTTCTGAGGAACATACATGAGAGCTGTAAAGTTACCTACTGTATATACTGTGCTCTATACACTGCTATCATACAAGTTTAAACTGACCTTTGATAGCATCTATTTTAGGAAAAGTCCAGGGTACATTGGTATGCTTACCTTTGTTATAAGATACGTAAAACATTAATCTACAAGCAAGATGCAGCACAGCAGGTTGGTTCTCTACCAGAAGAAGAATAAACAAGAATACACTAAAATCCTGACCTGGATTTCAAATCTGGGGCCCTGACAACATTGTTAACAATGAGCCCATTCATTGTTAATTTGAGTGTTAGTATACTATAGTATACTATAGTATAAAATAGTTGGCTGCTATTTTATACTATTGTATTTATTTATTTATTAAATTTTTATGCCATCCATCATGACTCTAGATGGCTTACAACCAAATGAAAGCAACAAGATAAAATATGAGAACAAAATTATTAACATTAAAATTGATTTAAAATGTTCTGAGTTTGTTATTGCTTTTACTTTTAACTGATAGACACCCATCAGTATATATTGTGTATATATTGAAGGTATAAATATAGAAACAAATAAATATTATTAACTTCTTACATAAATTTTATAATCATTTGTGGGGTGGGGGTTTGTACCAAGACATTTTTTTTTCCTAACTGATGCAGGCAAATCTGTACCTGAAGATATAGAATATCTGGCTAAAGCCAAACATTTTTCCACAGACATTAGTGGACTGTTTTAAACCAGTATTTTGTTAAATACTTCAGGGTATGAATGAAGTATTCTACTTGCTTTGGTAACTTTGTTAGATTTTGGTAACAGTTTGATAAGTTAGTTTTAGTTTGAAATATTTTTAGACTCTTAGGGTAGTTTTAGTGTTAAACTAACATTTATATTATAGTGTATATTTTCTATTTCAAATTGCCAAAAATGCATTTTAACGGGATGCTTTAAATCATTTTATAAAATAGTGTACAATTCCAGTCAGCGATTGTGATACAGAGGTACTGGTCGAGAGCCACGTTAAGCTGCAGCAGAAAAAGATGGTGTTGTTATGTCCTGGGCCTGCTGAGTCATTCAGCAGGTGCAGGAGGCTGCAGAAAGGCCCAGGCAGACACGTGAATGCCTGGGACCAGACAGGCTGTCTCCTGCCTTGTGCGCGTGCGCAAGGCTGGAGAAATGCCTTGCATTGATTGGCTGTGACTGTCCCTGCAAGGGGGGTATAAGAACAATCCGTGCCATTTGGTTTTTGGTTCTGTTGTGAATATAATAAAGACAAGACTGTTTGTTACTCCTGCTCATCTCAATGCCTCGTACTTGGAAACAGAACATTGGCGATGAAGGTGGGATCTGCTGCAAAGAAAACAACAAAAGAAGATAGGCTGACTCACCACGGGAGGCCTGAAGCACTGGGAAATTCAGCGTCCGGAGATTGCAACTCTGCCTGCCAGTACGAGAACGCTGGAGGAGAGCTCGGCAAAAGGGACCCCTTCTCAACCTTTGCAGAAGGAGGCATTGACAAAGCTACAGGGCTGTAATGATGTCCAAATTGGACCGTCTGTCTGAGTTTGACACAGCTCATCCAGAACGCTGGAGCTCTTACGTGGCCCGAGTAGAGAACTACTTTCAGGTAAACCAAATCCGAGAAGACGGCCTCAAAGCTGCTACTTTGCTGTGTGTCTGTGGGCAAGAGACTCTCAATATTGCAGAGAATCTGGTTGCCCCAGCTTCACTTGAACCAATTGCTTATGCTAAGCTAAAAAGGATATTTAGAGAACATTTTGAACCGAAGCTTTCGATGATCGCATGGTGACATGCATTCGAGCAGAGGGACCAGAGGCCTGGTGAGTCTGCTGCAGATTTTATCGCTGCATTACTACAAGCAGCTAGGCCATGCGAATTCAAGGACCTGGAAGAGAGACTTCGGGATCATTTAGTTTGTGGACTAAGAAGTCGTGAGTTGCAGCAGAAGTTCATCACAAAGGAAGACATCTCGTTCCAAGACGGGTTGAGAGAGATTTCAGCAGAAGAAGCAGCGGGCGGAGCTGTGAAAGCCTTGTGGCTTGCCAAGACCCCTCCAACTTCAATTGCTGTCCATCAAGAGGTCGCTCGGGAAGAATCCGAACAGGATCCAGAGATGGAGGTGGAGCAGCCGGTGGAGAGAAGGCCTCAAGAGTGCAGAGATAAGACAACCTCATTCCCTCGGTGTTTGGGATGTGGAAGACGCCACAAGCGCTCCAATTGCCGGTTCTGTTCTGCCATTTGCTGGGCATGTGGTAGGCAAGGCCACGTTGCCTCTATCTGTTTGGGTTGCCAGAAGGACCGGTCTTCGGAAAAATTGCTTCAGAAAGGTACCAGGGTCTCCAGCCAGCACAGGGTGGGTTTTTGCACATCCCATAGAAGCATTTTTAAAACCAGGGCCCATAGGCCGCTCAGGAAGAAGCTTCACATTGACGGGAAGTTGCAAGGGGTTCCCTTATCGATAGAGTTGGACACGGTCCACTTTATCGATCATTTCCCAAGACACTTTCAACAAGATTTGCTGTAGAAGCGGCCTACGAATTAAACTCAGGCCTTCAAATTTAATTCTCACTGACTTCCAGAATTCCTGAGTCAGCGTGAAGGGGGAGGCCACACTCAAGGTGCAGCATAAGCAGTTTGAAGGGTTGCTAGATGTAATTAGGGTGATCATATGAGTCTTATTGGACTTGATTGGTTTGAGGCCCTTGGGATCCAAGTGACTGGACTTCACAGTCTGCAAACAACCAGCCTTGCAGAAGTTTGCAAGGAGTTTGCTGATGTGTTCAGTTCAGAGCTTGGCTTATACAAGAGTCCTCCCATTTCTTTACATTTAGACCCAGTCATTGCACCCATTAGGATTAAGCCTAGACAGGTGCCCTTCGCATTGAAGAATAGAATCAATGCTGAGCTGGACAAGCTGCTCCAGCAGGGCATTTTAGAACCTGTGGACAGCAATCCATGGGAAACCCCCATAGTAATGCCACTGAAGGCCAATGGAGAAGTCCAAATTTGTGTGGACTATAAGTGTACACTTAACAAGGCCTTGCAGCAGCACTCGTACCTGGTGCCCGTGGTGAGCCACATTCTGGCTCCCTCAAGGGAGGCCACATTTTTGACAAACTTGATTTGGCTCAGGCCTATCAACAATTACCAGTTGATGAGGCAATGGCTGAGACCCAAACAATTGTGACGCACCGGGGAGCATTCAAAGTCAAAAGGCTGCAGTTTGGGGTTAATGTAGCCCCTGGCGCATTCCAGAGTGTGATGGAGTGAATGCTCCGTGATATTCCAGGTGTTTGCTCATACTTTGATGATGTCCTCATCGCTGGGGAATCATCTAAAAATCTGGCTGAAAGGCTTAGAGTCATCTTGCTGCGTTTCCACCAAGCGGGGCTGAAGCTAAAGCAAGACAAATGTAAAATTGGGGCACTTCAACAGAGTTTCTGGGGTTCCGTATTGATGCTGAAGGCATCCATCCTCCTGAATCTAAGCTTAAAGCAATTCAGCAGGCCCCTAGTCCCAAGTCCAAAAGTGAACTCCAGGCTTTTCTGGGACTGTTAAACTTTTACCATTCATTCCTCCCTCACAAGGCTGCAGTGGCTGAGCCATTACACCGGCTCTTGGATAAACAGGCTCCATGGCTGTGGACAAAAGGAGTTTTGCATAGGTCAAGGCCTTGCTATTCTCAAATGTGGTTCTAGTGCATTTCAATGAGCAATTGCCTGTATGCATAGCCTGTGATGCATCCCCTTATGGGATTGGGGCTGTGTTGAGCCACTTGAAGGCTGATGAGACACAAGTCCCTGTAGCCTACTATTCTAGGACCCTATCATCTGCTGAATGTAATTACGTGCAGATAGATAGGGAAGCCTTGGCCATAGTGGCTGGAATAAAGAAATTCGATGACTTTCTTTATGGCCACCATTTCACGGTCTTTACAAACCATAAGCCACTGCTGGGTTGTTCACAACCAATAAGCAAACCCCACACATCATCTCTCCTAGAATGCTGAGATGGCCTATTTTCCTGTCTGCATATGACTACACACTGGTTCACAAACCAGGCAAAGAAATTGGCCATGCAGATGGCCTCAGCAGATTACCTCTACAGTGGAGTCAGATCCTGCTCCAGCTCTTCATATACTTTCCATTCAGGAGTTGCCTGAATCTCCCCTCAATGCTAGGGATGTGGCTGCTGAAACAGCCACTGATCATATGCTTACATGCGTGCTGACATGGGTGCTGTCAGGTTGGCCTTACACGTGTCCTGGCACAGAGTTCCAGAGTTTCTGGAAGAGGAAGTCCGAGCTATCCACCTTCAAGGGGTGTGTCCTATGGTATAGCAGGGTAGTTATCCCAGCTTCATTGAGGACTAGAGTCTTGCTCTCTCTGCATGAGGGACACCTGGGAATAGTCCGGATGAAGGCCCTTGCTCACAGCCATCTTTGGTGGCCTGGGCTCGATAAAGAGATCGAGGCCCAGATCCACGGGTGCACTGTGTGCCAACAGTCCAGGCCTGAAATGCCTCAGGCCCCTGTACATAGGTGGGAAGAGACACAAGCCTCTTGGTCGAGGGTTCGCATTGACTAAGCTGGGCCCTTTCAGGGGCAATTCTTCTTTCTCCTCATGGACAGCCACTCCAAGTGGCTAGAGGTCGTTCCAGTCTCCTCCACTACTACTGCTAGGACACTTCAGATGTTGAGAGGGATCTTTGCTGCTCATGGACTTCCAGATGTCCTTGTCTCCGACAACGGACCACAATTACTTCTTTTGAGTTTCAGGCTTTTCTACAGGCCAACATGAACCGTCAAGCATGTCTGCACCATTTCATCCAGCTTCCAACGGCTGAGCGGATGGTGTGCACCACCAAAGATGCTTTAAAGAGAATTACTCATGGAAACTGGCATCACAGGTTGGCTGACTTTCTCTTCTCACACTGCACCACACCATGCACAGCCTCTGGGAAGAGCCCAGCTGAACTCCACTGGGGTCACAGGCTCATTACTAACTGGACAGGTTGCACCCAGACTGGGTGGCATCACAGGTGTCACAGCCACGGGCACCTAGGAGACTACAGGTGGGCGATCCGGTCTGGGCAAGGAACTATGGCCCTGGAAATCTCTGGGTGACAGCAGTGGTATGCAAGGCCTCTGGGCCACTCTAATACGAAGTGGCCTTGGGCAATGGTCAGGTGATCCAGTGACACATCGATCAATTGCACTGGAGACTTCCCAGCCACATTTCCGCTCCTGGCTCTGCTCTCAGGGGGGAGGAGGACCACAATTACTATTGTGGACCACAGTCTCTCCACGAAAGTGGAACTTCCCAGGCAACAGTAGGGGGTCTTGCCATGGAGGCGGCTCCTGACTCTGGCACTCCTGATTCTGGCACCAGCACTGGGTCGATGGGACATTGCCCGCAATTGGTTTTTCAGGCCAATCTATCTGCTGGTCTTGGGCTCACGGGACAGTGCTCCCAAGAGGGGTCTATTGTGGACTTGGAGAATTTAGCCCCATCCCAGAGGGTAAAAAATGAACAGGTATTGAATGAACATGAATTGAATACAAATGTCAGTGATCGATGGATTAAAGTGGTTTGGTTTTACAGAGAGAATGAATGAGGATCAAATTGCAAAATGAGAATGTAAATGTAGAAAGACCAAATGAGTCAAGAGGAAGACCAAGAAAGTGATAGCTCAGACTTCCGGTTTGTCATCATGGCCACTGCAGCTGCTGGAAGGTAAGCTCCATCTTCTGTGTTCGATTTCGTTCTGCTGGGGGACCCTGGAATGGGTCGAAAGTCACCCTGTAGGGGCAACGAGCAAGGAGGGGACCCCCGCTTGATCGCAGGAGGGCGGCAGCCCTTCCACTCGATCCGGGACAGTCCTCTAAACCAGCAGAGGAAAGACCGGCCATAGCAATATGGCTCGTCACTAAGCTGCAGACAGCCGAAGTCAAACTTACCATCGAGCATTTCTAAAGCAACGTGGATGAAACTGGGTGCGACCTGATCTTCTCTTTAAGATCTTAAGTATTTTCTTTTCCTGTAAAAGCTACCCAAAGTATCTTTTCCCCCTGTGAGGAGAGAGGGAAGGGAATTTCTACCCCATCCTATAAGAATAGTGGCGAATGACTACCCAGGGGAGTTAAAGCACTAAAAGAACAATTTTAATCTAATCAGATTTATATGTTTCTGAAACTTGGGGACCAAATGTTTTCTTATTTTTACTGGAGACTTTTGTTTTTATCTACAAAAAAGAAATAAAAATGGAAAAAGGATTATAAAAATTTTGGACTTAAAAAACTTTAAACGGCATCGGTGACATCTTGTGGCAAAGTTTGGTATTACAACTTATTATTGCCTAAAAGAGACTTGGCTTGAAGCCCAGACTTCAGATAAAACTCTTTCGATTTTGATAGATACCACATGTGAGAAACTCAGCTGTAAAGAGAATTTCTGGGTGGCATAACTGGCCTGCTTGAACTATGAATGTAAACCTTTACTGACTTTCAAAACTATATGTGGAGAATTGTTTTCCTATTTCTTTATCTGAAAAACATTGGTTATTACATGAGATGATGAAATACCTTGGACTATAAAATCTTACTTGACAAGCAACTTCTACTATAAGGACCACCTATAATACATGAAATAGAGGTCCCATACCTAGTTATAAAATTATTTTTAACGTCTGATTTTAAAATCCTCAACTTAACATACTATCAAGAGAATATGGATGAAGACCAGGAAAAGATCCTTTCCATGTTGAAAGCAATACATGAAACCATCCTTTCAGCTTGTGACAAAATAAGATGCAACATAAAAGAACAAGATACCAGCTTAGATATATAAACCCAAATTTTGACTACAATCAAAGAACTAACAACGCAGAAGATAACAGAAGAAGTGGAACAATCAAATACTAAGACAGAGGAGTCAATTGACCAACAAATACAGTTAATGGAAAATCCAGAAAAGGGAGTGACAACATTGAAAATGGTAAGACTTTCTATATAAATCAGAAGACATTTGAGGAGAAAGAAGAAGAACAGATTGAATGGAAGATAAACATATCAGGAAAATCATTGGGAATTGGAATAATAGGGAGATGATCTAATGAACACAAATGGGCTAGCCCTTCCAAAAAATGGCAACTAAATGGTCTCTCTTATTTCAAATAATATATATATATAATAATAGAGGGAGATCTATTTGATGATTTAAAAGCATTGACATGGAAGGCTAGTTGGCAAAGGAAGAAAGCCAGAAAAAGGCTGAAGAAAATTGATTTATTAGAGGGGATTTCATATTACTAATTAGAGGGTTAAAGGGAGAAGTTGAGATAAGGGGAATTTTGGTCATTAAATGTAAAATACTTGGAAATTAGTTGAAAATAAGGATTCTATTTGTTTAATATTTAAAAATTAGACCCAAAAGAAAAAAATATGAATATGTTTGATTTATTGATTAACCCAGACAATATATATAATGGTTTTGATTTATTGAAGGGGATACTGTATTATTAATTAGATGATTTAATATGGTGGGAAATAGATAACTTTTAGAAAATAGAACAAGACTATGCTCAAATAGATAAGATGTGTATTTTGAATATTAGATTCTGTTATGAATTGAGATAAGGGAAACTTTGGTTACCTAAAGCCTGGAAATTATAAATTTGTTGTTGTTGTTGTTAGTTGTGCAGTCGCTTCATTCTTTCTGGCACTACTAGTACTAGCCCTCTGCTCTTCCCCAGTAGCATATTGGACACGTTCCGACCTGAGGGGCTCATCTTCCAGCGTCATATCTTTTTTTCTTTTGGTACTGTCCATGGGGTTTTCATGGCAAAGATACTGGAGTGGGTTGCCATTTCCTTCTCCAGTGGATCACATTTTGTCAGAACTCTCTGCTATGACCTGTCCGTCTTGGGTGGCCCTGCATGGCATAGCTCATAGCTTCATTGAGTTACACAAGCCCCTTCCCCACGACAAGGCAGTAATCCATGAAGGAGAAATTATAAATATCAAATGTTAAATTTGAATATTGATGAGAAACTAAAAATTGGAAAAAACCAATAACAGAACATTGATTGTCTATAAAGATTGAATGTAAAAGTAATTAAGATATGTATAAGCTAAAAATTTATTGATAAATGTAATAATGATGTTTTTACTTAGCTGATATAATAAGAACTGTATTAGCTTAAATACGAGATACCGGTAGTAGATATTAAAGGAAAAAGAGAGGAAATATTTGATGTTGTAACTTGAGATTTGTAGCAAAGATGTTATTGAACTATTGATTAACGCAGCAACCATGTTGCTTTTTAAATACCTAAACGTAAATTAGAAAACTAATAAAATATTTTTTAAAAAAAGAAGTTGGCTAAAAAAGGTTAAGTCTTTTTCCTTCACAGGTTGTCTTATTTCCTTGATGTGTTTGTGTGTGTGCATGCGCATGCATGCACTTGATATGAAGTAGCATTTTGAAAGGCCCTTGCCTGAAGTTTGTTGGATACAATGGAAATAATTGTAATTTTGGAAAATAACAGGGATGCAAAAGGCCGAGTACTCATACTGTTTCTAAAGTTGATTAGACACAGACTCAAATCCAAGTCGGATCGATAATCTCAGGGGTCCATTCAAGAAGATATCATATAGAAACATGTAACCACTTTCATTAATAAAAGTTATAAAGCCTCAGATGACTCAAGCAGCTATTCTTAGCTAACAGCTATATCTAAATATTGTGAAATAAAAATAGAAATAAACTATGAATAATAATGTAATTTTGTAACTTAAACCATAAAGCATATCAACATGCTATCGCTATTCTATAATTTATGACACTTCCACCTGTATGCTAAAATATTGTGTTAAAATAACCTTGTAAAACAACGTCTACATTATGTAGGAAGCGATTCATTGGCTAGATCTTAGAACAAGCATATCCCTGAATAAAAATCCTGAGCTATTCCCAACCTGATACTACTATATGGGGGGAAAAAACAGAAGTGTTTTTCTCACAAGGAGGCTATGAGCCTTAAGGTACAACTAAATGCCACAGTGATTAAAAAGAAATCCCTTGATTTCAGTACTGAGCTGCCTTATACCAAATATACGAAGAATATATATTCTATATACTGATAGTCACAGCAATAGTATCTCTGAATGGATGTATTCAGAGGTGTTCTTATGAGTCAGTGATAGAAAAATAGCATTGTAAAATTAGAAGAGATACAAAACGGTAGTAATTATTGAGGTGATAACTTGAAAAGAATTAACCTGAGCACAGAAACAGGGAGGTGAACACAGAAAAGTTGAAAGAAAAGGAAAATGAGATAGAAGAGCTTTCTGAATGCACCTGTACAAACTCTGAATGTCCAAACTGCCACAAAGAGGGAAACAAAATGACCCAGTTCCAGTGGATAAAAAAAAATCCAATTCATCGTTATGATTTATGTGTCTTGAAGTGTTCAAAGTACAGTAAGTCTAGTACATTTCCCTCCCAAGGAACGTTTTCACGCCTCTACTGAGAGGACATTCTTTCAGTTTTTAAATCTCCCCTAAACCAAACAATTACAAAAAGGTGAGCAAAGCAAAGCTGAAGACCGGCTGTTGCCTCCGCTGGTGGGTGTCTCTGTCATTACAGGACACGTTTTAGGGGAAAAACAAGTTCAAAGACGGCTGATATAGCCTTCGGTCTAACTTGAACGGCTTTTTAAAATCTTTATTATTACTATGTTGCTTTGTTCAAGAGTAAAGGCAATTAATTTCTTAACATTTTTCTATGACAGAAAGCCAAGACTGCTAAATAGCCTCTCTGAAGCCGTGCATTTGGGATGCTGTAAACGGCACTGATTCAACAGCAGGAAGAGCTATTGGATTTGAGTTCATCTCTAATCTACATGAGGAACAGCGGTTTCTGAAGCTTTTTGCATTTCTTTTCACTTTGAGAACAGTAGCTATGATAGCAGGATTGGATCTGTACCTTCGCCAACTCCAGCAAACGTACATTTTTTGAAAGGAATAAATCAATACAAGGGCATATAAAATCCAATTGATAGAGCCACAGCAATACAAATAGATCTGCAGCAAACATGTAAAAGAAATTGCATTCATTAAAGGCCTTGAAAAATAAACACTTTTATTTATTTCAAAGTTTAGGATAAGGAATTATGGTTTTTTAACAGAACTTCTCTCACACAAACCAGTAGAACAGTGGTTCTCAACCTTTTTCAGGTTGAGACCCGACTTGCCCCGACCATGCACGGCGCGACCCCGTGAGTTAATTATGCTGTGTTAAATATAATTCAATCTAAATTTTGAGGAAGCTGTTTCGGGTGACATATTGTTTCCTGATTTCAAGCACACACACACACACACACACACACACACACACACACACACAAATGGGATGGACAAAAGTTGAAATGGCAGACCAGATTACCATTTTTAATGGATGCAGGGAGTGATAACAAGCTGTTAAGTATGAATATTCTCTCAATTTCTTTGTTGGCCATAGGCTACAAATAGGCCAAGGCATAGGCATAGATTGTGGGTACAGAATTGAAACTCAAACTGAAGATAGCAGAATCCATACTAAAGATGACTTAGAACATTGCCCGAGTAGTCGTAATTCAGAAAGACTGGGATAATGTTCCTAAACACCACAGAATCTTTATCCTGCTGTCCTTGAAAAAACTTAGACTCTGTCGAAGGCAGATTCAGGAAGAGCCTTATGCTAATAGAATCTGGCCTTGTGCAGCAGGAACAGAACAATTGCTGACTCATATCCTGCTATACTATTATTTTTATAGATATTCCTATAATAAGTTGATGCCCCTCATTAAAACTTTTTCTGGGCAACCACATGAGTTTTATGCCCATTTAGCTTTTGTCTGATCAAGAATCCAAAGTAATGCTTAATTTAACCAGATTTTCTGCAATAACTTATACAATTTACCTGCAATTAGCAGCTAATTAATTTCTCCTTGATTATTTTAGTTGCAGCTCAGTATGACAGTAGAAGTTATAAATGTCAGATGACTTGTCTTTTTTTCTCCTTTTTTTGATTGTGCAAATTGCTTTATTTTACTTGATTTATTTTTTTTTGAGACTTGAAGCTAAGCCTATTTTTGGAACATGGGAATGATTAAATGGCAGTAATGCCAGTAGAAGAATAAGGGAAATGAAGGGGAAAAACGGGCAACTTCCTCAAACTGGGCTTCTCTAGATAGGATGGCCTACAAGCCCTGAAAGTCCCCCCCCCGTGCCCATATCCACTCAAGGTTGATGAAAAACACAGTCTTGCTGCATTGCAATAGTTTAATATTGTGATAAAATTGTATGAACTTTATGTATAAGATTTAGAAGGTAGAACAAAATGATACAAGAATAAGACACTTATTATCAAACAGGGAGCAATAAAGCAGGCCAATAAAAGCCTCAGTTGAAATTACACTTGGAAGAAGGGAAAGCAGAAAAGAGGAAGAGGAAATTATTGCTAAGGTACAGAGCATTCTAGCAAATATTCCCCTGGATCCCATCTCTGCACATGACAATATTTCCATTATTAGCTTTCCTACCTATAGTTTGTTGCATACATGCAACCAAGACAATATACTAGAAAGGAGTATGAATTTCCGGTTTGTGTCACGGTGTCATAGCCGAAGGAAAGCAGGGCTCCATTTCCCATGGCTGATTTTGCCCTGCCAGGGGGCTCTAAGGAGGGGACCCTTGTAGATCACAAAAAGACAGCAGTCGATCCGTTGATCCGAGGAAAGCCCTCCAAACCGGCAGGGGAAAGGCTAGCCACATTCCTGTGGCTAGCCCAAGCCATCAACAACCAAATAAAGAAAACACCAACATTATCAGCATTTTAAACAATGTGCATGGAACTGGGTGCGATTATTCATCCTTTCTCTACTACTTCAATATTTGACTCCTGGATAAGACAAACTCCCATAAAACAAGTAATCCCCAAGCATGAGAAGGAAGGGGACTTTTGCTCCCCCCTTCCAGAGAAAGAAAAAGTGGCGGGTGAATCCTTTATGGGGGAAAAACAAAGAAGAATATAATACTAAAGTGGAAGTTCTACAAGACAAGAGTGTTGATAAATTGCAGAATTGAGAAATCTGTTAAGGCAGGGGTATCAAACTGCCGGCCCGTGGGCTGGATTTGTCATGGCAAAACTGTGCCCATCCCATTGCCAGCAATGGAAAAAAAAATCATGATATGTTTTGACACGTCATGTGACATTGCAAGTTTGACAACCCTGTGTTAAGGGTTTTCTCTCTGGAAAAAATATTGGGGAGAAATTCAAGAAACTTTAAAGCAAAAATAATTGTTTATTTTAAGTATTGGAAAATGGACATCTGAGGGCATCTCGTGATGACACAGAGATACAGCTTTAAACTTATTGCAGCTAGAGTATTTGCACAATGCCTAGACACAGATAATCTCTCAGCTTCTTTGACCTTCAGCTAAGTTTTCAGTTCAGCAGAGAACAGCTGGCAACAGAGAAAAATATTTTGGACTACTCTCTACTTGGTGGAAGATACAACTGTTTTGAAACTTCCTGACTATTCTGTACTACAAATATTGACTGAATCTTAACTTTTGACTTTCTGCCTCTCAGTTTTTCTTTTTTTACTGGGGGGGGAGACTAAAAGATTGGCTTTAATGTGGTTGGACATTGTGGATTGCAAACATTGTTTGGATTGAAAAAGTTGTGACAAAATACCCCTGGTTAATGATAGACCTATATTGTGGACAGAAGAGTTGTGACAAAATACCCCTGGTTGATGATAGACCTATATTGTGGAACTTATTGGATCACAAAGGATACACATAAAGACTATAATTTTAAGTTGTATATTACTGTATTGATTATATTGATTATAAGATTGGTCCTGTCAAACAAGACTAACACCTGGGAAATATAAATAGAGGGAGGGAACAAAAATGAGTGCTCCACATCTAGCCAAAAGTGGTAAAAAAAAAACCACCCCAAGTATCTGCCTCTGAAGCCCACAATATGACACTCCAGAGACAAAGAACTAATAATTTCCAGAAAGAAATGCAACTTATATTGCAATCAATTCAAAAGACAATTGAGTTACATAGAGAAGATTCAAGAAGAAACCACAAAGAGACTAAAGCAAACATGAATAAGATAAATGAGCAAGTTCTTAACTTAAAATCTAAACTAGGGAATCCCCAGAAAATGACTACAAAGAAAGAACAAGGAACCCAGAAAATAGAGGACAGGTTAGGAAAAAATGATCCAAAGACAGAGAAAATAAAGGAAGGACACAGACAAAGAAAAATACTGAAGACCCAGAAAAAATATTGGAAATGAAAAGAACACACCATCCCTCAAGACCTCAGAATATACTTGAAGATAAGGAAGAAGATTCTATAGAACAGACTATAGAGCCCTCAGAACACGGGTCAGAAACTGGGAAACAAGAAATGAAAAGAGAAGCTGAGCGAGGAGGAAAGTGGGAGCTTTTCAATGAATATGACTGGGCTGAACTCTCCCTCAGAAATGCTTTACTCAAATGGCTTTTCCTATCACAAAGAGCACCCATAAAAATTGAGGAAAAATGCTTTGATGATTTAAATACTAAGTTTTGGAAGCCTTTCTGGCAAAGAAAGAAAGCTAGAGTTAGACTAAAGAAAATAGAGGACTTGATCGATTGGTTGGGGCCTCATATTACCAAACAGGTATTTGAATATGGTTAGAAATAGATAGCTTTTAGATATTAAAAGACTATATTTAGAAAGATATGATTTATACTTAGAATGATGTATTTTTCTATGAGATGAGAAACATGAAAATAACAGGATGGTTTTAAACAAGGGAAGTTTTTAGTCACCTCAATATAACTACTGTTGAGAAAATTGTAATGTATAAAGATATTTTGAACACTGAAGGGAAAACAAAATGGAAACAAGAGCTGGGAAAACAGAGTATTGGTTTAATAAGGTGACCGTAACTGCAAATAAAATTGAGTTACAAATTGGATAGAAGAGATGCTATAATTTAGAAGCAATGTTAGTAGATACAATATTAGAAAAATATGATGAAGAAACATATATTTAATGTTGTATGTATGTTATATATATTAATAGTAGAAAGAATTGCATTTGTTTAGTGTTTGAAAATGAAGAAACATCGCTTAAAGAAGAGAGGATTAAGAAAATGCCAGAATGTGCAGAAACTAAGAGCGATATTGAAGAACAAAGAAAAGGAAGATATAAAATAATTTTAATATGTATTGTTAAGTAAAAAAATGAACCCAGACAAAACGTTGTTTATCAAGCACTTATGATTTGTAAAAATTAGAAAATCAATAAAATTTTCAATTTTATTCTAGCTTTTTTTCCTTGCCAAATAAATTTCAGTATTAATTTGTTTAGTTCATCGAAGAAGTTTTTCCCCACTTCTATAGGTATTGTTTGAAAGAAAAAAAAGTATTTTTGGTAAAATATTCATCTTCACTGTTGCTATTCTCCCCAGCATTGAAAGTTGTAGGTTTTCCATTTTTCCAAGTCTAGTTTTATTTGTTTTAACAGTTTTACATAGTTGTCTTCTTTTATTGTTGCACATCTTGCTGTTAAGTAGATTCCCAAGTATTTAATTTTTTTGACTATTTGAAGACCTGTTTTTTCCGATAATTAATTTTTTTTGTTTTTCTGTAAGGTTTTTACTTAACACTTTAGTCTTTTCTCTATTTATTTTCAGACCTGCCACTTCTCCAAATTCTTCTATCTTTTTTCTTTTTTTAAAAGAACATTTTATTGATTTTCTAGTTTTACATTTAAATATTTGAAAAGCAACGTGGAGGCTGAATTGGTCAATAATTCAATAATATACAAATATCTTTAGTACAGATCTCAAACTATTACATTAATATTTCCTCTCTTTTCCCCTTGGTATTTACTGTCTCTTATTTAAATTAATACAATTCTTATTATATCGATTAAATAAAAATAACTTTCTTACATTTATCAATAATTTTTAGTTTACACTTATCCTAGTTGTATTAACATTCAATTTTTTTTAGACAATCAATGTCCTGGTTAGTTTTTCCCAATTTTTAGTTTCCATTAATATTTAAATTTAATGTTTAATATTTATAATTTCCAAGTTTTAAATAACCCCAATTCCCTTTATCACAATTCATCACAAGATCTAATGTTCAGGATACACATCTATTTGAATTCTCACCATCTTACATCAACCAATTAATAATACAATATAATATTCTTATTTTCTGATAATTTCCAAATACCTTAAATTTAGTAATCCAAATTTCTCTTATTTCAACATTTAATACTTCCTCTCTTTTTCTCTTAATATCTACTATCTCATATTTAAGCTAGTAATTTTATTATTGCTGCTAAATAAGAACATATTTATTACATTCATCAATAAATGTTTAACTTATATATATCTTAATTATCTTTACATTTAACCTTTATAAGCAAATCAATGTTCAAATTTAACTGTTAATATTTATACTTCCAGGTTTTAAATGACCAAAGTTTTCTTTATCTTCACTCATAACAATATCTAGTATTCAAAGTACACATCTTATCTATTTGAGTATATTCTATTTTAATTCTCACTAGTAAATCAAAACCTCAATTTTCTTCAGTCTTATTGTACCTTTCTTTCTTTGCCAAGTTGTCTTCCATGTCCGTGCTTTTGAGTCATCAAATAAATCTCCCTGTGTTGTTATGTATATTGTTTGATGTAGAAAAAACCATCTTTTTTAGTCTTTCTGCATTTATTGAAGCAAAAATTTTGTAGTCCACGTTTAATAAAGATGTTGGTCTATAATTCTTTATTTGTGTCAGGTCTGAGTCTTCTTTGAGTATTAAAGTGAAATTAGCTTCTGTACATGTATTTGGTATTTTAGCCTCTAAAAGTACTTCATTATATAGTTCTTTCAATATTGGACTTAAAGTATCTTGTAAAGATTTATTAACTCTGCGGGTAGTCCATCTGGGCCTGAAGTCTTATCATTTTTTTTATCTTTTAGTAGCCTCTGTCATCTCCATCATTGATATTTTTTCATTTAAAATATTTTGTATATTCTCTGGAATTTTTGGTAAATCTGCTTTTTTAATATAGTGCTTTATTTTTTCTTGTAGAATTTCCTCTATATTGTAAAGTATCTCGTAAAAGTCTTATTGTTTTTTTAATTGTATCCTTTTGAGTCTTGTAGTTTATTTATCACTTTTTTCTCTTTCTTTTTTCAATTTATATGCTAGCCACCTCCCCAGTTTATTAGCATTTTCAAAAAAATTCTGTTTGGCCCTTTTAATTTGTTGTGCCATTTTTTCAACCTCTGCTAAATTTATTTTATGTTTTATTAGTTCCATTTGTTTTTTTAAGTATTTTCTTTTGTGGGTCTATTTGTACTTCTGATTCTAATTTCATAAGTTCTTCCTGTAGCTTTAATTGTTGTTGTTGTTTTTTCTTTATTCTTTTTCGCCATGTATGAAGTATGCTTTAGCCATATCCCACACATTTTGAAGGGATGTTTCTTCTTTTTTTATTTATTTAAAAAAATAATTCCATTTCCTTTGTTGCTATTTGTATAAATTCTTTCTCCTTTAGTAAAGATTTATTCATAGACCATCTTAATTTTAAAAGTTATACTAATATTGAAGAAATGGTGGAATAGAATCATTAAAGAAAGGATGCAAAAAGAAGGACAAAATGACAAAAATTAAAATATTTTTTAATTATTTAAAATACTTGAATTGTTGAGTTGTCCCATGATGAGTTGGCCGTGGCAATCTGTCCCATTCTGTCTTGAAAAGTCTATGGTGCAAAGAAGAGGACAACTAGCAACAAGATGGGTAGCCTCTCCAACAGATAAAGGTAGAGATTACTTTATGTGGTTGCTAAGAGTCAGCATCAACTTAAAGGCACTTCATCATTTTAAAAAAATAAGGAAGGTTGACAGAATGTGACCAATAGGCTTGAACTCCCTATGTTTTTAAATTCACATTCCTCTATTGCATCCTTTTTTCAATGAGCATGGAACAAGGATCTACTTCCATCTAAGTTGCCTCCTTCATAGGTTCAACACTGAGAAAGTGGGGAAAACCAACCTCTGCCACTCTAAGAAGGCTCTGAATCATTTCTGAGCTGGAGATACATTGCTACATGTTATTGTGCAGTATCATTAGACATTTTGGATAATTATCCTTGCTATTGTTTTCATTGTTTTTGCTGCTGAGAAAGCAGGGTGTTTTTGCCACTTCGTTTCCCTGAGTTCTGCCCTCGAGTTAACTTTGGTACATATTTCACTTACTCTGCAGTTCTGCATTTTTGACATTAACCTCTGATAAGCATTAACTCATTGAGATATATTTTTGTGCCCAGTGATTTCTCTTGTCATGGTTGGTAACAGCCGTGTTTTTAAAATACGCAAAAGAATAAGTGAAGCATAACCTTCTAGTGTTTTCTATCCTTCATCCAACTATAATTGTGTCACTCTCTGTGGAATGCTTATCACTTGTACTAATACAAGCATAGAGACACCAAATATAAAACTGTCACTCAAATGAAAAATCAGATATAAATGATCTAAAATTCTATCAAACTGCTAAAAATGGTGAAAATAATGAAGACTGATTATAAGAATAAGATCAATGAACAAAAATGAAATATTACAGGGGGAATCAGCCAGTTTAACTAAATGACCCTATTAAAGCAGAGCACAACTGTTTTTGAATTTCACCTCTGAAATTGGCATGTTGCAAGCATCTCATAGGCCACTATAGAACCCCAGAGGGATTTAGTCTGGTTTATTACAGCTCCTCCTGAGTAGGTCAGCTTCTATTGAGAGGTTACAAATAAATACATCTTGTTAAAGTTACCAAAAAAAGACTTATTTTCCATTTGTTTCATGCTCCAGGCCAATCTGAGAAATGTTATGTTAATTTCCTCCTCTCAGATAAGAAAAGCCTTATTATGCATAATGTTGCCATGTGTCATTCACATCACTTGTGACTGTGTATAAAAATTAATTTCTGGTCTACCCTAGCAATAATGTTTGCCCTGTTAATCCTGGGTCATATACAGTATAAATTAGATTTTCAGCTACCCCTTATTTCTATATTATTATTCATTACAGCATAGATTCAGCATCTAGTTTGTTTACTTCACCTGTAATTAATTTTGTGGGTTTTTTTCTTCTTAGTTAGTTTTAACTTTTAATTTAAGTTTTTAATCTTAGCCTTAATTAAGTGCAACCCTTAAGTCTAATACTGCAGTACTTCGTGTGGGTTATTTCTCTATGTCTAGATCTTCGTACACGTTGTTTCAGGCTGGTCGAGCCTAATGCTGGGAAAGATTGAGGGCAATAGAAGAAGGGGACGACAGAGAATGTGGCTGGATGGAGTCACTGAAGCTGTAGGAGTGAGCTTAAATAGACTCCAGAAGATGGTAGAGGACAGGAAAACCTGGAGGAACATTGTCAAGGAATCCAGCCAGCACACGACTGCGCACGGCGCCCTGAGAGCCTCGTGCCGAACAGCTGATAGGCACAACAGAGCTTACGCGCCAAACAGCTGAATTTTGCCTGGAGACTGATTTCCGTGTATTTGCTGCTACCAGTTTGACTTTTTGCGAGTGAGTTTTTTATGAGCACGCTGTATGCACATGCCATATTGTAACTGTTCTTTAACTGTTATGTAAATGTATGCACATGCTCCCCCCTGTCATTTAGCCCTTTGCTCTGATGATGTCAACAGCTTGTTGACGAAAGCTCAGCAATAAAGAAGCCTTTTTCTAACATCCTGGAAGTCTACAGCTATACAGGTTTCGAATGTTCTTAGTCTTTTGAGATGGGATGGGAATGAAATGGGAAATTTATCCAATTCCATTCTACCTTACAGACAAAAATCTGCTATGATGTTAAATATTTACCTTTTCTGATTCTCATCTAGTGCTGTTGCTTCCTGAAGTACAGCATCTTCACCTTACATTTTTAACAGCATCTGTTCAATATTTACAACCTTATGTTGCAAAAATCACACTACACATTTCAACTGTTTGTGTAAAACGCAGAAAGGGATCTTCAGTTACAAAACATTTTTAAGGAGAGACATCATAAATTAGAGAAGGAACAATTAATTATACAGGCTATACATGGATATTAAAGATTTTGATAATATAAATTACAAAATATTGTAGATACAATGGAATTTAGAAAAATGACATTTTAATAGTGTTTTTAATAAACTGATTATACATTTTTAGCAGTAAACATTAATCTAAATGCTATATTTTAGATTTTGGTAGACAGAACCATCTTGTTTGAAATCAGAGATGCCCAAGACATGATAAAATATAGCTGAACCCATTCAAACTCAAACATTTCTATTCAAAATAAGACACCCTGAGTTCCACGTAAATGGATATAAAAATCATTAATGTGAAGAAGCCAAATAAAAACTAGGTGCAATGTTGCTGATTCTATTACACATTTCATTTGATTGATCTGTAATACTTCTGCCCCACATCATCAGTTTTCAGAAGCCCAGATGACTTATGTTAGCATCTCTCATTGTTTGCCTCAAATGGGCACATTCACCTCCTAGTTCTTCTTTTGGATCCGAGCAGAATCTAAAGATAAAGCCACTTTCTCCCCTCCTCTTATCTACAAGTTTGCTTCAAGTCTATGTTAAATGCTTATGCTGTGAGTAGAACTTTTTCCTAACTGGAAAAAAAAAGATTCTTTTAATAATAATCAAGAGCTACATGGTGGTTTTAGATATCTCATTACAAATGCATTTTTATTACTTCTGGTTCTCTGTTTGATAAATTGATTCTTGTTCAACAAAAGCCAAAATCGTGGTAGCATACCAAGTCTTCTCAAATCTTTTACATAATTGTTTTAACTTAATAAGTAACACTCAATCAAATATGTAATCTCTTGATTATTTTAAACTGGATTTGCATAGTATATTTGACATAGCCAACTACAGTAAGTAATAAATTATTTATGCACTTTTGATTGCTTATGACCTAGGAACTTGATGAATGGTGTATTTAAAATGACTGAGTAATATATCTCTTTTTAGTAAAGGGCCAAGTACAAAAGAAGGCCAATAAAATGTATTAAGCAGGAATTATGCATGCATATGCAAATTAAATAAAAATTTAAGTAATGTCCAGAACTGAGCAGAATAGGTTGTTAAAGGTTAAAAACATGTTGCAATTTTGATAAACAAAATGCTTAAGTAGTTCTTGAAAAAAGCATATAAATTAAACTTCAAGGTGAAATTTTTCTGATTGTAAAACAACCCTTCTTCTTCACTATTTGCCCTTGCATAATATTGCAAAGACCAAAACTTGTTAATCAACCATTACAGATAAAAGTTTTGACTTTCACTAGGACAATGAAGGAATACAGGTGGACTATTAATAGTAAACAACTAGAATGGGTCAAATATTTCAATTCCATAAGGATAATGTTCTATTCATCTTGATGGAGAAATGGACATTTAGATTATATGTCACAAGTGGTTGGATGAGTTATGCAAAACAAAGAAAAAAATTGAATTTGCAGATAAACCAGGGAAATAAAGAAGAACAAATTTCCCTAGCAAAGGTTGATAAACATTTAAAGAAACAAAATTTACTGAAGATTATAATTAATTAACGAACCTATAACAATAAGGTGAGTTTGTGGAAACCATCTGAACAGGTATTTTACAGCTTCTTTTTATAAATATTTTGAACACAAATTATTGCAAACATTGCAACACACGAGCTCTATTTTAGAGACCCTGAATGATACTGGACAGTTAATACCTAAAGAAGATCAAAATTTGGCCTCACCAAAATAAGTACAGCCAATATCAATGATGGCAGGGAGTCCTTGACCTAAAACTACAATTAGGACTGGAACTTCCATTGCTAAATGATATGGTCATTAAGTGAGTTGTGCCCAATCTTATGACCCTTTTGTAGTGATTGTTTAGTGAATATGGCTTCCCCCCATTGACTTTGCTTGTTAGAATCTCCCTGGGAAGGTCACAAAAGGTTATCACATGACTGCAGGAACACTGAAACAATTGTAAGTGCAACGACCATTCATAAGTCACTTTTTTCAGTTCTGCTGTAATTTTGAATAATTGTTAAATGAATGATCATAAGTCAGGAACTATCTGTATAAGTTATTTACAATGATTTTAGCTGAGAGAATGCAGATGGTTTTACAGAACTTTATTCAAAAGATCAGCTCGGCACAATATTAGAAATGTTTTGGATATTTTGGAATACTCAAAAAAACACAATGAAAAACAAGCACCATTGCTTTTTCTTGATGTAGAAAAGGCCTTTGACAATTTGAAATGGATGTTCTTGTTTAAAATTTTGGAGAATGTGGTGAGAACGTTATCAAATGTGTAAAATCAATTTACACTTCTCAAAAGGCACAAATTGAATTGGGAATTAATAAAACCTTATGAGATACAGAAAGGGATTAGACAAAGAGACAAAGAATGATAAAGATTGTCACTATTACTATTTATTTTAGCTTTAGAAATATTGAATAGAGATATAAGGCAAGATGAGAAACTGCTGGAGAGAAGATTAAAAGAGAAACTTATACATTACAGGTGTTTGTGGATGGCCTAGTAATAATCTTGGAAGATTCTCTGAAAGGAACAGAGATATTAATAAAAAAAGGAATGGACTTTGGGGTATTAGCTAGTTTTAAAATTAGCAAACAAAAGATGATGATGTTAACAAAGAACACAAACATTCAAAAGCAAAAGGAATTGGTGGGGAAATGGTTTTAACATTGAGGGGAAAAAACCTAACCTACAAAAGAAGTCCTTTATGAAATATACTGAGAGTCACCTTTATAAAACAGCAGATGCTGTAAAGATACCTGGTACTCAAACCAACAAGCAACAAACAGCTAAAGTGGAATTTAAAGCTGACCTTACTCCCAAATCTATTAGGAGAGAAAGAAATAGCTGTGGAGGGCTTAACTCTCAAACAGAAAAAGATCAGAGAAAGATAAGTGCAATTATTAGTTATAGACCAGTCAGATCACTCAGTAGATTTCCAGTAATAAAGGGAACAGAGGAAGAAGCTCTCTACTCAACAAACTGCATTATCTCCAGTGACAGAGCCTGCCCAGGATTCATTGGAAGTAATATTGATTGACACATTTGGTGCATTGCCAGATTCAGAATAAGCAGACACCACAAAGAGATTGGATAAACTAAGAAAAGCATTTGTGACAATATGTTCCATAGCCAACCATTAATTAATCTGGTCCTACTGTGCATTCAGGACTGTGGCAATAAGCTCAATCAGCAAATTGCTAAAGCTGCCAGAGCCTCCAAAAGCCCAGGCACACAGACCACCAAGGGAGAACCTTTAATGCCTGACCCAGTCCCTGATCTTCTATCTATAGCTTGACCAAATGCTTGTCAAATGAGAAAAAGACTCATTTCTAGCCTTCATTGACTCCAACCATGCTTTTAACATAAATTATTTCCCTCACCCAAAATATCCATGAATCATTGTGGGGGCTAGATGAGGATGCTGAAGATCAAACTGATAAAGGAGAAAAATACTTATCCCAGCAATTATCAATTATGTAGATGCCTGGCTTCGGGTTTCATTCCATCCCTGGAGTTGCCCATTTCTCCAACAGTTTATCTCAACCAAACAGTATAGACCAACTTATGTTCTACCATTCTTGAGGATTTGCTCTTTACAAAAACTACTATTGGGAACTCAGATTGTCATTTGGGGATATCTAAAACCCTAACAATTAATACATGGGATATTGCGAGCTGGAATGCTAAATCCAAAGACTCTGTTTATCTGAATTAGGTTGCTGAATTTGACATTCTCCTACTTCAAGAAACCTGGCTACATGACAACTTGTTTATAAGTAGGTATGAGTCTTTCTCAGTTGCAGCGGCTCCTGGAGTATGACAAGCTAGGTTGTGTGATGGCTTACAAATTTCAACCAAGCTACATTCAGACATTATACAGTTAAACCCTATGCTATGCTACACAATGTCTGTGCTGCTAAAATTTAATAATACTATGTTACTATTGACCAATGTCTATCTTCCACCTTTTTAAAATAAGTCTCAATTTAACAGCTTAGGGACCAAATTCAATGCATATATAAGTATTTTTTAGGATTTAATGATTTATGTAATAATTTCTGGAAGCTAAATACAAAGATGGAGACAAATCATAGAATCATATGGCTAGAAAGGACCTTGGAGGTCTTCTAGTCTTACTCCCTACCCAAGGCAGAAGTCCTTATACCATCCCAGCCAAATGGTTGTCCAATTCCTTGGCACAGAAGCCAACTTCTGCACCTCCGATGAGGGAATCCAACCACTCCCATCCTTCAAGCCTGGACAGAGCAGAAAAAGTAGGGTCACTACAGATTTGAAAGGATGCTGGAATTCTTCTATTCTGGGCTCCCTGTCCTTGCCAAAGAAACACTTTAGAAGTTGAAAACCAAATTGAAGCTGTTTGCTTTAAATCTAGGACAAGAAACAATGGTTGGAAGCTGACCAAAGTGAGAAGCAACCTAGAATTAAGGAGAAACATCCTAACAGTGAGAACAATTAACCAGTGGAACAGCTTGCCTTCAGAAATCATGGGTGCTCCATCATTGGAGGTTTTTAAAAAGAGACTAGATCCCAACCTTTTGGGCACCAAGGACCACTTATGTGGAGAGAGGTTTTTCCGCAGACCGGAGGGGGTGTGGCTTTGACTGCTGCCTGCATCCCACAAATGGGGCTTTGCTTGTTTGTGCGGCCCGGTTACTGGCATTTTGCAGCCCGGTACCGGTCCATGGACCAGGGGTTGGGGACCCCTGGACTAGACAGTCACTTGTCTGAAATGGTATAGGTTCTCCTGCTTGAGCAGGAGGCTGGACTAGAAGACCTCCAAGGTCCCTTCCAGCTCTGTTCTATTCTATTTCTATTTCAGCCACCAATGGTTAAAAAAAGGGAGGGCTGGGATTAATCTTTTTACACCTTCTTTTCTTTGATTCAACATGCAAATCCCTTTTCCATAGCCCAGCCCAGTCTTTCCAGCTCTTTTTTCATCCCCCCTCTGCACTTTTCCATCAATAGTCTCTAGAACTAGTTACAATCCCCCTCTATAAACCCAGCAATCTAAAGATTCAGAAGGGGATTACAAGGGGCTGTGTTGATTACAAACAATTAACAAACAAAATTTATATCTATTGAATGGATCTATT
This sequence comes from Bothrops alternatus, assembly GCA_034064705.1. Lineage (NCBI taxonomy): Eukaryota > Metazoa > Chordata > Lepidosauria > Squamata > Viperidae > Bothrops > Bothrops alternatus. The sequence continues at coordinate 3,986,295 of JARGCV010000025.1, forward strand.
AGTGGTGATTTCCCTGGTGAATTCTTTCACTGGGTTGGCTGAAGACTTTCCCTGATTGATTATATTTTACTCTCAGGGAATTTAATTAGCCTTATAGAAAAAAGTTATACAATTTACCTGATAATGACAATTTTCCAGGTATCACAGTTGTGAAAGCATTCAACAACTGCTTTCTTGAAACAGAATCTACTCCAGTTTTGGAAGTGCACCTAGAGCAAGGACTGGTCTGTGCCAGATGGATTCAGCAACTCAATGAGCAAACCTCTCATTGCCTTTGTCTGAAGCAGCATTGCAATTCCATTCTACTATAGATAAAGGCAGGTCTGGGAATTCCTTTCTACAGACATTCACCCAATTGATTCAGTTATTCCAACTAATGCCCTCCACCTGGATACTGAGGAAGAAATTAACATGGGGGCTGGTTTATTTCTCTCAGCTCAATATGGAATGTTTTGAGGCCAAGAATAAACTGATTAGGAAATTCAAATTATAGAAAGAGAACCCAGCTGAACACCCCATTCAGAATTTTATGTCCTGGATAAACAATACAAAAAAGAAAAAAGAATTCACTAGAGCTTCTTGGCAGCAGCTGAGAATAGCATCTCAAACCGGAGATCCTATTCTATTCTGCTACCTAGCAACTTCCCATCCAATTGACAGCACTCCCCCCCCCCAATTCCCCATGTCTTACCTGCATTTGTGGGAGGGCCAACTTTAGAACATTATAATCACAAGAAGACTCTCCAAAATTTAACTTAAATCTTAATGTTAACCTACTCCCTAATTGGTGCCCAGTCTCAAATGCTAACATAAAGATGCTTATAAATCAGTTAAAGCCTGGCAAAATTCCAGGCAATGACCTTATTAGTCCCAAAATATTATACAATGATTTGGAATGGTGGACCCCACTTTCTGCCTCCCTTTTTACTCATATTGATCGCCTTGTGAAAATCCCAGAGGACTGGGGTCTCGCTATCATAGTGGTGATTTATAAAAGGGAGTCCAAGACATGCCTGTTAATTATTGTCCTATTACCTTTTAACTATAATAAGCTCTATGCCAGACATTTACACAAATTAGTCGACTGGGTAGACCTAGAATATATATTGGCAGATGAGCAAGCAGACTTCAAGACCAGATATTTATTTATGGAGTTGCCTTTATATTTCAAGATCTGGCCATTTAATACACATGTATAACAGTGTATTATATACTGCAATATTATATACTGCAATTATTGATTTTAGATCTGGTTCCCAGAGCAAGGCTAAGGACTAAGCTTCTGAATACTACCACTGATAGATGGTTACTATTGCTTATGCATAATCTTTATAAGAATTCTAGAATCAAAGTTTGATATAGTACACAAGGCCATCATACTAATGAGATTCCAACTCACAGAGGAAGGAGGCAAGGAGGTATTTTATTTCCCCTGATATTTAATCTGCACATAAATCCACTTGTGGCCAAAATAAATTAATTAGAACATCGCCCCCCAAAAACTATCAAACGGACATTGCAACTTTATTGTATACTGGTGACATAGTACTTCTTTCACAAAAGTTAATTGGACTTAAATAAGCTCTGGCCAATTACTGTTCCAAGGAAGCACTTGAAATCAACTGTGGCAAAACTAAGACCCTGATTATTGCAAAGAGACCAAAATGGCACACCTCGAGGATAAATGATTAGAGTACTGAACAAGTGAAATCTTTTAAATAGTTGGGCATAGTTTTTCATGCTTCCACAAAACACAGTGTACACCAAAATTATATCGTACAAAATGCTCAAAAAACAACAGCTGCAATTCACTTCACCAGAGGAGCACAGTATATCCCAGCAGCAGTGAAGCTATATTCAGCTAAGGCTCATGCACAATTACTCTGATGCCCAGCTAGGAGCTTATACTTCCTTTACTCCTCTGGAAAGGTCCAATCTAAGTTCCTAAGGGCTATCTTCCAGGTAGCCCCTTGCATTCCAAATATAGTATTAAGGAGGGAGGGAGAGTTATCAAAAGCCAACACAGGTGCATTGACCTATATCATAACACATTGGTCAAAGTTACTGTTATTTTTCATAGATTAGAGTTCTTTCTTTATTGAGGACAATTACAAATCAGTATGTTCAGGACAATTTCATAAAAACTCTCACATCTTTTTTTTTCTGAGAAGAAAAAAGAACGTTTTCTGAGCAGACAAGCCCTTTTTTTAGAAGCCTGTACCACATAATAGTTTCCAAATTCAGAAGAACACTAACTTTAGCATGCTTCAACACTCTGCCTTTTGCAGTCCCAAAAGCGCTTTTTCAAGAGGCAGCTGGACTTTCTTTGTTTTTCCTGAAGTTTCTTCAGTTCTCAATCCACTTCTTAGATAAGAAGTGAAATGTCTTCACTGAATAAGGAAATCCAGTTGCCTCTTGAAACAGCACTTTTGGGACAACCATGAGCTGGATAACTGACAATCTCCATAGACATCTCTCCATCGCAGTTTGGGAGGGCTGGCACAAAAAAAGTCGCATGTGAGCTGAGAATATGTTAAAAGCTCCAGTTCATTTCTTGCTGTATTATGCCCTCTATTAGATCTCAAGGACCCACCTTATAATTCCTTATCTGGTAAAACACCTGGAAAATTTATGTACAGTAGTTGTTATCAGATCAGTATGATCCAGCCTCCTTGTGCATAACTAAATTTTGTTACACTGCCTGCAAAATTAGGCAGATTTTTATTATCCACTGATGATGTCACCACCAATTCTAGTATTTAATTTTGTTTTGTTTTTATTTTATCTTAATGTGATTTTGTTCTAATTCTGGTCAGTGAACACAATACAAATATATTCAAATGGGAGAAATTAGAATTGTCATCTTTGGGGAAAGTTTCTGTGATAAAAATGAATTAATACCTCTTTTGGCAATGGATGTATCATTTAAACAATGGCAGAAAGATATATCTACAGTAAGTGCATATGGCAAGGGGAAAAAAACCAGAGGTTAAATACTTCAAGGTGTAAAGAAATGAGGAAGACTGGGAGTGTCTGACATCCCATTACATCTCTGCCATGCTGAAATTATTTAAGATCAAAGTAATGGCACAGTTATTTTACAGTGTGCAAATCCATCTCTATTCCAAGTTTGTTTCAGCAGAGAAAATGCAATATATATTTTTGAGAGCAATTTTGCAAGTCTCAAACTATGTTTCTAACATGGTTGCACTGATTAGAAGACATCGCTTCTGTTCTCTTTGGAAGACAGAAAAAAAAATTTCTTTATGGTCTTTCTTAGCATGCTCTATAACCACTGGGGTAGGAGTGAGCCACAAAAATCATGAAATAGGAAGCTCTGGACATAGAATGACCCCCAAGTGATTTGTATGGGCCCAAGATGATGTAAGATGTGAAAATATCTATGTAGGGCAGGGCAAGTCCTAGACATTGCAGAATGTTCTTCCTAGACAGGCCTGATCTTCGGCTGTTATTGAAGGTTGGTGTCATAATGTCTCCTATTCTTTGACCTTGAGGTTTTCTTGCAAACGAGGATGCAGACCATGTCTTATCATTCTGTAATTTCTGCAGGAATTTATGAGCCATTTTAATTATCCCTTTTAAAAAAAGATTTTCCAGGCAGGGAAGACAAGGTGTATATTTCATTCCTCGTAACAGATTGTTAAACCAATATTTCATGTTTGTGTCCAGATTTTGCTTAGCAGCTATACAGACACACGTTCAGATTTTATCTGTCATAAAATATGCACCAAATATTGAAAACTATTCAGATTAATGATTTACACTTCTCAGATGATGATGATGATGATCATCATCATCATCATGTTGATCAAATAATGCTCAATCTGAGCTCCTTGGCCCAGAGATGAAAAGTCATACTGCCTATCTTAATGTAACATTATCAGATTAATGTAATTTCCCTCTTCCATTTTAATCATTATTTTCTTTTTGATTTCATGGCTATTTTTAATTTTCTATGATATTTGTATCCCTGTTTGTGTATGCCATATCTGACAAATAACGTTAAATAAAACTACTGCTATTGCTACTTTTCCTACTACTGTTTTGCTAGTATTTTTATTTTAGAAAGAACATATCATTTCAATATTCTCTTTAGATCAGAAACAGCAATTAATGTTGGAAGACCAGCAAATGAATGAGAATTTTTGCAGGTGAATTTGTGGCAAGAAGTGATAAATCATCATTTTTGGTTTTAATCTCTTTGGTTTCCCACTTCTAATGTTTTTACTGAAAATGATACACACAATTTCAGCAAATTCACTCCTGATGTCTTATCACAGCTCTGATGCCAATAAGCTGTCAAAGAAATTTCAAAGAAATATTTTAGTATCAAACTGCTGAATAATGATGTTATCATTTCTCGATAAAAGTAAACTAAATACTTTTATCCCAAGGCAGGTATTAACTAATTAAGACATGCAAGGATGATTATAGCTATTATATAACAATACAGTATTGTAATCATTCAACAGTTTAAAAATCTGTACTGTTAGATCTTTTATAATACTTTGGATCTACTTTTTACTTTTTATTCTGCACAATTTACGTAGCTTCTTTTTACCTAGTTTCTTGCTTCCATAATTTATGCCATGGAACTATATTTAAATTTGGACACTGACTATGTTAAAGACAACATGAGTCTATGGTGTCATAATCACTAGACTTACTCTGAATACACTTAAGGTTTACTGCGATTGTCACAATCTGAATTTTTGGCATTTCATTTCCATCTAATCTCTCTTGCTTTTTTCCCTCTCTGCTGTATAGTCATGCATGCTCACCAAGATATGCTTCACACATCTCCTAAAACAGACTTCAGTGCTTGGATGTTTCCCCACCCTCCAAGATTCATTTTCTAATTTTTAAGGTGCCAGGAGATCCACTGCTGTTTTCGCTGTAACTGATTAATTCTCAAATGAATTTGCTGTAGGGTACTGAGTAGACTGCTATTTCTCAGACTTTTTTTCTAAATACATTTCTTACAACTGAATAGAATTTAAGGAGGAGGATACTGTTTCTAAGTAGGTTGTCTTGAACTTCATTCGCATCCAGATGATGAACCTGGGCTAGATATGTACTATGTCACATTTAAAAAAATCACCTTCCCATAAACAACTAGCATGAAAGAGGAAAGAGGCTTAACCTTACCTTTTCCCTTATGTGCTACTTTACTGCAACAGACAAGACTATCATCTGATATGGAGGACTCTGCCAAATCGAGTACATAAAATCTCCCAATAAATGGCATTTGGACATTAGGCTGAATGTAATTCTTCTGGCAAAAGTGTAATACTTACAGAAAAATCTCCAATATTTATTTGCCTAGCACAGGGCAATAGGCTGTCAGTGAATCCAGAGCTACAAATGACCATCGTATGCAAGATGACATAGTTTTTTTATTCATTAGGTGTTTTTTTAGTAGCAAGCCTCCAAAAAATGACAGGAAATGGATGAATGAATAAATAAAAAATGCACAGAAATATCAAAAGATGAGAGTATGATTTTATCCATATTAATCTACCCCCCAAAATGTATCCATTGATAAAAGAAAAAGAAAAAAAAGATTACAGTCTGGGAATCAAGAAAGCATTATCTCAAATAATCTGCCCATTATTCTCTGCTGTCCATGAGACATGAATTATTAAGTATGTAATTAGATTAGGAAAAGTGCAGAGAAATATATATTCAGAAACCCTTTCAACTAACTGAAAAGGACAGCTTAAATTCCTTCTTATGGGTACAGACAGACCTGATAAACAATTTTGTTCATAAGTCTTGATAAAGAGATGTGTTAATGGTTTGATTCAATGAATGCTATGCTGTGCACCTTTAGGATCTTTTGATCCTGCTTCAGCCTTTTCTAACGTATAATATTCTTGTCTTTTAGTAAAAAGAGAAAGGCACTTTTTACTTCGGGAATGGTTTAAAGATAAATACTGCGACACATATTAAACCCTAAGGAGACAGAAGTTTGATGGTGCATGGGTGTACACAGGGTATCATCAGACACCATGATGCAAGCACATAATTGCATTCTTTGTGCTATAATAACATGACACACATGTCAGTGTGGCCCTCATCATCACAGCTGGTTACAGATGCCATTCTGATAGTATTTCTGAAAAATTCTAAAGGCTTATAGCTTAGCTAAAACAGTCACATTACATGATTTAAAAAAAAAGAATTTGGAGCAGTAACTCACATTACTGAATGAAGAATAATACTGATTCAGAAGCGTTATAGCCTGATACGTTTTATCACATCAGCAGGAACAAGTCTTTGCAATTAACATCAAACCAAGGCTGTTACTCTTGCCCATTATAACAATTCCTATTCTGCATTGTTGCTATTGCTGTTGTCGTTAATATTATTCCAGTTGATGCACACCTAAAGCTGACTGCAAATGACAGCTGGCATACAGATCTAGCAGTATTGCTAGTCCCTTCCTTAACACCTATAAATTCATGTCTCATACCTTTAAAAGGGAACCTCAGAGGTCGCCTTTTGAAGGTTGGGATAAGACATGTTTATTTAAGTTTTAATATTTTGCTCTTCATAATACTTATCCTAAGCATGGTTGTAATTTAAAATAAATAATAAAACAGTAAACACACTATAATAAATAACAGAACCCACCATTAAGACAGTAAAAATTCAGCTTTTTCATCTAGTGATTTCAAATACAGCATTCTTCCACCATCACCTTAAAATACAAATAATTAATCTGAGAAAATAAAAAGTATTCTAGTGATATGTGAATCCACAGAAATATGAGTTTTTTTCTGTCACCCCTTTCCCAGGACTCTTTTGGATCTGGAAGTTCTTGAATAGAATTTTTAAAATTATTATTTAATAAAATATATTTTTTTATTGGCCAAGTCAGATGGGAATTTTATTTAATTTGGTGTATTTACCATATCAGGTGGCAAGTGATCATGTCAAACCTATTTTAACTGTTAAGAAGCATACTTAGCATATGTAGTCCAGGACTGTTTCTAGATAGCCTTCATATGGTCATTCTATGAAACACCGGGGGGGGGGAGCATCTTTCTGAAAACAGAGTCTGTCTCTTCTGACCAAATAATCAGCCTGAACTGTGAATGTCCCTGCAATGCACATCAATTGTCTTAGGATTTGGACCTGAAATAGAAATTTCAGACTATTTGATTTGTTCTCAATTCAGACAAAGCTCCAATACTGGCCTACCATTTTCTCTCCTTCTCAGTAGCATTTGGTTTGGCCAAAATGTATTTGCATTAGCGACAGAAGTTTAGGTTTTGAATATTATCTCAATTTAACACAGTAAGATAAGAGAGGATTGAGCATAATTCCTTTCACTTCTGCTTATCATTTCATATTAAAATGAAACCCCCATAACCCATTATATGTAACTGCTCCTATCACTTCTAATTTTGCTCCAAATATTGTTAAATTACTGAAGAACTAGCTCAGGATTATACACCCTTGTCTCACAAAATGTATTTGTAAATATTTATTAAGCCAGTTCAGGGACATGAACTGAAAGTTTGCACAATAGTTTGCACAATTTTTTGTCAGATGAGTTGTTATATAAAGTAGAATAATCATCATAAGTAGGAAGCATCTAAGTTTTGAGCTTCAATTTTAGTGAAATGGAGAGGAGGCTGTAGACATTCAGATTAGGCTTCTCTCATGAGGAAGGAGGAAACTGGAATGAAGCTGGAGAAAGATTTACTTCTTTTCTGCTTTTTTATTGTAATTTTCTCCAATTATTGTACTTGTATGAGTAAAATGTTATCTTTAAACCCTCTAGATGGTTTCACTTGCTTGCAAGCAAGACATATGTATTCCTTCATCATATGAAGCTATTGTGCCAAGTCATCATCCAAGTTCCAATAGTCCAGTTGTAGTGAAATCTTGATTTATTTTCAGTCAAAGATGTGGCATCCATTTCTTTATGATTTGTTCGTTCACAACGAGCTGAGGCTACAAAACAGCTTTTTGTATTTGGGCTTTCAGCCCACATTTTTATTCAAGCCAAAGCCTTTATGGAGTCTACTGTCAGCGTGGGAGTTGATTGCACTCCAATTCTCCTTTTTTCTCAGATAAACACATATTCCTGCATTTTCCTGCAAGTCTATGCCTTTTGTCTTAAGCCTTCTAGTAACATGGTCTTAAATCTTGAAAGTTACCTTGACAGACCTTTAAAACATTAATTACGTATGTCAGATATAATCCAGCAAGAACAATACTGACAATCAAAAAGGGTAAATACTTGGCAGCCCTGTCATTTCTAAACAAGATGGTAACATAGTGAAAAGTTCTTCTAGCATGTTCCAATTTGAAAGATACTAATCTGAGATAGCTACTGGGCTGTTTGTATGAATTATCTCAACAGCAAGTTTTATTTTCTGTTAACTGTAGCTATTATGTATGTGCAACTCTAAAATACCATTCTAGGCAATATCATCAGATGCACAGCCTCCCATAACAACCCAAGAATCCCAATTTCTTTTTACCAGAGAATTTCAAAAGAGCAGTGGGCCTTTGGTTCAGGTAGGCAGAAGGTTTTGTCTGTCTGGGTGGCCATCAAGAGTCACCTGTGGTGCAACATCATAGGACCTTAGAGCAAGCTACTCAGAACCTAACTGGGACCCAGTATTCTCGCTAGCCATGAGTGCTTGTTTGTGGGAGAGAAGAATGGGTGGCTCTAGGAAAACTAGAAGAGGCTGGCCTTGAGGTACCCTTCAATATAGTTTTTAAAAAGCAGCAGAGTAACCCTTCAAAAAAGACTATCTAAGGTAAGCAAAAGCAAAGAGAATACAATAATGTCACTTGCCCTGAAAAAAGAACATTGTCTCATTTGAGATGCTGGTTGGCAGGGACAGGACATCCCTCCAGGCAACTGTTGCCATCTAAAGCCACCTGTCTGCTTTTTCTAACTCACTGAAGTAGCACAAATTCATTGTGGGGACTATCAGAAAGATATGCAGATAATCTCTCAGCATTTCTGATTTATTTATTAATAAATGTTATATGGCTGCCCCAACTCAATCATCCTATTGGATGGACCTCCTTAAAGAGCGGATCTATAACAGTGATGGCAAACCTTTTAGACACCAAGTGCCAAGAAACTGCCCCACCCCCACACTGCCCCACCCCCGCTCCATCCCTGCCCCACCCTCACCCACACGCAGGGCCACCCACCACCTCACGGCCCACCACAGTTCGCCCAGGCGGCCCAGCAGCGTCATGGTGGCCATGCCCTCCACCCATGCCCCGCAGCATCATCTTTTTGCAACAGGCGCAAGGGTGGATTCTTGTCCCCACTGCCTTGGTTGCGCTGCTCCAGGCGGGGCATGCTTGGGGGTGGCTCTCCTCCAGGGGGCTGCTAATGTGGAGGGAGCCTGGGGTGAGGCGGGGTTGGGGCTATGGCATGTGTGCCCACCGAGAGGGCTCCGAGTGCCGCCTCTGGCACTCGTGCCATAGGTTCCCCACCATTGGTCTATAACATACCTTGCCTCCACACTCTGGTGAGCCAGGTAAATATAACTAGGAAAAAATGATTTATTTCTATGAAAAGTCCTTTACATAATCTGGTCCCAAACCATATAGTAACAACCAGCACCTTGAATTGGACCCTCAAACAAATTGGCAACCAATGCAGCTCCCACAAGAGAGGTGACATGTGTTTAAATCTAGACTTGTAGAAAATCAACGAAGTCTGTTGCATTTTGAAGCTTCTGGACAGTTTTCAAGGGTAGCCCCATGTAGAGTACATTATGGTAGTCAGGATGGGAAGTGTCTAGGCATGGATGACTGTGAGCAGGACTTGTTGGGCCAGGAAAGGGCATAAGTGACACAACCAGCAGTTGCACAAAGACACGGAATGGTTCTCCCAAACGGAGAGACGGTATGACAGGGTTGTATTCACTGAAGAAAACCCACAGCTAAACTGGGTTTAGTACTGACAACAATGGAAAATATTAGCTCACATCACTTTTTACCAAGTCTTATTTATGTATTGGTTTTTACTAAATGTCTGTATTGCCCTTCCAGAAATACTCTAAAGACTGAAAACCTCCATACCTTAAAAATGAAATAAAAATCATTATCTAAAGAAACAACCGGTCAATCCCACAGCATAAAAACAACATCACAACGTAGCCAACAAAGATAAGTCAAGAAGCAGACACCACCCCAGCTCAACCTCTGCATGCTGAGATCCGGTCCTTCTGTTCGCAGCAATAGAGACATTCTCAGTATCATAGTCAGATTTAGTGAGATGGAGAAACCTCTGGAAACCAGTATCCTTTAGCATTTTGATTGAATAGTCATCCAAAGCCATCATTTGAGTAGGTGACCTCCTGTGATTTCATGCCATGCTGCCTTTTGCCCACTGACTGCTGTTCCCCTAATGCTAGAGCATCTGCCGCTGCTATATAACAGGTGTTTATGCCTCGATTTGCTTAGAGCTGCTAACAGTTTTGACATTACCAATATTGCTTCCCTTATTTATAAGACAGATTTTTATTTGACACGATGCGACTCTTCTGGGACAGTACCAGTACAAAGCATTCCTCACTTTATGCAGCAAATGTTCTCATCAAATCACTCTGTTTAAGCCCGTTAAGTCCTAATCATTTTCCAAGTTCCATCTCAAGCAATCATATATGTATATGAGATAGTCCTTATAGAATAGCAGTAACTACGAAACTTTTTTTTATCCCAAACTGATATCTATCCTCAATTTCTAAGCTCTTAGCTCTCTTATGAGATGCAGATCTTTGCGAGAGGACATTTATTTAAATTTTATTTAAGGTCAAAGAGCAGTGGAAACAACTGAGATGAAGCAAAAATACATTTCTCAAGCTATTAAGCTAAACCAAATCACTTGATTTTTTTTTTAAAAAAAGCAATATATAAAGGGAGCGGAAGGTTTCACTTGCTGTATAACATTAACCCCCAAACAATAACAGTGGTAGAACAGAATTTAGCCACATCTAGCTGGAGATGTCTGAGGATAAATCAGTTCATAAGAGGGTAATGCTCTCTATATCCAGCCAACCGAGGCAATTGGATAAAAAGGGCATTATTAAATGTGTGCACCAAGATGTACAGAATGAGTAGTGCAGTAATGCATACATAACTATCTCAATTTCCCCCATCAGGCGCCAGCATAAACACTCTTGCATAGGAATGTTATTATATCTCCTTGCCATTAACATGGATGGTGGAGCATTAAATCTGCCCAAAGAATATGCTGTCCAAACATAAGATGTTAACTAAACAGAAAGTTGGAGTGAAAGGTCTCCAAGACAGACCCTATCACTATAATAATGTGGGTTGGATTTACTGTGATCGGTGTCAAATCCACATGGCCTCGCCTGCATTTTACCCCTTAGAACACCGAGAGATCAAATGATGGGTGGAATCCACAATAGTTTTGAGTCAGTTCAATACCTTTCTAACAGCTTGTTAGAAGGCTATCCAAAAGGGCCAAGCAGGTAAAGGAGCCTTCAGGGAAAAAGAATTTTTGACAAAATTTTGAAGAACAATGCTGCAAGTCAGTCTGCGAAGAAACTGGTCTATATTCCATGTGCAATAATGTAATGGAAACCTTGTAAGGGTTTAGACTGTATTGCTGCAAATCCTGTATAATGGAGTTGGACAGTATACATATTTAATAATAAATAGTTTACTGTTAGTGAAGACCCATATCTTTGTTTTGATATTTCCTCTCTATAACATGAAGAATGGACTTAAATGTTCCACCTTATTTCTACTTGCATTGATTGGATGGTTGCATCATTGGCATATAGAAAGTCTGAAACAGGTTTATTTGCCAGGATTGCTGGGTGTAAAAGCTTGTACTATAAAGCTCAGGTAAATGTAGGGAAGTGGAGAAAGGCAGGACAGGATATAATTTTTGTTTTGTCTCTGTATGAATAGTATTTGAGGCAGAAAAAACAGGCAATATACAGGTCGACACATAAATTCTCAAGTACTGCATCTAACCTGCATTGAGATTTATTTATTTAGTTTATTTAATTAGATTTCTATGCCGCCCTATTCCATGAACTCAGGGCGGCTTACAACATGGATACTCACAAGAAATCTAGCATTAAAATACATTGTAAAAACCCCTTAATTAAAAACCAATCATCCAAGACAGACATGCAAACAAACATACACTGACTGGGGCAAGGTGGCATGTATGATTACTCCCTACACTACATTTCTGTCGTAGTGTAGGGAGTAATCATACATGCCAGTTTTGCCCCCAAAGTCCATTGTTGGGGATTGAATCAACACTACCATCAAATCCATTAAAGCAATATAAAGAATACTAGGGGCAATTAGAGTACACTAGAAGAGTACTTAAAGTACTAAAAGTATTCTAATAATTATACACTGCTCAAGTGTTGAGCCTCCTGTTCAAAACCAGCTTGCGTGTCAGCCAGTGCATTGTTCTACACCAGCAAGTCAAAAATTTCCAATAAATATGCCTGGTGTACAATTTACTGATTATACTTAGTAGACTAATTAGGTGGAAATTTGTCAGATCAGTTTTGTCTCCCTTCTTCTAAATTGGCATTGTAATTGACCAACTCTAATGCCTTGGAGATCTGTAGGAAGTGATCAGTAGGAGTAAATAAAGATTTTAGTATAGGAGCCCACCTTTCAGAATTTACCTGATGTAATTCAGCTGGAAACAAATCTACCTTGGCTTTTTTTGCCATTTTTCAATTGCAGAACACATCTGGAGTGTTCAGGAGGAGACTAAATTCAAGAAAGTTGGAATCACTTGCATGTTCACTAAATAAGACATACAAACTCTCAACCTATACCTTTGCTGGTATTGTTCTATCCAAACCAGAAATAGCTTTTGGGGGATTAAAAATCCAATATACAGCACAAATCTTGTCCTTGACCATTTCAGTTAGTTATTTTAACTGTCCAGTTGAATCTCCAGATTCATTCTTTTTAGCAACACCATATGAGATTTTTTTCCCCATTTCAAATAAATGAAATGTAGGCCTTATATATTTTGTATTAATTCAGCCCTGATATCAAGATATTCTCAGTTAAATCAAAACTTAGATTTAAACTTAGTTCCAGAATTCCTAATTGGTGTTTGGGCTATGAGTCTGTCCTGAATAATATTCATTTGTTTATTCATAGTATACTTCTCAACAAAAACATCCTGTCATAGTAGTGAGAAGCTATAAGTGGGCTTTTTAAAATGCTACAATAAATTGCTCCAATTAATTAAAATTGAAGACAGAATATAATTGATTCTATAAAAGTAGACTTGCTATAATATAGAAAATACCTTTCCATCCAGCCTTATTTCTCTATTTGCTTCACTACGATCAAGCCTAGAACTCCTTCATACATGAGGCACCGCTGGCAGTATTTTTCCCAAACATAAATTTTGAAAGGATGTGACATCTAGCAAAACAATATCTGCTTTATAATTTATTATTTACATCAGTTTATGAATTGATTTTAAAACCCTTGCCCTTTATCCATTTATTTTAAAGATAGGAATGGTAGAATGGAGAAAGAAAAATTTAATATAAAAGCAAGGAAGGGGAAAGGATGAGGATTATTGAATAAAGGAATGAACTAATCATTTCCCAGAAAGTCCAGTAGCAAATCTTGATTTTTTACTTAGGGAAAGCAGAGATTTAAAGTTTGTTGGTGGAACCAAGGATACATTTTTGCTGTAAAAAAAGTATTACTTTTGAATTATTATCAATACAAGGGAAGGGGCATTAGTAAACTTGTGTCACTGAGTTGGGAAAGTAAAATGGCTTGATTGTTCTGATAAAAGTTGGCTGAAATTGCTTATTACTGTCCTTTAAGTGAATAACGAAGCCATTGCACACTGGAAAGAAGTCACTACAGGTAATCCTCAACTTATGACCAGAATTGAACCCAACATTTCTGTTGCTAAGCAAGACAGTTGTTAAGTGAATTTTGTCTCATTTTTACATCCTTTTCTGCCACAGTTATTAAATGAATAACTGCAGTTGTTAAGTTAGTAACATGGTTGTTAAGTGAATCTGAATCTGAACTTTGCTTGTCAGAAGATCACAAAATTTCCTGACAGTTAGAACAATTAACCAGTGGAACAACCTGCCTCCAGAAGCGGTGAATGCTCCAACACTGGAAGTTTTTAAAAAGAGACTGGACAGCCATTTGTCTGAAATGGTATAGGGTTTCCTGCCTGAGCAGGGGGTTGGACTAGATGACCTCCAAGGTCCCTTCCAACGTTGTTGTTTGATGTTGTTGTTGTTGTTGTTGTTGTTGTTATTATTATTATTATTATTATTATTATTATTATTATTATTATTACTCCTCAAGTCAAACAGAAAGAAAGTCAGGATGGATTAAAACATTTGCTTTAAAAATCTCCCTTGATCTGTTCTCAATTTGAAAAGGTTCAAGTTTTAGGACTCTTGAAAATTTGTCCATCAAACCTAAACCTTAAATAAGTTAAAAAATATGATCTTGTGTCATTAGCTTCTCTTTTGCCTTGATGTCCTTTTCTTAAGGAGATGAAGTTCAAGGGATTGTAGATAACTGCTGCCTTATCTTCCTGAGAAGTTGTAACCCTCTGCAAATATGGCATTCTGACATAAGTATCCTTTTTTTCTTTTGGATGCTATGAATAGTTTTAAAGATAAACCCCACTGGATTCTTTAAAGTTATCCATAAAGGCAAAAGGATGTGTACTGTATCTTCAGAAGGCTTCCCCGGAAAGATACTTCAGAATCACACTTTAACCTCAAGTGATTGAGGGCTCAAGTATTCAAGTGATTGAAGGCTGCAAAAAAATTTCAATATTGTGAAAATTATCTAATATTTCTCTGTGTGGATCTTGTGATTGAGAAGGTCGCTTTAAAAGGATGATGTGCTTGTTCAGGATCCTGCTTCATGATCTAAAGGCTTAGGATGGATTTTACTAAACCTGCACATATGCTCATATATCACCACTTCTCATATTCAGCCATTTTCCAGTCTTATGGATTAGACTGCAGTTTTGATTTTGCAGATTTTCTATTTAAGATGTAAGTTATTTGTTGAAACTCAAGTACTTTGGCCACCTAATGAGAAGGAAGGACTCACTGGAGAAGAGCCTAATGCTGGGAAAGATTGAGGGCAATAGAAGAAGGGGACGACAGAGAATGAGGTGGCTGGATGGAGTCACTGAAGCAGTAGGCATGAGCTTAAATGGACTCCATGGTAGAGGACAGGAAGGCCTGGAGGAACATTGTCCCTGGGGTCTGTATTTCATTATCTTAACACAAATATTAAACTCATTGTAGGTTTTTGGTATATTGGTTCATTTCAAGGATAGTGTGGTCAATTTTGATAGATAAAGTGCTATAGATCAATTTTTCTGTAACTGAATATTCAAAAACAACATTTATAAGATTTCAACTATCGAAGCTCTCATTGTCTGTGCAAATTAAAAATTTTACAGTATTTATATTTTCCACCTCTTCAGTCTCTATGATTGAAAAAAATCATAGGTTTCTTTTCTTTCTTTTTGTGGGGGGAAGGGGGGAATCTTGCTTGATGTAGTCTTTTCTTTTCTCCCGGACATTTATTGATTTTATTTTATTGGTTTTCTAATTTGTTCTCACCCTTTGCATTGAAATACATTAATTATTTTATCATTTTTTTGCAACTTGCCCAGATTGTGGTCTCCAAGTGGCATGCAACAAAGTAAAATATAGAATAAAAGCACTAATAAAGATAAAATACAATAATAGAAATCCCCCAACTGGTTCCAGAAATATTCAATCCTGGTTAAAAGCACCATGAAAAAGTGTTGTTTCAACAGTTTCATGAATGTCAGGACAGGAGGTGCAACTCAAACCTCCAGGGGCCTGGAGTTCCAAAGCAGAGGGTCTGCATCAGAGAAGGTCTATCCCAGGTCCATGTTCCTTGAACCTCAGATAAAAGATGTGGAGGAATGTAGTACAGAGTCTCAGGAGAGAGAGGGTCTTTTTCAAGGAGCAAAGAGGCAAATCAGCTTGGAATCTTTGGTACACAGGAAGAGAACCAGGGCAGATTCTCCTTAATCTTTCACCGGGGTATCTAATGGTTATGCAAATTAATGGTTTAGTCTGGCAACATTCCCATCTATAGGCAAACAGTAATAAAGAAACTACTCTGAAATAACTCCTTGTGTCAGTCTCAATTCCTTCTGCCTGACAAATGGGGAGTTTCTCATTTCTTACCAGGTAGGAACATTCAACATTGGTGATGTGCTGCCTGATATAATCCAGTCCTTCACTCTATAGTGCTTTGAGGATTATGACCAGCATTTTGAATGGAGAGAGAGCAACAGATATTGATTACACTGAGTCCAGAAACCATTGTTAACCAGGGCAGTGACTTGAATAGTGGTGTGATTCTTCCCTAACAGGATTGTCCTGTCAACAATTCCATTGCTACATTTTGGACCAGCTGCTTTTTCTGGGTTGTTTCCAAAGGGGATCCTGAATAGAGCTTGGTATCTCCAGCCCAACTGAGTGCTGATCAAAACATGAATTATTACAAGCAAGGTATCATGTTACAGCTAGGTTCATAACTGGCACATAAAATGAACCTGGGAAAGGCTACTCTGCACTTGACCTCAACTTAAGCAATAGTCATAAGTCAAGAAAGCCCACCAGATCACAAATCAATCTTTTCAGAAGTAGCAACAGAGTTCAGAGTTCCATACTTGAAGCTCCTGGATGTTGAAAATTTTGGTCTTAGAAGATTCAGTTTCATCTTATTTTATCCTACTCATGTCATAGCCTGGGACTCCAAGGAAAATGCTCCAGCTGAACCCGTGGTGTGTCAGTTTCAAGGGACGCTAAGCCAGGAATCATCTGAGGCTGATCAAATATAGGCACTATCAGAACGGATCAGACCAGAACAGTCAGATTATGAGACATGACCACAAAGCCATTGAACTAAATGAGTAGAGAAGAGAACAGAAGATGCTCACTAAGACTCCTTGCCCAGCAGGGAATGGTTAAAGACAGCTGGCTGGAGCCTGATTAAAGAGGAAGTCCTGACTCATGCTTCTGATTCATACAACTGAGTGTCATTTACTTACTAATGACATGTCATCCCAAATCACTGGATGACTTTTTCCAAGAACTTCATACTGGTGTTAAATAACATAGTAGAAGGCACCAAACTCAGTGATATTTTCCACAAACTTGAAGTCAAAGGTTCAGGTTCAGTCAAACATGGTTTTGAGTGTGGCCCTCCATGATTGTACACTGGAATTTCCCACTCAGGAAAGAGTAGGACCACTGAGCACTGTGTCCCAGACCCCTAGCCTTGCTAACATCGGTCTTATCAGCCACCTACGGACACATTGTTGATGGCCCATAATCCATAAGATGTCAAGGTCCTCATCGAATTCGATGGACGAACAATAAGTAAGATAAACCAAGGCTATGATACCAATTACCACTGTGTAATCTAATAGCACGAAGAGGGGCATAGTCCCCCACCAAAGTTCTGATAAAGGCCATCCACTAGGGCCACTGATGTTATTTCCATTTCATAACCACATTTTGTCTAGGGTCATCAGTGGCTGAGATGTCACCACTTTCTCAATTATCTTGTTTCAAAATTGAAGGGTTTTTTTTTCTTTCTCCCTTTTTTCTATTTCCAAGTCTTTTTCTGTTTTCTTATTCACTCTTCTTTCTTATTTTCTTTGTTTTCTAATGTTTCTCTTATCTTGTTAAAAACCCTTCAGTAAGAAATCAAAGATCAAAAGAGAAGGTTTGAGATTGAACAAAAGCTGTTAAATCGCTCTGAGGAAGCGCTTCTTCAAGAAATGGCATATAATCACTTGTTTTAAAATATGTGGGATAACTTCCTCTCTCAAAGAAGTGTTAACAGTTTCCCATATCTAGCTGCTGATCCCCCCCAATTGCTCTAATATATCTTTAAATCATGCTTTAATTTTTTCAATCTATCATTCTTGTTAATCATAAAATTGTAAACAGAGCAGGACAAAAATAATGTATTAAATAAGTATTATACACAGCAGCTCTTCAGGATCTGGTAAAGGTTTTGGGTCTTTGAGGTGCCTAGGATTAACATAGGACATTTTCAAGGCAAGCACTCCAACACTATGAGCAAATCCACACAACGTCCTTGCCCTGACATAGGAATGGCCAAATAACCATTTCCTGACCACATCTCTGCATTCTTTCATCTTCATGTCTTCTTCAGTTAAGGCATTCCAAAGATGGCTTTTAGTGCTATGCTTTGGAGTGGTGTTTTCCTTGTAAGCAAAATAGGACACATTAATGTGCATTGGGATGGCAATTTGAAGAAAAGTGCCACTAGCTGGCAATCTTGTAGCTTCAAATGGTTTTGCTGGTTTCCTATAGGATTACTTCATTCAGTTTGGTTGCTAATCTCTTAACATACCTCTCAGTCCTCTAAAGTAGGGCTTTTCAACCGGTGGTACACGTACCACAGGTGGTACATTGGCAGCTGGCAGGTGGTACGCATATGACGGGTTGAAAAGCACTGTAAAAAAAAGTGTAAAAAAAGTGTAAAAGTGGATGAGGTGAAGCAGCAGCAGCATCACACAAGCCTGTGGGAGATTCAGCTGGAGCTGCCTGGGGTCTGCTGAGAGCCCAAGATTGGGGGTGGCCTTGGGGGTGGCAGACAGCCGCATGCAGTCTTAGGGCAGATATTCAGCTGGAGCTGCGTAAGGTTTGGCTGGGTTCTTCTGAGAGCCCAGGATTGGTGCACGCAGCTCCAGCTGATTGGTGGCAGCCTTGGGGGTGGCAGGCAGCCCCACGCAGTCTTAGGGTGGAAATTCAGCTGGAGCTGCCTGTGGTTTGCCCAGCGCTGATTCTGGCACTTCTGCTGAGCCCCACAGAAGCACCAATCAGTTGGAGCCTGGCGCTTCTGCTGAGCCACACAGAAGCACCAATCAGCTGGAGCCGAGCGCTGATCCTGGCGCTTCTGCTGAGCCCCGCAGAAGCACCAATCAGTTGGAGCCTGGCACTGATCCTGGCGCTTCTGCTGAGCCTCACAGAATCGCTGATCAGTCAGAGCCTGGCGCTGATCCTGGTGCTTCTGCTGAGCTCTGACACCCCTGCAGAAGCACCAATCAGCTGTCAGGGCTCAGCAGAAGCACCAGGATCAGTGCAGGCAGGCAGGCAGGCAGGCAGGCAGGCAGGCAGGCAGGCAGGAAGGAAGGAAGGAAGGAAGGAAGCTAGGAAGGAAGCTAGGAAGGAGATGGGAATGAGAAGGAGGGAGGGAGGGAGGGAGGGAGGGAAAAAGGAAGAAAAGAGATGAGAATGAGAGGCAGGGAAATGAGGGGAGGAAGGAAGAAAGGAGATAGCAATGAGAAGGAAGGAAAGAAGGAGGGGAGGAAGGAAAGAGATGGGAATGAGAAGGAGGAAGGCAGGGAGGGAGGGAAAAAGGAAGGAAGGAACCCCCTCCCCCCGATGGTAACCACAATGCTAATGCGGCTCTCAATGAAATTGACTTTGACACCCCTGGTATAAAAGGTTGTTAAGTGAATCTGATTTCCCCAATGATTTTGCTTATCAAAAGGTTGCAAAAGGGGATCACATGACCTTGAGACACTGCAGCCATCATAAATATGAATCAGTTGCCAAGCATCCAAATGTAAATCACACGACCCTGGGAATGCTGAAACGGTCATAAGTGTGAAAAATGGTCATATGTCACTTTTTTCAGTGCCGTTGTAAC
This sequence comes from Bothrops alternatus, assembly GCA_034064705.1. Classification (NCBI taxonomy): domain Eukaryota; kingdom Metazoa; phylum Chordata; class Lepidosauria; order Squamata; family Viperidae; genus Bothrops; species Bothrops alternatus. The sequence continues at coordinate 4,006,062 of JARGCV010000025.1, forward strand.
TTCAAACAGTCACTAAGCGAATTGTTGTAAGTCGAGGACTACCTGTACTTTATCACTTTTTTCCTTTTTTCTTTTTTTTTTGGTCATCAGGTTTTTGACACCTTGCTAGGCAACTGGTGGTACTCGGATATTGCCATATCCTAAAAGTGGTACAATGGGTGAAAAGGTTGAAAAGCCCTTGATCTAGAGAAGCAAGTCTAACATAGATCTGACTTCTGAACTAATTCCATAGTACGTTGGAGATATTATTTAACCTCTATTGTGGGATGGAAGAAACAGGAATACAGTATGTAGGGCTTTGATGAAAGCTTTCTTGGAGGAGGTCAAGAAGGAATTTGTTCCATTGATTTTTTATTTTTTATTTATTTTTTACTTATATGCCGCCCTTCTCCCCAGACTCTGGTTGAATCTTGGGGAAGTTGGAGAAAATAGTCCACTATTTTCTATTGAGGCTTCTGGCAAACATTATGGACCAGGGCCATAAAGATGCCCAAACGCATGCACAGACACATGCTTGCAGAAAAGTACTAAAAGCAGCTGTTCTTCATTATGTTATATATCTTCTAATGTTTTACATTTTCTCCTTTATTTTATTGTCCCTTAAAACTATGTAGGGTGGCTTTGATTTTTCTCAGTGAAGTACCTCACTATGCAGAGGCAATCTGTTTGTTTAAGTAGGAAAGTGATATAATTTTATAGGATGCTTGTGCCAGAATTTATTCTCCTACATGGAGCAAAGAGGTGCCTCTATTTGGTTTGACCAGCATTTGAAGCAAGACAGTGGCTTTGCTCTTAGAAGCAAGGATGCCATGTGGTTTTACACAGCAGCTTCAAGAAAATCCTTCTCTTGAGACTTCATAAAAAAGATGCACCCACTGAAAAATCTGCACAGCCTTACTTTGCACATCCTGTATCTGCTGTTGACTAAAAATTCATGTTCATATTTTTCAAGTACTTCATTTTTTATATCTTGGGAACAGCAGAAACATTCAAACAATTCTAAGTGCAAAGAATTTTGGTATGTGTGTGTGTGGAAGAACTGTTGTGAAAGAGGCAAGTTCAACAAATTCAACATGAAATATATAACTTGTAACCCTAACAAGGCAGCTACAAAAAAAAGGGGGGCTGAAGAAATAGTGGTTCCAGAAAGAGTTCAGCAACAAGAGTCTAGAAACAGCAGTAGTAGACAAGGCCAGAGAGAGGAGCAATGGTCTCATGGAAGGCAAGCAGACTGCAAATACAGCAACTGAAGCAATGGGAAAAATCAGCAGATGAACAATGATAACACTAAATAGCAGCTTCAGAGGATCAGTTGCAAGTGTGTTAGTCACCATAAATCAGCAGCTAATGAGGTATTAGCAACAGGTGATCGTTTGCCCACAGATTATTTAGATACCACAGTGAAATCTCTAAGTCACAGGTGTCAAACTCACCACATGACGTGACGTGTCGTGATGTATCGTGACTTTTTTTTTTTGCATTGCCGGAGCTGGGGGTGGGCGTGGCCTCCATATGATGCAACCGGCAGTTTGACACCCCTGCTCTAAATGTTTTATAATAAACATTTAAATAAAGTAATAAAATAAAATAATCTGAATTGCACAGATAAGAAGCATTATTAAGCAATAATAAACATTGGCAGCTTAAAATAGTCACAAAAACACTATAAAATATTACTGAAATGATATCATGGTGGATTACAGGGAGGTGTCTCTTGGGCATCTCCAGTGAAGAGAAACTTTAAAGTACAAACCAGCACATTATTTGATCCAGAATTGGGCTGGATGAGCACACTCACTCAGAGTTTGTCACCAAAGCACACTAAGCCATCCTGAAAGGATTCCTCATCTAGCACACATTATAATTCGCACAAGATGATATCTCTCCCGTTGGGATACTTTCATCCCATATTAAAAAAAAACACTGGAAAAAAAATACTGAAAACCTGCCAAGGCAAAGGTGACCCAAGCTATAGTATTGCTATACAGTACTGGTAAAATCACAACTGATGCCATCAAAAGATCTTGATCTTCTAGTAGCAGATGAATGCAGAAGCACCAGAATATAGTTATAAAGATCCAGTAGCAGGTTTGTGTTTTTTTGCTGTTTTTATTTCTAGCTTCTTTCTTAACACTCTAGCTCAGCGGTTCTCAATCTGTGGGTCGCGACCCTTTTGGGGGTCGCACAAGCCTTTCACAGGGGTCACATAAGTCCATCGAAAAACACATATTTCCGGTGGTCTTAGGCAGGGCTTGTCAACCGCTTTCTCTCCCTCCCCCCCTCTGCTCCACCTCACTTGTTTGTGGAAAATATGCTGCTTGGCGGCAGTCTGCACGACTCTACCAAATGTGCCCTGCAGGGGGCGCGTGAAGAGTGCAGGCGCAGAGGAAGGCCCCGCCCTCCCCAGAGACTCATTATGCAGCAACCGGATTGACTTCTTCTCGTGCACACAGGTTAGCGAAGAGGAGGCCACCGCAGCACCCAACTCCTGCTCCCGTCAGCTGGCGACCCCTGAACTTGTGCTTGTCAGCCGGGAGGTCTGGTGACGGCTGCTGGTCTGCTTTGCCACCCCGCCCGTCCTCGTCTCCTCCTCCGCCCATTCATGTTGAGCCCACTAGGGCTGGACAGGGAGAGAGGGAGGGAAGGAGGAAGGGACTCCTCCTCCTCTCCTAAGCTTCAAAGCACGGTCGGCTTCCCAAGGGTGCCACAATCCTCATGAAAGTGGGGGAGAGAAGCAAAGGGGGTGAGAAAGCTCATGGTGGGCTTGAAGGAGCACCTGTCAGCATTGGTGATGAGAAATTCCCCACAAACCCAGGGAAGGGGTGGAGAAAAGGAGCCCCCTTTGGGAGGAAACTGCCACCTTCTTCTCCTTGGCTTTGCACTCTTCTGTTCCTCGGCAGCCGGGCTGCCAAGCCTCTGCTGGCTGGAACTTCCTTTCCTTCCCTCCCTCTTGGTCTTTTCCTCCTTCCCTCCCTCTCCCATTGTCCCTTCCTTCCTTCCTTCCTTCCTTCCTTTCCTTCGCCTCCCTCTTTGTCCCTCCTTCTCTCCCTCTCCCCCTTGTCCCTTCCTTTCGCCTCCCTCTTTGTCCCTCTTCCCTCCCTCTTTCCCCTTGTCCCTTCTGTCCTTCATTCCTTCCCTCTTGTCCAGGATCAGGGCAAGCCTCTACAGCTGATCCACGCTTCTGCAGCTGTAGCTGCTCTCCTTGGCTCCTGCCCAGCAAACTTGCTCGAGCTTTGCTAGAAAACATGCCGCTTGATAATTTAGGAGAAGTACGAATCAGCTGTAGCCCAGCGCTGATCCTGGAGCTTCTGCTAACTTAGCAAGCGGCATGTCTTTTGGCGAAGCTGAGCAAGTGAGCTGGGTGGAGCTCTCCTCTGTCTCTGCCTGTGCACAGGCAGGTTTGCCGGCAGCAAAGCCCCCAGCCACGCTGGCAGCCTATCCCCCTCCCCTTGTCCCTTCCTGGGTACAGAGGGGGGGAGGAAGGAAGGGACGAAGAGGGAGGGAAGTAAGGAACAATGAGAGAGGGAAGGAAGGAAGGGACAAAGAGGGAAGGAAGGAAGGAAGGAAGGAAAAGACAATGGGAGAGAGGGAAGGAAGGAGGAAGAGACTAAGAAGAAGATGAAGGAAAGGAAGGAAAGAAGGAAGGAAAGGACAATGGGAGAGAGGGAGGGAAAGAGGAAGAAACTAAGGGAGGGGAAGAAAAGGAAGGAAAGAAGGAAAGGACAGTGGAAGAGGGAGGGAAGGAGGAAGAGACTAAGGAAGGTGAAGGAAAGGAAGAAAAGAAGGAAGGAAGGGACAAGGGGAGGGAAAGAAGGCAGGCAGGCACCCACCCCGGTCCCATCCCAGAGACCCACAGATTGGCACTCTGCAACCTGAGTGATCAGCTGGCAATGCCCCCTGGCCATTGATCACATGACCCTGGGACACTGTGAATGTCATAAGTATGAATCAGTTGTCAAGCATCCGAATGTAAATCACATGACCCTGGGGATGCTGCAACAATCATAAGTGTGAAAAATGATCATAATTCACTTTTTCAGTGCTGTTGTAACTTCTAACAGTCACTAAGCAAATTGTTCTAAGTCTACCTATACTTTCCCATTTTTCCCTCTTTTTTTGGTCAAGTTTTTGATACCCCTCCTGGCCAGCTGGATGGGGGGTTGGGGGTCACCACAACATGAGGAACTGTATTAAAGGGTCACGGCATTAGGAAGGTTGAGAACCACTGCTCTAGCTCATCAAATTAATTGCACATGGTGTAACTCATTCATAACCCATTTTCTCACTATACAAAATATACAACTTAAACACAGGTAACTATCCACTAATTCAGTGAATGCATTAAAATAATAATAATAAGGCAGCCACAGTCTTACCTGAATGAAAAAGGGGATCAAGCATACATTTTACTTGGTCTCTTCTAGAACATAGAATAATAGAGTTGAAAGGGACCTTGGAGGTCTTCTTGTCCAACCCTCTGCTCAAGCATGAGACCCTTTACTTTTTCAGATAAATGTAATCCCAGATTTTAAATGACATTTTAAGGCTTTAGCCACCTTATTAGGAATAAAGTGTCATGAGAAACCACGAAAGCAAGCTATGTTCTTGCTGACTTTTGATCTGATGTGGCTGTTATATTTCTCTGACCATTTGAGCCATCTCTGTCCCAGTTCCATCTAGTTTCTCTCAATCTAGTACTGCCGCTTTTCTTCCTGCCTGATTGCTCCAGCACTGCCTGATCACTACCACCATACCACACCTTCCCATCTTCTTTTTTACCACAGCACAGAGTAGGGTTTAAGTAGCCCCACTGGCTCCTCTCCCATTTTCTGCAATCTTTTCCAGCTTGCCATAACCACTTTTTTCCATGTTTCCCTCCCAATACCCCAGGGAAACTTAAGAGATCTAGTAATACTTTGCAGGGGTGTTTGGAAATCTTTTCCTAGCATCCTTCAAATGGCTTCCCCATCATAAAATAACATTGCAAAATCCCAGAAGCATATAAAAGTGGAAACAAGCCACAAGCATTTGTGAGCTGAATGACACCAGGAAAGCATTACCTTAAGGCACCTGAACTTGAGTACACACATGTTAATATGATTACAGATCTTCAGTCATGTCCTAAGCCAGGGGTGTCAAACTGCCGGCCCGCAGGCCAGTTTCATCATACTGAAGCTGCGCCCAACCATAGCTGGCAATGCAAAAAGAGTCACGATATGTCGCGACACGTCACGTGACTTAGTGAGTTTGACACCTATGTCCTAAGCAGTAGCTCCATCTTGTAGTACTTAAATATGAATAGGAAATATTAATATAATATAATAACATAATAGAAAAATAATTTTCTATTCAAAAGTAAAACAATGCTTTTGTTTGCTGGTTTTAGATTTTAAAAAGTTTATCTAAATTAAATGAAAATTATTTTCTTGTTTTTCTTGAGCTACAGATTTCTCATTTATTTTTTTATTTTTAGAAATGTGTAAGGTAGTCTGGACGATATATTATAAAAACAGTCATATAGTAGAATTTAAAAAAAGAACAAAAACACCCATCAAAACACTGGAAGGAAAACTACTATGTAAAAAAAAAACAACCATATAGAATTCACCATGACTCTAAACCTGGGGAAAGAGCCAGATTTTCAGAGCTGTTCTGAACATGGCATGGGTAAGTGCCAGAGACATCTCAAGGGATAATAGTGTTCCAGGAGGCAGGTGCAGTGACAAAGAATAGAGTTACATTATCTTGTTTGCAGGACTGTAGAAGGCCTTCATTGTTTTTCCATTACTAAATTGGGTAATCTCAAACCCAAAATGGTTTTTTTTTATTTTATAATAAGCTTACATTCTTCCAAAGAGAAAGGGTTTTTTTTTTGTCTAGACAATGTGTAAGTGACATATGAGGAAAAATGGCACCAATTGCAATGATTAATTACTAATGTTGATGTAAGTAGATTGCTTCTAGTCTGGTTAGACTTCTTGGACTATAAGGTCTTCTGCATGATCAACTATGGTATTCTTCTGAACCACTTGCAAGAGTTGGAAGCACTGGAATACAATGGTTTCTCTTCTTCCTTAGTAGTAATTCTATTTGGTGATTTTAGGATTAGAAAGATCAACTTGGTAGAGTACTATAAAGTGTGTCATCTATTCATCTTTGTTGTTTAACATCTAAAATAAAGGCACTTAGAGAGATCACCCATTGCTAAAGAGGGTGGTATCATCAAGACACTAGTGAGATGAAACAAGCAGAAATTGAATCCAAGCAAGACGGAGTTACTTTTGCTCATCAAAATTCTTGGTCAACCACACCACAAGTTTTTGGATATGATTCAAAGTGCTGATGTTGACCTATAACACCATATATGGTTTGACAGAAGATGTCTACAGGACCACCTTCTCCAAATAGAATCAGCCCACCTGGTATGTGCATTCTGGGGAAAACTTTTGGGTGTATCCATTTTCTTGAAGTGTAATGCTGAGACTAGGAAATATTGCTTTTTATTACTTTATGGAATAGTATTTCCTTAGAAGTGAGGTTGCAGTCATCTGTTATAATATTCCACAAGATAGTTAAGATAGAGCTCTTTCAAGAAATATTGACTAACTAGCACATTGATATCATCTTTTATTATTATTGGTTTAATTATTTTTCTGTTACTATTATGATTGTCTGTTTTTACCATGTTTTATTATTACTAAATAATTACTGTGGCTGTTTTAGTTGTTTTATTGTTGGTTACAGTGGATGTTTTAATTGCCATCTCATAATTGTACAATATCAAGACAGATTTGGCAGTCTATATATGAAATCAATCAATCAATCAATCAGTGGCTCGTTATAGTCTGCTAAAAGTGTAGACCTCAAAATTTGCTGAGGAATCAGACATGCACCTCGTACTTGCGTTCCTGGAATTCTGTCACCTGGACGATGACGGACGGTGTGATAGTAAGTCCGTTTGCAGTGTGGACTGACCACAGAAACCTTTACCTCCCCATCTCTCTTTACCTTCCAGGTGGAGACATGGTAGAGGGGGCTGCATGTCAAGCCCCAGGGGCTTGCCATTCACCGGTGGGGGGTGTGACCCGGAGCACAGCTGACCACCGCTGCATGCCACCCCAACACCGAACACCACCCCGCCCTGGCTGGCGCCTGCAAGGGCCAAGCCTCACCACCACCTCGCTGAGCAGCTGGGCGCCAGAAGCTGATGGGGCATCGCTGAGTCTGGCCAGCACGGAGAACGCCATTGTGACACTCACACCCAGCCATGGAGGGGGCCGAGCACTGCCGAGCCTCCGGGGACATGACTGCTGAATGCCGAACGCGACGGGCAGGGGCCAGAACGCAAAACGCCAGCTGAGCAGTGGGGCCAGGCGCTGCTGAGTGCAGAGCACAGCACAAACCTGCTACTAACTGAGGAAAAGCTGGCAAGGAGCCACAGAGGTCTGGAGGGGCCTGAAGACAGCAGGAGCAGCGCGCCGGCAGACGGTTCCATCTTGGGCAAACAGACAGAGGGACAGGAGGGGCTGGACTGGGAGAAGGGCAGGGCCGGACACACGGGGCTTTTAAGACAACTGGGTGGATGGTGGTTAGCAGCTGGGGGGTGGGGTTTTGGGCATGGCACCGTTATATGAAGCACTGGGAGCAAACCACTCCCAGTGCTGACTTTGTTTGTTAAGGAATAAAACCCTTACATGCACCTCATACCTGCATTCCTGGAATTCTTTCACCTGGACGACGACGGACGGCGTGATAATAATCTTGAAAAATGGTTAAATATTGGTAATTAAATGTTCTATTATTCATTTATTAATTACTACAGTCCAGCCATCCACTGTTTTGCACAAGTATTTTTAGCAGCTTTTTACTTTCAAGGTGTAGTAGAGAATTATGGAGAAAATTTTAACCAAAGTTTAGATCTTTTATTATATGAAAATATGATGTATCTTGCTTGGGCTTACAGTCTTACAAGAAACACTGTTTTGCTTTAGTGTCATTTTTAAACAGCAGAACTCTTCCATCTCTGACCCATTTTTACCATCACCCCTCACTTTTTTTTAGATTTTGAAGGAGAAATAATGTTCTACAAGAAACTGATAGCTAACCTCAGACAGTAACAGATAGAAAAAGATGGTATCAGATCCACAAGTGATGCCAGACAGGAAATTGTAGTCAACTATTAACTGCCAGTGGCAGAAAGAAGCATAACTAAAATGTGGATAGAGACAGGCAGTTGTAGTGATATGTACATGCAAGTGGAAAAGATAATGAATGTGTCAAAGGAATAATATCTGAATATACAGAGAAATGTAGGTAAAGACCCAATAAAAAGATTGGGTTGAAATGTGTCATATCCAAATGGTGTTAAAAAGAAATGTATCCACTCCCTCCCCCCCAAACAAAACAAAATCAACACTCTTCCATTTATATGCAACACAATCTATACGGAACTACATAAAGTTTTTGTATTCACTAAATTGGAATGTAATCTCCTTTATGTAGTACAGTACATTATTATTATAGCCAGAAGCTCCCCAGATAAGCTTTTGCAAACAATAATATGAAATTGGTAAATTATTGACTTGTTCATTGCAGGGCATGCTATATAAACAAGGTAAGAATCAGATTACTGTCAATCACCAGGTGACAAAAGCTAACACAAATATGTAGTTTGTTGAATTCTATATATAGCTGAGCAAAATTTTGTCCTATTAAACATGACAAAATCATTCTGGTCTAAATAGCTTGGAAATTCCAGAAATTAGGTGAATTTTACTTTGTATGGCACTCTTTGTAATAGGTATAGGATAACAAAATGCACACAACTTTCTTTACCAATCACGAACCACTAGAACAATGTCGTCTTTCTATGAGATATTTCTAAATCTGCCTTATAATATTGCATATTCTCCTGTATTTTAGGAGAGGATCTATCACTTAGCTTCCCTCCTGAGATAGATTTATTCCATTATTTCACAGTCTAATTTCTGTTAGTGCAGGCATTGTATCTGCTATTTCAGGCAAGCACCAGTTATGCATCTTTTTATAGATATGGAGCCAGTTGAGAACCACAGATAGATTTAACACATATTATCAGTCCAACACTGTGAGTCCTGAATAACAATGTCTTCCCATCATAACTGAATACTCTTTTTACAACTGATGGTGAATTCACTCAAAATTAAATCATGTACTGATAAATTCCAAATTTCTGCTATGTAATTCAACATTTCATTGATATTTTTTAAACAAAAAGAACCTGAGAAGTGTCAAGTTCTCCAGAATTCCTCAGAGAAAAGATATTTTAAAATTTTTTGGAAAGAACAAAAGAACAGAAGAAAACTTATATAGATGAAGGTGAACCCATATACTGTATACCGTTCCCCAACACTTTATTTGCAGCCCATAAAACTCAAACAGAGAAATGAATGAAATGAAATTAGAACTATTCTTTATTGTTTTTACTTGGGAAGTTTGGAGTTTTTAAGAAGCAAAACCGATATCTTAAACTTTGTCAAAATGTACCGTATATCCCACATAGTACTTCTTTAATCACCCAGTAAACAGATGTAAAATATTCATCCCTGCTCCTGTCCATTTATTTCACAAAACTAACCATGCCCCATGAATTAGAAAATGTGCAATCTCAAGAAAAGAAAAAAAAAGTTGTCCATCTGGGGAAAATCAGTTTTCAGATGAATGGGACTGTTTAATAGACAAATTGAGACATAAAGAATACAGCCTTGCAGCTCACAGGGCTTGTAGTTTTATCAGAACCCTCTCATAGCAAACACCTGAATTTCAAGAAGCTAATATTTCTTTTAACTAAGACCATTGTTCTCTGTAGAAAATAGAAGGGCAGGAAGAAACCTGAGATCTATTATGTTATTACTCATGAATATGTGTGCATGCATCATTTTCCTCTGTGCTGCAAGTCTTAGACTATATCTCACTATTAATGGTCATCTTGAGCAGTTCCCCATCCCTCAGAAGCTCAGTAAGTCTAAATGCTATCAAGTCATGATTCTTTTCTGACAAACTACAGAAATTTCCAGATCACCAGCAACCTATCTAACATGGAAATGCAAACCCTTGCTAATAGTTGGAATGGATTCATGGTTACCACGGTAACCATCAAAGTAAGTCATTCCTGGCAAGGTGACCTCTGTGAATACTGAATTCACCCAAATGCTTTATAAAAGCACAGTTTAAAGGAGTGGGGAGGAAAAGTGGTTATCAGATCTGACTGCAATTATAGCTGCTAATCAGGAAGCAATCATCAGAATTCAATTCAAAAAAGCAGAAGTTCTTATGTTTTAGTATGAATTTTCAAAGCAACTCTCTTAGGAACAACAGCACTGAAAACATATCAGAATGTCATGACCAGATTTCTTGCATCCCAAAACAATCTTTAAAGTATACAGCTTTCTGAGGTGTTACAAGCGTCATAGAATTTCCATAGATTTCTATGTAAATTTATCCAATTTAGAAAGAGAAAAGGAGAGGAGATTGGTAACATTTGTTCATTTGCATTTCCGGATGCAATAGCTAGAACATTTGTTTGACCACATTAATCCTGAATGATACCAATCTTCCTACCATCCAGCTGATCAGATTGTCCAAATGGAAGGAACAATGCCTCATGGGTCTCTTTAAATGGTGCAGGCAAGAGTCAGCTTTTCAAATTATGAGGGACAGATCGGTCCTGCTGAGAACAGCTAGCTAGGTGTCCAAATTTCATTAACCTTCCCCTCAAAGACTTCCTTTGCCTTTTTAATAAGAAATGCAAATTGACCACCGCTTCACTGCCAGGCAGCCAGTGTGAGTGTGTCTGTCTCTGTGTTAATACTTTGCTTCCTCTGTTACCTTGTATAGCATCAAGCATTTGGTCTGGCACCTGCAGCTTTAAAGGCCTAGTCAATTCCCCCATGTCTTGCAATCCCTTTTCTCATTCACTGTAACTTCATCAAGAAGATATATAACAAGTTAATGTTCAAAACTCACATTTAATATTCCGGCCTTTAATATATACAGGATCACTGGACAGTGTAAAGGTATATTAGAAAGTTATGATACTTGGTTTGAAAAAAGATGAGGAGTGAAGGAAGTTAATGTAAGTAAAACCATAAAATGAATTTCATGCATCATTAATTCTGATAATTGATTTTATTGCATTGGAAAATTATGATAGCATTCTGCTAAAATACTTAACCTAATTTCGATTTTAGAATACTTTTCTTTGGCAAATCATTGTAAGCAATATTTTTAATCAGTAGAGTGGTGCTAATTTATGTTTCAGATGGTTAGAGAGAGCATCTAATAAAGGCAAGGTTTAGAAGAAGTTGATATTGAATTAAAAAAAACTTGGGAGGGGAGACTAGTAAATGCCAATAATCTCATTATTATAGTTACTATATAAAATAAGTCTAAGCTGTAACATTGACTATATTTTCTGAAGTGTAATATTTTCCCTGCCTAGAAAAGACTCTTTCTAGGAATTGTTTTAGTAGGTCAACGTCATCTACAGAAAAATATGGGTCACTGGGTAAAAACTTATATCCTCTGACCTAACTTTTATTAAGATAACTGAAAAGAATATGGAATTCCCTAGAGACCAGGCATATATTAGTTTACTAAGATTAAAGTGTGTTTATGTATGTGTTATGTGCATGCCATGTGTTAGTTGATTTCAGAAGTGATTTGCCACTTCCTACTTTCCGTTGGGGAGGGAGGGAGGGAGAGGGAGAGGGAGAGGGGGAGGGAGAGGGAGAGGGGGAGAGGGAGAGGGAGAGGGAGAGGGAGAGGGAGAGGGAGGGAGAGGGAGAGGGAGAGGGAGAGGGAGAGAGAGAGGGAGGGAGGGGGAGGGAGAGGGAGGGGGAGGGGGAGGGAGAGGGAGAGGGAGAGGGAGAGGGAGAGGGGGAGAGGGAGAGGGGGAGAGGGAGAGGGAGAGGGAGAGGGAGAGGGAGAGGGAGAGGGAGAGAGAGAGAGAGAGAGGGAGGGAGGGAGGGAGAGGGAGAGGGAGAGGGAGAGGGAGAGGGAGAGGGAGAGGGAGAGGGAGAGGGAGAGGGAGAGGGAGAGGGAGAGGGAGAGGGAGAGGGAGAGGGAGAGGGAGGGGGAGGGGGAGGGGGGGAGGGGGAGGGAGAGGGAGGGAGGGAGAGAGAGAGGGAGGGAGAGGGAGAGGGAGAGGGAGAGGGAGAGGGAGAGGGAGAGGGAGAGGGAGAGGGAGAGGGAGAGGGAGAGGGAGAGGGAGAGGGAGGGAGAGGGAGAGGGAGAGGGAGAGAGGGAGGGAGAGAGAGAGAGAGGGAGGGAGAGGGAGGGAGAGGGAGGGAGGGAGGGAGAGAGAGAGAGAGAGAGAGAGAGAGAGAGAGAGAGAGAGAGAGAGAGAGAGAGAGAGAGAGAGAGAGAGAGAGAGAGAGAGTTTTAATTTGGGACCACTTTGCTTAATGACCAAGCTGTCAGTCCCAATTGTGGATGTTAAACCTGCAAAAAAAAACTTTAAACTTTAACTATGGGTCCTATAGCAGACATTTTGTGAAGATTCATTCCTCTCTTTTTTCTATCCATTTTGCATGCAATGATTTTTTTTCTTCGGGATCTTCAATGGTATTTCATTTTTCCCCCATATATAGAATTCTGTAGCTATCTGTAGCTGTAGCTATCATTAACAGACCTCAAACCTGGAATTCATTGTCCAAGGGAAGAAATATGCTATTTCCAGGCATTACTGCATTAAGATGTGTGTGTGTGTTAAAGGGGGGTGGAGTTGTCAGCCTCCCAGATTCTCTACATCTGTGTTGGGATTATAACACCCAATGTTTTCAGCCAGGGTAAACAATGGAAACCAGCTATACAACACTTCAAACATTTCTGACAATCACCAGCTTGATCGGAGATTCCAGGCAAATCCACCTCCATATGTACAACTTGAACCACCAGAATATGGAAATATGCATAGATCAGATTGATTACATTTATTAAGTTCTATAATAATTCCTGTGTGCAATTCCTAGGACCTTTGAGCAACAAGGATAAGAAACAGAATTTGCTGGATATACTGAGAACCATTTTAAGTCAGATGGAAGAACAACCAGATCAAACAGGTTCCTGAGGAATCTAGCAGAGAACTTTTTCATCCAAAAGATAGAGGTGGGAACCAAATGATCAGCTTTACTGGATTATTATTTTTACTAACAGGGATGAAATGACAGAAGGAGTTGAAGTTGCTGTAACTTTGGGGGAGAAGCAATCATGTTATACTGGAATTTAATATAATGCTGGTACAAGTAATTGAACAAAACCAAACTAGTGTTTTAAACTTTAAGAGAGCTGACTTCAACAAACTTAGAGAGTGCTTAGGAAGGATTCCATAGATCACAACCAGATTAATTCCACTTTATTATAAAAGTGCACTGGCAGAATCTGTGTTAAATCTGAAAGTACAATTCTCTCTCTCTTCCCGCTCTCTTCAGAAAATTCTGAAGAAGCTGGTAGATGTGATATCAGAACCACTGAACAAAATCTTTCAAAGTTCCTGGAGCATTGAGGAAAAGAGCTGATGTGGTTCCAATCTTCAAAAAAAAGAATATATATATATATATATATATATATATATATATATATATATATATATATATATATATATATATATATATATATATATATATATATATATATATATATATATATATATATATATATATATATATATATATATATATATATATATATATATATATATATATATATATATATATATATATATATATATATATATATATATATATATATATATATATATATATATATATATATATATATATATATATATATATATATATATATATATATATATATATATATATATATATATATATCCAAGAAAGACCAATCAGCCTGACATCAATACCTGAGAAAATCCTGCAAAAGATATTAAAGCAGTAGATTTGTAAACACCTAGAAATAAGCAAAGCTATTACCAGAAGCCAATGTGGGTTTATTAAAACAGGTCGTGTCAGACTATTCTTACTGCTTTCTTTGACCATAGTGGCTACTACATTGGTGGATAAAGGAAGTGCTGCGGACATAGTTCACTTAGATTTCAGTAAGGCACTTGACAAAATTGACCATAGCCTACTTTTTGATAAAATAGAAAAAGTGTGTGATAGACAGATTTATAGGTCTTGAAGTGCAAAGTTCACTTATACATCCCACACCCCAGGTTGTAGAAATACATACTGTTTTGTCTTAGTCCAATGTGGAAAGAGAACACTGAGTTACACAAATGATGAAGCAGTACACAATTATTCTGAAATCAATCTCTATACTTCAGTGGAAAACAAGTGTGAGATGAATATGCTCTGAGTTTAAGTACCAGAGGATTATTGTCAGGATAGGATGAATGAACAAAGAATTGTCAATTGACACTATTACACTGATAACATTAATGTTTTCAACATGTTTTTTTTCAATGTCCCTGCATTGTGAGATCTCCTGTAGAAGCTCTGTTGTATTTATTTTCTCTTGATGAGGGAAAAAAGTGGTGATATATGCTGTATTAAAAATACATGTTGATTTGAAAATAAAAAACATATGTGAGCTATATAGAAAAAGTTTGATTGTATTAACACTCCATCAGTTCCCAAAAGAGTAATTGTTCCATCTCAAGCCCCTAAGCTGGAAAGTGTTACTCCCCCAAATTTCAGAAAATTTTTCAGTTCTTCCAGAATCAGGGGGAATTACAACATCAGGATTAAGATTGCCTAAAAGATGATAATAATATCCCATGTATAGTTTAGGTATTTCTGCAAGGCATGACTGTGGACAAATATAGATTTGTTTAATTTCTGTCTAGACATGTCTGCCTCCAGAGTTCCAGGATATAAATTCACCAGGATTAACCCTATTAAATGATTGGGGAATGATTGCCCACATACATTCCTCCCCAGCCAAACATTGACCTGAAAGATCAGGTTAAAAAAAAAAGGGTGAAGAGACTTGTGTTGTAAAACTATCATGATATATGAATCAAATTTGTTCAATGTTTATAGGTTACATGGTTTGGAGTTAAAATGATAACCATTACTGGTAATTGTAAAAGGCGGATGGAATAATCTTGAGGGACAGAGGAATTGCTGCAGCCAAGACAACACTCAGATAAAAGAAACCTGAGTCAGGCTAGAACTGTAACCTGAGAAAGCATCTCTGCAAAGTCTCTCCCTAATTCTCACAAAGATAAACAGAGGATGAAGGAAGCACATGTCGACTTGCAAGATTCTGTTATTGTAACCTTAGAAATAAAAGTAGTATTAGCATGCATGACTTTGGTTTCTGGTCTGTCTTGAAAGGCTGACAGTAATACTCATGCCTTTAAACTCTGGCAAAAAGTGTCTAAAAACAAATCTTAAACAGAATGGTAGTTTTATTACTAACTTTCTTTGGGATTGTTGTGTTAAGCCCTCTTGTACACCAATGCACAGCTTCTGTCTGGCACAGGGGACAATGAGTTCCAGGGAGTCTAGAAGGGAAGAATGGGTCCTGCTCTCCCCATGAATGAACTGCCTTTCACTGGTATAATCAAGTAGCACTGATTAAACTAAAACAAAAACTTGTCCCCAATGTGCTGTTATTGTTTGTAAGGCTTTAGTAAGCTGACAGATGAAGAGGTGATTTGTGTATTGTCACTCTATTATTAAAGATAACTCTTAAAGATATCTACTTTTTTTGTTGTAGGAATTAAAATTATCCAGTTCCTTTTATCTGTCTACCTTTTATATTTCCCCTGAATATTGTATATTTAGTGCAGGAATTATGGCTGGCAACTAAATTTTGAAAAGGGAAGCAGACTTTTGATAATTTAAGTTTCTATTAAACATCCAAGGCAGTTGCCAGCCAGCTGCTATGGTTAAAGTCAGAATTAATAGGGAGGTGTTGTTTTTCTGCTTACTGGGTAAGCAGATTCTATTTTGAGATGTTGGGTTGCTTCTTTTGCTGGCTTGTCCCGGTGCAGCTATTCTGGGAATTGTCAAAAAAAGAAGCCCAAAAGGAAGGCAAAGTTCAAGAGGAATATTGGCAGGACATTAAGATGGCAATGAAAAGGGCTGTGACATTTCATCCTCAACCTGATCAGTAAATGTGATCTTAATCATTCCAGTCACCTCATCTGCTCACTTCTTTGTAGCATGTGTAAATAAGTTGGGAAATAGGTGGTGTTAAATTCGCGGGTTAAAGGCATTGCAAGGAAACGAGTAGTGTGAACAGCAAGTCTTCTTTATTCATTCACCAACAAACAGCAACAGAAAAAAAGGCTTTTTATAGTGTCCTTGCAAAGGCCAGCATCAGCCAATGAATGCAAAGCTGTTTTCGTGCCTTGCGCATGCACGCAAGGCTGGAGACAGCCAGTCTGGTCCTGGGTAGCCTTGTGGTTTGCCCCGGACCCTTTGCAACATTTCTGAGCCTGCTGAATGGTTCAGCAGGCCCAGGACATAACACCCCTCCCCCCTAGATAAAACAATAAATACCCTTATCGTTATAGCAGCACACATACATGTGTTCGATTGGCAGGTTGTTGTTGTTGTTATACATCATGCCTGCTCACAGGTAGACCACTCATCCATTGTTTAATGTGTACAAGAATACAATCACAATGCTTAATACCTTGAAGTGTAGCACCCCCTTGTTTGAGTGTTTGCTCTGCAATTTGAAGAACTAGTAAGATTCTCTTGTGCTAGACAGAAACCTCACATAGTCTTTAAGATGTTTCGGTGGACCCTTGGCCTGCTGTGACCTTCTTATGGCCGGTGTGTGTGCCTGGCCTGCCAGCTCGCCTGCCAGGCTAGGCAGACCAGGACTTTGATGACCCAAAGACCCAGGTGACCCACCCAGCTGCTGACTGGCTGTATCCGCTAAATACAAGCCAGGGTTCCTTGGGGGGGGTGGAATTCCCCAAGTCCAGTGGTGAGGTGGAATTCCCCAAGTCCACAATGGACTCCTCTTGGGAGCACTGTCCCTCGAGCTCAAGACCAGCAGCTGGAGTGGCCTGAGTGGCTGATATGCCCCCGTGTATGTGCTGGAGATGCCACAGTCAGGAGCCACCTCCATGGCAAACCTCCTTTCTGGAGACTCCCTGTCTGGAGCAATAGCTGAAGTGTGCAAATGCCCCCTTTCTGCCACTGGAACATGTGCGGCAGCGTGTGAAGAACCGCTAGAGCGGGGAGACTGTGGTCCAGAATTGTGATTATGGTCCTCTTCCTCCCCGAGAGCAAAGCCAGGAGCAGAAGTGTTGCTGGGAAGCCTCCAGTGCAGTTGGTCTATGTAACATCGGATGACACACCCATCGTCCAAGGCCACTTCGTATGACAGTGGCCCAGAGACCTTGCATACCACTGCTGTGACCCAGAGATGTCCAGGTCCATAATTCCTTGCCCAGACCGCATCACCCACCTGTAGTCTCCTAGGTGCCCATGGCTGTGACACCTGTGAAGCCACCCAGTCTGGGTGCAACCTGTCCAGTTTCGTGATGAGGCAGCAACCCCAGCAGAGTTCTGCTGGGCTCTTTCCTATGGCTATGCAAGGTGTGGTGCATTGTGAAAGAAGGAAATCAGCTAACCTGTGATGCCAGCTACCATAAGTGATTCTCTTGAGAGCATCTTTGGTAGTGCGCACCATCTAGTCCTCAATGAGGCTGGGATGACTACCCTGCTACCCCATAAAAGGCACCCTTGAAAGTGGAAAGCTCATGCTTCCTTTGCCAGAAGCTTTGAAACTCAGTACCTGGACACGTGTCAGGCCATCCTGACAACACCCATGTCAGCACACGTGTAAGCATGTGATCAGTAGCAGTTTCTGCAGCCACGTCCCTAGCATTGAGGGGAGTTTCAGGCAACTCCTGAATGGCAAGTATGTGAATAGCAGGGGCAGGATCTGCCTCTATCTTTTGTAGAGGTAGTCTGCTGAGGCCATCTTCATGGCCCATTTCTTTCCCAGGTTTGTGAATCAGTGTGTAGTCATATGCTGACAGGAAAATTAACCATCTCAGCATTCTAGGAGATATTATGTGAGGGGTTTGCTTGTTTGTGGTAAACAAACCCAGCAGAGGCTTATGGTCTGTATAGACCATGAAGTGGCAGCCATATAAGAAATCATGAAATTTCTTTATGCCAGCCACTATTGCCAAGGCTTCTCTGTCAATCTGCGCGTAATTACGCTGTGCAGATGAGAGAGTTCTGGAATAGTAGGCCACAGGGACCTGCATCCCATCAGCCTTGAGATGGCTCAGCACAGCCCAACCCCATAAGGGGATGCATCACAGGCTATGCATACAGGCAATAGCTCATTGAAATGAGCTAACAAACTATTTGAGGAAAGCAAGGCCTTGACCTCTGAAAAGCTCTTTTCATGGAGTTGTGTCCACTGTCATGGAGCCTGTTTATCCAAGAACCGGTGTAATGGCTCAGCCACTGCAGCCTTGTGGGGAAGGAATGCATAATAAAAGTCCCAGAAAAGCCTGAAGTTCGCTTTTGGACTTGGGACTTGGGGCCTGCTGAACTGTATGGAGCTTGGATTCAGCAGGATGGATGCCTTGAGCATCAATTCTAAGGCCTAAGAATTCAGTGGAAGTGACTCCAATTTTACATTTATCTTGCTTCAGCTTCAGACCCGCTTGGCGGAAACAAAGAAGATAGCCCTTAATCTTTCAGCATCAGCCAATGAATGCAAGGCTGTTTTCATGCCTTGCACATGCACACAAGGCTGGAGACAGCCAGTCTGGTCCCGGGCAGCCTTGTGGTTTCGCCCAGGACCCTTTGCAACATTTCTGAGCCTGCTGAATGATTCAGCAGGCCCAGGACATCAGGTGGGTCTAAATATAAAGAGGTGAAAAGAGCAGGTTTTCCTCACATTTCCTGTCATCCTGACACTCCTCTCATTTGCATTCAAGTCCCCTCCATAGGGTGGGATACTGAAGACCCTAATCTTTTGTCTTGAAGAAACAACATTCTGATTGATTCTGTACATACAAAAATGCATGAATTATTTCATACAAATATAGCATGATTTGTCTTTCACACACAGAGATACTGTACATCCTTTGATTTTGAAGGTAGAGCTTTGCAATAGGAATGGTTGAAAATAAATTTTGTGCTGGCTTTCTTAGCTGTTGCATTTTTATTACAAAATCATCCTGTGGATCATATCTGCAATGTTGTAGTGAATCATTTTTAAGAATCTTAGGAGTACAGATATTCTTGGTTACTTCCAAAGCAGACCCCATAATTCCCATGCTATATATCTGTGACCAGTCTTCCAAATGTTATACAACCCATCAGAATACATTCTGACACATTTCCTAAAGTTGGCATGCAGCAAAAATCTTGTCAATAGTTCCGCAAATTCTGCAAATAGACTTTTGATGGTAATGTAGTTTCAAAAGTGACAGGGCTTTAAGAACCCTGCTGCCATTGCCATCTTGCCTTCTGATCTTTCTTTGTATGCTCCTGACCATTATCATTTTTACTTTCCTATATGTTTCTGTGAGCCATATGGCTATATTATTTATTGATATGAGTTATATATGTTTATATTATATGAACCATGTTTGTGTGCATGTGAAGTGGATGTGTGAAAATGGGGTACAAACAAATGAGGTACAAAGAAAAAAATTAAAATCCTTGCCTCACAGCCTGTTAATTCATATTGAGTATCCTTTTACCATGGTTAGTTAATCTTTGGGTGGGATGTTACACAAACCTCTGAAATCAGATAATATAGAGCAAGAAAAGTACTTGATATTTATATTTACATAGTTTTATAACTGATGAATATGAGAATCACTGTCAAACAGGAAGACACTGAAACACAGACACAGAAGATGTCTCATTGATTTCAAAATGCAAAAGTAGTGTTTAGCATTTCAGACAGCAGATGTCAACAGAATATCTTTTTTCCTCAGAAAAAATCTTTGTTCTGAAGACTACAACAAAAATCTTGTCAACAATTAGTTAAAGAAGGGATAGAATCAAGTTCACATGAATTATTAACACAACTTTACAAAGCTTAGTAAGACTTGGAATAATGCATTCCAATTTTGGTCACCACAATATAAAAAAGATGTATAGACCCTGGAAAGAGTGCAGAGAAGAGCAAGGATGATTAGGGGGCTGGAGGCTAAAACATATGAAGAAGAGTTGCAGGAATTGAGTATGTCTAGTGAAAAGAAGAATTAGAGATGACATGATAGTAGTGTTCCAATATTTGAGGGGCTGCCACAAAGAAGAGTGGGTTTTTCAAAGCACCAGAAGGCAAGTCAAGAAGCAATGGATGGAAACTAATCAAGGAGAGAAGCAACCTAGGCCTAAGGAGAAATTTCCTGACAGAACAATTAACCAGTAGAACAGCTTGCCTTCAGAAGTTGTGGGTGCCCCATCACCGGGGGCTTTTAAGAAGAGAGTGGACAGCCATTTGTCTGAAATGTATTTGTCTGCTCAATCAGGGGGTTGGACTAGATGACCTGCAATTCTGTTATTCTATGGAAACCATTTTGGAGAGATTTATTGCAAATATAAGAGTTAATCTGTCTGGGTTTGCCATATATACTTCTCTCCCTTTCCCCAACTTGTTCGATAAAGACCAGGAGGAAGTTGGATGGTGCTTGCCTTGCTTTGGACACCCAGCCCCACTTTGATGAAAAAGGTTTATTTTTCATTTGGATATATATCGTTGAAGGAAAAAAGCAAGTAAGCCTGCTTACTTAGAGCTGAATTCCGTGGTTCTTATAAAGAGGCTTATTACTGAAGCTTTCTAGCCAGATCTTCTGCATATTACTCAGAAGCAAATCCTGCTAAATTAGGCTCTGGGTGATTTTTTGAATATTTTTGGGAAGACGGCAGGCTTCATCAAACACAAACTTATAAATGTCTACTCAGAAGCCAATTATATTATGGGAATTATTTTTCCTGGCAAAGAATTTAAAGGTGTAGAACTGTAAAATGAAAAAGGGTCAGGTTTCTGCTCTTTAATTTACCAGACAACTCATTTTTATTACTAGGGGTGCAACTGCCCGTGCAAGCTATGGCTTTAACACTGCTGCTGTTGTTGCAGAACTAGGTCCCTTGAGTATCCAGTATTTGCTTCATAAAGGCTGGAAGAGTGTGTGTTTTACTCAAATGCAGAGTTCTTCCCCTGCATTTCAGTAATGGAAGAGAACAACTTGAATTACACCGCAGTTTTTTCTTGCTGAAAATGAATATGTTTCCAAACAGGGTGCAAATTTTGTCATTAAAAAAAGTTGGTTTGGGGAAATTAAAGACATACCAATTGGAAATTTAAAGCTTCATATTTACACAATATAACCTGTGAAAATTGTGTTGTACTCTGTGTGTGCTATTATAGATTTAGAAGACGTAATCCCTGCCTGACCTCTATTGACATAATTGTTATTATTCTGAACAGCTCCTGCTAGTATAGTATTTGTGCAGCTGAAGCTAAAGAAGCTAATCACTTTCAAAAGGCAAAGCTCATGGATTTCTGACTGAGGCACGCTAATATAATTCACAGTACTGTAAACAGATTTTTGCTACTCTGTGTAGGCAGAAACTGAACAGCTCCGGGAACCGTCCACAATCATGTTTTATGAGCTGTGTTAGCTAATTGACCTGGCCTAGCTACCAATTTATTTTTGGAAGAGACAAGTGAGCTACTGCTGTAACTCATTTCTGCTTCAACCCCCAACAATCTGCTCCACTAGATTCTGAAAGGAGCATCATCATCATTTATATCTCTTCAAAATCTATTCAGCAAAATCTATTCTCCAAACAATGAATGTTCAGGCATATTTTGTTTTTTAAAAAATCAGATTTTAAAGGTATATAGCCTGAAATTTTCTGCACATTTAATCTCATCAAGAAGCCTTAACATGTCTATAAATAAATTTCATTTTTTGGGATAAGAATAAAGGTTTGCTGTTTGTTTTTACATATGTGGAAGACATTCTTGCCTCTTAGACAATGAAAGAACTGGGGGGGAGGTTCCCCTGAATCTGAGCCTGGCAATTAAATTATACCGTATTACATTACCTTTGGAGCAAACTGGACCAAATTGAGCATTTTGGAGCTGACATCCAAATTTTATCAGTTGGACTTCACCTGCATAAAAAATGTCCATGAAAGAGCTCTGTATGTAATGACTGAATGCAGGTGCAAATCTGCTATGATGGACTGGAAACAATCAAAACTAAGATGAGATAAATTAAGATAGGGTTGATTTCATAGCCATATTCATTACAAAAGGATCCAGCTATGCCTCTCATTGCCCTCCTTTGCATAGAACTGCTTCTATTTACAGACTGCTGATTATATTGCTCCGGGTAAAATTCTGAATGTCAGTCTGTGCCATTGTATGAATATCATAAATACCCAAGGTATTAACATTATTAAACATTAAAAGTGGGGCACTATCAAGCTCATATTTTCTAAACTGAAATTCCATACCCATTTCTACCACATAGAGCAGAGATATAGATAACAAATCTCTTCTAAACCCAACTGGTAGAAGTAGGGGTAATACTTCTCTGCTGGTTTCAAGTGTGAATGTGTGTATCTATGTGTAACTGTAGAAGATATCCAGGATTTCCCAGGTCAGGAATACTAATTGTTTAAATAAGTACTAGTCAACTAACCCTGAATGGTGTGATGGTTCAGTGGTTAAGACACTGGGCTTGTCAGCTGGAAAGCCACCAGTCCAGGTTCAAGACCCAAGCACCATGCGATGGGGTGAGCTCCCATCCTCATCCAGCTCCTGTCAACCTAGCAGTTCTAAAGTATCAGACGCAAGTAGATAAATAGGTACCACTTCAGTGGGAAGATAACAGCACTCCGTGACATCATGCTGGCCACATGACCATGGAAATGTCTTCGGACAGTGTTAGCTCAATGGCCTTAAAATGGAGATAACATCACCCCCTATAATTGGCAATGACTAGTGGAATAAATTCCTCAGGGACTCCACCTAATACTAAGCATGAAAAGGCAAAGAAAGCTTTGAGCTGGAGAACATAAAGGGTTGCATCCTTATTTTATCAAAGGTGAATCAATTGTAGGTACTTCAGATTGGTGTTCCATAAAGAGTTTTCTTTTACTAGTTCTGATGTATTAAGGGCCTGAGAGCCTCAGTTCAGGTTGAGTCAGAAGAAAGCAGAAAGGATGCAGAGGAAGAAAAGAAAGAGGGTGAACTTAAACACACAATTTAAGTCCTATAATCACACCTAGGACCAGAATTTCCATTGCCAAGCATGATGTCCCATGACTACACCCATTAGCAATACAAACCCAGCACACTCTGTTGCTATTATTAACTGGGAATTGCAGATTATTAAACAAAAACCACCCCGGTCTAAGCCATACTGGTCTTGGTCCCTCCCAGCCCCAAGCCTCGGTTAGGTAAGGCACTGTGTCTAACTCCCCCCCCCCGACTTCCTCCCATCTTTGCCCTTTTGGCCACTCTGTACTCTGTGGCAAACAGCCCCAGAACTGCATGGCTCTAGGGTTGGATGCCATACTGCAGCTTGGGGATTTCCTGGTGTATTGCAGCTCTGGGGCAGTAAGAAGCCTCAGAATCATACTGCTGTGCAAAATCCAGCCCTAGTACAGCACAGCAGTCCAGAATAAAGTAGCCACTCAAGGAAACTCCAGCACTGTGATGCAAAGCTGCCACCTCAGGAAACCCCAATGGTGTGGTGCAAAGCCACTTGCCCACCACCACAGCCCAAAGCCACTGCCTCAGGAATCCCCAGCTACTGAAACCTAGCTGCCCTCACTGCCACCCTGCATTCCCACTACTCTGAGATCCCTGCCATTCTGCACTCCATTGACCTTCACCATCTTCTTGCTCCCATTGTTGACAAGGTGTGCCATCCCTGGTCCTTTGCAAGGCAGCTCTGGCCACCTGAAGCCATCTTCCCCTGTCTTGCAAAGAAACCACTGTGTGAGGCCTGGAAAGAAAGCCTCATACAGCAGCTAGGCTGGGCATATTTGGTTAGCAGGTAGGAGCAAGAAGACAGAGAAATTCAGCTAGGGCAGCAAGGGCTGCAGAGTGCAGGGGACCAAAAGGGCATAGATGGGGTGAAATAGGCAGAGGAGGGGACTTGCAATGCTGATCATAAGGCCATTTGTTCAATGCAGCCATAGCTTCAATTAGTCACTGAACAAATGGCTGCAAGTCAAGAACTACCTGCCTTTGGGGAAGAGGCAAAGACAATGGTAGCCTTTATGCTCCCCCCAAAACTGTGTATTGCTCATTCCATCTATTATCCCTGCTCTGCCTGCAGGGAGCTCCTAGCCCCACAGCCATATTTGGCACCCGCCACTGCTGGCCTTGAAAAGGAATTGCTACCTGAATATTTTCGAAAACAAGTTATCTACTCCATATATTGTGTGGTGGAATATCCATCAGAAGATGTGTCAAAAAAGCCAAGATGGCAGTCATGGTTATGCAGTATCCCTTGGCCCTGTCATCTCCACTGCAGTAGAGCTAGAATGGTGGACCTACTAGACAAAAATATAGCCAGGAGCAAGGATGGACAAGGATGTGCTCTCCATAGTATAGCTTCCTCCTCTTGCAATAGTCAGACCAAGATTAAGAACTGTTTCCCAACTAGCATCCATCCTCCAGTCCAACTTGTTCAGAATTCTGCCTGGAGGTACCACAACATTTCTTTTTTTATGGGGTTTTAGTCTGCAGCTGGTTTAGTTCTTAATTCTTACTGCAACAATGTGTTGTTATTTAGATAGATGTCCTAACGATTGTTTTGAATGTTATGGCTCATGTGAGTATTGAAGCTTTGTCTTTCATTCATGCTCTTAAATTGTATTGTTACATTAATTCATCAAAGTTGGATTTCATTATTTTGTTCTGCAACTAGTTATACGTGCATGAAAAATAAAATAAATGCAACTACTATTGCCGCATGCCCCAAAGGCTACAGCAATCTATTACTATGTCATGCTCATTTTCCTCCTGTAATTGACAGAGCCTAGGTATTGTGTATCACAGGTAACTTCCTCCATATGTTACTCCTGTGGTTCCCAACTTTTGTTTTATATCTAATTTTTTTATTCCATTTTCCATTTAAAGGTATTATACATATTATCTTCCTTAGAATGGAACTCCCTTATAAAATATGTCCTCTTGGCCTCATGCTTAATAATGTTCAGTTGGATGTGACTAATGAGGTCTTATTATTTTTAATTTTGAAGATATTTCACAGGCAGTTATTGCTATAAGTATTATTGTTGAGTCCTACTATGGTTTGATAGTCAGTTAATGCTACTTTTATTGGGTTTTTTTGTTATAATTCATGATATATTAGCAAAAATGTACCATTTGTGATTATGATCTTACATTTTATTGGGTTTATTTAATTTCTTTTTAAATGCAAAACCAATTTCCTGGTGTTTTTAGCTATTCCACTCTCTGATTCCTGGGCTTAAGGAGAAACTCTTATAGAGGTTTTCAGATATTCTTACGGTTAGAAATTGTAAACAAGAAATGAAAATGCATCCAAACGCAGATACTATCCATTGCTTTCAATGAGGCATTATAGATGTCTCTTTCAACAGGGTACAGTTTAAATTCCTCCATTTAAGCAGTGACAGCTTTGAGCAAGAACTAGCTCATCTAACCACTTCAATTTTTTTCCTAATGGAAAATTAATTAGATAAGAATTGATAAAAAAAATCAGGATAATTCTTCATAACAGTGGAAATGATTTTTCCAATCTATATTGGAAATCAAATGTATAATAATTGGTTTTCTTAGAATTAAACATTTTGCAGTGGTTTATAACATTAGAAAAAGATATTCTTACCCCAGTCTTACAATAGAGTCTGGTACATTTAACGCTGAAAACAAGAAACAGCTTATATGTCGGTTTGAATCAAATCAAGGATAACTAATTCTCTTCGCTTTCTTCTATCCTCTGAAAGAGGAAATAGTCAGCAAAATTAATCAGACATTTCCTAGAAGCACCATGCTTGGCAAAGTTTGTATCTCAACAGACGTTGAGGTAATTAAAGTTCCCTTGTCTCTTACATTTCAGAGGACTGAAGGATGATGTAACCCCCCCACACACACACACACACACTAAAAAAAGATGAAGATCTTCTCTATTATTCCAGGAGGCTAGATATTGGATAATGTGCTTAAGTTATAAGAAGGCAGATCTTTAATTAATGTTAGAAAAAAACTGCTTAAGAACAAGAGTTAGCCAGAGAGGGGTTAAGCCACCGTCTCTCTGGGTTGCTTGAATTTGGATTCCTACTGAGCTGGACATAGTGGCTTTCCTGATTCCATGTGAACGTTATGTAAATTATGTAACATGCATCTGAGCCTTTTTTTCCCCTGACTTATATGGATTGGAGCTAGGATATGATGAGGTTGGCTCTCCCCTTAGACATAAAGAGAGACAGACAGACAGACAGACAGACAGACAGACAGACAGACAGACAGACAGACAAACAGACAAACAGACAAACAGACAAACAGACGTATAATTAAAGAAGTCCTCCCTGACTTACAGGTGCCAATGAAAGGATTTTGTCTCTTTTTTTTTAAGTCCCCTTCATTAAGAAGATTTTTTAATTCCTGCTCCTCCCCATCTACATAAGCATCAGATGTATATATGTTCACACTGATTCCTCTTGCACCCCACTTCTGCTTGCTCTGAAAACCCCCCACACCAAGATACCAGTTTGAGACACCGAAATGTTCCTGCAATAGGAGGAAGAGAGAGAACAAGAATATGTAGTGAAGCCATAAGAACACAAAAAGAACATGAACAGTTTTAACCTTTACATGATTGCAGATCAATCAAACAGTTCAATATTAAAATAACAAAAGAAGGTAATGTAAGCAAGTATAAAAAGATACACATTGAAGCATGCACAGAGACACACAGACACCAAAAAAGGGCTGCATCTACAAGCTGATGGGGGGTCTAAGTGAGCAGTTAGTGACCAGGGAAGTGATCTTGGGTTATGATGGAAAATTCAATAAAATCATTGCATCAATGAGACAAGACAGATTTGCCTTTTTGTTATTTCTGAGACTGTGGTGGAAAAGTCAGGTTCCACATCAGAGATCAATAGGAAAGGACCTGAAAATAAAACTTCTGAGATTATACTGTTTTTTTTATACATTTGAAGTGCAACAAGACTTCAAGGATTATAGGTTTGGAAAAATTGCAGAAAAAAGTGAACCATACAAATCAAAAGTTCAGAGCAATTTCCCTAGGATGAAAGGTCATAATATTTGTAGTTCTTCTAATGCATACAAAAAGTAAAACTCATATGTGATTGTGATCTATAAAACTGTGTGAGTTGTAAAAAAATGTGAATCCAGAGTCATAAAGTGAAGCAAAATAGTGAAAGATTCAGGTGAGATAAAAATATGTTCTTCTCAACCTTTGGGATTTACTTCCACAAGTTAGCATGATAGTCATTAATACAATCCTGGGTTGTAGAAACAGAGACACAGAATCAAAATCACATGAAGTATTAGTTCCACTTTATAAAGCCTTAATAAGGCACACCTGGAATACTGCATCCAGTTTTGGTCAACACGTTACAAAAAAAAATGTTAAGCCTTTGGAAAAAGTGCAGAGAAAAGCAACTAAGATGATTAAAAAGTCTGGAGACTAAATATATATGAAGAACGGTTTGCAGGATTTGGGTTTGCCTAGTCTAGGATGGGACATCATAGCAGTATTCCAGTATTTGAGAGGCTTCCACAAAGAGGAGGGGGTCAACCTATTTTCCAAAACATCAGAAGCAAGTCAAGAAACAATGGATGGAAACTAATCAAGGAGAGAAGCAATCTAGAACAGGGGTGTCAAACTACTGGCCTGTGGGCCGGACGCATCATCGTGAAACCACGCCCACCCCATTGCTGGCAATGGCGAAAAAGCTCCGATACGTTGCACATCATGTGACGTTGCGAGTTTGACATGTCTGACCTAGAACTAAGGAGAAATTTTCTGACAGTGAGAACAATAAACCATTGCAATAAACAATAAACCATGTCAGAAGTTTTGGCTGGTTCATCACTGGAGGTTCTTAAGAAAAGACTGGACAGTTACATGTCTGAAATGGTACAGGGTCTCTGCTTGAGCAGGGGGTTGGACTAGAAGACCTCCAAGGTCCCTTCCAGCTCTATTCTGATTAAGATTTTCTGTTTATCCATCACTCCCAGGAGGAAGAGTTCTGCTTTCAATTGAATGTTACTCTTTAAAAATTTTTGAATCAATCTTCTGAATGTCTTTGAGCCCAAAATTTTCTATCATGTCTTCCAAGCGTGATAAGTAGTCATCAGTCTTGATGCTTCCTTATCTATGGTAATTTTGGTAGGAATATCAATAAATGTCTGGTGCAAAAACACATTCGCATTCAAATATAGTTAAAACATTTTTTACAGCAGGGAAGTGTGAATTGATTTCTTAGGAAGGTAACTTTCCTCTTTCTTCCTCCATCCTGCTTTATTATTGGCCTGTTTCCCTGTTCTAAGTGGCTTCTGAAAGGGTAATTAGCTTTATGAGTACCTTGATGCTACCTGCATGAATTTCCCAAATGATGTAGCTCTTCCCCCCAGATCTTGAAAAGCATAGAGAGGGCAGCCTGGAAAACCCACCTGTAATGTCATGACCCTGATCTGTTTAGCCCCTCCCCACATGCAGCTGCTTTTTACTTTTTTTTAAGGATTTCTTATTTCTTTCAATTGGGCCCTCAACCAGGCAGCCATGTAATGTTTGCCCAGATGTGTGTGTTTGTGTGTGTGTGTGTGTGTGTGTGTGTGTGTGTGTGTGTAATTGAGTGGCTCAGGCTTTCAAATACCATAGCTGAGACACGTGGCTCAGGCTTTCAAATATTGTTTAAATTTAGACTTTTTGAAGAATTTCTCAGCATGTAGCTGACAACATAATACATCTTTTCTTACAAACACAGCATCACAGCTGATTATGCTTAATTATGAATATCCTATTCTCTCATGAACTATATATAAAAGAGTCATCAGTAGTAATGAAAAATTGATTATTCAGTCAGCTGCATAACATTGATTAACATGTTGCATTCAAGAAAGCAATAGGGATGGTGAAATATGGCAGTCTGTTAAAATGGTTAGCATGAAAATATTTGATGGAAATAGAATTACTATATGAACACTTATTCAGTAGAAAGTTTCATGGAAAACACATGGATAAAACTTTGCTCAGAATAGCTAAGAAGGCCATGAGTGTTAGTTCTCTGAATCAAAACAATTAATTTTATGGTATCTTAAAAACTAATAAATATATTATCACATAATCTTTCATAGGTCACATCCAATTATTTATAGAGTAATGTCCAGAGGAAGGCATATCTAATACTCTATGCAGCTTAGAGTTGCATGATCATAATTTACAAGCTCTTTCTTAACTGTTGAACAGCATACTGTTTTTTGCTTTCCCAACTGTACAGATAAAGTAGTGAGATGGAATAATGCAATTTCTACACCAGGAATATTTTGTTCTTTAAGTAGGGAAAGCATTAAGTAGATCAGGATATTCCACCTTGGCAACTTTTAAGACTTGTGGACTTCAGTTCTCAAAATTCCTCAGCCAGCATTGCTGGCTGGGGAATTCTGGGAATTGAAGTCCACAAGTTTTAAAGTTGCCAAGGTGGAATATCCCTGAAGTAGATGAAGGCTGGCAGGGCCTCTTCCTGCACTTCCAAAGATAAAAAATAAAAATCAACCCGTTGTATCATTAGTTTGTCAGGCAGGATGAAGTAGACAATACTTACTTCAATTACAGTTAGTCCTCAATTTATGGTAATCGTTGGGATCCAAATTTCTGTTGCTAAGCAAGGCAGTTGTTAAGTGAGTTGCACCCAATTTTACTATCTGTTCGCTATGGTTGTTAAGCAAATCACTGCAGTTGTGAAGTGAACCTCACAGACATTAAGTGAACGCAGCTTCCCCCATTGACTTTGCTTGTTGGAAACTGGTTGGGAAGGTTGCAATGGTAATCACATGAACCTGGGATGCGGCAACCATCGTAAATACATGCTAGTTATCAAGCACCCAAATTTTGATCAAGTAACCATGGGGATGCTGCAATAGTCATGACCAGTCTTAAGTCCCTGTTTCCAGTTCCATTGTAACTTCAAACAGTCACTAAACAAATAGTTGTAAGTTGAGTTCAAGGATGAAGGATTTCCAACCCACTGGGAGCAATTAGACCATTAGGTTATACAGTAATTCCCAGTCCAGACTGTAGGCCTGAACAGGGGCAGTTTATGCCACTGTAAAATGAAAGTAGCTGCCAACTGAGGCAACTGCCAAAAATAGAAAGCGATTCTCAGAGTTTCTCTGTCATAAGGTTTACTGAGGTGGAAATGATGGGATTGTAAGAGTTCCATCAATTAAACTGTTTTGCACTTAGAATCAACCATAGTTGGACATAACATTTCTTGATTGTCTTCCTATGACCGGCCAAGGAGGTGGATCTCTTCACTGATGAGGGAAAGGAAAGGAAGCTTGCAGGTGGCAGTTTATATAATAGTCTCAGGAATCTTTCTCAGTCTGGGAATCAAATCTTAAATAACAATAACCCCATACATTAAATTGCAAATGAGTGGGAAACGTGTAGCTCTCCAGATGTTGTTGGATGAATGGCCATGCTGCCACAATTGGAATCCAGCCACATCTGAAGAGCCATATGTTCCCAATTCCTGATTCCCCTACAGCTATCATAGGGAACCTGCCATCTAACTTATAATTTCTACTGTTTCAAAAGGAATCCATGAGTTGTAATTAGTGATGGAATCAGTTTCAAGTCTCCTATGTATCCTCAAAAGGAGACTTATTCCACAAGCTGGTCTAACCTGGTTCAGTCGAGAAAATAAACCATATTTTTCATTTTGAAGCAGTTAGAAATATGAGAATGGAGTATCTGACACACTCCATCTCCATTTCCATTCTAGCCCACACTTGTTTATTCTGAACCCAACTAAGGGAATTCTGGTGAACTTGAATGTTTGCTCAGCATTTTGTGATTCTTGTTGATCTTATTCATAGGATTATGAAGGTAGCACAACTGTTTACAGAAAGCTGTTTGGAAGGGAAAGCCTGAAACTCCTTCTTCTTAGGTACCACAGACATGGTTTGTATTGGGGGGGGGGTCTATCTTAAATAGTTGTTTTGAAAGGCAGTCAGCATTCTTTGCTTATTTAGTTATAGTTTGTTTAAGCAACCCTGGGCAGCTCCGAACAATAAAACCAATAAATAAAATAATCACAACACAGTTAAACAATAAAACAAAAAAACCTATGACTTTATTATTCTCTTGGGATGCCCCATAGCAGGTTCAGTTGTCCTCCTTCCACATTATCTACCTATAAAATCCTATCCCAGCACCTGAGTAAAAAGCCATGTCTTAATGACCTTCTTTGTGGGAGAATGTTCCACAAAGTAGGAGCAGCCACAGAAAGGGATCCCACTAGATTGCAAGGTTTCAGAAAGGGGACCTGTTACATACATTTATTTATTTATTTATTTATTTATTTATTTATTTATTTATTTATTTATTTATTTGACTTCTATGCCGCCTTATTACGGAGAACTCAGGGCGGCTCACAACATAATAGAAATCACCAATGAAATACATGAATATAAAAACCCCTAAGTTAAAAAAGAAAAACCAATCATTCCACAAACATACACACAAACATACACTGGCTAGGGGCAAGATGTTAGCTGCCCCAAGCCTGCCGGCAAAGATATGTTTTAAGCAGTTTACGAAAGGCGGAGAGGGTGGGGGCGACACGGATCTCCGGGGGAAGTTGGTTCCAGAGGGCCGGGGCCGCAACAGACACTGTCTGGCTGACGGGACCTGGAGAAGGCCGACTCTGTGGGCCCTAACCGGCCGCTGGGATTCATGAGGCAGCAGATGGTCCCGTAAATAACCTGGTCCGATGCCATGTAGGGCTTTATAGGTCATAACCAACAATTTGAATTTGGTTCGGAGACCAATTGGCAGCCAATGCAGCTCGCGGAGTGATGCCGAAATGTGGACATTTCTGGGCAAGCCCAACACTGCTCGCGCGGCTGCATTCTGCATTACCTGAAGTCGCCGAACATTTTTCAAAGGTAGCCCCATGTAGAGAGCATTGCAGTAGTCGAGCCTCGAGGTGATAAGGGCATGAGTGACTGTGAGAAGAGATTCCCAGTCCAAATAGGGCCGCAACTGGTGCACCAGGCAAACCTGGGCAAATGTCCTGCTCGCCACAGCCGAAAAATGATGTTCCAAATTTAGCTGTGGATCGAGGAGGACGCCCAAGTTGCGGACCTTCTCTGAGGGGGTCAAAAGCTCCCCCCCAGGCTGATGGACGGATAGATTGAGTTATCTTTGGGGGGCAAAACCCATAGCCACTCCGTCTTGTCGGGGTTGAGTTTGAGCCTGTTGGCACCCATCCAAACCCTAACAGCCTCCAGACATCGGCACATCACTTCCGCTGCTTCACTGAAATGACACGGGGTGGAGATGTAAAGCTGGGTATCATCAGCATACTGATGATA
The DNA here is from genome assembly GCA_034064705.1 of Bothrops alternatus. NCBI lineage: Eukaryota > Metazoa > Chordata > Lepidosauria > Squamata > Viperidae > Bothrops > Bothrops alternatus. Next base: position 4,038,660 of record JARGCV010000025.1, read on the forward strand.
TCTCACTCCGTGTTGTCGGATGATCTCACCCAGCGGTTTCATGTAGATATTAAACAGCAGAGGGGAGAGGACCGATCCCTGAGGGACCCCACCCCATCTGATTTAGTCAGACAAGCATGTATTCTTAGAGAGAGGCAGTCCTGCAAATAATCAGGCCTCATGCCATTGCACCTGGAAGAAAAATTAGAGTCAGTGCAGCTCTCACAATAAAGGTATAACATATTCTAACTTATGGGCACCCAATATTGTGCATGGCTCTTCCTCTTTGAGCAGACTCACAGCACCTGCTCAAAGAGTAGGTGGCAGCTGTGGCTAAGGCACCCTTTGTCTGGTACACCAATTGTGCCCTTTTCTAGACCAGGAGGTCTTGCTCACTGTCATTCATGCCTTGTCACCTCATGTTTGGATTACTACGATGCCCTCTACATGGGACTACCCTTGAAGACTATCCAGAAGCTTTACATGGTTCAGAATGCAGCAGCACGCATAGTGATAGGTGCCCCCAGTTTTACCCACATAGCCTCTCTTTCAGCTTCGCTTGTACTATAGTGGACAGGTTCATGCCATGTTGTATCACATTGGATGGCCCAAGTTAAACATTGTTATTATTATTGATAATATAAATTTCATGAATTTGTGAATATTAGATATTCTGGGAGAGTTGTCTAGTTGTCACTAGATTAGTAATTTTTATTCTGTAGGTCAGGCATGTCAAACTGCTGGCCCATGAGCTGGATGCATCACCCCAAAAATGTGCCCACCCCATTGCTGGCAATGGGGGGGAAAGTCGTGATATGTCATGCGACATCACGTGATGTCGCAAGTTGGACATGCCTGCTGTAGGTACATTAAATTTGAAGGCAAATAGGCACTAGGGCAGCGGTTCTCAACCTATGGGTAGCGACCCCATTTGGGGTCGAACGACCGTTTTGCGGGGGTCGCCGGACACCGCGGCCCACCATTTTTTTCCCGTCGTGCGTGCGTCATGCATGCGCGGTTTGGGCTGTCGCGCACGTGCTGCGCATGCGTGGTTCGGGTCATCGCATGTGCGCTGCGCATGCGCGGATCGGCCCGTCACACCGCGCATGCGCAGTTCGGGCCGTCGCGCGCGTGCCGCGCATGTGCGGATCAGCCCATCGTGCCGTGCATGCACAGTTCGGGCTGTTGCGCGTGCAGCGCGCATGCGTGAATTGGGCCGTCACGTGCGCGCGCGCGCGGTGCAGGTCGGGGTCGCGCCGCACATGGGCGGCGCAAGTGGGGTCTCAACTTGAAAAGGGTTGAGAACCACTGCACTAGGGATTCCATAATGACCATGGATGGGTGCTGCCAATGATGGAGCTTGACCCAAAATCTGATAAGGATGTTAATCTCTTAGGACTTGAGGATGTTCAACCATACCCTGAGGTTTCCACTCATGGAAGCAGCCATCTTGCTTGTTCTAGGTTGCCACACAAAAAGGAGAGGAGAACGGAGTATCTTTGTTAGTCTAAACAATATTGTGTCTCATGGGAGCCAATATTGTGTCTCACTCTCTTACTTGGGAGAAGAGGGTCGGGTGACTATATGACTATTGGGTCACATAGTTATTGCATAGTACTGGGGTATGAACTTTTACTTTATATTAGTGTAACTCTTTGGAGGGAATTTCAGACTTGGTTTCACTTTTGACTGTGCAGATATTTTGTATCCAATAAAAATGTTCCTTGAGGAAGATTCAAGCCTGAGAGTTCTGATTTATTTGGTTCTATCGGAACCATGACATTAGCTGTAAGGACCCACCCCACTTTGCATCTTAAGAAGACAGAACTCTTGGAATATTTCTTCCAACAGGCATCCTTTATTAAGAGAAAATGGTTGCAGGCGTTCTAGACAGGACCTGGGGCCCAAGCCCTACGGTTCAAGGTTTTAAGGGGTCCCCAGCAGCCCCACCCCACCATCTTTCCAGCGACAATCTCAGGCGTTACATTTCCACCCCCTTTTTCCTTATTGCCGGTGGAAGGGAGACTTCAGAGAGGAGTAGATGAAAGCTGATGGCCCCATTATTATGAATTAGTCCTTTTGGTGAGATCCACATCCAGTTCCTTTGAAGTTGTAAGGAAGGAAGTGAGGGCCATAAAACCCCTTTGTTCACCCCGCTTCCCTTCATCATATGACAGAATCCATAGAGGGCAGAAATGGGGTTTTCCATAGTCGATAACTAGAGATGAAATATAATTGGATTCTGACATTAGCCTTTTAATTTAAGACATAAAGTGATGATCTATAGTGCCTAGAAAACTGCCCAGCCCCCACAAGCAAAGACTTCTTTGTGATAGAAATTCGGGGTTTCTTTAAGACTAAGCAAAGAATGCAATTTTTACATGAAAAATTAGCATTTGCATTTGTTTTGAAAGATTATAATTATATTTTATAATCCAAATGTAATATTGGCTGCAGGGGTTAGAACCATTATCTGCATTGGTATAAGCTACTATGAATCAGTCAGTCTTAGTGGTTTTAATTTAAATGAGCTCATTTGTAGCTTAGCTTACAGGGAGTAGGGTACTTCAGCAAAGTAAAGCTTCATTACATTTGCATCATAAAATTACTGGATCTCACTAACAGCTATACAATAATTCAATTTCTCAGAGGCTAAAACTAGATATGGCTTAAGAGACCTGTGATGGGATCTCTTACAATGTTGAAGACTGAAGTTTGTGGTCTGTCTTAATACTTTCACTGATCAAAGTCACAAACTCTGTTGCTAATTACCTGTTGTAAAATGTAATTAGTCCTGCAGATTGCTTCTGAGAAGCCCTTCTTGGACTTTGGATATTCTAATAATTATTAAGTGGTCACAAACAATCTGTCCTTGGGCATGAGGCTGGTAGCTGATAATTTTAGCTTTGGGCATTTTTAGATGAGATACTCAATCACTTCACTATAGCTTCAGCCATAATTTGGTTGTAAAATGGCTTTCAATGCTGTAAAGGACTATCTCCATTTATAATAGGCTTGATAGGAATAATTTTAAGCATTCTCCTGGAATTGTGATCTTTGCTAGCTACTATTACTTTAGATGAACGCTGGATTGGGGTGAGCATGCTTTAGTAGCACTCTTCCTATTATGAAGGCTGCTTCTAGAGCAGCGGTTCTCAACCTGTGGGTCGGGACCCCATTTGGGGTCGAACGACCATTTCATGGGGTCGCCAAACAGTGCAGTCCACCATTTCTCCCCCTTTTCCTTAGCTGTGCTACTCCCTCTTATTCTATTGGCTTTTGAAAGCCAATAGAATAGACTCTCTTGAATAGAGTCTAATTCTATTGGTTTTCAAAAGCCAATAGGAATTGTCCAGGCTGTCTCTGCCTTGCTGAGCCCGCCAAAAGTCCCAGTCTGCAAACGGTGCTGCAAGTTGTCTGCAGCAAAGGTGAGCTGTCTGGAAGTTTCCACCCCTCCCTGCTGAGCAACTACTAAAAATGTCAGTAAAAGAGGGCCAGGGGTGGGAGGTGGGAGGCCAGCGGGCGCAGGGAGGGTTGCTGGTGCGTGTGGGGCCCAGCGGGTGCCTTACCTCCCTTGGGCTGGGCCAGCTGGTGGCCCAGCCGGTGGTCGGCCTGCGCCGTCGCTGCCCCTTGCCAGCTACGCCTCGGCCGGCACAGGGGGCGGCACCACGCATGTGCGGCGCTCCCGGGCAGGGAAATAGTCCTCGACTTACGACTGGTTGGGGGTCCTCGACTTACGACCGGTTGGGTAGTCCTCAACTTACGACCGGTTGGGTAGTCCTCGACTTACGACCGGTTGGGGGTCGCAGCATTAAAAAGGTTGAGAACCACTGTTCTAGAGGATGATATGTAGAACTAACTTCTCTTTTTAGTTGTTCATTTGCAGGGTCCCAAATTTTTATTTGTTCCCATGCTACTCACAGCAACCTGAAATGGTTTAATGAAACTATTTGGGGAAGATTAAATTTTTTTAAGATTCAGGGGACATCATGAAAGCACTTGATATATGGCAAGAGTAATGAACAAATATGAATCAACAAACAAGCTCAATCAAACAAGGTGGACATTCTGTGGCTGGATCCAATTTAAAATCTCCAGGTTCTATTACTGCCATTACAACACTGGGTTTGAAGACTTATCTGCGTGGACCACCTTAGAAAAGTTAGTTTGGGAAAGCAAAGAGGGCAAATACTACTTTGGAGAAAAAGTTTTTAACTCTGTGTAGGTCTATAACACATTCCAAGAGAAAATCGTAGGACAAGAGAGCTGCTCCTTAAAGTCAGCACTGCCTTTGCTAGACTATTAAGTAGGGACGGTTTCAGAGAACATATTCTGCCAGTTTTAAAACAATTTTGAATACTATTAGCCTATTTCAAAAGGCAATTCAAAACAGTAGTATTCTGGAAGTGATAATAGGATGGATTATTGCCATAGATGTTATCTCTACCTTGCCAGTTGGACTAACAAGCACTGAGTGGCAACATTTCCAAATTACAGATTATCATAGAGATGTTTCTGGATGTTCTCAAATCCCATTCCCCACTTGCATTTTCTGACTATATTTGCCATATGAGAATCACAGCTAAACAGGGTTCTAAGGCAGAATAAAAAGAGCTATTCCTTCAGTTACATACTTCTATAGTAGTGTTGACATCAGTTTTTCAGGTACAATGTAATACTGACTTACACTTATAAACTATACTGTTTCAAGGTATTTTTCATAGGTACTTTTTTCAAGCCAGGGATATCTCATCCTAACATCTACATGTGATTTTTGTTTGCATTTATCTCTAATAGACAAATTCTTTTTTTTTTAAATAAGACATTTTGATTAACAGGTCAAAATCCATGCAATATTGTATCATTATAAATTTGATAAGCGTTTCCTGTCTCCATAGGTATTTGTGAGGGGAAAGGGAGGCAAATGAGGAGACATATGTGAGGATAATCATAATCAAGCATGCCACAACTTACCTACCTGTATTTGGACATTGTTGTGGTTTGTTGTGGAGGTTGCTTCTTCTTTCATAAAACGTTAAATAATGCAAGCCCAGAACTGCAAATTATAGCATCAGGGGATAAGCATTCTTTGATTATGATTTTTGAGCTAGAGGTTTATTTATACTTCTCTACGACCGGTGAGAGCGCACAGGGTCGGCCTCCTCCAGGTCCCGTCAGCGAAACAATGTCGTCTGGCGGGCCCTAGGGGGAGGGCTTTCTCTGTTGCGGCGCCCGCCCTCTGGAACCAACTACCTCCTGAAGTCCGCGTCTCTCCGACCCTCCCGGCCTTCCGAAAGAATTTAAAAACCTACCTCTGCCGGCAGGCCTGGGGATGACTGTTGATTGTGGTGTGACTGATGAGTATGTATGGGGTTTTTATTTTTAATGTTTCTTGTTCGGATTTGTTGCAATTGTTTTTATATATATGTTGTGAGCCGCTCCGAGTCTTCGGAGAGGAGCGGCATACAAATCCGAATAAATAAATAAATAAATAAATTTAATTGAGACACAATTGATTTAACTCTAAATTAGCTTCCTAGTTGTTATCACAGATCATCTGCATTGCTGAAGTCCAGATATATCATGTTTGTAGAATTCCCAAAGAAAATTACTTGCTATCCCAGAAGTTGGCAAACTTATTTTTGCAAGGGGCCATGTCCTGCTTGTCCTCAAACTCCAGAGGTGCAGCTGGCAGATCTGCAGGTCAAGAAACACGGCAGCCATTGGACAGCACCAGCCCACCAGCATGGCAGCCACTGAGGCTGTTTCATCATGCAGGATATCCGATTCATGGCCCCAGGAGTTAAGGTCTGGCAAACCACCTCCCCTTTCCTCACAAGTATGATAAAAAATAATGGGTTGGATTTTCAAACCCTATGTTAGACTATTAGAATTAGATTGTTTCACCTTTTAATAGTTTAATCATATTATTAATTGATAAATGTATGCTGATGTAGTGTGATTACTGCAATGTTTCAAGTTATTTACACAGCAATTTATTTATGATCTACTGAAATGTCTTCCTAATGTAAATGTCCAATAGACTTGCCTATAGTCCTCTGGGTTTTGCTTTTTCTTCTTTTTGAACACAGAGACAATATTTGAGCAAGCAGCGTGATGCAGCAGCTGAAAAGGCCAAAGCAGTTTTTGGCTACATTTACAAAAACAGGAGTGAAATTGAAAGAGCAAGATTCCCCACTGAATTAGGTTATTTATGGTGAAGACTGGGTTGATGTGAATATTGTGAATCATTGGGCCAAAAAATGTAAAGATTGTGAACTAGAAAAAGCTGATTTGTGTGACTGGAACAAAGTAGATGAGCTGTGATAACAACTGATGAGTTTCACATAAGAAAGGCTGATGAGCTGATTAAAGACAATTGGCAGATCACTTGAAGAGAAATTGCTGTGAAGCTTGGCATTTCAACAGGAGCATGTGGGTCACATTATTTGATCTTCTTCAATATTGGGAACATTCTGCAAGATGGGCTCCTTGTATGCTGACAGCAGAAATGAAAGCTTAAAAAGCTTAATATTTGCCAACCATTGTCGTGCTTTGAGAATGAAGATGTGGAGTTTCTTCATAACATTATGACCTTTGATGAAAGATGAGCTCATCATTATGTCTGAGAAAGGAAGTATCGGTCTATGGAATATCAACACAAAGCTTCACCAGGGGAGTGTGGCAAGCACACTGAAAAAAATGACTTTATCACCAGTTTACACATTTATGACCATTGTAGTATCCCTGGGCTTATATGATCATTATTTGTAACCTTCACGGCTGGTTTCCATCAAGCAAAGCCAATGGAGAAATCCAGATTTGCTTAACAACCACATGATTCTCTTAACAGCTGGAGTGATTTCCTTAACAACTGTGGCAAAAAAGTCATTAAATGGGGCAAAACTCACTTAACCACCTGCCTTGCTTAGCAATGGAAAATTTTGTCTCTATTGTGGTTGTACTCCCTTAACAAGCATGCATATGATTAGAATAGAATAGAATAGAATAGAATAGAATAGAATAGAATAGAATAGAATAGAATAGAATAGAATAGAATAGAATAGAATAGAATAGAATAGAATAGAATAGAATAGAATAGAATAGAAACAGAAACCCTGGAAGTCTTCTAGTCCAGCCCCCTGCTCAAGTAGGAGGACCTATACCATCTCAGACAAGTGACTGTCTAGCCCAGTGATGGTGAACCTTTTAGAGACCCAGTGCCCAAACTGCAACCCAAAACCCACTTATTTATCACCGGGTGCCAAGTGGGCGTGGCCGTGGTGGTCACGGCAGCCTGGATGGGTGGGGCCAGGGTGGTGGGGGCCAGTCCCTCTCCATCTCTGGAGCACAGCACATATGCCAACATAGAGGGCTCTGAGTGCCGCCTTTGGCACACGTGCCATAGGTTCGCCACCACTGGTCTAGCCTCTTCTTAAAAATCTCCAGTGATGGAGTGCCCATGATTTCTGGAGGCAAGCTGTTCCGCTGGTTAATTGTCCTCACTATCAGGAAGTTTCTCCTTAATTCCAGGTTGCTTCTCTCTTTGATCAGTTTCCAACCATTGTTTCTTGTCCTGCCCCCTGGTGCTTTGGTGAATAACATGACCTCCTCTTCTTGGTGGCAGCCCCTCAAATACTGGAGCACTGCTATCATGTCTCCCCTATTTCTTCTTTTCTTTAGACTAACCAAACCCAAGTCCTGTAGCCGTTCTTCATATGTTTTAGTCTCCAGGCTTTTGATCATCTTAGTTGCTCTTCTCTGAATTTTTTCCAAACTCTCAACATTTTTTTTGTGATAGGGTGACTAAAATTGGCTGCATTATTCCAGGTGTGGTCTTACTAGGATTTTATAAAGCAGTACTAATACTTTGTGTGATCTCGGTTTTTTTTATATACTTTTATATAATTTTATGCCTCTGTTTATACAACCCAGGATTGTATTAGCTTTTTTGACCGCTGCTGCACACTGCTGGCTCATGGTTAAGTGATTATCCACTAGGACTTCAAGGTCCCACTCACAGTTACTGTTTTTAAGCCAGGTCTTGCTCAATCTGTACTTGTACCTTTGATTTTTCCTGCCTAAATGTAAAACTTTGCTTTTCTCCACATTGAAACTCATTTTGTTGGATAGAGCCCATTGTTCAAGTTTGTCAAGATCTTTTTGGATCCTGAGTTTGTTTTCTGGGGTTTTGGCTACTTCTGCCAGTTTGGTGTCATCTGCAAATTTGATGAGTTCCCCTTCAATTCCCTCATCTAAATCATTTATGAAGATATTGAGGAGTACTGGGTCTAAGACAGAACTTTGTGTTACCCCACTGCTTACTTCTCTCATTGTGGATGTAGTGCTATTAAGGACTACTCATTGAGTACTGTTTGCCAGCCAGTTACAGATCCACCTTTATCAAGGTTTTCTAACTTGATATCTACATTGCAACACTCAAAACTTTGAAACAATGATTAAGCTGAGTTTGGAAACACAAGGAGGATGTTTTGCTGCAAATGACAACACTAAACCTCAAATCTTTTTGCAGTCTTACCCCATCTACCATATAGACCATGCGTCCAACACACAACTCCTATGAAATTGAAGGAATACCTCTGTAGGCATCTAACTGCCTTGAGTGAGGAAGTGGAGATGAGAGGTGGAGTTCTTTGGTGCTGTCTTTAAAAAGATTGTCATTGGCAGAAGCATGGAGTAAGGTGGTTAAATGGAAAAGTAAATTTGGGGAATTTGAAGTGTTTCTTCAAATATGTTTACTGGATGGATATGCTCAAGATGACCACTGGCAATCCCTTATTGGGGGCAGTTTCATTTAGATTCCTACACTGAGCAGTAGATTACATTCAGTGGTCAAAATGATTCATTCTGTCTCTATGGATCTTATGGAATGGAATGATTCTACCAAAGCGATACACCATAAAAATAACCAGCCTTAACAGCAGTTCAGCATAGATAAATACTGTTTCCTGAGCCATTCAAGCAGCAGCTGTAAAAAAAACAACAACACACAACTCAAATCTATAAGCAATTAGTTAAGGTATGCTAGAAGGGTGAATGGGAACCCCAATTCAGCTAAGGGGCATTGGACATGTGAATTCATTGGCCCTGACTCTTTAGAACCTTATTTTGACAAAAAGGTGGTTGACATTAAGGACACTTAAAGGTTTACTCCATCTCCTCTCTTTGTAGATCAATCTATCAGCTCTTAGTCTAATAAACTTCTAATTTCAGGTCACTTCTTTTTGCCTTTGTTCCAGGGTCATCTGTACAATATTCTTCACTCTCCTCTTGGAGAGGACCTAGGTGCTGAGTGCTGCCTATCCCTATAATCTATTTGTTGTAAGTTGCTTTCTGTTAAGTTATAAAGCCTGCTTTGCTGACCATTCCTTCCAAGGAATGTTCACATATACAGAGAGAGAGAGAATATTTCCACCTCCAACAGGAAGAAAATGAAAACCTGTTAGTCAAATATTGCTTTGCAGATTCACCATTCCATGTGCATCTCAGAAATGCATCTATATGCAGAATCATATATGCATATAGTCCACTTCACTCTGTTCACAATATCTTTCCTATCCCAAAAGATGTGAGCGTAAGTAAGAACACCCAAATGTTATCATTCTGTTTTGCTTTCCTACAATGGATCTCATGAAAAAAGAATGACTGCATGTAGCAAAGAGCTCATTTTACTTGGTGATTTGTGTTTGGTGCACCAAACCCATTGGCCTAATTACATGTCCAACAATACAAAGATTTACCAATTTATTCTAATTTGCTTTCACATGAGACACAGCACATTAAGCAAACAGGAGAGAAAGCATAGACTTCTTTTGGAAACTGTCTGAGTAATGCACATTTTAATTCCAGTTCTGCACGGCATTCAGAGAAATCTCCCTGACATTTCTTATCCCTATAAACAATGCAGGACCACGATCAAGGGAAATGAAAACACCTCAGAGGAGAGGTGTTATTCAGCTCCACGTGTTCAGTGATGAATCCTTTTCATAAAAAGATAAGTTGCACACAGCAAGGTAATCTTAATCTGTAAGCCTTCGTAATAAAAAATTCTGAAATCTACCACAGAAGTAACAACATCCGAATAGAAAACAACCTACTGGGCTTGAGATGGGTTCAACAAAAAATTCTTGTTCATATCTTTCAACCCTTCTTCTCAGCTGAACTACTTCTCTGCTCTCACCCTTTCTGGCCCCCAATGAAGTCAGTCTTTGCCTGGAACAATGAAGGGGGCTTGGCTTGTACTTTTGAAGAATGGGAAGGGCAGGATGGTGTCTTGTCCCATTTTTATTTCCATCAGAAATAGCCCAGGTGGTTCTGTAGCGCCAACAAACCGGGTCAGTGGCTGGCTTACACCATAAGAAAGAAACAAAAAGCCCGCATAATTGAAAAGATAGAGTACAAAGGCAAGGAAGAATTCAAACAGGAAACCATTAAGAAAGCGTTCACCGAGTTCTACTCAAAGCTATACGCCGAGGAGAAGATACAGGACAAAGAGATAGAAAAGTTCCTGCAAAACGAAAAATTAATGGTACTCACCGATACACAACGAGATGCCCTGAATGCCCCAATCACGAAAGAGGAAATACACTCAGCGATCAAACAACTAAAAAAAGGAAAATCACCCGGGACGGACAGGATAACGGCCATCTATTACAAGCACCTCCAAGAGGAAACGATAGAACCCCTCAGAAAGCTATTTGTCAACATACAAGAAGGAGGCCAAGTCCCACCCTCCTGGAAAACAGCCTACATTTCTCTAATCCCCAAAGAAGGAAAAGATAATGCACAACCGGCTAACTATAGACCCATCTCACTATTGAACACAGACTACAAACTCTTCACAAAAGTTCTGGCCAACAGATTAATGACTGTATTACAAAAGATAATCCACCCGGATCAAACGGGGTTTATACAAGGACGCCAGATGAAAACCAACGTGAGACAGCTGCTGAACATAATAGAGTACTTGGAAAGGCACAACCAGATACCTGCAACCCTCATGTTTGTGGACGCAGAAAAAGCCTTCGACAGACTGAATTGGCCATTCTTGACGAACCTAGCCCAGGGGATGAAAATGGGAAAGCAGTTCCTCAACTCCATAACAGCAATATACCCGAAACAAACGGGCCAGATCATTGTAAACGGCGAACTAACAGACCCATTCAGCATAGAAAGAGGCACGAGACAGGGATGTCCGCTGTCACCACTGCTATTTGTCTTAACGATGGAGATTCTGCTGAACAAGATAAGAGCAGCAGATGACGTGAAGGGCATACAGATTGGAAAACAGGACTACAGACTGTGTGCCTTTGCAGACGACCTACTGGTGACAGTATCGCAACCAGTACAATCAACAAGGAGTTTGATGGAGATAATGAAAGACTATGGCAAGGTATCAGGTTTTAAAGTTAATATATCAAAAACGAAGATGCTAGTTAAAAATCTAGACAACAAAGCAAAACAAGACTTGGAAAGAATAACGGGTTGTGAAATAGTTAAGAAAGTTAAATACCTGGGAGTGGAGATAGAAACAACGAATGCGAAATTATACAAAAACAACTACGAAGTGCTGTGGGGCAAGATACAAGCAGATTTGGAAAGGTGGAAAACACTACGACTATCCTTGCTGGGCAGAATAGCAGCAGTAAAGATGAACGTCTTGCCAAGATTTCTATTTCTCTTCCAAATGCTACCCATACTCAAAAAGGATGAGGACTTGGACAATTGGCAGAGGGGCATCACCAGATTTATTTGGGATGACAAGAGACCGAGGGTGAAACTAAAAACCATCCAGGACACAAGGAAGAGAGGGGGACTAAAAATGCCTAATCTAAAGCTATACTACTATGCAGCGACGTTGGTGGTGTTGAGTGACTGGATCAATATGACGAATGATAGAATACTGAATGTTGAAGGGCATGGTCTACTATTTGGCTGGCACGCATACTTAGTATACGACAAAAAGGCAGACAGGAACTTCAAGGAGAACCCACTACGGATCCCATTGTTATGGGTCTGGAAGAAATATAAACACCTTCTACATGACAAGATTCCCATCTGGACGATCCCCGGACACGCAATAGGGGATATAAACACATCCCAAGGGCAAGAAGTGGTGCCCTACAGTAAACTTGTACTGGGAGAAGAAAATGGGTTCCTCTTGAAACCCCAAGCAACGCTAGCAAACAGAGGAATAGGAGGTACCTGGCTATCATATATACAACTGCAATCAAGGTGGCATAAAGATAGGAAGAAGGGCTTCTCCCAGACTGACGAGAAACTAATTGAACAGATTAGAGAACAGGGGATCATGCACATCAAACGAGTGTACAGCATTCTGATAGAAATGGACTCTGAAACCGAATTAGTCAAGAGCTGTATGGTAAAGTGGGAACAAGACTTTGGGCACTCTATCACCATGGACACGTGGGAGAAAATTTGGGTGAGAAATGTAGAATTTACAAAATCGCAACACTTAAGGGAAAACTTCTACAAGATGTTCTATAGGTGGCACCTTGACCCGAAAAAACTATCGCTCATCTACCCAGACTCCCAGCCCAAATGCTGGAGGTGTGGTGACGGGGAAGCTACCTACTTTCATATATGGTGGACATGCAGAAAAATCAGAGCCTTCTGGAGGAAGATATGGTGGACACTCCAAACTATTTTCACAAAGCGTATAGAATTTCTACCTCAGGTTTTCTTGTTAGGGATTACAAAGGATTTCACTACCTCAGAGACGAACTTATTTCTGAACTTGATTACAGCAGCAAGATTGTTGGTGGGACAATACTGGAAGAATCCAGAATGGACTGTGAAAGTAACAAAGTTGGCGGAAATGGCGAAAATATCAGCATACTTGAAAGGTCGCTCCAATGAACAATATTTGACAGACTGGAAACAATGGATAGACTATATCCAAGAGAAACACCAATCAAACAAAATGCATCTGGCGTTTAGCTAAGGCTCGACGTGAAGAGGGAAGAATGTATAACAAATCAAATGTTTACAAAAACTAACGCCTAATGTTGAATGTTTATGTTCTATGACTAATGCCTCTTAACACGATCTTATGTCTAATGTTGTTTACTGTAATAATGAAAAAGCAGACTGAATTTTTTACCCCAGGTTATTGAATTTCTACCTCAGGATCTTTTGCTAGGGATCATAAAAGATAAAATGTAACAGACATATAGTTGAGGCTGGAAGTGAGGAGTAATGAACATTTACCAAACCAGACGTTTACAAAGATTAATACCTAGTGTTATATGTTGTGTTTTATGACGATTGCTTATTAATATGATCTTATGTTTAATGTTGAATATTTTAACATTGAAAAAGTGGACTGAATTTCTACCTCAGGTTATTGAATTACTACCTCAGGACCTATTGTTAGGGATCATACAGGTTAAAAAATGTAACAGGTGTATAGTAGAGGCTTGAAGTGAGGAGTGAAGAATGTTTACCTATTGTTGTATGTTATGTTCTATGATGAATGCTTCTTAATATGATCTTATGCTTAATGTTGATTACTTTAATAATGAAAAAGCAGACTGAATTTTTACCCCAGGTTATTGAATCTCTATCTCAGGATCTTTTGCTAGGGATCATAAAAGATAAAATATAATAGACATATAGTTGAGGCTGGAAGTGAGGAGTAAAGAATATTTACCAAACCAGACGTTTACAAAGATTAATACCTAGTGTTATATGTTGTGTTCTATGATGATTGATTATTAGTATGATCTTATGTTTAATGTTTAACTACTACCTCAGGATCTACTGTTAGGGGTCATAGAGAACAAAAAATGTAACAGGTGTATAATAGAGGATTGAAGTGAGGAGTGAAAAATGTTTACCAAACCAGACGTTTACAAAGAATAATACGTAGTGTTGTATATCAGATGCTATGATGTTTGATGCATACAAAGATTTTATGTTCAATGCTGATTATTTTAATAAAGGAATTTATATATATACATTTAATAAGCCTTCTCCATTTGCACCTCCAGGTTTTATGTAATATATGAGATCTGAGTACCTTTCCTCCCATGATTGTGTACCTCAGGTGGTTTAGATTCCATAGTATCTTTATACCTTTTCCTTTTTCCAGGCTCAATTCTCATCAGCATTCTGTAAGCATATCAGTACTTATCAGAATTTTTGGATTTTTTTTAAAAAAAACATTTCTCTTAAAAGTCTTTTATTTCTTGTCTGAAGAATTTTTGGAGTATCTGGAAATTACTTTCTTATTCCTTCTCCAGATACATCGGGCACCACTTTGCCAAAGTTCAATCTGCTCATCCAAGTATGCCTCTCGAGGGCCCCAATATGGCAAACATAGACCAGGCACCGATACCCAGGAGCCCTTTGCCTCCCCCCCCCAAGATTCATGCAATCTTCTCCTTACTGGCACGTCATTAAGCTGTCACAACAACTCTATTCCACCATACAATTAGTTAATTGTTTAATGGAAGCTGGGACCCAGTTTGGTGTAGATATTATTTGCACAAGACAAGAAACCAGGAGACTATAAGTTCTAGTCCTGCCTGAGGCATGAAAGCTGACTAGGGAACTTTGGGCTAGTCACTGTCTAGCCCATGATGTCAACCTCAGGTGACAAACTGGTCAATTAATTGCTCTCACAACCAATGGATCAACACTTGATTGATCAAAAAAAAAGCAGATCCTGCATTTGTGGGGGAAAAATAGGAAGAAAAAAAGATGTTTAATGGAAGCCATTTTGGGAAATTATTTACTGCAGTACGTTTTCATTAACTCTTGCTTTATTGTATGACAGCCAGAGTCTGTGGATTGTAGTTGGTTATCAAAATTATAAAATAAGTAAATATAGAGAAAGGAATACTTTTTTTAAAGAGACGTCATTTGCTGGTAAATTAGCAGTTGAAGAGATTCAGAAGAAGAATTTTTAATGCTAAATTGACATGAATTTCTATAGGTGCTATTGATCCATTTTCTTCTTTACTTAGTGACCCAAGTATTTTTTTTTGCAATCTTTTATTACATTCTAATATATTGGTTGTTACACCGATGTCAGAATATAGCCATAGATGTGGAATTCATCAATCTCCAGTACTTTTATTGCTGAAAGGCTGAAAGATTTAATGAAGTATCTACAAGGATCTCACAAGCCAGTCAAATCATAATGTTCCACAATCGAGATCATGGCTAAGCTATCCATTCACTATGTTGTAAAACAATTCTAAATAGAAAGCTTAAATCACTTCCACAATTTGTGGTGTGCAGATGTCAAGTATCTCTCTTCTTGGGTATTCAAAAATACCCTTCAAGCAGGAATTATTTCTTAATTAGTGCCATAGAAAGGAATTCTAATGGCTCTTGGCTGCCGTGCCCATTCCCAGCAGCTAACAAGGTATCAAAACTGCAAAATGTTTAACAAGAAAAGGCCCAGTTTCGCTGTCTGCTTGTTCTTCTTTGCCAAAAGGTTGCAGCTTGGAATATGGTTATTCTCCTTTTCTGCACCAATTACTTTATTCATAATTCTGAACATTAACTAACCATTTCCAAACCCAAAATATCAATACAAATTATATCTGGCATAACAGTCTAATGAGGAAGAGTATTCTAAGCATGATTTGACTGCAAGGATTTACTATTAGGAACAGCTGGAATATGAAAACAGAATGTAATCTTGGGGATATAAACAATGTCACAACCTCTGTTATAATTATTCATTGAAGCAGGTGGTAGAAGAAGAACATCTTAGTTCTGACCTTTCTTTGTTATTTGAGGCCTAGAAAAAAAAATACATACTGACTCATAGTTTAAGGCTTCATATTGATTATGTTTACACTCAGGACACCTTTTTATTGCTAGCATTCATCTACAATTGCAAACTCCTTGTATTGTACATCTGCAGTCAAAACAATGTATGCAAAAATTGCAGAATTCCACATTCAATGCTAAAAAGCAACTGCATATTAGACTAAATTCTGTTCTTTTATTCTTTTTTTACCCTTAAGCAATATCATTCAAAGTAAGCTGCAACTTTGGAAACTGAATCCTTTCCCTTTCGGTTATTTTTCAGCACAAAATCACCCTTTGCAAGGCAGGTGATTTTTTTTTTCAGATAGGCAAGAAAAGATATAAAGTTTCTGTATCCTCACAGTACTTACCTTATTGCATAGCTCCAAAAAGCAGAGTAGGTGAAAAATGAAAAAGAAAAAGGGAAAGATGATTTATCTCTCCATTGCTGATCCTTCTTGCAGTCAGTTTGCAGCCTGCTAAAGTTACCTGACCCTCCATATGACAAAAGTTGCATTAAATTCAGTGAGATTCCAAAAACATGAGCATCAGATTATCACACAAGTCGATTATTAGCAAAAAGATGAAATATTACTTAATCATCTAATGCACTCTAATGCTTATGATCAGTCCTTAAAGTGGTTGAAACCAGGGACCTGCTTTTTACTGATTGGAAACATGCATTTTTTTTACTCCAATCTTAGTATTTTCCAAAGGATAAGCAAAAAGGAATTATTATATGAATATCATCTGATTGATGGAGTAGGTGCGAGACAAATATGAATAAAGAAAAAACAGTTTTTGGTAGACATAGCTGAGAAATATAATCAATCTGATATCTTTCCATGCAGAGCATGTTACAAAGCTTGCTAGAGTGGATGAAATTCATTACTAACTACCAACCAAAGTTAATGAATTAATCCAGACAGACAGAAGACAGCATAAAGACCAGAGTGGACATATACTTTGATGGTGAGTGTCTGCTCCCAGACCTAGTTCCACAGGTCAAGTTTGCTAATGAATTCTGATAGCAGCTTCATGCTGGAAGATCCCCCTGAATTTTAATGCTGAAGTATGGTGACAGCAAAGTTCACAATACAATGTCCTAGGAGACTGAATTGTTTCCCCACAGTTAACAATTCCACTGAAATAATATATTGTTTGTTTCTTCCTACTCTGTCTCTCACAGTTAACTGAATGAATTATTCATTGTGCTGAAACATTACCTCCCTTCTGTTTCCTGCTCTCCAAACACATTTCCCTTAGGTGTATATGAGTTTTGACATTCACAGTATTTTAGACATTTGCTGTCACATACATATATCTATATGCATATTTGTTTTCTTAAACAAGTACATTATTTGGGCATCTGACACATTATTTTGAACCATGTATAAGCATGTTCAAAATGCATGTTAGATATGGCTGAGCTGAAAGTATGTCATGTGTTTAAGTAAGGTATTGAAAAAGCTCTCCTCTTCTAAAACTGTTCAGTAGAAAATGTTTGTATAGTCAACCGTCTTTTCTGCCAAGCCTTCACTTGTGCTCCATGACATCATGTAATCATTATGATATCACATTGGTCATCCCCTGGTTGCCCTGGTCTCCCATCTTACAAAAACCAGAGAGAAGCAATAACTAGAATTGGATAACTGGTTCTCTAATCCTCTTTTAAAGGTTTATGAGGAATCCTTTTTTCAATAAGAATGAACACAGACAGCCAGGTATCTTTCAACTCTCTTATTTGGTTCTTCCTTCCCTTAACTGCCATTCTTAAAGACTTTTGAGGCAAACTTCTGTTCTAAGGGGTTTATTAAGTTTAAAATAGGATGTATAGAAAGAAAAAAGAGAGCCAGCCACCCTACCCCCAAAATTGGCTCAGACAAATACTAGCAGCAATTCAGTCAAGAGAAACATATATTTATTTTTGTTCCATTTGAGTTCATCTTGAGTTCAACGAAATCAATTGCCACCATCATTCCTCCCCCTCCCCAATTTCCCATGCATTTTGTTATATTCTTGTAGAGAGGTTCTGTACAAGCCAAATATCTATAAACCATATATGAGCCACATCCAACCCCTTTGGCTGTTCCTGTCTGACTCACAGCAGTGTGGGGAGCAGAGTGGTAGCGGGAAGGGGCCGGGCAGGATGGCAGAATGGCAGTAGGGTGGTGGCAGCCTTCCACAACAGTCCCAATTTCTTATGTTGCCCCTTGGAAAAATTAATTGTTTTAAACAAATATATAAACAAAACAGATAGGCCGACTACATGGCCCAGATTTCTTAAAAGAGGATCCAAAAAAGATATATTTTAATGTCACACATGAGACTGCTTTTGAAATACCCAATCACATTGATGATTCAAAGAGGTTTTCACATCACACCTCTCTGCTGTGCTAATCTAAGTTAAACTCATCAAATTATTTTTTTCATTGCTGCAATTTGGCTTTCCTTTTTTCTAAGCAGCAATTACATGTTGGTTTAATGATGTATACTAACAATGGGCACCTATAGTCAGGAATCCTCATTCCATACCGAATCCCTGTTTTTCTTTCTAGCTCAGAGATCTCTCAAGATCACAGAACAAATTCCCATCAATTACGAATGGCTAATTAAATATAAAGTTTAGTGAGCCTTCAGAAAGTTTAAACACTTTTTTGTTGTTGTTCAGCTGCAAAGATGTGTCCAACTGTTTGTGACCACGTGGACCACAGCACGCCAGTTCCCCTGTCCTCCATTGTCCCCCAAAGCCTACCCAAACCCATGCCCATTGCGTCGATGACACCATCTAACCATCTCACCTTCTGCCGTCCCCTTCTCCTTTTGCCTTCAATCTTTCCCAACATCAGGGTCTTTTCCAACGAGTCATTTCTTCTCATGCCAGCTACCAAAAAGTTAGTTGAAATGTTTTTGGCCTAAAAGAAAAGAAAAGAAAAGAAAAGAAAAGAAAAGAAAAGAAAAGAAAAGAAAAGAAAAGAAAAGAAAAGAAAAGAAAAGAAAAGAAAAGAAAAGAAAAGAAAAGAAAAGAAAAGAAAAGAAAAGAAAAAAGATCACTGATTCATTTACACGCAAGTATGACATTTGATCTCTGTACCACTACATTTTATACTTTGCACAACTTGGATACATACAGATAAAAGATATGCCATTGTCTAGGTATAGGCTTGTTGCTTATATATATAGTTTTAAATGAGAAGCAAATATATTCTGGAAAAAACAAGTTCGAGTGAATGTTTTTGTGAGAGGAATATGCATAAGGTTATTATTGATTTATTTTCATTATTGCTTAATTTCATTGAGCTTCTACTCAGTTAGCCCCAAATAAATTCATGTAATTGAATTAATAGGGATGAGGATAAATTGACTGTAAATATGCCAATCTATATTCCACTTTCTCTTGAGCTTCTTCTGCTATTTATAGTTGCTTATCATTTGATATAAATAATGTTAAACTGATGGTTCTGTTAAAAATGGTCTTTACTTTGGATTAATTAGCTAATGCTGGCCTGAAGATTGCTTAGCAGACATACTGAGAGAAGTAATAATTTAAAGGACTTTGGATATGCACCGCTTAATTTATTTTCCATAACTAATCCAGCTTGTCACACAATTTTAAATATAAACTTGTCATTTGCTTTAAAAAGAGACTGATAATTATTTTAGTTTATATTTAATAGTGAATCATATTTTATAGCTATCAGGTAGATTATGTTTTTCTTCCCATCATTATCAATATATTTGTCATTATTATTATTTGAGCTTTCTCATATACTGTATTTACTTGAAAAAAAATTGACCCTGAATTTAATATTATCCATTCTGTGATAGAACACTACACACACACACACACACACAGAGAGAGAGAGAGAGAGAGAGAGAGAGAGAGAGAGAGAGAGAGAGAGAGAGAGAGAGAGAGAGAGAGAGAGAGAGAGAGAGAGAGAGAGAGAGAGAGAGAGAGAGAGAGAGAGAGATCACATACATAATCCCATGCAATGTCCCAGCTTCTCACTTGGTCATTTTGTCACTCCAGGTTGAAAGCTCTGAAAGTAATCCTGAGGATTTCCTTCTCCCAAATAAATATGTGTCTGTGAGACAGACCCATATAAATCTGTGCATGTAGATATGTGTATCCAGAAACAATGCTCCAAAACAGGAAAAATATGAAATGTCCAACCCCATTTATATATTTATACATCTGTTCTCTGCATATGCCAACCTCTCAATCATACACATCAATTTTACATACAATAATACACAAGTACACCCACATTCATGTATCATCCCTCTATTTTTCCAAAAGAAACAAAGATTTTAAAAATAAATCAGGAGGGAGATGGAGATAGAGATGGAGCAAAAAGTAGCAAAAAGGAGGACAAAACTGGATGGAGATAAGGTCAGACCAAGAGATAATTGGAAAGTGGAAAAACTAAAAAAGGAAGATGAACCATTTAGATATTACAACAGAGTTAAAATTCATCAGCATTAGGGAAGAGCAGTATTTTGCACATCACCCATTCATTTATATTCTCCCAACAGCATCTTCTATTCTCAGCAGATGTATGTGGGGGAAGGGGAACATCTTACAATTAATTATTGACAGAAAAAGATCTCATCTTCCTGGAAGGTAAATGTGGTATATTCATAATAGTTTCACTTTTTTTGTTGCACAAGGTCAACTCCTACATGAGCAGCATCTCCCCAACATTAAAGTAAAAAAAAATAACCTTGAATATTTTCCCACAGCATTCCCAAACATAAAATAATTCTGTACACCCAGTGAGAGCTTTGGTTTTTCTCCCTCAGTTAGTAGCCCCTCCAGGAATTTTCCTGAATTCTACAAAAAAAAGAGAGGGAAATTACAATTTCTATAGAGAGATAAAAGCAAGTATTTTTGAAAGACTGTTTTAATCACTTTGTATACAGTTGCCCATGATAGATAAGCCAAACAACAATGTGGTACCATATGGACAGTTATCCTAACCAGCATGTGGGAGTGTCAAGTCCATAAAACGAATTAATAGACTACAGTTAGACATGAAGAACTTTGGAATATGACGAAATAGCAAAACCCAATTTATGTAATATATCTTAGTACCCAACAGCAGAACTATGAATGGCATTATTTGGGGGGGCACAAATAATCTGACTGGTTATTTTATTGCACTGATGCATTTGAAAACAGATTTATTGTATATAAACTCTGCACTGCTTTCAGTGGGAATGTGGAGTCACATTTATATACATAGACACTACTATTTACTTTTTGGATACACAACATTTTAGCACAGAAAAGCAAAATAAATTAAAGGCAGGAGTAAGGAAAGTGAAATATTACCAGATTGGCACATAAATACTCTGCGGTCTATCAGGGCTTTCATCAATTGAGTTTTTAATAAAAAGTTAATAAGGTTTTACTAAAAGCAGCACACAGTTGCTTGCTTTCCAACAACTAGGAAATACATGCTGTGTACAAAGTCATATTTACA
Source organism: Bothrops alternatus (assembly GCA_034064705.1). Lineage (NCBI taxonomy): Eukaryota > Metazoa > Chordata > Lepidosauria > Squamata > Viperidae > Bothrops > Bothrops alternatus. The sequence goes on from JARGCV010000025.1 coordinate 4,059,932, forward strand.
GCTAATGTAAATAATACAAAATATACCTGCTAGTCTACATCTATATTGCCAATTGGTTTATGCAATTGCTTCCTCAGAGGTAAGTGAATAAAAATTCCATAGTGGAAAAATCCCACAATGGAGAAAATGTCCAGAATATTTCATCAATTTTCCATGAATCTGCTTGAGGTTAAGTAGATGCATTAAAATAAAAGACTGTCAAATTTCCTCATTTTTTGTTATTTATTTGTAAACTTCAGTACCCCATATGGATTTATGGCAGTACAGAATAAAATACCAAGATGATTAAACAGAATACAAAAATAATTCTTAAAATTGTCAGCACCTTTCATAAATTATTGCCACCAGAAAACATTTATAATCAGGAGTAATTTTGACAAACTCTAAGCAAATGCTCTTCAGAATAGCTCAGTTTCTGAGGCTTTTCTAAAGGTCAGGAGAGATGGAACCGTCCCGATTTGCAATGTAGGTCTGCATGGGTGGGTGCCATTCTGGAGAAACAAGATGTTCATGCTCTCATGTTCAGCATCCCAACTTGAATTAAGCACACTGGATTGGTAGGATTTACTTGAAGTAGATGTTTTGTGCATTGCTGGGTACCAGTCATGTAGGGTTTTAAGGCTGCAAACCAGCATTTTGTTTCATTCATGTATTCAATTTGTATAACTATCATTTCAACAAGTAACTCTGGGTAGCAAACAAAAATTAAAATAAATTTTAATACTATATTTGGAAGCCTATTGGTAGCCAGTGCAGAGTCAGAAGCACTGAGTGTTATATACAGATAATGATTCTCACCTGGCATTTTTGACCAACTGCAGCTTCTGAGCAGCTTTCAAAGACAATGCTGTGTATAGCAGTCTTCTTTAATCTAACCAGAGAGTAACATGGACTTGGGATACTGTGGCCAGGAAGGAAGAAACCTGGCACACCACTCAAGCTGGACAAAAGACCTCAGCAATGGTCTCCCCCTACCAATCCAGCAATAGTTATGAGATTAGGTGGCTTCCCAAGTCATAGGCTTGCCCCATTAGAGAGAATTCTATGCTTTCAAAAGTTACTACTGGAGTGTAAAGAAAGCCTGATGTTAACTCAGTCTTGAGGGGAATTAGCTTCAGTCACATTTTTCCTCATCAAATCTCTACATTTTTTAAAATTGATATTTTCAGTTTCTTTTCTGATATTTGACTTTCCTGAGCTCCTTGATCAATCAAGACGCATCTTGGAAGTACCAAACCGAAGGAAGTTGCACAGCGGTTCTCTCATCAAATTCTCTGGTCACTCCGTGTTTCAGAATTGGGGATAAATCAGGCCCTTGGTGAAATGCCTTCCATTAGAAATGCAAGTGTTGGTTGGAATCAATAAGGATTCTTGGACAGACTAACCTAATGGTTCCTCATGTCCTGCAATTAACCCCAGAAAAACCAGGGAATGAATTGACCACGGCAAAAGGCAAACTTACCATGTTCTTCATTTTCAGATTATCATGCCACTGTTCTGGAATGAAATCTATATCTAAAATTTTGATTATTGTATTGCCCTTAATAAAGTACTGACCAACTAGTTCTAATTTGTTCACATGTTTTGGGCCAAAGATTATGTAGACAAACCTATGATTGCAGCGGAGGCAATTCTTGTAAGATATGGCAGTTGAACGCAATCTCTTTTCTGCTGGGACCCTGTTTGGACTAAAAAGGAAAAAGAATACACTTGTCACTTTCATCCTAGATTTCAAATATCCCAAACCAATACAAGCTTAAGAGTGTGTTCCTGCTGGCAGTGAATGACTGCAACTAGTAGCAACTATATGGTAGGCTATACAAAATAGTAATGCAGTAGGTAAAATCATAGAATCATAGGTCTAGAAAAGGCCTTGGAGCAGGTCTTCTAGTAAAAAAGTAGAAAATATGGCTACTCAACACATCGTACCCTCTCCCTTCCCTGTTAGCAGAAAAGGCAAAACCTCTGTAATGCAATTCATTGGTGGCAAAAATCTGCTGTCTTTTTTTTGGTTGAAATAGACTGGAGCACCATTCCTTTTCAATAAAATAAAGTAAAATAAACAGGCCTAGCACATTTATTTGTGATAAAATAATAGCTTATTTCCCCTGGTGAAAACCAGTATGTGACTGATTGGACAGCCATTTGTCTGAAATGGTATGGGTTTCCTGCCCGAGCAGGGGGTTGGACTAGATGATCTCCAAGATCCCTTCCAACTTTATTATTATTATTGCAACATAAACAATTAGAGAAGGAAGTGAAAGAACAATTGAACATATATGAATATCTCATATTTTCCATATACTGCAGATTTGGGAAACAGTTTGTGTACATTATGGTCCAAATGTGTATTTAAATGTGGGCACAATCCCTATAGAACAATACATTTTAAAAAAAAATTGTTCAAAGTATGTGATTTCCATTAGTAAAGTCTACAGAACAGGAGTTCCTTTCATTTTTCTACTCAGTGGAGTTATTTATTTATTGGTGCAGAAGAGAAAAGTTGCTCTCCACAGTTATGTGCTAAGCAGCTCTGCCTATGACATGTTTTGCTTGGAACACTCAAAGATATAAAATTTAATCAGAGATGGAACAAGAGAGAAATAAAAATGCTCGTGCCAAAGAAAGCCTGAAATGTGGTGCTTTATTTGGTGAGCCAGCAACAATGAAAAGCACACTTTCTGTAAGGATTTTCAAATATCTGTTCTCTGTACTTCAAAATGGTGCTAATATGCCTCTTTACCTAAAGAGCCAGGCTATTTATTATTTGGGAGCCCATACAGAGAACTGAGAAGTTAGAATTTCACTAAGCATAAATCCACTTTCAGCACATCAGGCTGGGAGCATAAAAGATTCAAGATGGTGATTGCCATCTGATTGGAAACATTTTTGACAAAAATGTTAATTCTGTCTTTTAAAGGTAAATATTCCTCTCAGCTGAGACTGCCATTGACTCTGCATGGAGCAGTAAGATTGTCCTAACTGCATTTTTTTGTGACATGGCTGTCACACTAACACAGCTGCCTTATCACTCATGTCTCTATAATGACCTTTTTTTAGTGCATTTACACCCAGCTTTTGGCTGGCAGCTGGCGGCTTATGCAGTGGCAAAATTATTGATTGGAAGCAATTATTAAGAAAGTATGAAGTAATAAGCTGTCGTAATATAGTCAGCAAAGCTGACAATTATATATGGATCAAGGAGATTATTAGACACAAAGCCTTCGTAAATGTAACAGTTATGCAATGATATAATGGTTTAGGATTAAAAGCTATGATTATTGAGGTTTATATTTTTTTGTTCCATTTTAAATCACATTTTAATGCAAACAGTGTTTTCCCAAACCGTATGCTAGATTTACCGTAACTAATATGCACTGTTATACATTCATCCCTAAAGAATATGATGATACATACATATACATACAAGTACACATACATATGTGTGCACATGTGCATACACACACACTAATTTGGTTAACATAAAAACCAACTCCTATGTAAATAACCTCTTCCACATATCTATGATCCAACATCAATCCAAGTAGGTTTCTGAATGAAAGGGGAGAATCAACTGAACAGAAACACAGCCACACATCCCATTGGTGGAAGAGTTCCATCTGGCATCTCCTAATGATAACAGTGTAATTAGGAAAAAACTACCTGATTGTGATCACTCTGCATGGCTAATCAAAGTAATCAGCAAGCCTCTTTCCTCACAACTCGGCCTATGGAGATTGCGATTGAGAGCTATTCCAATTGTCGTTTGTCTCAAAATGTTCATCCTTAAAAGTACCAGGACAGGAAAAACTTCTTAAGTAAACAAAAAGGTACCTGCTTGTCTTACAAGATAATTTATTTTATTGCATATAAAAATCCAGAGTGTTGTGTGCAGAGACAGAATTCATTCTCTAAATTAAACTACAGTTTACTTAACCACAGACCAAAAACATGTTAAATTGTAAAATTCACAGAACACTCAGTGGCTAAGTTTTTTCTGGACAGATGCCATACTTTTAATTAATTAATTGGGTGGGGTTTTTTTTCAGATAATATGGTGACCTGACAGTATTGCAGATTACATTTCTGGACGTATTAAAATAGACAACCTTCTCAAGAAGCCATCACTCCCTAGATATGCTAGACAATAAAAGACACAGCTCTGTGCCACTGCAATCTCTTCTTTGTTCATAGTCATTCATGGATTAGTGACCTCTGAGCTGGACTGTTAATAAACCGAACAGTCTGATGACTGCGGGCCTGTAAGACAAAGGAGAGAATACAGATTTCATTATTGCATTGCACATGTTTCCCCATGAAGCAGAATATGTTTACACTGGCATGCAAACTGATATACATTTTACATTTCAGATATAGAGGTGGGACTAAGAATTGGGACAGGTATTCTTTCCTACTATCTCCCAGCCAACTCCCTACATTTCTAGGGCTTTCAAAGATAGAAATTTGATGACCTTGGAAAAAGTTGTTGCAGCAACAGAAGGATTTGATCTTGGAATTCCTGACTGTCCAGGTTGCAGTTGTGCCCATGATTTTTAAAAGGGGAGATCTATGAAATCCTATGGTTCCTCAGAATTATCCCAAGGTTATAGGAGTGCCCCCCTTAGATTTCTTTGTTGTTTATTTGTTTATGTATTTCTAATTTATCTTTTTCACTGACAGTACATTTAAAGAAAGGAAGTCAAATAAATGTTTCAGCTTTACTGTAATTATAGCAATTGTAGGCTTTTAAATGCCACTGACTCTCATAGGGATGGAGACTGGTAGAAAACGCAGCCCAAATATCAGGTTTGTGTGCATCATCAAGATAAATGCTGAACTATGCAACAGCAACATCCAAAGCTTAAGCTACTTGCAAGAACTATGCAACAGCACTGCAAAGCTTAAACTACTTGCAAGAAATTAGTAAAGTAAACCCAGGTGAATTAAGCAATAGCAAATAATAGAAAACATTGAAAATCTACATGTAACCATCAGGCTGACTCTTTCTATGAAGAGGAAACAGATAATCTCAAACAAATTTGATCTTCAGACTATGTAAATTTTACATTTGTGTTCATTCTCCAAAATAAAGACAAAATGAATTTAAAAGTCAGATATCTGAAAATGAGAAGAAATAAGATAAAACTTGCCTAATGCAATTCTATTTTATTGCATTTATGAATAAACAAGTAGTTTAAGCAGTGGATGCTGGGTCCTATTGAGTTCGAGCCAATTAATATGCCTCTTTGGAGAACTTCAAAAACATTTCCCGCCCTCACTGTTGAGAGATCTAAATTGATATAATCTTTGCTTTTCTTCATTACACTGACAAATATTTCACATTCATGAATGTTAAATAAAAACTAAACATAGACTCCAGAACAAATTTTTGAAGCTGCCGGACTGGGTTGAGGAGCCCATGGAACTACCCTTCTAGAAGTGGAGAGGGGAACCCTACTGATGAAATTTGCCAGCCACTGAACATGGCAATGTAGGCAGTGTTCATTCTAGATGTTTGGTATGGAGCACCCACCTAGTCTCAAGGGTTAAAAACATCTGCAATGCAGGTCACAGCTTTGAGTCAATAATTTGGGCTTCCATAGGTATTTAGTGAGTCAGTTCCAGAATTGGCCTCTGTTGAGTTTTATAGCATCTGCATGTTTTACTACCTTTGAAGAGCAGTTGGCTAATTCACTTATCTTAATATTGGCACAACTGTCAAGTTCAATGTGGACAGCAAATACGTTGGGTGTAAACTATCCTGATGAACCATTTGAGGCCTCTTTATAACGAGAAACAACCTGTCCAATAATCTTCTCTCTACTAACTGAACCTATCATATTCTGAACATTCAAGAATGGATTGAGGACCTGAACAAGTTCAACGGACCCAGAATATGCCAGGGGATACAGCAAGCAAACTTAAGAGAAACAGTGCTAAAGAGCTCAGATGCCAATGGAAAGATATGGGGGACAAACAGGACCAACTTGAAATTCTGGTGCAGGATAGCAAATACAGCATTGTTGGTATTACTGAAACCTATTAAGGTGAAATTCATGATAGGATTATAGTTCTTGGAGGATATAATTTGTTCAAAAGAAATTGACCCAACAATAGGAAAGTATATATATGGAACTTCATTGGTGAAATATTAGGTAACTATTAAAGGGGAACTAAACAATAATGACACTATTGTAAGTGTATACAATAGGTTTTCTAGCCAAGCAGAAGATATAGATAAAATATTCTCAAATCTATGGCTGAAGGATGCAGGAAACACACTATGGTGGTAATGGAAGATTTTAAGTATCCCAACATTAACTGGGAATCAGTTAACTGGAAATTAACTGCAGCTTAATGTGCTTTGCAGGGAACTTCATTATCCAAAAGGTAGGGGAAGGAACTAAGAGTGAACTGTACTGGATTTAATGCATACTAAGGGAAGAAATAGTTGACAAAGTGGAAGTTGCAAAACCTTGAAGAAGTGCGACCATGTAATTCTAAAATTCACTATACTGTAGACAGTAGAAGAATTGAGGGTAGTCAGATTTATTTTCTAGATTTCAAGAGAGATGATTTCAATGAACTAAGAGAAAAAGAAAGAAGAGATCAATGGATGAAAATCCTGATGAGAAAAATTATTCAAGAGAGTAGGAAAATTCTGAAAAATAAGATAACAAAGGACCAAATGCAAACAAAACCAAAGAGATATAGAAGACACCTGAAGAAATCAGCACTGTTGCATAAAGAGCTCTCCAGTAAACTGAGAAGCAAAATCAAAACGTCTATAAATCAAGAAAGGTACATATGATTTCTGGAAGAACAAATGGTGAATTAAAGAGGGCTTTGCAAAATGTGGAATCAACAATTACAGTGAAGAATGAAGAACCCAGGAGTACAAAGCCTCTTTGAACCTTTCTGAGAAAGGAGAGGAAGTGAGATTGCTCACAACTGCTCCCGACAGTTGCTCCTCAAAAGGCAACCAGAAGATAATAGTCTCCAGCAGAATTCTGGGAGATGAGGCAATAGCCATCTTCCTCAAACCATGGCCAACACTTTGAAAGATTACTAAATTCATGTTACTTCCTTTTTTAATCATTTTTCTGAAATTGCTTGTTAATTCCTTTTTAACTCTTAGATTAGCTATTACAAACCTTTGGAATGACAAGTCTGACAGCACCAGGAGACTTTTCTTCAATCCTTAGCAAAACCAGTTTTAAAACTTAAATAATGTTTTTTTTTTCAGTTTTGTAAAAGGGTGATTAAACTTTGGTTTTAGAAAGTTACAAATGGAGTAGGGATCCAGATAAATTGGAAATAAGATTTTGAAATTAATTATCAAGTATCCTTCTCATAGGAAAATGCTTTTGTTTTGAATTAAAAAAAAACATAAGATTTTAAAAATTGGACATTAGAACTGACTATTATAACTCAAGGAGAACAACATATAAATTTGACTTAAAATATTTAACTCCAATCTGTAATTGTAAAAATAGACATATTGAAGGATATTTTTGAAAAATGAAATCAGGAGTTCATATTAAGAGTGTCAAAATATTTCTTTTCTTTTTTTATATTACAGTCTTATTCTTGTTGTCTCTTTTCCTTTCGTCCTTTTCTGCACTTTCTACTCTTTTTGTTTTTATCTTTTTATAGTACTTTTGTATTAGTTTTTACTGGTGTAATTATAATCTTTAATAAAATTACTATTTTTTTAAAAGGAGGAAAACTATATAACAAAATCAGAATAACAGGAAATAGTTGAATCTATGCTGAGGAATGATTTGCAACGAAAATCAGGAATAAAACCTTTTAAAAAGGCTTCTTGTGGTATGTAAAGTATACGAAAAATGTCAAGGAAACTTTTGGTCTGCTGATTGGAGAAGATTGCACGATTGTGATGGACAGAAAAAGGAGAACGTTAACTACTTAATTCCTATTTTAAATATAGCAGCTGGTAGACGCAGTCTCAGAATCACTAAGAGTACCATTTGGGAACTTCAAGAAATGCCAAAGACTGAAATAGCATTAGCTCAGAGAGAGTGCTAATGACCAGATGACTGCAAAGAATTACAAGTAGTCCTCGACCATAACTGAGCCCCAAATTTCTGTTGCTTAGCAAGACATTTGTTAGGTGAGTTTTGCCCCACTTTACGGCCTTTCTTGCCACAGTTGTTAAGTGAATCACTGTGATTGTTAAATTAGTAGCACGGTTGTTAAGTGAATGTTATTTTCCCATTGACTTTGCTTATCAAAAGGTTGCAAAAGGTGATCACATGATCCCAGAACACTGCAACCATCATAAATATGAATCAGTTCCCAATCATCCGAATTTTGATCACGTGACCATGGGGATGCTGCAACAGTCATAATATGAAAAATGGTCATAAGTCATTTTTTTCAGTGCCATTGCATCTTCACTAAATGCACTGTAATAAGTCGAGGACTACCTGTATAATTCTTCCATCCCCCCCAACCACCATCCAGGCAGAACTGATGAAGCTTCTTAGATGAAAAGTGAAATGTCTTCTTCCTCAAGGAAAAAAAACATAGTCCAGTTGCCTTTTGAAAAAGCACCTTTGAGCCAGTATTAGCTCTTCTTCAATCTTTTTTAAAAAGAGGAAATGGACACAGGAAACTACAGATCAGACTGCATGATACCAATACCAGGCACAATCCTATACAAAAAAAATTATCAAACAAGGGGTTTGCAAGCACTTAGAAAGGAACAAGGTGATTATTAGAAGTCAGCAAGGGTTTTTAAAAAATAGATCATGCCAAACAAATCTTATTGCTTCTTTAGTTTGACAAAGTGACTAAATTAGAGAATGTTATTGATATGGCTTACTTAGGCATCAGAAAGTTATTTGATAGTAAAATAGTTTCCTTGATAAAATGAAATTATATGGGACGGATGGTACCAATACTAGATGGATTTGCCATTGATTAAACAATGACATCCAATATGTGGTCCTTAATGGATTTATGCCTGCATAGAGGAAGATATCCAATGGGGTACCATAAGGTCTTTTTTGGATGCAGGGCTCTTCAACATTTTCATAAATGACTTAAATGAAAGGATCAAAGGGATATTCATCAAATATGCAGAAGATACAAAGCTGGGAGAGCTGTTAATACTCCAGGAGGGAAGTTAGTATCTGGGTGGGAAGGACTAGTTATAAGAAGGATTTGGGCATCCTGGTAGACCACAAGTATGAGCCACCACTATGCTGCAACTGCCAAAAAAAGCCACTGCAATTTTAGGTTGCATCAACAGAGGTTCCAAAAGTATGAGAAGTTAATTCTTCTGTTCTATGATGCCTGGACAGACCTCACGTGGAACATCATGTCCAATTCTGGTTTGCATATTACAAAAAAGATGCAGAGGAATGGGAAAGAGTGCAGAGAAGAGTGAAACAGATGGTGAGTAGCCTAAATCCTATGAAGAACATTTAAAAGAACTGAGTAAGTTTAGCTTAAAAAGAAAAGGCTAATGGGAAACATTATAGCAGTCTCCAAAAACCTAAGGGCTATAATAGGGGAAAGGCTGTATATTTATTCTCCATAGCATCTGTGAGTAAAACAAGAACCAAGAACAACAAGAAGCTTTATAGAGACAGACTCAAACTCAAAATAGAGGGATTTTCTAATTATGAATGCTATTAAGCAGTGGAAAAGCTGCCTCCTGGAACTGTGGTTGCTCCCATAAGTGGAGGTGGTGAAATGAAGGTTGGACAGTCATTTGTCTGGAATGATATGAAGCATTCTCCTCTAGATAGGGGCCTGCACAGAAGATTTTCACAACATAAGCCTAAGACTGAAAATCAGGCTTGTCAGATGCTCTCTTTTTTCTATCCTGCTCTAAGGAGTAGAGAGTTGGTCTCTGACAGAAGACCACCTGAAGAGACTAGAAGCATTTGAAATGTGGATTTACAGGCGGCTGTTACGCATAAGCTGGGTTGACAAGATCAGAAATGAGGAGGTGATAAGCCGCCTGGGAAAGCCAAGGAAAATCATGAAAACAATTAAAAAACGAAAATTAGAATATTTCGGACATGTGATGCGACACCCTGAAAAATACGGCATAGTCCATTTAACCCTCCAGGGAAAGACTGAAGGCAAACGAGGTTCAGGCAGAAGAAGAACATCGTGGTTTCAAAATCTAAGGGATTGGTTTGGACAAAACTCAGCAGCACTTTTTCATGCAGCTGCTGATAAAAACAGGATCGCCAACATGATCACCAACGTCCGATAATGGATATGGCACAAGAAGAAGACGATAGAAGATTTCCAAGGCACCTTCCAATCCTACAGTTCTATGACTTGATAACTTCCGGCCCTGATGGCTCTGCTGTATGTGTTCTTTTTCATTTTAACTCCTTCTAATTTTTTAAAATGTAAGCCATCCAGACCCAACTGGAAGTTGAGTGGCTTCTAAATCCAATCAAATAAATAAATAAACTTCTAGCTCTGACATCTAGTTCTCACCTGCATGAAAGGGATGGTGTCATGATGAGACTGGTTATTATTCCTTTCTGTAAGTTAAGAAAGGTTGTGTCCATTTAGTCCTCACACTGTTTTGTAATTTCATTCCTAGGGAAGAGAGAAAGGCAAACACTCAAGCCTCAAAGAAACACAGTCATGTGGTTCCTCCTTGTGTTCTTAGTTGCTCATTAGTATGTTCTGAGATAGAGGATCTACTGTCTCAGTGGCTGAATATTAAGCAAACAGTATTGGAAAACAGCAGATTGTACCAAGCAGGTGGTCACAGCATGTGATTTTTTTTCTTCCTTAAAGCTAGATTTAGTGGGAAATGTTTAGAGTGGGAGGGAAGCAGCAGCAGTGAATGGAGAGCTTGGGGGGGGATTTATCTTGTTTCTCTAATATGTGTGAGTAACACCTCAAAGAATGACACAGTGATATGCTGTTAGATTGCTAGTAAATTTCCCTTATTATGAGATTACATTAGTAAACAATGGACCACAAAATTGATAACCATTTAGTGCCTGCTGTGTTTTGATTACAAAATTCAAGAGAAGTCGCAATTGTAAGGAAATCAGAAATACTGAAGTTCACTAGTAGACAATGATTAATTTGCCTCTTGGTGTAATGGTAATGTCATTAAGTATTTGCAAATGCTGCATAACATTGGATTCCAATATTTTGGCAATTAATAGGTTCATGGACCCTTTACAAATTTTAAATTTCATATCTGAAAAATGTCTTATGAAATTTGGATCTCTCATTCAAAAAAACTGACAGTAAATACAACATTTTTTAATGGGGTATGGGACTAATGAGGCTGAGCAGATCTCAAATTATACTCTCCTTCTCTGGAGATGAAGAGAAAGAGGTTTCCAAATGGAGATGGAGAGATGGGTGATGTTTCCAGCATCAAGGGAGGAGGATTCAGGTCACATCAAGGGCAACTACTGCACTTCAATGATAATACAATGAGATTAGGAAGCAATTGCTATACACTGAATGCCACCTACAACATTAGAGCAAGCCAGAAGGCATTCTTCATAAGAGCTACTATAGATTTAAGCTACTATAGTTCAGGGAGCTGCTAAAGAAACAGTCACTGCCTTAGTTATTTCTAGCTTTGGACTGATGACGCTCCTCAACCAGGTTGGTTCCTAGATTAATAAAGGGTTTCCTATAAAAGGTAACCCACAAATTGTCCCAGTACTCAAGTAAGCCATTCCTTTGAGAATAACTGAGTTATTTATTAATCCTGTATAATGACCTACTGCTTACAACTGTTTCTTGCTTTGTGCTTTGACTATACATGCTCCTCACATTGGTCTCCTGGTCTGCTTTTAGTTCTAGCTCCTGATTTCCTCCATAGTCTCTAGCTTCTAACAAATTGATGCCTTTGGCTTGGCTCTGACACAAGACTCTTGCATCTGTCTGGTGAGGGACTTGATCTGCTGCACGTTATTGAGCTATTGAAAAGATGCTACAAAAATGCATAAGCAGTTATGTGGAACCATGAGTGGAAAATCCAAAAACTATCATAGAACAACACAATTATAAGACTGATAAATATGTCACAAAATAAAACCTTAAATTTGTCTTTAGCCTGCAATGTGATTGCATTCACAGAGGGGGCTAGAATTGGAATGCAGAGATTAGTGTCTTCAGTTTGTACATATTCCTTCATAAATCCATTTAAATTAATGAATGTGGATTTCCTCTGAAACAGACATTTGGGACATACTGGTCGCCAAGAATTGTATTATAAAATAACAAAAAGTGTATAATCCAAAAGATAAATACTTCTGATTGATAAAAGTACATATTAGACTAGCTGGTTTAAAACATGGATCAAAGGGAATCCCTTTCAAGAATCTCTTCTTGAAAAAAGTATTCAGCATCATGCTAGGAGACCGGGTCCACTGTGCCTCCTTTTTCTACCTTGCTAATGCTTAATACTCCTCCTGATAACTTTACAGCCAGTACATTACACTACTGAAATCAACCAGCATCATGGGGTGGATAATCCCTTGTAGATACGAAACAAATATACCTACAACTCTAGCATGCCATTCCCTTTTAAGCTAAGCAACATTATGCAAAATACAGGAAAAGTTAAAAAATAGTAAGGGCAAGGGATGAGAAAAAGAAAATGAAATGATTGTCCTAGTGGACAATCACTTAGATATGAGCCAGCAGTGTGCTGCAGCTGCCAAAAAAGCCAACACAGTGTTGGGCTGCATTAGCAGAGGGATAGAATCAAGATCACTTGAAGTATTAATACCACTTTACAATGCCTTGGTAAGGCCACACTTGGAATACTGCATCCAGTTTCGGTCACCACGATGTAAAAAAGATGTTGAGACTCTAGAAAGAGTACAGAGAAGAGCAACAAAGATGATTAGGGGACTGGAGGCTAAAACATATAAGGAACGGTTGCTGGAATTGGATATGTCTAGTTTAATGAAGAGAAGGATGAGGGGGGGGCATAATAGCAGTGTTCCAATATCTCAGGGGCTGCCACAAAGAAGAGGGAGTCAAGCTATTCTCCAAAGTGCCTGAAGGCAGGACAAGAAGCAATGAATGGAAACTAATCAAGGAGAGAAGCCACCTAGAACTAAGGAGAAACTTCCTGACAGTTAGAACAATTAACCAGTGGAACAACCTGCCTCCAGAAGTGGTGAATGCTCCAACACTGGAAGTTTTTAAGAAGAGACTGGACAGCCATTTGTCTGAAATGGTATAGGGTTTCCTGCCTGAGCAGGGGGTTGGACTCGATGACCTCCAAGGTCCCTTCCAACTCTATCATTATTATTATTATTATTATTATTATTAGTAGTAGTAGTAGTAGTAGTAGTAGTATTATAAACATGGTTAAAATAGCTTGTAGACTTTGTTCTTTAAACAGCTAACATCTCTCTTTTTGAGGATCTCATCATCTCCTTCGAGCTATCTCTTTTTTTTAATAATATTTTATTAGTTTTCTAATTTTACATTTAGGTATTTAAAAAGCAATGTGGTGGCTGGGTTAATCAATAGTTCAATAACATAAAAATCTTTAGTACATATCTCAAGTTACAACACTGAATATTTCTCTTTTTCCCTTAATATCTACTATCTCGTATTTAAGCTAATATAGTTCTTATTATATCAACTAAGTAAAAACATCATTATTACATTTATCAATAATTTTTTTTGCTTATACATATCTTAATTACTTTTACATTCAATCTTTAAAGACAATCAATGTCCTATTGGTTTTTTCCCAATTTTTAGTTTCCCATCAATATTCAAATTTAACATTTGATATTTATAATTTCCAAGCTTTAGGTAACCAAAGTTTCCCTTATCTCAATTCATAACAGAATCTAATATTTATAATACACATCTTATCTATTTGATTACAGTCTTGTTCTTTTTTCTAAAACTTATCTATTTCCCATCATATTAAATCATCTAATTAGTAATACAGTATCCCCTTCAATAAATCAAAACCATTATATATATTGTCTGGGTTAATCAATAAATCAAAGATATTCATAATTTTTTTTCTTTTGGGTCTAATTTTTAAATATTAAACAAATAGAATCCTTATTTTCAACTAATTTCCAAATATTTTACATTTAATGATCAAAATTCCCCTTATCTCAACTTCTTCCTTTAACCCTCTAATTAGTAATATGAAATCCCCTCTAATAAATCAAAACCTCAATTTTCTTCAGCCTTATTCTGGCTCCTTTGCCAACTAGCCTTCCATGTCAATGCTTTTAAATCATCAAATAGATCTCCCTCTATTATTATATATATTATTTGAAATAAGAGAGATCATTTAGTTGCCATTTTTTGTAAGGGGTAGCCCATTTGTATTCATTAGATCTTCTCCCTATTATTCCAATTTCCCATGATTGTCCTGATATGTTTATCTTCCATTCAGTCTGTTCTTTCTCCTCAAATTTCTTCTGATTTATATAGAAAGTCTTACCATTTTCAGTATTGACACTCCCATTTCTGGATTTTCCATTAACTGTTATTTGTTGGTCAATTGAGTCCTCTGTCTTAGTATTTCATTGTTCCACTTCTTCCATTATCTTCTTTGTTGTTAGTTCTTTGGTTGTAGTCAAAATTTGGGTTTGTATATCTAGGCTGGCATCTTGTTCTTTTATGTTGCATCTTATTTTGCCACAAGCTGAAAGGATGGTTTCATGTATTGCTTTCAACATTGAAAGGATCTTTTCCTGATCTTCATCCATATTCTCTTGATAGTATGTTAAGCTGAGGACTTTAAAATCAGACGTTAAAAATAATTTTATAACTAGGTATGGGACCTCTATTTCATGTATTATAGGTGTTCTTTATAGTAGAAGTTGTTTGTCAAGTAAGATTTTATAGTCCAAGGTATTACATCATCTCATGTAATAAACAATGTTCCTCAGATAAAGAAATAGGAAAGCAATTCCCCACATATAGCTCTGAAAGTCAGTAAAGGTTTACATTCATAGTTCAAGCAGGCCAGTTATGCTACCCAGAAGTTCTCTTTATAGCTGAGTTTCTCACAGGTGGTATCTATCAAGGTCGAAAGAGTTTTATCTGAAGTCTGGGTTTCAAGCCAAGTCTCTTTTAGGCAATAACAAGTTGTAATACCAAACTTTGCCACAAGATGTCACCGATGCTGTTTAAAGTTTTTTAAGTCCAAAATTTTTATAATCCTTTTTCCATTTTTATTTCTTTTTTGTAGATAAAAACAAAAGTCTCCAGTAAAAATAAGAAAACTTTTGGTCCCCAAGTTTCAGAAACATATAAATCCGATTAGATTAAAATTGTTCTTTTAGTGCTTTAACTCCCCTGGGTAGTCACTCGCCGCTATTCTTAGAGGATGGGGTAGAAATTCCCTTCCCTCTCTCCTCACAGGGGGAAAAGATACTTTGGGCAGCTTTTACAGGAAAAGAAAATGCTTAAGATCTTAAGGAGAAGATCAGGTCGCACCCAGTTTCATCCACGTTGCTTTAGAAGTGCTTGATGGTAAGTTTGACTTCGGCTGTCTGCAGCTTAGTGACGAGCCATATTGCTATGGCCGGTCTTTCCTCCGCCAGTTTAGAGGACTGTCCCGGATCAAGCGGAAGGGCTGCCGCCCTCCTGTGATCAAGCAGGGGTCCCCTCCTTGCTCGTCGCCCCTACAGGGTGACTTTCGACCCATTCCAGAGTCCCCCAGCAGAACAAAATTGAACGCAGAAGATGGAGTTTACCTTCCAGCAGCCGCAGTGGCCATGATGACAAACCGGAAGTCCGAGTTATCACTTTCTTGGTCTTCCTCTTGACCCATTTGGTCTTTCTACATTTACATTTTCATTTTGCAATTTGATCCTCATTCATTCTCTCTGTAAAACCAAACCACTTTAATCCATCAATCACTGACATTTGTATTCAATTCATGTTCATTCAATACCTGTTCATTTTTACCCTCTCTCTTGCTTACACAACATATTTATGTGATCCATCATCACTACATTCAACTAACATTTGTGGGTCCCTGACATACTCACCTACATAAAAAAGTGGGTAGAAGCAGGCACTTATAGAAAGCCATTTTTTATTTTTTCAACAAACATTCATTATCCACAAGATATTATCTAGTTAATTATCTTTGTACCAGCATCTGTAGTTTAAATGTAGTTTAAATGCCTTCCATTTCCTCATATTTAATAAATATTCTACTAAGGTGTATCCATCTATTTCCTACAGTTCTTTACTATTCATGTATTGCTCCATTTTCCATTTCAGATCTTTCATACATTAATTTTCAGATCCATACTGCTAACTGCATCATACGATTTATCTTATATTTGAGTAAATAATTCAAGTTCTCAGCCAGCCACAGAGCAATAATCATTTGCATACAAATTTACATATATGTTCACGTCCCAATCTAATACACTTTTTTGTCAGTACATGAATTCCTTATCCATTTATCCATTAACTAAGAGACATCATATTTCTTCGTCTTACCCAGCAATGAACCAATTACTAAACATTCTGTTTCTCATGGCTTCTTTACTTCCACATTCTACTCATCATATTCTGCAACCAACCTTCACACTGTATTTGTAGAAAACATTCCATAACTGAAGCAGATTTATTTTCTTTTACATTTTCTCCAAATCAATATATGTTAATTATGTTAATTCATACTTTTTTCAGTGAACTGATTAAGAGTACAAATCTTTTTTTTCCTGCCCAGCCTAAAGCAATACAGCCTACTGTTCTTGCATCTTTCCAATCAGAATTTCCAAAGTACATTTAACAAATAAATCCTACTGTAGTTTTTACTATTTTTTCCTTTTTATAAGAGAACAGTGGCATTATTCAAATCAACAGACACAAAGTTAAACCCATTGCACAACCACTCCACTAACGAGCCACACCCACATTTTAACATTCTCCATTTATATAATCTACAGCAGGCATGTCAAACTCGCGACGTCATGTGACGTTGCGCAACGTATCGGAGCTTTTTTGCCATTGCCGGCAATGGGGTGGGCGTGGCTCTGATATGATGAAACCGGCCCACAGGCCAGCAGTTTGACACCCCTGATCTACAGCTTCCTCCATACTACTTTTTAAAATTCTCCTGGCTTTTAGGACTTTTCACGCAATTTTTTTTACCTTGGCTCTAAGACATATAACAATTGCCTCAATTTCTTGACATATTACTATCATTTCCATACAATTCTTTAAAATACTGCTTAGGTATTCCCTTACTTTTCCCCCCAAATCTTTCTATCACTTTTATTTGTAATTCCCTTCATTCCACTTGAATGACTTCTGGACTTCTTCAACCATTTTATTTCCATCAGATAGTTTTTCTTATAGTATTTTCTCTTTATGCGATCAGTCTATTTTCTTTCTAGTACATTGATGGTAAACCTTTTGTGCTCAATGTATCAGAAATTCAGAAAATGCCTAAGACTCTGCTGCTGCTGCTGCCTCTCTCTCTCTCTCTCTCTCTCTCTCTCTCTCTCTCTCTCTCTCTCTCTCTCTCTCTCTCTCATACATACACACACACACAAACACACACACATACATACACAACACACACACACACACACACACACACACATTGAACAAAAGAGAAACAATTCTCTCTCCCCTCCCCCTCGCCTGCTGCCCCCAGTTAGGCCTCTCAACTCTCAGCGACAGCATTAAGGCTGGGCCTGAAGTAGAGGTTTGGTAAATTGACTTCAGCCTGACATTACTGCTGCAACTCAAAAAGGCTGCCTTGGGACCGCCATACCCCAAGTCATGAATGGTGCAATTGCCCTGCGACCCAGTGCTTCCCTGGATCTTCACATGCCACCTACGTTTAGGTGGTCTTCTTCTGTTAAAAGGCCCTGCAACCCAGCCAAGGCTGCTCTGGGTCACATGAGGCCTTCATTCTTGAAGGACCTTCAGAGAATGCTCTTCTGTGGCACCCACAACCTCCGAAGACCAGGTTTTACAGTCACCCAACTGGCTTAATACTAGAACTCACAGTCTCTGGGTTTCTGGCCTGGCATCTTAAACCGCTACATCAAACTAGCTGTCATTAGTTCTATTAAAAACATACGCCAATAAAAGAGATGGCCAGGAAACAGCTATAATAATATAAAAACATCAAGAGTAAGCATTGGAGGTATTCCACTTCTATGGTCACTATGCCTTCAAATATGTAAATCAGTTATGATATGGAATTGAATGCCATGAACCAATAACATGCATCTCCAAAAAAACCTGATGTACATTTCTGAGAAATAAAAAGCAACAGGATGGGGTAAATTTCCCCATTTTATTTTGAATTCCATATTGTGCGTTCTGGAATATAATGAGTAGCTAATAAAACTCCCTTTCTGATTTTTCTAGATTTGTTCCTCTTCTAGTAACAACTGTTGCTCTATAAAGGCTATAAACAAAAATGAAAAGTGTTCCTTGGTAAACTTTAAAACATATGTGTCATGACATACCTTCGATCAACCCTGCAGGAACAGATGGAATAGAGGATACAACATATCACTTATTTACAAGCAGCTGTGGCTATTCTTCATGTAAATAAAACAACACACAGCATGAAAGGGATGGACTGATACATTGCTGTGTCTGAATCATATCTGTGCTTAGAGAAAGTAACTGAAGATGACTGATTGGTTCCAGAATCTGGTTGTGAGCTAAGAGGAGCATTCTGCTGTTGTCTTAACTTATGGTACATCCAACTAAGGCCACTTCTGTTTTTGTGACACAGAACAATCAACTGGCTGATCCACAGTCCTGATTTTGCCTGCTTCCCTATCATCGTCATCATTGTCATCATCATTATCACCATCATCATCTGGTGGGAAAATGCATAAAATGCAAAAGTAGTTCGATCCGTTTCTATCAAACTTAAGGTAGAGCTGTATGACAGGTTACATATATTTATAGAGAGGTCCCCAACCTTTGTGGCTTGGTGGCCCAGTTAGGGGAGGGAGAATGGGCCAGCACACAGCTTGACTTGTGTGAGCAGCGGACCGGCGTGCACTCCGCAAGTACCCACTAGTCCGCAGCTCACATGGCCCAGTTCCAAATAGGCCACAGCTTGATAGTGGACCACAACCTGGGGCTTGGGGACCCCTGTATCAGAGAGTCAGCAGTTCCACATCTCAGTTAAGAACTCTTGAGTGACTACCAATAAAGGAGAATATTTGTAGCTCAGGGTTGACATGAGGGGTCCTTGGCACTCTCTGAGCTTGCCTGTTTTCTTGCAGATGTTTCATTACCCAAACTAGGTATCATCATCAGTGCTAGTGATTACGTTAGAACCAGTGATTTTTTTTTCCCCAATGATGTCTTTCAAGATATCTTAGGATATTTTCTGTTTTAGCTTGGTTTGTTTTAGCTGTTCCAATTCCAACCCTGAGAGAATTAATAAAGGTTCAAATATCTGTCCTGTATTACAGTTAAGATAGATGCAAAGAATTCATTCATTTTCTCTGTAAACCTCATATCCTCTTCTGGAATCCTTTTCATTCCTTGTCATTCTAAGAGTCCAACTATCTCCCTGCCTGGATTTCTGCTTCAAATACTAGTTATTATTAAGGTTTTATTTGTATTCTTTGAATTCTTTTTCTATATTCCATATTATCACCCTATATTTTATCTGGCAGAGCTCATGTTTCATTTTGTTCTCATTAAGAAATGCTTTCCACTTCATGAAATAACCCTTCTTAGCTTTCTGGACATTACTAGAAAGTCATGTTGGTCTCTTCCTAAACTTGGCTAATATTTCCTTACTTTGTGAAAAATATTTTGGTTCAGCCCCAATTACTGCAATTTTAAATAATGTCCAAGCATTGTGGGGAGTTTTGACTTTTGTGTATTTTTGTTCAATCTCTTCTTCATTAATGCCCTCATTTTTAGTCATTTTCCTTTTTATAGTGAAATGTGACAACATTAGACCTTGCTGGCACTCTTCCATTAATATCATTATATTTCCAACTGTTATGCTGGATCAACAACAGTTACATCTTATACCCAACCAGAGTCACTACTGAGGATTATATCTAGGGTACCTCCCCTCTGGTTGGTTCCAAGAGCAACTGTTGTAAAACGCAACCATTCAGAAGGTTGTCATGGCCTGAATATTAATGAAATTGGCATAAGTTAGTGCCCCATTATAATGAGAATGTCTTCTTTGCATCTCTCTCTGGTTTTTTTCACCATCTCAGGATCACCTTCAATATTTTGATCAGTTGGGCAACAGCATATCTCTGGCTGTAGTTATTTTTGGGACAGATACTGCCTACCCATAGATATTTTATAGATGAATCTAGTCTTCCAATGTTTTCTACTATTTAGATTTCACTGCCAACTTGATACAAAAGGCAGCCCCACCTCCATTCTTATCCTTTTTATCCCAAAATGACTGTGTCCCACTCATTCTTTCATTCCACCGGATTTCTGTAATACCCCTATATCTATGTACTTGTTCACAGCCAAGTTCACTAATTCTCTCATTTGGGTTTGAAGACATATTGGCATAGAGACAGTATATTCTTTTTCAAATACTGTTGGCATGGGTTTTTCTCACAGCCTTTCTGACTCCCTTTTTTTTCCTGACTGACATGACCACCCATTAACCCACTTCCAACACTGGTCTGATCCTTTCTAGTATTTCCTGAACTGGACAGTGGCCAGGACCTCCTGAAGATCAGTGTAAAAGTTGCTCTTCTATCATTTTGATGTTATGTTCAGCAACCTGCTTCCATTTCAAGTGGAGCAATCTCTGTTTTTCAGGTGCAGCTAGTCTCAAAATGTTCCCCAATGTTAATCTAAGTCCTTCTTGCCAGATACCCCCATCTCATCCATCCACAAGAATCTTGAAGTCTGCCTTTCTACCTGGCTCAGGGCATGGAACAGGTAGTATTTCTTAAAACTGTACCTTGACACACCTAGATTTAATATGCTACAGATCAGCCTAAATTTAACTAAAAAGCTGGACTAGCTTGCTATTGTTAAGGTTTCTGGGTGCTAGTAAAGAGACATTAAAAAAAACAACCCAAATGCTTTCCAGCTATCTAGTGGTTATCAGCTTTTTTGCAATTCAGTTCTGCTAAATAGCTACAGAAAGAAGTGAAACTAAGACTAAGCAATACACGCCTGTTGCCAGCTTCATTTTCTGCTGCCAACTTCATCTGACCATTGTGATCAGAATCAGAAGCACAGAAGGAAACCCACTGACAAAACAACAACAACCCTGGATTAGGGGAGAAAAGGGAAAGTTTAATCAGGATGAGGGGGTTATATTGATTTTGAGCATTAGAGAATGCTGCATACCAAAGCTCCATCTTAGAGGATATTTATTTTTAAACTCAGATCTGGTAGCCCACATTCTACATCTGTTGCCCTGCTGCTGCTCCTTGTCCCACAAATCAGAGGCAATCCCAGCACTGACTGACGATTGTGGTGTGAAGCAAGAGAGCTCCTTCTCACTTCATTTTGCAACCATCATGTTTTCCAGACTACTTTTAAAAAATACTGTTATTGCAGAACAGCACTATTCCAAACTAGTGCTAAACCATGCATCAAAGGATCCTGAATCTCAGCTATTTGAATGCACCAGTTCAAAATACCTATACAAACCAGAGCAAGGTCTGACAAGAGGTTAATCACCACCGCTGCCTCTTAAAACCTGCCTTCTTTCCAGATACCTTAAAGGGAGGTATCTGGTGGGAGGAGAACCAAAGCCAGAAGATTCCCCATAGTTGTTTCCTTTAAATTGTCCCACACTAACATCACCAGTGCTTCACTGAGAAGGGTTTTAACATCCCTTCACCTGTATACTATGCTCTCCACATATCTCAAAAGGAGATCTTGTTAGCTCCCTGTCAAACAACATCTCTGTCCTTTGGTGCTAATCAAGTAGAGGACATTACCCATTATGTCCTCTACTGCTTCATTTACAATGAGATCAGGGTCAAATTATTAATGGCAAATGAACTCAAGAGTTCCGAGCTTGGAAAACCTCCTTGAAGATGTGTTTCTACCTGTCAGCAACCAAGTTGTTATTTTTGCTCAGCTGTCATTTAAACTTAGAAATACTTTAGTACTTACTTGTAGTTTTGGTTGTATTTTGTTGTGACCTTTTTACATCTAATATTTCTATTATTCTATAATTTCATTGTTTTATTGGTATTTTATTGTATTTTGTGTCATTCCTATATTATGACCAATGGTTACAACAATGCATTCATTTACTTACTATAAGAAATCCACTTATAGGCAGCAAGTGTAATCACATCATCATTCCATTAAATAAAGGGGCCATCTTTCCAAAGCTGCAATATTAGTTGTTTGGCTATAGTAGGACATAGACCGACAATGTAAATGGATGCAATGTAAATAGATTCATTTGCACTGTCCAGCTGTCACATTCTAAGTAATAAGTATACAATTTAAGAGAATTTTTTTCCTCTGAAAATTTTAGCTTCTGTTGCACAATCATATTTAAATAGTCCACTACTTTCTCCCAAAATCTTGTAATATAGGGCCTTGCATAAACATGTGTTTTAAAGAAGCATTGTCCTACTTGCTGGCTCTTCGTTCCACAGGGTTTGTCAACTCTGTTTTTCCCTTAGCTAGCTGTAACTAACATCAATGGGTAGCCATCCCACTCAAAACATAAAGCTTAACTCTATAAAATTAGACTGCTCTGGATCATATTCTGAATGCCTCCCCAGGAACTTTTTACAGAAAAATCAAAGTGAAAGTAGAATGGTGTTACCTTCCAAAAGTCTTACCAGTGGGCAGAGTTATGCTGGGTGTTTACTAAAAATGCAACAGAAGCAGAGAAGTAAAGGAGAGTTTATCTGAACTGTGCCCCTTCAGTCTTCAGATGGGGGCTCCTCAGAGGCCCTGTATATATATATTTTCAAAATCATTTAAGGAGGAATCTAGCCCCACCTTCACTAATGTATGTTAATACTATCTATGTAACAATTAGAAAAAGAAAAATACTGAGTCACATGAGCGACACCTGGAGGCTGGAATATTACAAAAGAAATTTGAGTTTCCTATTTTATAGGGAGAAAGAAACCTTGATGGAAATAGGAATGTAGAATAAAACAAAACCAGAAGGTGAGGTAGAGAAGAATCTTACCTTTTTCGGTTTGGAAACTCATAACTTTGTTCCTTCCACAGTTTTGCAGATTGTTTCAGAATTGCTTTTTAAAGAATACCCCAAGTTTTCTATGCTTCACAAAACTGGCTCATTTGTGAAACTCATTTTCATGCATTGTCTAGTGAATGATTCTCCACCTCAATGACAACAGAAGGTGGGGAGGAAATCTGCTGCTCATAGTTTTCCGCATTAGATTGAACAATACACAAACATCAATGGGCTGAGGGGGGAGGAAGGACTTTTGAGCTGTCAGAATTTGGCAGGAGCCTACAAAAAGGATGGAGATATATCACTGATAATCTTCTGCAGTTATTACCTAGAAAAATCAATTATCTGCTCCAAAGTAACAACAGTCAATAACCTCCTGGGAAGATGAGAGAGAAAAGCAGCAAGAGAGAATTAATGGAGCAGTTAGCATAGTATTGATTAGACCTCAGGCTTGAGGGGTGTGTCTCATTCCCACTAAAAGGGAGCAAAAAGTCAAGTTTAGCCAAATAACAACCAACATAGATGCAGAGAACAACCACAGTCTTTCTGCCTGCAATAAGCCTTTTGTTCCATGCTGTGAAAAGAACACAGGATGTTTCTGAAATGGATCGTTTTTTTCCCCCTAACTTTTTCTAATTCAGGTGAAAGTGTATTTATGAAAACATTCCAAATGTGGGGAAGCAGTATAATAAGATGATGAAAATGACATCTGTGCAGAACACTCCCACAAGAAAAATGACAGACTAAAACTCTGGCAATAGCTCATCTCGATCTAAAGAATATGGTATCTTCGTCGCTATCAGTGCTAGAAACAAAGTATCTTTTCACTCATATTAAAAAAGGGGACGGTGAAAGATGTGATCCACTATTGGTGAGTCTGATATTTATCACTTGGATGTTTGTGATGGGATACAACTGGATCCATCAGAGAAGAGCTCTGAGGAGACTAAGAATAAAACAGACATACTTTAAGGAATGAAAAGATAAATTTCAGTGAGAGTCTAATGAAAATAAAGTAATTTTCCCATTCAAATTCATGATTCCCCCCACAAGTACCTCCTCCCTGTATGATGAACTTCCATCACACAAGAGTCCCAGCAGATTTTAATATGCTGATATCTCTAGTACAAATATTTTTTTATTTTCTCAGAACTTCCAGAAAAGGATAAGATATGAAATCAAATATGCATCTTTTGAGGGCAAACTGTCACGCTTAATCTACTTATACCTCCATTCAGGGTGCCACATTGCTCTTCTATCCCTAATTGGAGCAAAGTGACTTTTTTTTTTTTTTTTTTGCAAATCTTCAGTTGGAACTCAAGCAAGACTCAATCATTCCATAATAGTGACCTACTATATTTTGCAGAAATCGCACAGTTCAATTGGTCAATTCATCATATATCTACTTTCTGCTTCATTACCTTCCATATCATGGCTTGCAAAATGCCACAACAGAAGTCACTAAACAGGGTTTGGAATAAATTTACCAATTTATACCATTGTGATTCAAACTTTTAGCCAGCCTATCTGACCGGCCCTTTGTGAGGGTGAACTCCCCAGCTACCTTCCAGTTGCAAATATGTAAAACATTTAAAATAAATGTAGCAACGAAAGTAGTCTCTTTGGTATAAAATTTCTCTTTGAGTAGTAAGCCTGATAGTCATCTCTCAGAAAGTCATCTTCCAGATAGTCATCAATTTAAAATGGTTACTAGTTGCAAAAGGAGACTATGCCACACCCTGCGATAAAACCCTGCAGTAGATCCAAATGCCCAACTCTGGTCTCATGTTTATTCTGGTATCAGTAGTGTTTGATACTACAGTATAAATAATACACACAAACACACACACACACACACACACACACACCAGCATCAGAGGAATGTAAAGCTTATTTTCCAAGGCTTCCCCCCCTCAAAAGTACATCTAGAAATGCATATTATCTCAGAAATATGAATACATAAAATTCATGAAGAATATTTCCAGTATTCAGGAAGCTATTATTGACCTCAAGGTACCATCCACAAGGAAAAGACCGATGATCCCATGGAACAAATCAGCCAGATTTAAAATTCTTTCTCATAGATTAAATACAGACCAAGGTTTTTTATGCATGTTAACCAATTTATCAGTGCAAAAAATCTCTATGTCACAGCTAAATGCTGTTGTGTTAATGGTCACTATAAATAATTCTGTCTCTCACCTCCTTTTCCTGCACTGAATAACAGCTTGGTTATTTCTCAGGACTGCATTCCATTCACCCAATGAACTGATCCACAAAAGCTTATGCATACATACAGAATAACAGAGTTTGAAAGTATCTTGGAGATCTTCTTGTCCAACCCATTGCGCAAGCAAGAGACCCTGTACCATTCTGGACAAGTGGCTATCCAATCTCTTTAAAAACATCCAGTGATGGAGCACCCATAACCTCTGGAAGCAAACAATTCCATTGGTTAATTATTCTCACTATCAGGAAATTTCTCCTTAGTTCTAGGGTGGATCTCTCCTTGATAAGTTTCCATCTATTACTTCTTGTCTTGCCCTTAGGTGCTTTGGCGAATAGTTTGTCCTCTTCTTTGTCACAGCCCCTCAAATGTTGGAAGACATCAATACTGATGTCAAGTTTATTGGTCTGTAATTTCCTGAATCTATTTTTTCCCTTTTTTGAAAATATATTAATATACTTAGATATATGAAATTTGAAAATATATTTTGAGGAAAATATATTCATCTTTGCCATGGCACAAGACATTTTATTGTTTCATCCTATATAGATCAACCACTGGACTCTGCAAGAACTGGCCCTATATTTTGACCTTTGAAACCAAGGAGCTTGGAACAGCAGCTTGTCAACTGCTCCTAGTTCTGTACAGTGCATACTGGGGCCCTGTTAGGGATTCCTAATATATTCCACAATGAGTTGCTTTATAGTTTCTAATCTCTGGAAAGTATCTAATGAGCTGGCCTGTAATCAGAAAGAAAATTGGAGTTAATGAATTATATAATCATTACATTTAAAAGCAATGGATCTGAAGTGCACTCTCAAGCAGTTCTAGCTAAGGTGAGAAACTGGAACTCATTTACATACAAATGTTTCCAAAATGTACAAACTTGTATAGAGGGCAATCTAGCAGGAGGACAAGACTATAAGAAACGGTCAGGATAACTACCTTAGTGCTGACACTATGCTATGTCATCTTGTGGTTTTTCTTGTACAGGTCAACTGTAAGAAAGAAAAGAAAATCTTTTTTCAGAAACTAGCTCATAATTTGTTAATTTTGCTATTCATGAAGAGTATTTGATGTCTACTTGATGACTATGCTATGATCATCAAAAGGGATGCTCTCAGAGTTGAAAGGTCATGAAGGCCAATCTCATGCTCAGTGCAGGAATCCAAATTAAAGCATCCCAGAAACTCAGGTTAATGAATATATGTGTGAAATGCATTGACATACCCAGTGAAGAGAATCCCCAAGTAATTAGTAGCATTGCTGACCTGCTATTACTCTTGGGGTTTTTTCCCTTCCTTTACTCAATCAGAATTTCCTTTCCTGTAATTGAAGACCTGTTGGAATATTCATGAGCAGGAAGAGTCATGTGGTAACTCAG
Source organism: Bothrops alternatus (assembly GCA_034064705.1). NCBI lineage: Eukaryota > Metazoa > Chordata > Lepidosauria > Squamata > Viperidae > Bothrops > Bothrops alternatus. Next base: position 4,086,692 of record JARGCV010000025.1, read on the forward strand.
TTAGCCAATGTGAAGAAAGTGCTACTGAGTCTGTGCAAAAGGTATTGAGTTAGGAGCTGGATTTCCAGTCTCAGGTTTGTCTCTGTATCTCTCTGTAAGAAGTCTTCATTTATGCTATGTTGCTGTAAAGAAGAATTTATGGTATTGTAAATATTTTTATATGAATATAAAGAGGTTTTTTTGAATCAGCTAAATGCAGTCAACTGTGAGAGCTTCTGATTTATTTTTTCACCAATAGAGAAATTAAAATTCTCTAACAGGTTATGGGCCCAGAGCTTACTAAGGACTGCATTGTAATTTAAAGCTGAAAGAAATTGCCTGTGTTTAGAAAGTATAAGAACAAGGCAGAATAAACAGAATGGCTGCAATGGAATTTAAGGAAAGCTCTGTGCCTTATTTGGGCCAGAAGAATTACATTGTGTGGGCTGCTAAAAGGGAATGTTTGCTGAAAGCTAAAGAGCTGTAGTATATCGTAAAAAATCCACAAGTGTTTGCAGCTGCTGATCAGAAAAGTCATGATCAAGTAATGGCTTATCTCATCTTGAATTTAGATGATGAACAATTTCTAAATGTTGCAAATTTAAAGACTGCAAAGGAGATTTGATTGAAGTTCAGAGCTGTGCACGTGAATGTTTCTGCATGCAATATAGTGCAATTGTCAAGAAAACTTTACAGGGCCTGTTTGCAACCAGGTGAATCTGTGGAACAGCATTTAAATAAAATGCAACGTTTATTTTTGGACTTAGAACAATGTGGGATTAAATTCCCTGAGTCCCAGAAGGTTTTATTGGTATTGAACAGTTTAGATAAAACCTGGGACACAGTTTCTGCGATATTTGAATGTAAAGAAGAGAAAGACTTAAATTTTGAGGCTTTAAAGGCATGTTTGCTTAATGAAGAAGAAAAGCAACATTTTAGGAACAGCCATGAGGAGGTGAAATTCCTGAGGAGGGGGTCCAGACCGCAAGTCTCCAGAGAAGAAACAAGTAGATGGGACCAAGTTGCATCAAAAGTGAGATTTTGCAAGCAGAGAGCTCAGCAAGAAAAGAATTGCTACATTTTTGGAGCAAACACACATCTGAAAAGGAACTGTTTGCAGAGGAACAATTTGCAGCGAAGGATATTTGTGCAAGCAAAAAGGACTGATTTGCAAAAGGAACATTTTGGTGTTGCAAAAGTTTGCTATAGCAACAACAGAGACAAGTAGCTAATAGATAGTGGGGCAAGTCAAACAATTGTTAATGACTCTGAATTATTTTGCAGGTTTGTTCCAGTAGCACAAGAAGCTGTGGCTTTGGCAAATGGCCAGAAAGCAAAAGTCATCGGAAGAGGCGATGTAAAAATTCCATATTTGGAATCAAAGTTTACCAATGTGCTTTGTGTACCTGAGATGCAACATAATTTGTTAAGTGTGTCTAATTTAGACAAACAAGGTTTTGAGATCATTTTTGTAAATGGGAAGTGTCTCATCAAAAGGAATGGGAATATTTGTGCAGAAGGCATAAAGGAAGATAATCTATATGTATTGCAGGGACAAAAGGTTCAATGTTCCCATATATTTAAGAATGTTGCAGAGCACGATTTGTGTGTTCATCTTCTACATAGAAGACTTGGCCATGCAAGCTTTAAAGTTTTGCAGCAAATGCAAGAGTTTGCAGAAGGGCTAAATTTGAAGGGATGCAAAACATATTTGGACTGTGCAGTATGCAAAGCATCGAAGTCAAAGGCATTCCCAGTTAGTAAATATAGCACAAGACAAACAAAAAAAGCTCTAGAGCTGGTCCATGCAGATCTGGTGGGACCTATGCAAGCCAGTTTGGGAGGAGCAAAATATGCACTGGTAATTGTTTATGATTATAGCAGGTATTCGTTTTGCTACTTGCTTAGAGGTAAGACAGAGGTGCTACAACAATTCAAACAGTGGGTACATTTTGTAGAGAGAAGGTACAGACAACAAGTGTGTCAGTTGCAAACTGACAGAGGTACTGAATTTATGTCAACTAAATTCCAACAATGGTTGGGGCAGTTGGGAATAAGACACAGACATACAAATCTTTACACAGCAGCAGAGAATGGTGTAGTTGAAAGAAGGAATGTTGTTTTGCAAACAATGAAAGATTCATTATTAGAGGATTCTGGTATGAGCAGGTCATATTGGGGAGAAGCCATATTGACTGCCAATTATATAGTTAACAGGCTGTGGAGTTCCTCCATTAATAATACTCCATATGCCATTCTATATGGAAAAAAGCCATCACTGGCACATTTGAGAATTTTTGGAGGTACTGCATGGGTACATAATCCGAAGGCAATCAGAAGAAAGGGACAGCAAAAGGCAAGAAAGCTCAGGTTTGTGGGCTATGAGCCAGGGTCAAAAGGATATCACTTTAGCGATGGAAGTAAAAGAATTGTAATTTCAAGGTCTGCTAATTTTGCAGAACAAAATTGGGACAGAATTAATGCAAATTCTGGGTATGTCTCACTTAATGACAGTGATCTATTTAATGACAATAACTCATCTAATGATGGAAAAATGATTATTGAAGATGTCAATGTTCAGGGAGGAGAGGCTGAACAAGACATGAAGCCAGATAGATTTGAGACACAGGAGCAGTTAATACCATGTAGGTCAGAGTGATGTAATAAAGGAATTCCGACTGACAAGTATTCTGCCAGCAAGGTAAAGGTTTGCAATGTGTGGTATGAGCCAAGAAGTTATAAAGAGGTGTTGGCATTACCAAAAGCTGAACAAGAAAGATGGAAGGAGGCCATGGATAAAGAGATGAAATCCATGGGAGACCATGAAGTATTTAAATCAGTGACTTTGCCACAGGCAACCAAAGCTGTGGGTTGTAAGTGGGTATATAAGAAAAAAGTATTACCAAATAATGATGTATAGTATAAGGCCAGGTTAGTGGCACAAGGTTTTTCACAATTAAAGAATGTGTACTACGATGAAGTATTTGCGCCAACTGTGAAAAGTAAGAGTATAAGATTAGCACTAGCATTGGCAGCGGCATATAAGCATAAAATCTGGCACTTTGATATCACAATTGCATTCCCCAATGCTGAATTAGAGGAAGAAATTTATATGATCCAAGCACCAGGATATGAAATTGCAAAACCTAACATGGTGTATAAATTAAACAAGGCTATTTATGGGCTGAAGCAGTCAGCCAGAAACTGGAATATCTGTTTAGATACTGCTTTAAAGGGTCTTGGATTTAAAAGTTGCAAAGCTGATAATTGTATATACACTGGACAGTTACAAGGAGGGAATTGTCTACTGTTATCATTTGTGGATGATCTTTGCTTCATCGCAAAGGATGCATCACAAGTCAAGGAATTTGCTGATAAATTAGGAAATAAATTTGAATTAAAAAATTTAGGAGAAATAAAAAATTATCTCGGTGTAGAGATACAGAAAAATGAAAAAGGTGGATACATTCTCAGTCAAAGAAGAAAATTGAGCTGTTATTAGAGAAATATAATACGAAAGATTGCAATACTGCTCCCACACCCATGAGTACGGATTTTTATAATAGTTTAAGTGCGGACAAAGGTGAAACCTATGATCAAGAGATATATCACTCAGTAATAGGGAGTTTGTTATATCTATCACAGTGGTCCAGACCAGACATAGCTTGCGCAGTAAGCATTTTGAGTGGTTTTACTGCTGCACCTACAAAGTTACATTGGATGGGTGTAAAAAGAGTTCTCAAATATTTAAAGGGAACCATAAATTTGGGTCTTCAAATACAGATTACTGAGGAATTGAAATTAAAGTATTATGTCAATAGTGACAATGCAAATGACATAAACACAAGGAAATCAAATTCTGGGATTATAATATTGTTTGGAGGGACTCTGATTGGATGGAAATCCAGAAAACAAACAACTGTTGCTATTTCAACAGCGGAAGCAGAGTTTATTGCTTTATCTGGATTGTGTTCTGAAGTAACATGGTATGTACAGTTGTTGCAAGACTTAAATATTAATGTAAAAGAATCTGTAAAGGTATTTGAAGACAATGCTGCCTGTATAAAAATGGCAACTGGTGACAGGGTGAAGAACAGAAGTAAACATGTAGACATTAAGTATTGTAATGTCAGGGAAGCTGTAAAAGGAAAATTGATTAGTTTACATCATTGTTCTTCTGAGGATAATTTGGCAGACATGATGACTAAACCATTGGTTGGTGTTCACTATGGAGAATGTATTAAGTCAATAGGTCTGATGTCTCTTCCTGTCATGAAGGGAGGAGTGTTGGAATATTCATGAGCAGGAAGAGTCATGTGGTAACTCAGTCAGCCAATGTGAAGAAAGTGCTACTGAGTCTGTACAAAAGGTATTGAGTTAGGAGCTGGATTTCCAGTCTCAGGTTTGTCTCTGTATCTCTCTGTAAGAAGTCTTCAATTGAGCTATGTTGCTGTAAAGAAGAATGTATGGTATTGTAAATATTTTGATATGAGTATAAAGAGGTTATTTTGAATCAGCTAAATGCAATCAACTGTGAGAGTTTCTGATTTATTTTTTCACCAATAGAGAAATTAAAATCCTCTAAAAGACCATTATCTCTTGCCCTGCACTCTAGGATGACAGAGATCTTGGCCCTCTGCTACGTATGTAATGCCTCTTGAGATGGCTACTGCAGGAGAAGAGCAGGCAGGGCCTGGAGTGGAGTCAAGAGATGACTCAGCCTAGAATTGTTACATATTCACAAACACTCCAAGTCCAGCCCCCCTGGAATTCTATTAACTTTTATTGCAGGCAAATTTATGCTGATTGTTAATTGATCAGATTCTTATGCATAGGCTTGAGTAATAAATCTTCTGAACTGGAATTTACATGTGATCCTGATTCTTCACACCTTCATATTACCCCTCAATTTTTTCAATGCTACACATTTTCAGTTCCTTCTATACCTCTTTATTTCTAACCCCCTGATCATTGCCCTTCTCTGATGTTATTTCAGTTTCTTTAAATCATTCTTGAAGCATTATTTCAGAACTTTTAAAAAATATTTTAACTTTGCCATCCTCCTAGAGAGCTTTGATCAGTGAGATGATCAGAAGTATAGCAAGTAAACAAAATCAGGTTAATGTTATCTCTAAAAGGTCAACTAACAAAGTTTCTATTATTGTCACTATTCTCATCTTCTGTTTTCTTATTGCAGGTTATTGGATCAAGATAGGCAAACTGTATTGGTCCATATTTACTTATAAAAAAAATAAGATGGAGTGTTTAAGATTGCAAAATGTTAATTGACCAAGATAATTGTTTCTTCTTGATTAATATTAGAAGGATTCTACTTGCTCCCCAACCCCATTGAATAGAGTGGTACTGATCCATGTCATATCACCCTATATTCAATAACAGACTCCTACATACTAAAGGAGCACAAATGTGACTCAATGCAAGAATCCTAACAAAAATCAACATACAGTGGTACCTTGGTACTCAAAATAAGGAATAATGTAGTGAGTCACAAGGCAGCCAACACCAACAAGTTCTAGCTTGTGCTATAACTTTGGTATTCTAACTTGAGTATCAAACAAACAATGAGAATTGAGACAAAATGTTCTCATCAAAATGTGTTGAATACCAAATTTGATGAGTTTTAAAGCAGATGAGTACCAAGGTACCACTGTATATGATTGGTTATCAGAAGGGACCTATTGATTTGGGGGATATTTATATCATAGTAAAAGGAATCACTTCTCCTTGATTCATGCATATTTGCTTGCCCACATTTTTAAGTTCTAGCAAGAGAGGTCTTCTTTGCACCAGAGTAATGGAAGCAATGTATCTTGTGGAAGTTTGGAAGAAGTTCATCTCAACTGTCCCTTCTAATTACTGCACCAACTGCCCTTCCATTCCCAAAGGCCTGGTTGGTAGCAATGCTGGTTTCTGAAGACAAGAACACTCCTAATTCACCACCACAGTTTTGAAATATTGAGTAAATGCTTTTTTAATGCAACTTGTGGGTTTTTTGTTTCATTGTTTTAATTGCTTATCCCCTGATATAAATGTTACAATAAATTAATAAGTAATAAACAATGGGAGTTTTTAAGCAGATAAGGTAATTAACTCTCACATAATTAATCTCATGTTTTCACTGCCTTTATAGCAATGACCTTTGCTCTGAAAATGTACAGAACTATATGCATAGAATATTGGGGGGGATCCTAGTTCATCATCCATGAAGACTCATGCCTTGTGTGCATTTTGATATTCCATCATCAGGAATGCATTCTAGAATGCTAAGAGGAAGGCCCTTTTAAAAAGAAATCAGTGGACTAATGGTTATTTTTACTTGCAAGTATATGATTCCTCTTTATTAGACTATTTCCTAAAGTCCATTTGGCAAGAGCAACTCATCGGGTATTAATGATGATCGCTGGGAGTAAGCCAACAACTGTTACTGTCTCTGGTGCCAAAATATCTGGGAAAGAGCAGTCTGTTTTTGGTCTCTGCATCAGAAACCACATTGGCTTCCCACTGGCTCCTACAGATGAAAGGCTGGGTTTTAACTCACTTTCTCTTATATTAAGGCTCTAAGAGTTGTGATGATTCTATCACACCAGTAATTTTCAAATCACCCTGGCTATTTATACTGCACTGGATATTTTTCATATTAATTTGTGGCAAAGAATAATATTTTTCATATTAATTTGTGGCTTTCCATTTTAGTAATCTCAGCCTCCCATAGCATCCAACACTGTTGTAGAACCAATTAACATATTCTCTACAGTTGCAGCCTCAAAGAAACTAGTGTGAGATTTCACCTGCTCTCTCCTGAAATGCTGTTTTAACTGGAATACAGTAATAGATTCTCTGTTACATTTATATGCTGCTTTTTAATTTTAAAAAATCCCCAGTGCAGGCAAAATGAACGAAAGCTACAAGCAGATCTAAAATAGCACAAGAAAATCAAAGCAGGACAGAAAAGTTTAGGCATCCAACTTCAACCATGAATCGTTTTACACCCAAAACAAGAACCCTATCATTACAGGCCCTGTCACTTTCCTGTCTCCAAGAGTTCTTATTACAGGCATAAAATGAAAGGAAATGTGCTGTAAATAGGCTGGAGTTCTTGGAGGAAAAGTTGAATATAAATCTAACAAGCACCTTTTCTTTTTAAAACAATGAAAAGCAGGCTTTGAGTGGGAAACAGAAGAAAAGCTCCAAAAGTTGATAGAAAAAAATTGTTTTCTATCATCTTTCCATTTGTACACAAAGCTGCCCAAAGTTGCTTGCAGTTTAAAACTTGCCTAGCTACCAATCAATTCTTTGCATTCAGAAATAGGCCAGGAAATAACAATTCTCCTGGATATCTCAATGGTTTTCAACACCATAAATCATGCTACCTTTCTGATGGTAAGGATACCATATTAGCCTTCTGCAATGCTTCAGGAAGTTCCATTTTATAACAAGCTAAGGATTGTTCTAAGAAGACAGTGGAGGGGATTAACAATTTTGTTCCACAGCCTTTGATTTATGGATGCCTTAAGGATCCATCTTTCTTATTCCTCTTGCTCTGTAACATTTACAAAAACCTGACAGTTTTGGCTGAAGTGGCATAAAGATAGGGATGACACATAGCTCTCTCTCATTTCCATCATCCTATACTAAGCATGCAGGAAACTCTGAATCAATATTGAGAGATAATTATGATTTGGCCAAGAATAAAGGTGTTATTGGAGGGATATTGAAAGCACACAGTCTGCTTCAGACGGAGTTGTATTATTCTGAAACACAAAACTAAGTTTGGGATGCTGTTGTATCAAATCCTGTCCTTGGATGCTCCACAAATTAGAAGACCCTTTTCCCAGTTTTTATTAGTTTGTTTTACATTATTTGTAAACTGCCCCAATCAATTAAAATTCTAGGCAGTAAACAACAAAGCAAACACAAACCCACCATAAAACCGTAAGAAAGCGCACAGCTTGATACATAGTTGATGAAGCTGCAGTTATTCATTTGTTCACAGCTGCAACCAGGCTGGGTTTCACCCCCTGTCCTCTATACTGGCAATTCTGGGTAACTCTATTTTCTTGTTGAAAAGCAGCAATAATGAGGGATATAAATTATATATCTTAATTAATTAATTATAATTGATATAAACGAGATCAGCAGAAGCTGGAGAAGTGAGACAGTTGGAATCTATTACACAAATCCTAAACCAATTACATTGATTAACATCTTGTTTCTAATCTTCATGGTATTAACCTTTAAAGGCCTAGGAGAAAATTAGATACTGGTCCTATTTTTGTTGAGTACATGAGTACATTTCAATTTGATTTTTGACAGTATTATGATATTCAATTTTCCTTTAAACATTTAAACATTGATTGAAAAGCAAGATGCAAATATTAAATAAATTGCAATAAATAAATCATTTATACATGTGATCCCTCAATCCATATGCAGCTCAGACTGGAAGCAATGATTATTTGGTGTGCGTATAAGTACCAACAGGTTTTCTTCAATTTTCTATGAAAATTTGAAAAAAAAAAACCACAAAAATCCACAATTAGTTCCTGCTCATATTCATTAATTGAAATTATTTATGTGCCACCTTTTGTGCAACCATAAACAATTACAAGTAAAAATATAATAGTATCATTTAACAACAAAGAGACTCCTAAACTGGTAATAGCATGGGAAGCAGCAGGAAGGAGTAATCCATTTGATGTCAGTCTTTCAAGACTTACCAGATTTGGAAATAAATGCCAGCAGGTCGGAATTAGTTTTATTGTAAAGCAGTAGTAAGCTTGCAAGTCTGAATGTTCTTCCCTCTCCCTCCCTTTATCTTCATGGGAACTAGAAGGGGCTTGTCTGAACATTCATATGAACATTCATTCGTATTCTTTCCTTGGTCTGGGTTCCGATAATTGTCCTATCTCTTCCTCCCTCTCCCTTCAGGGATCCTCACATGAATTTCTTGCATGAAGTATATCCTTTTGCAGGCAACTCTCTGTCAGATCAATTTTTTGAGTCACGAAACATTTTGAGCTGGATGCTATTCAGCTTCGAGAATTAAGTGCCCATCCTGTGACAGATTCCATTTGAGTGAATCATGACATTTCAAAAAAAAAAATCCATGATGCATTTCTTTTACATTCCTAATCTGCTTTGCCCCAAGATATTCTCCTTTATTGCCATCTTTCCTAACTTTCGCAAAGACAACTGCATAATTTGAGAGTGCAGCCTGAAGCAAACTGTACCTCAACTAAACTGCATACTTTAAAAAAAAAAACTACTACCAGAGTGTTTTTCTCCAGCCAAAATGTGAATCCTTTCTAAATCTAACGCCACTTCCAATATCATCAATAATTTTAGCATAGACATATTTAGAGTTATCTGTACTGTACTGGAAAAAATATAATCATCTAGGTATGTGCTTTCTCCACCAATTTACATAATAATTGTGAATTGTGTAATTGAAAGACTACTGATTTGGGATTTTCTGAAGATGGGGCACAAATTTGTTTGTATTTTGTACATCCCAAATGGGAAATTAATTGTTTGGTTGTGCTTTCTGCAAAATAGAAATGTAAAATGCAAATCATTTTAGTCATTACTTCAAAATTTCCATAGGAAAATATGTGTTCTCCTGGGGCTTGCAAATCAAAAGCTGGGGAACTTCTCTACACAGCATTAATTAAGAGTTGCATGAACAATTGTATCTGCTGATAAAATGTACTTCAGGAAATATCAAGATAGACTTCTATATATTTCTGTTCAAGAATGGTGAACAGCGTATTTCCCTACTACCGGTAGCTTATTAATGTTGCCATGTTTTATATCACAACTGCCAGGGCTACATGGAGTTTTTCACACATATGGTCTATTTTGTTCAACACCAACAAAAGCCCTCTGCACATGTTAGCCCAGAGCAGCCAAGCAGGCCAAATAGATTGCAATTCCAACTGAATAAAATCAAGTTTTTTAGTGAAATAAACTGGCAGAAAACGAGCAGGTCTTTTCATTTTGTTTTTTATTTTTAAAGGGAAACTGGCATACACACAAAATGCTGCAGATTTCAAGAACGTGGCTTACAGAGCGTGCAGACCTATCATTGGGTTTCATCTGATTTTTAAAATATACACTTCATATAAATAGTTTTAAATCATGTGAACTCTGCCCTTGTAGCTTCATCATATTCATGTCCGTAATATTTCTGATTGTCTGGAGTTTTGAAGCCCAGTATGGTGGCTGTTTCATGCACCTGTCAGCCCTGAAACACTAATTTACTTTGCTCCAGGAGTGTTTCTGTCCACACAAAATGGCATCCTTCCTGCTTGCAGTTGGCAGTGGAATTTCTCAAATGTTATGGAGCTGCTGGTAAATGTATTTCCCCAGCAGACAGCAGATAAGCAGTAGTATGAATGCCTGTTTGGCCTGGCAGCTGCTCACTTTTATATGTGCCAAAAGGCAGGAATAGCCAACACTCCAGAAGATAGGCTTAAGATACAGAAGGATTTTGACAGACTTGAACATTGGGTACTATCTAATAAAATGAAATTCAATGGTGAAAAAAGTAAAGTTCTACATTTAGGCAACAAAAAAACAAATGCACAGGTACAGTATAGGTGGTATCTTGCTCAATAGTAGCAACTGTGAGAGGGATCTTGGAGTCCTAGTTGGACAATCACTTAAATATGAGCCAGCAGCTGCCAAAAAAACCAACACAGTGCTAGGCTGCATTAACAGAGGGATGGAATCAAGATCATGTAAAGTGTTAATACCACTTTACAATGCCTTGGTAAGGCCACACTTGGAATACTGCATCCACAATGTAAAAAAGATGTTGAGACTCTAGAAAGAGTACAGAGAAGAGCAACAAAGATGATTAGAGGTCTGGAGGCTAAAACATATAAGGAACGGTTGCTGGAATTGGGAATGTCTAGTTTAATAAAGAAAAGGACGAGCGGGGACATGATAGCTATTAAGTACTTCGTTCGCGTGCGAATGATGAAGACACATGGTGATGTTAAACAGCTCTTTATTCTTCTTCTAACAACATCCAAATGCAAACAAAAGGCACACAGGCCTTTTTATATGGCCAGAAACCTGGACAATGTCAGCCAATGCGAACAGAGCGTTTTCGCGCCTTGCACATGCACACAAGGCTGGCGCCACTCTGTCTGGTCCCGGGCAGCTTTTGGAATGCCCAGGACCAATGCAACGTCCCGAGCCTGCTTTTGCAGGCTCCGGACACTACACCCCTCCCCCCTAGATGGAACATACTTGTGCACACACATGTACGTCATACATTGGGAAGAGTGTTATACAGTTTCATTAATCAAATGTAAGGAGTATGGAATACTCGAGTCTGCCCTCAGGCAAAACCCCTTCAAACTTTATTAATACAATAAATGTATCCGAAATCAAAAAAATAATACAAAATAATCTACCACGAGTTACTCCCATTATTCAGGGGCCTCCTGAACAGAACCCTCATGATTTGACAGCAACTTCACAAAGTCTCTCAGATGTTTGGGTGAGTACTTGGCCCTCTGCGACCTTCTAAGGGCCAGAGAGATTGCCTGGCCCACCTGCTCGCCTACCAGGCTAGGCAGGCCAGGGCGTTGCTGCCCTAAATTCCCAGGTGACTCCTGTGAGGGTGCCTAGCCTACCTGCTCATCTACCTGGCTAGGAAGGCCAGGACTTTGCTGCCCCAAATACCCAGTTTACCTGCCCAGGCCAGCATACCATGGAGGGGTGGCATTCCCCAAGTCCACAATGGACTCCTCTTGGGAACACTGTCCCTTGAGCCCAAGGCCAGCAGATGGAGAGGACTGGGTAGCAGAAGTGCCCCAATACTCTGTGGCCCCCAAGCACATGCCCGAGGTGCCAGAGTCAGGAGTTGCCTCCTTGGCAACCCCCTTTGCTGGTGGCCTCCTTTTGGGAGCAATTGCAGAATTTTTCAAGCGCCCCTGATGGAATTCTTTTTCTCTTGTGCTTGTGATTTATGTGGATATTTATTTATTTATTTATTTATTTGGGTTTGTATGCCGCTCCTCTCCGGGGACTCGGAGCGGTTAACAACATAAATATAACAGAAAATTACAATATAAAAACCCAAACAAGATATCTAAAAACCAATAAAAAAACACACATTCAATACAACAATCAACTACAATCATCCCCAGGCTTGCCGGCAAAGATGAGTTTTTAGGTTTTTCCAGAAGGCTGGGAGAGTTGGAGAAATGCAGACTTCAGGAGGCAGTTGGTTCCAGAGGGCGGGCGCCACAACAGAGAAAGCCCTCCCCCTAGGGCCCACCAGACGACATTGTTTTGCTGACGGGACCCGGAGGTGGCCGACCCTGTGCGCTCTCACCGGTCGTAGAGAAGTATGTGGCAGAAGGCGGTCCCATAAGTATCCTGGTCCCATGCCATGAAGGGCTTTATAGGTAATAACCAACACCTTGAATTGGGCTCAGAGACCAATCGGCAACCAATGCAGCATGCGGAGAGTTGATGAAATGTGGGCACAATGAGGAAGGCCCACAACTGCTCGCGCAGCTACATTTTGCACTAATTGTAGTCTCCGAACAATCTTCAAGGGTAGCCCCATGTAGAGAGCATTGCAGTAGTCGATCCTCGAGGTGACAAGGACATGTGTGACTGTGAGGAGTGACTCCCGATCCAAGTAAGGACGCAACTGGTGCACCAGGTGAACCTGGGCAAATGCCCCCCTCTCCACTGCCGACAAATGATGATCCAATGTCAGCTGTGGATCGAGGAGGACAACCAAGTTGCGAACCTTCTCTGAGGGGTTTATAGATTCACCCCCCCAGGGTAATGGAAGGACAGACAGAAGTGTCTTGATAGAAGGATATCCCCGGTCAGTCTCCCTGTCTGGAGTACTATCTGACATATATGAATACTGTGGATACCCCCAGTGTGACTCCCTGTCTGGAGTGATTATGGATATGTGGGATGGCCCCCTATCCCATGAATTCCTGTTATGAGCACTTGCGGAACCTTGGGATGAATCCCAAATAGCCTCAGTAGCAGCTAGTGATGGCCTGCTCGGCCTGGGAAACTGTGACCCAGAATGCATGTTATGGTCCTCCTCCCCCCGCCAGAGGAGAGCCAGGAGCGGAAGGGTGAGAGTCCAGTCTCCAACGAAGTTGGTCTATGTGTCTGTGAAGAATATGGCCGTCTCCCAAGGCAACTTCATATGACAACAGCCCAGAGACCTTGCAGACCACAGTTGTGACCCAGAGATGACCAGGCCCATAGTTTCTTGCCCAAACCGGATCGCCCACCTGGAGTCTCCTAGGTGCCCGCGGTTGTGACACATGTGAAGCCACCCGGTCAGGGTGCAGCCTGTCCAAGTGATGAGGCGGCGACCCCAGCGGAGTTGAGCAGGGCTCTTCCCTGTGGCTGTGCAAGGTGTGGTGCAGTGTGCAAGAAGGAAATCTGCTAACCTGTGATGCCAGTTACCATAAGTCAGTTTCTTGAGGGCATCTTTGGTAGTTCGCACCATCCTCTCTGCCAGTCTGTTGGAGGATGGATGGAAGGGAGCCGAACTTGCATGGCGGATCAGGTTGGCCTGAAGAAAAGCCTGGAACTCAGAAGAGGTAAATTGAAGGCCACTATCTGAAACCAGAACATCTGGAAGACCGTGTGATGCAAAAATTCCCTCAACACTTGGATGGTCCTGGCAGTAGTAGTGGAGGAAACAGGAACAACCTCTAGCCATTTGGAATGGCTATCAACAACAATCAGGAAGAATTGCCCCTGAAAGGGCCCAGCATAATCTATATGCACCCTAGACCAAGGGGTTTGAGTTTCCTCCCACCTATGTACTGGGACCTGAGGCATTTCAGGCCGGGACTGTTGGCACACTTGGCACCCGTGCACCTGGGCCTCGATGGCTTTATTGAGCCCAGGCCACCAAAGATGGCTGCGTGCAAGCACTTTCATCCTGACTACACCAGGATGTCCGTCATGCAGAGAGATCAAGATTCTAAACCTCAATGAGACTGGGATCACTACCCTGCTACCCCATAACAGGCAACACTTGAAAGTGGAAAACTGATGCTTCTTGTGCCAGAAGCTTTGGAACTCAGTATCTGGGCACTTGTCAGGCCATCCTGACAACACCCATGTCAGCACGCATGTAAGCGTATGATCAGTGGCAGTTTCTGCAGCCACATCCCTAGCATTGAGGGGAGACTCAGGCAACTCCTGAATGGACAGAATATTAATGGCTGGAGCAGGATCTGGCTCTAATTGGTTCAGTGGTAGTCTGCTCAGGCCATCTGCATTTCTTTTCCTGGTTTGTGAACTAACGTATAGTCATATGCTGACAGGAAAATGGACCATCTCAGCATATGAGGAGAAATGATATGTGGGGTCTGTTTGTTAGTGGTAAACAAACCCAGCAGAGGCTTATGGTCAATAAAGACCGTGAAATGGCAGCCATATAAGAAATCATGAAATTTCTTAATGCCAGCCACTATGGCCAAGGCTTCTCTGTCAATTTGAGCATAATTTCGCTCTGCAGAAGACAGAGCTCTTGAATAATAGGCCACAGGGACCTGTGTCCCATCAGCTTTCAGATGGCTGAGTACAGCTCCCACCCCATAAGGAGATGCATCGCATGCGATGCAAACAGGCAGTTGCTCATTGAAATGCGCTAAAACAGCGTTAGAAGTGAGCAAGGCCTTAACCGCATTGAAACTCTTGTCATGGACTTTAGTCTACTGCCAAGGAGCCTTCTTGTCTAAGAGCCTGTGTAATGGCTCTGCCACTGCAGCTTTATGTGGGAGAAATGCATGGTAAAAATTTAATAGCCCCAAGAAGGCTTGCAGCTCACTCTTAGACTTAGGGCTTGGGGCCTGCTGGATAGCTTGCAATTTAGTTTCAGGAGGGTGAATGCCTTGAGCATCAATCCTGAATTCTAAGAAGTCAGTAGAAGTGACTCCTATCTTACATTTATCCTTCTTTAGTTTAAGGCCTACTTTTCGAAAATGAAGCAAGACAGCCCTTATTCTCTCTGCTAAATTTTCAGATGACTTCCCAGCAATGAGGGCATCATCAAAGTAGGGACAGACCCCAGGAATATCTCGAAGTGTGCTCTCCATGACACTTTGGAATATGCCAGGGGCTACATTTACCCCAAATTGCAGTCTCTTGACCTTGAAGGCCCCCCTGTGAGTTACAATAGTCTGGGCCTCTGCAGCTGCCTCATCAACAGGTAGCTGTTGATAGGCCTGTGCCAGGTCAAGCTTCACAAAAATGTGCCCCCCCTTGAGGGAGGCCAGAATGTGACTTACCACAGGCACTGGATAAGCGTGCTGTTGCAGCACCTTATTCAGTGTGCACTTGTAGTCTGCATATATACGTATGTCCCCATTAGCCTTTAGAGGCATTACTATGGAGGTTTCCCATGGACTTGAATCCACAGGTTCTAGAATGCCCTGCTGGAGCAATTTGTCCAGCTCAGCATCAATCTTGCCTTTGAGGGCAAAAGGTACCCTCCTAGGCTTAACTCTGATGGGCGTGATGGTTGGGTCTAACTGTAGCGAAATTGGAGGCCCCTTGTACGATCCTAGTTCTGAACTAAACACATCTGCAAACTCCTTGCAGACTTCTGCAAGGCTCAACGTTTGCAAATGGTGCAGCCCAGTTACCTTTATTCCCACAGCGTCAAACCAATCGAGTCCAGTACATTCACCCCCAACAACCACCATATCTAGGGGACCCTCAAAATCCTTATGCTGTACTCTAAGGATGGCCTCCCCCTTAACACACAGCATAGAATTCCGAAAATCTGTAAGTATTAGATTGGATGGCCTGAATTTAACTCGAAGGCCACTGCTGCTGCATATCCTTTTGAATGTGTTAATAGAAACAATGGAGAGAGCGGACCCAGTGTCCAACTCCATTGATAAGGGAACCCCTTGCAACCTTATGTTAATGGACAGTTTCTTCTTAAGGAGCTTATGTGTCCCTGTCCTCAAAATACTCCTGAACGATGTGCAGAAACCCACCCTATGTTGGCTGGGGACCCTGGTACCTTTCAGACACAATTCTTCATGAGGTTGGACCTTCTGGCGACCCAAACAGATGGATGCGATGTGGCCTTGCCTGCCACACGCTCTGCAAATGGCGGAGCAGAACCTGCAGTCAGCTCGCTTGTGGTGTCCGCACCCAAAGCATTGAAGAGATACTGGGGCCTTGTCCAGGCGTTCCTTCTGCCTCCTTTCAGCTGGCTGGTGAAGCCTATCCACCTCTTCTTCAGGATCTGCTTCCAATCCTTCTCGAGCATCCTCTTGATGGACGATGGCTGTGTCTGGAGGGTTCTTGGTGAGCCGTAAGGCCTTCACAGCCCCGCCTGCTGCTTTCTCAGCTATCACCTCTTGTAGTGCATCTTGGAAAGAGACATCTTCTTTTGCAAAAATCTTCTGTTGTAAGTCTCTGTTCCTTAAACCGCATACGAAGTGATCTCGCAGCCTCTCTTCCAGATACTTGAACTCACAAGGTCTGGCTGCTTGCCTTAAGGCCGTAATAAAATCCACAGCAGATTCACCTGGCCTCTGGTCTCTTTGCTCGAACACGTGCCTCCAAGCAATAACAGATAACTTTCGCTGGAAGTGTTCCTTTAACATTTTCTTCAAGTCAGTATATGTTACTGACTCCAGAGGTGCAGGGGCAATTTCAAAAGCTTCCTGTCCACAGATACACAAAAGAGTTGCAGCCTTCAAGCCGTCTCCTCTAATTTGATTTACTCTGAAGTAATTCTCCACCCTTGCAACGTAGGAATTCCATCTCTCTGGGTGTGAGACATCAAAATCAGACAAACAGCCAATCTTCGCCATCATACTATTACGACCTTCACCACTCGCTCCTCTGCAAACTGCTATTGGGGAAAGGGTCCTTTAGCCGAGCTCACCCTCCAGCGATGCTATACTGGGAGGCTGGGACGCTGATTCAGACACTGTCTTCCCCTCTTCAGGACTTCCTGGGTAAGTCCTTAAAGCTTTTTCTTCAGCTTGCAAAGGATCCCACCTTCGTCACCAGTGTTAAGTACTTCGTTCGTGTGCGAATGATGAAGACACATGGCGATGTTAAACAACTCTTTATTCTTCTTCTAATAACACCCAAACACAAACAAAAGGCACACAGGCCTTTTTATATGGCCAGAAACCCAGACAATGTCAGCCAATGCGAACAGAGCGTTTTTGCGCCTTGTGCATGCATACAAGGCTGGCGCCGCTCTGTCTGGTCCCGGGCAGCTTTTGGAATGCCCAGGACCAATGCAACGTCCCGAGCCTGCTTTTGCAGGCTCAGGATACAACAATAGCAATGTTCCAATATCTCAGGGGCTGCCACAAAGAAGAGGGAATCAAGCTATTCTCCAAAGCACATGAAGGCAGGACAACAAGCAACTGAGGGAAACTAATCAAGGAGAGAAGCAACCTAGAACTAAGGAGAAACTTCCTGACAGTTAGAACAGTTAACCAGTGGAACGACCTGCCTCCAGAAGCTGTAAATGCTCCAACACTGGAAGTTTTTAAGAAGAGACTGGACAGCCATTTGTCTGAAATGATATAGGGTTTCCTGCCTGAGTAGGGGGTTGGACTATGTGACCTCCAAGGTCCCTTCCAACATTATTATTATTATTATTATTATTATTATTATTATTATTATTATTATTATTATTATTATTATTATTATTATTATTATTATTATTATTATTAGGGATCCGGTTCTCTGCTAATTCACCAATATCAAAAAAGAAAGATTAATCACTATTAAAGCCTAAAGACACTTGCCAAAGGAACAATTGCTTCACCTGATGTATTAAGAGCAGACTTTAACTAATTTACAGTAAGAGGCTCAAAGGTAAACGCATTGGGTTTATGTAGTCCATTGCAACTTTTGCTTCTAGAAATCATAATGTAAAGTGTGTTCCTGCTAAGAAAGGGGGGGAGCCTATATTTTCATCTTCACTTAATACAAATAATGTCAACAAACAACAACTTAACAAATCTGTTGATATATGAGTGTTAACATATACTGTTGATTGTCTAGAATGGCATTCAGGGGAACATTTAAGCATTTAAAAATGAAGTGTTCCATTTTTTTAAAAAAAGGAAAGATACAATATTTACTGAAAGATAGAAAGCATTAAATAGAGAGGGGGTGCATTGTTCAAAGCCATGTATTATTCATACATTATTGCAATGAAACAGAACAAATAATCGAAAGGAATGATTGTTTATTAGCAAACATTTTTCATGATATATGATGTGTATTGAAAAAAAATTAAAATGCTTCTTTCTTTTTGCAGATGGTACATGACAGGCCTATTATTGACAAGAATTTCAGGCAGATTTTGGTTCCATCCAAATGTAGTCCCCACTTTATTGCCAGAATGATGAGCTGAACAAACCATACAATTTACATCTGCAATATGGGCATTTTTTTCAGACTGTGTAGATCTATGATAATAATGAATACGAAACAGGGTAT
Source organism: Bothrops alternatus (assembly GCA_034064705.1). Taxonomy (NCBI): domain Eukaryota; kingdom Metazoa; phylum Chordata; class Lepidosauria; order Squamata; family Viperidae; genus Bothrops; species Bothrops alternatus. Next base: position 4,105,193 of record JARGCV010000025.1, read on the forward strand.
AACTGGTCAATTTTATCTACTACGAAATGCATATTCTTAATATTGAAACCTAGAACGCGGTGGCAATTTCAGTCACTAAAACAGCAATCAGATGGCATATTCCCTGGCTGAAGTTTTGGATGGCTTTGAAAAACCTGCAAAAATTGTTTTCAACATTTTCTGGTGATTGAGGCTACCATAATGTAATTAATGTTAAGGTAATTAACCAAGGAAATAAAGCTGGAGTCCTTGTCAGAATTCTATTCTTACCCCAGCTACCCTATTCACCTAGTAGTTTGAAAGTAGGCAAAGTATGTGAGTAGATAAATAGGTACCACTTTGGTGGGAAAGTAACAGCATTCTGTGAGCTCAGCATATAGTTATTTTGGCCATATGACCACGGAAATATCTTTGGACAAAACTGGCTCCCTTGGCTAAGAAACAGAGTTGGACATGACTGGACATGGGAAACCTTTACCTTTGTGTCCTCAACAAGATTTCATCCATGAGACAGAATGGATTCTAAAATTCCTTTGGACACAGGTTCAGTCATCCTATTTGCTTCATTGTAGATAGCTGGGGTGAATTCTAGATTAGTATTGTGGTAAACATTAAGTCAGAGGAAGTTTTATTCCATTTAATCTGCTTTTAGTAAGTATGAAGTTGGCATGAGAAACATTAGGAACACTTTACTTTCTTTACAAAAGAGAAATATTTCCTCATGGGTATGCAAGAACTCTCTCGGAATGCTGCACAAGAATACCAAACAGAACATTCAAAAATATGGTTCACAAAGCATGTTAGCATAAGCAAAGCACATCACAGAACATCAGAGGAGCTGCGTCCGTTGCAAGGTTTATGCACCTACTTCTGAGGCTGTTCTCAATTGCCTGTGAATGTTCATGCACAAATCACACTTCAAGGAGGCAGCTGTGCACACATATATGCACACATGCATGTGTGCACATACACATATACAAACAGCTAGGGACAATCTTCAAAGGAGCTGTGCAGGCTTTCCAAAGGACGCCTCAAGGAGAGATGCTTTGCTTGCACCTATATGCTTTGAGAAACATTTCTTTCAAATGTGTTTTACAACACTAGTAGATATTCTTGGCTGGTATTCACTGAGGAGTCTCACACTTCTATGAGGAAGGTTTTTTTTTTCTTTTGTAAACAAAAGAAAGCTTTCCTTTAATTGCCTCTACCAACTTTGCATTTACTGAAAACTGCTTAGACTGAGTTCAATTTCCTCTACTAATTTTGCGTTTACCAAAACATGATGTTCTGGCACATATAAATGATATTGTAAAGGAAGAAAATTGCATGACACAGTAATGAAGCTCCTTGATGTATACAATGAGCTAAATCATAACTTTAGGTAGCTAGCATAGTCAAAATGCCTATGTAAAACTGCAAATGGCTATGCAAAGAATATTATCCCTGTCATGTAATTTAATAAGTTTCTCTAATGGTGAAGCTCCTGTTGGATCTTATTTCATTGCTTTGGAAGCATCACCCTGGGACTGTTGCATTGTGCTGAGTGTGTGTTTTTAAGCTATATTTGTAGTTAAATATACTTGGAACTCGCATGTACAGCTTGTTCTTTGATTTATAAAGGTCACCTGGTGACTGCATAGATCAAAATTTGACTTGTTTTCAATAAAGGTTTAGCTCTGACAATCAATAAGCTCAAGACGTCCAAGCTTCAGCCCCCAAAGTCCTTGTTAAAAGTCTCATTCTACACTAACCTTTAACATCTTGGCTTCATTCTTACACCAGGGAAGCAATGAAGAGTTTCTTTTGCTGTGGCAAATAAAACCAGTATCTCTCAGGAATACATGAATAGTTCCAATGTCAAGAGGATTCTGCATCATCTCCCAATTACAAGACATTATGCTGCGCTGAAAGAATGGAGGAAGATATCCATTATGCTTTGCATACTAAGGGCTTGCCATAGACTGATGTGTGTGTGTGTGTGAGAGAGAGAGAGAGAGATAATGTCCTATCAGCTCTTAGCATGTTCTGCAAACCAAGCTAGGACTTCACATATTATGCCAAGATTTAATGCAGTTTATTTCATCAGAACCACTTTGGTCAATAGTTAAGGCACCAGGCTAGAAAACAGGAGACTGTGAGTTCAGATCCCAACTTAGAGATGAAAGCCAGCTGGGTGGTTTTGGGCCAGTCACTCTCATTCTCTCACCTCACGGGGTTGTTACTGTGGGGAAAATAGAGAGAGGAAGGTCTATTGCATATGTTCTCTGCCTTGAATTATTTGTAAAAATAATAGATGGGATACAAACAAATAAATAAATAAAAGTGTTCAGCTTGGTTTACTGTGATAGGTGAATAAGTGAACCAGCTCTTATGATTTGTAAGCTATGGTCTTGGGATTTTATTTCAGCTGTATGTACAAAATGAGACTCCTATAATTTTTTTTTCCACAAATCATGCTTAGAAAAGATATGGCGTAGTAAAAATGTATGACTCCAGCAAGTCTGATATTAAATGAACTCCAGGAATTTATTTTGAGATCTAAATTTGAATTTACCATCCAAGGTAAATTCTTAGTGCTTAGAGAGGAGGGAGGCTATTAATTGATAAACTATTGCATTATTCTAGGTATCTGTAGGATAAAGTCTGAGATTCTCTCTGAGTTGGACTATGCCTGGGCAGGTCCTATGGAAGTGACTGAGACAGGTTTTTGTTCCATTATCTGGGGGAAGTTTCAGCCAGTTGCTCCTGAAAAACAGGACAGGATCCTTGAAGTTGTGAACTTCTGCTACCTGTTTGTTGGACCCATACCTCCTAGCTGGTCAAAGCCTCTTGGAAGGTGGCATGTGGTTACATCCAAGTAGTGATTAATGGCTCTTTGCAGAAGACGGTGGTTCCACCTGCCTTGAAGGATGTGGTGATTTGCTCTCTTTTCAAGAAGCCATCAATGGGCCCAGCCATGTTGGACAAATTTCATCCAGTCTCCAACCTTTCCTATTTCCTTAAAGATTAATGAGAGAGTGGTGGGCACTCAGCTCCAAAGGGCCTTAGAAGCATCAGATTATCTAGATCAGCGGTTCTCAACCTTTTCCGGGGCTCGACCCCGGCCCGCATCACGCATGCGCGGCGCGACGAGGCACATCGCACAAGCGCGGTGCAAGGGGGCGCATCGCGCATGTGTGGCACGATGGGGCGCATCGCACATGCGCGTCACAACAGGGCGCATCACACATGCGTGGCACGATGGGGTGCATCGCGCATGCACAGCGCAACTGGGCGCATCGCGCATGCGTGGCGCAACTGGGTGCATCACGCATGCGCAGTGCAACGGGGCACATCACGCATGCATGGTACAATGGGGTGCATCGCACATGCGTGGCGCAACGGGGCACACCGTGCATGCGCGGCGCAACGGCCCGCATGGCAAAGGGGAAAAAAATGGCTGACCAAAAAAAATGGCGGGCCCGCATCGTGCATGCGCGGCGCGACGGCCCGCATCGCAAAGGGGAACAAAAAATGGCCAACCCAAAAAAATGGCTGACCCAAAAAAATGGCCGACCCAAAAAAAAATGGCGGACTGCGGTGTTTGGCGACCCCCGTGAAATGGTCGTTCGACCCCAAATGGGGTTGCGACCCACAGGTTGAGAACCACTGATCTAGATCCTTTTTAGTCAGGATTTAGTCCACGTTACAGTATTGAGATGGGATGGCTGCCTCCAGGTAATCTCTGGTGGGCTCGGAATTGAGATGTGTTCATCTTATCTTCCTGAATCTCTCAGCAGCTTTCAGGACTTTTGACATGACAAGTAATGCCATTCAAGTGCTTACTCAACACTTGGAGACTGTGATGGTCTGGCTAGGGAAAAACTGGCTGCGACTTCATTCTAGCAAAATGGAAAGACTTTGGGATATTGAAAAATTGTCATCTATCAATGAGGTGAGGCAGCACTCTCCCAAGCAGAGTTGGAACATAATTTGGGGGTCCTTCTGCCTCCTGCTAGAGGATCAGATAATAATCATAGCTAAGGGGGCCATTGCACAAATTTGTCTTATGACGTAATTGTGCCCATTCCTACATGGAAGATCCTGCTCATAATCACTCATGCCCTACTCACTTCTTCATTTGGATTCCTGCAACATGCTGAACAGGTAGTCCTTGACTTACAGCCATTTGTTTAGTGACTATTCAAAGATAGTCACTAAACAAAGATAGACTATTCAAAGCATTGAAAAAAGTGACTTAATTCCAGGCCTCACATTTATGTCCATGACAACATCCTCATAGTCATGTGATTAAAATTTGAGGGCTTGGCAACCAGCATGTATATTCAACAATTGCAGTATCCCAGGGTCATGTGATTACCATTTCCAACCTTCCCGGCCAGCTTCTAACAAGCAAAATTAATGGGAGAAGCTGCATTCACTTAACAACAGTATAATTCACTTAACAACTGCCTTACTTAGCAGTGGAAATTTGGTTCCAATTGTGGTTGTAAGTTGAGGACTACCTGTACATGAGAATGTCCTTGAAAGCTACCAGGGAAATTCAAATTAAAACGGATGTCCATGTGCCGCCTCTATGTTGGTTGAGGCAGGCAGGATTCCCTTGAGTACCATTTGTTGGGGGTCAAGGGAAAGGGAGGGTTTTGCCTTCTCTTTCTGCTCAAGATCCCCATGTACAATTGGTGGGCCACTGTGTGACACAGAATGCTGGACTCGATGGGCTTTGGCCTGATTCAGCATGGCTCTTCTTATGTTCTTAAATGGTCCAGAACACAGCACATGTGTGCAGTTCACCCAGGTTGCACTCTTGCTGGGCATGCTGCAGTAGTTTCCAGTTTATTTCTGGGTGCAATTCAAGGTGCTGGTTATAACCTTTAAAGCCCTGAATGGTATGAAGTCAGATTATGCACAGGGTTGTCTTTCCCTAAGATCATGTACCTGTCTAATTTCTTCAGATAAGGGTGGGTTTGCTCCAGGTCTCCTCTATTAAATGGTGTCATCTGGCAGGACCTAGGAAGCAAGCCTTTTCTGTAGCTGTGCTTACCCTATGGAAAGTCTGCCGCTGAGATATGGAGGGTCCCTATCTTCTTTGTCTTCCAGGAGCCCTTGACCTTCCTTTTGTGGTATTTGGTAGTCTGTAAGAGTTTTAATCTTGTGGTTTTATTATTTGTGTGTTGTTTTATATAAGTAACCATGTAATTTTTTAAATAAATACTTGTAAGTAGAATCCTTCCCAATCTATAAATCGCCATGAGATTTATAGCATACATACACACACACACACACACACACACACACACACACAGAGAGAGAGAGAGAGAGAGAGAGAGAGAGAGAGAGAGAGAGAGAGAGAGAGAGAGAGAGAGAAAGAGATTAAATCAACAACGTTTTTTCAGCTATTATTATTATTTGAGCTTTCTCATATACTGTATTTACTTGAAAAAAAATTGACCCTGAATTTAATATTATCCATTCTGTGATAGAACACTACACAGAGAGAGAGAGAGAGAGAGAGAGAGAGAGAGAGAGAGAGAGAGAGAGAGAGAGAGAGAGAGAGAGAGAGAGAGAGAGAGAGAGAGAGAGAGAGAGAGAGAGAGAGAGAGAGAGAGAGAGAGAGAGAGAGAGAGATCACATACATAATCCTATGCAATGTCCCAGCTTCTCACTTGGTCATTTTGTCACTCCAGGTTGAAAGCTCTGAAAGTAATCCTGAGGATTTCCTTCTCACAAATAAATATGTGTCTGTGAGACAGACCCATATAAATCTGTGCATGTAGATATGTGTATCCAGAAACAATGCTCCAAAACAGGAAAAATATGAAATGTCCAACCCCATTTATATATTTATACATCTGTTCTCTGCATATGCCAACCTCTCAATCATACACATCAATTTTACATACAATAATACACAAGTACACCCACATTCATTTCCAAGATCTAATTTAAAAGTGCAAAATAACAATTGGCTAAAACTAAAACTGTGTTTTAAGAGGCACAAAAAGTGTTTTACTCTCACTAGAAGAGTGAGGATAGCTTTTTAACATACATGTTTATATCACTGCTTATGTGACAAGCCATTTCAGCTCTATATTTCTGTGCAAAATATCCTTATGCTTTTGGACACAATATGACTCTGCCATCCTTTCAAAGGAGAACAGTTGAATTCTTTTTTAGAATATTGTGCCTTTTTTGGTCATGCTAATGACCTAATCCGTTTATCAACTCAACAAACAGAAGTACCAGGCTCATGAGAATCAACTGATAATGAATGCATTGTTGTTGCAAAATTCATTAGGAAAACTGTGCAAGATTAAACTAAGAAAATAAGAGGCACATGTAGCTAACTTATCAAGTAGTGTTATTCTCTTAGTTGCTGTTCAACTAGGAGCGTAAAGCATGGGATAGCAGAAAAGCAACAAGTGAGTTGGGTATTCATCTATAACATCAGATTTAACTTTAAAACTTAGTTAAGAGATTCATCTATCATCTTCCCAGTGTGAAAAGTTCAAATCACTCAGTTACTACAACTAAACTGATGATCCAGTTCACCTTTGCATACAAGTGCAGTGTTGACTGCAACTATAAAAATGCAGCTTTAACTTCCAATTTATTCCTGTACTTCATCAACGGACTTTGGAGCAGTCATTTTCCCTCAGTAACTTCTCCAAGTTGTAGTTGTGAAGATAAAATGAAGGTGGACTCCCCTGTGAGCAATCCTGAACTCGTTATAAAACAAATGTAATAAGGAAATGTTATGTGTATTGTGATGTATTATTTTAAAAGAACAAAAAGCTCTATCTTTTCTTCAGTAAGTTTGGCTGGAATCCCTATCAATTCTGAACAGTTCTGATAGAGCCCTTACGATGGTGAGGGAAGATCAGTTATAAAAAAAAAAATAGAGATGAAGGCACCTGGACATAGCAGCTTCATGGAATAGAGTTACTGTATATTCATAAACCTGCAGCCATGCTGTTATGGCAACATTGCAGCATATAGAGCAGGGGTTCTCAACCTTGGCAACTTTAAGACTTGTGGACTTCAACTCCCAGAATTCCTCAGCCAGCTTTGCTGGCTGAGGAATTCTGGAAGTTGAAGTCCACAAGTCTTAAAGTTGCCAAGGTTGAGAACCCCTGATATAGAGGATCCTGCCAAAGTTCTAATTGAGGCACTAATGCTAAGTCAATATTACTGAAAACCTTCTGAGCGCAGCTGTAAATACATGCTCAAATACCAAGATATCGGAAGCCCCACAAATGGCATGCTAAACTTTTACAGAAGGGAGACAGAAGATTGGTTGCAGTTGCTGTACTTTCAGATGAAATTGTAAGTTGAGCACAGGCACAGAGAGCTACAGGTAGGCCTTGACTTACAACCATTCATTTAGCAACTGTTTGAAGTTACAGTGGCATTAAAAAGAATAACTTACAACCAACCCTTGCACTTACAACTGTTGCAGCATCCCCACAATCATGTGGTCAAAATTTGGACATTTGGCACCAGCATGTATTCAGAATGGGTGCAGCATCTCACAGTCATGTGACTGCCATTTGTGACCTTCCCAGCTGGCTTCTGACAAGCAAAGTGGATGGGGAAGCCAGGTTGGCTTAGCAAGCAGGATTCATTTAACAACTGCAGTGATTCGCTTAACCATGGCAAATAAGGTCGTGGAAATCTGATACAACTCATTTAACAACCACCTTGCTTAGTAATGGAAATGGAAATTCTGCTCCCACCTCCTGTATGGGAAGCAGTGAGAAATCCCTCCCATGAAAACAAGGGCAGCTGTAGAAGTGGGACGAAGGTTGCCTTGGTAGTGATGTAATAGTATTGCAAAGGGTGAAAATTCTGAGCAAGGGACAATGATACATCAATGCTGGAAGACTTCTGCATCATGAAAAATTGCCAGTAGGTGAGGTAAGTTATAGCTGGTTGAAATGAAAAGGAGATGCTTGGCATGACACTAGGTCATAAATTCAAATCACAATGGCTGATTTCACAGAAAAGATAGAGTTATCCTACTTTAAGCAAACAACATGTTGTCTTGGGTAATACATACTCACAGTGAGTATGTCGTGGATTGGCAATACCAATTCAGTCCTTGGAAAACAATATTCAATTTATTTGCTGAATGGTCTTAGTGTGATTACAGGAATATCTTTACTATTATGAGCCTTCTTGATCAATAAGTTCAGTTTCAGTGCAAGACCTAGCAGGGATCAAAAGCAGGGATCTGTCTTGGGGAATAAGTCATCCTGAGACCTAGGAATAGAGGTCTTTCCCCCTCCTCCTTCTGGAGGGGGAATGGGGCTTAACAAGTATAGAACAGCAAAATCATCTTTCAAGCTAGACTGCAAATTACATATTCTGTATCCTTTTTTTTATGAAACCACTTAGTGGATCATCCATAAAGGCTTGCCACACAGATGTTTGGAATATAATCAGCAATCGTTGCCCTGAAATCCTGGAGGCTATGAACAGAGAGGCACGATTATTAAAGCTAATATTTCCTTCCCAGTGTAGCAGAATAAACTAGTTACCAGTGATGTATTTACAGGGAATTTGACACCTTGAGGGCTGTTAAGAGCATGCAAACAGTGCCCAACTAAGTTGAAGGTAGGGAAGCAGATTGCTCAACACTGGATTTGGAATTTCAGCTAACATCATTGAGCTGCTGTCTGCTATCTGTTTCTGCCATCTGTTATTTTCTCTAAATCTGTAAGCTGATAAACATGGCCTGTTACAAAGAGATGACATAATTTTCCATAAACAGACAAAGCTTCAAACAAACTACCGAAGTAAACAATAATACAATCACAGCACTGCCCTTTCACTGTCTTAACATCCTTTATATCCACTGCATTTATATTTATATGTGTATGTGTGTAGTACTGGTTAATTTGAAATTCATTCAATGTGATGTTGAACTGCCTTCTCTTTGTGGTTTGTAAATGTATTTGTGTGTGTAAGCACATGGGTAGGTGGGCACATTTGCAAACCCTTATTATGAGATATTATGAGGTAAATTAGTTTTGGTTTAAGATCAATCACTTTTTTTTTCTTTGCATTTACAAAATGGCCCTCTGAGATTAAACTTGCTAAAAGTAATTAAATTATTGATTCTAGCAAGAACCTGAAGAACCTGAAGTTCTTATTTGGCCATTATACTGACAAAGGTCAGTAATGAATGGCTGCACACCTGAACATTCCTGTAGTTAGAGTGCCTTGGATAGACTGTCCAGACAAGACTAGATGCCATCCACATAAAAAGACTCAGAAAAATACCCACATTATTGTGCTTTCCTCCCACCCCAGGGCTGGAAGAAGAGCGTTCTGGCAGAAATAGAGATGCCCTCATAGTGGATATTTACTGTGGACCAGGAATGGTGTGCTATGTCTGTATATCTCCTTCATGCAGGACTCTTTGCTCAGAGGTTGATGCTTCCCCTTTGCAGGATTGCCACTTACAGGAAAAGTCAGATATGGGTCATAATGGAGGAAGGGGCTCCATTTTTGTGTGCTTTTATTCCCATTGGTAGGATTATTAACCTACCTGACACTAGTGTTGCATGGAATTAGAAAACTCCTATTTGTCTCTTCTTCTGATCCAACAGAAGAAGAGACAAATAGAAATCACGTTCTCTATCAGGAAATTTCTTCAAGACAGGATAAAAAAAGTCACCCATGATTCCCTGTAGAGAGAGCAATGAAAGAACATACTGTATGGCTTAAAGATTCTACTGAGCTGTCCCCATGAGACCATATATATTGATGAAGCAGAATATTTTTGTAGTACCCCAACAGGATGGTTGATAGCATCCAACCTGGCCAAAGAGAAGGATTGGTGGAGTATGATAGATGGCTGGCACACACGTTTGAAAAGACCCCAGGTACTTCAAGATTTAAGCTGATTTGAAAATCAAAGTTCCAGATGCACTATATACATTATCAAAACCTAAGCTTTCCAACAAGAACCTTAGAGAATGGATATTGATATCAACCAGGTTGACTTAAAGTAATCCTTGTAGTGGCAGATGGGAATGACCCTGAGAGGTAGGAGGGAGAGCCACAACCGGTATGTAAAAGATAGCTCAGCCCACAATTGGGGGGGAATGGTGGCAATGTGAGAAACACTTCAGGAGGACCCCCTCTCAGTTTTCCAGAGAATAAAAGGATAGGAGGGGAGCAATACTTTCAGTCTTGAACTATTCTTTTAATATGACTTTACAATAAAGACAAAAACCTCTCTTTGTGCTTCTTGTTTGGATTACATTGCTGGGCTAAAATTCCCTGAGAACTAGCAGGACAAGATCCACTGGAGAAAAAGATAAGTTAAGCCAAAAGTTATAACAATGATATCAAGCTCTGACATCCATAGAATCTTGGTTTCTTGCTATCACTAAAGGAAGTACAGTGTTTTAAGGCCTCTTAGGATCAAAAGAACAGCTTGACTAAACTTAGACTGAACAGCTTTAAGAATGTTTCTAATAGTACAGGTTTGGACATCATAGAGGAACTGGAAAATTGCCTTGGCTAATAGATGCAATGATGAAATGGGCTCCTTTAGAATTGAGAAAGCTTTGCTGAATAATACTGGTCAGATATAAAAAATGGCCTCTCTAGGATAGTAAAGCCAGAAGCTGCATTCCAAGGGATTATAAGAACATATCTACTCAATAGCATTCCCATCAATTTGCCAATTATGAATATAGGGATAATTTCATAGAAATATTAGAAGTGATAATTTGTTATTATTATTTTTCTCTGGGTGGAAAGAGGTTTTTCAGTGTACTTATTCTCATCTGGGGAACAGATGTGATTACATCTGCACTGAAACAAGCTGGAACCTGTTTATTCAGGGGAGTGAAGGTTTGGGTTATTGGGTTTACTTGCAAGCTACAAAGTAGAGGGGCAAGAATATATATATCTCTCTCACTTGCTATGGGTAGTGACAGTTCTAGGGAGGTAGTCCCAGGAGAACATTTGATACTCAGAATAGTGTTGGAATAGAGAGGCTGAATGGCAAGAAAGAAGCTTTTTATCAATTGAGAATCCCTTTTAGTATTCCCCACAGTCTCTCTCTTAGAATTAAAACAATGTTGCAAAAGGGGGATTTTCCTGCTAAATGATGGAGAACCAAACCGTGGTCAAGATTTGATTGGTCCCCTCTGAATCCTGCCTGCTCCTCTGTGAGGATGTTTTCAGTATTAATGCAGTGCAATGGTTTTGACTAGAAACAGTTAGCATACAGCTTGCTGATTGCATTTAGCAGGCTGATGGGAGTATAATTGGCACAGTCTAATTCATCTTTTTGTTTTTGTTTAGAGAGGGATAACAATGGCGTGGCTCCAGCCAGTAGGAAAACATGCTGAGCTGTTAATATGGGTGAACAGGTAGCCAGCACTGTTCCCCCCCCCTCTACACCCCCTTTGTTCTCACTTAATAATTCTGGAGGAGAAAGAATCTGCTCCTGGAGTTTTTCCAGATTTTAATTGGGAAATGAGGTCCCAGATCTCAGATGTGGACATGGGAGGCTACTTTTAGGAAGAAAATTTCTAGAGTAGATCACAACTGGATTATCTAAAAATTCCACTATGACAGTACTCTGGATGGATATCTGGCAAATTGGACCAAAATGTCTATCTTTAAGGGAGTTGTTGACTCAGCACCAGAATTGAGAAGGGCTCTTGAGCTGCAATTAAATTCTCTCTCCCAATTAAAGTTTGAATGTAATATGCTGGATGCTATGGCAGTCAGCGGGTACTCTTGATAGAGGGTCCTGAAGAGTAAGGATATTAGACTGATAATATGTTAACATTTGCTCAGGGGAATCTGCTAAACAGATTTAAGAGAGAAGCTGAAGGAGAGGGTCAGAATTCACAAGACCTAGCATTTCTTTTGCCATTCTAGAAAAACATTTATTCCAAACCCACCTTTTTGTGATGGAGCTGAGTGGGCTTTTACCACAAACTTTGTATTTGCTTTAGGATCATTATTTTCTCTGTCTTTCACCATCAAATTTCTCAACTACAATTCATCAAGCTACAAACCATCTCTTTCTTCAAGTTGTTGTGCTGGTCTTACTTTTCCTCAGGTCCTCAGCTGTCTCTTTCTTTCTTTTCTTTTTTTTTTTTTGCATTGTCTAATTCCTTGGCATCATACAGTCAAGCATAGCTACAAATACGGATTTAAAAATGTCCCATTATACAGAAATAGTTGGCTGCCAGACTTGGCCATCTTTGTCCTGTTGACCCAGTTGGATGGAATTTTGCCCACAACAGTTCTGCAAGAGAATAGGAGCAGCTCACAGAACAATCTTCATAGTATTAAGAAATATTGTAATAGTGCATTTTCATGCTAACATTGTCCCACATGTTTATAGTATTATTTTTCTTAATTATTTCATTAAATGTACATCCCACCTATCTTCCAGGACCTCAAGATAGCTCCAGTATCACCTCCTTAATGTCCTCAACACTACAGTATTGTGAGATACATGTGAGATAGGCTGCGTTGTTAGTCATCACCTACTGAGCTTCCCTCCAGATTAAAGTTGGACAGCATTATACCAGAACAAAAGTGCTTCTTTTCACCACCCTTCCAGTCTGTACAACAATTTGGCTATGCCAGGAGTTGTGGGTCTTTCTGTTAGTCCTAATTCAAGGGTCTCGTGTCCATCCATTGAAACAAGGACCACCAAAGTCAATCATTCTGTTCCTGGGGTGGTTTTGGTGCACTGAGTTTGAGCATTGTATGTATTGAGTGCTTGGGAAAAGACCTGGAGAATGGGTTTCAAATTCTTTTCTTGGGTTCTGATCGTACCCAAGGATTGATAGAGCCTCTAGCCCAAAGCCTGCTTCCCATAATTCAGTAAGAGGAAAGGACCTCATATTCTCACAACCTCAGAAAGTGAATAGGCTGCTTTTTTATCTAAGTCAGTCAACTCTAGTAATACAGAATGCTAATATTGAGTATGAAACCTAAATACATTCTTTCTTTTCCGGTTCTGATGATTACCTACCCACATGCATGCATATCCAGCACTTTATTCCGTTTCAGGGTGAGCATCATTATGCTAAGCACAGAAAGAATAAAAAATGTGAAGCCAAAGCAAAGAGATAAGAAAAGAAAAAGAAAATCCAAGTCTAATTTTACCAACATCAACCCTTCATGCTTTTCTACCCTTGCAAACTACCCACCTTAATAATTTTCCTTTAATGGGATCCCAATATTGCAAATGGGAGCAAAACACAAAACATGAGGTTTACTGCAGGCCGCCTATTACAAAGAATAGTCTCTCAACCGCAAACCTGACTTTTTGTTGATTATTGAAGCAGTTGCCAGGCAGAAGTGCTGCAGATTAGACAATCATCAGATAAGAGGCAGCTGAGCCTGAAGAAGGAATGAGGGCATGACAAACCCTCCCTGGTTTCTTGGACTGTAAAGGTGAGGTAGGAGAGATGTACATTCAGACTTGCAAAATTTGGCTAATTTAGCCTTACAGTAAGGTTAGAGCTAGTATTTCTGGGTGTGCTTCTTGGCTGGACTACCTCACAAGGCTGACATTGCCTCAGTCATTATACAATAATATTGGTGGTGCCGGATTTTCAGAGATGCCGGGTTTGCAGTACATGCAAGGGCTGATTGGTTCAGCGCCGTTCAGGCTAGAAATCACTCTGTTATGGGATTGGGGAGGGAAACTCTAATGACACAGCTCCCCCTCTGGGCCACTTTGGGCCACCCCTTTCTGCCACTTCAAACTGTTTTCCAAGCTCAGAGGATTAATGTCCTTCATTTTGAAGGACACATGGCTACATGCTCTGCAGCATGCCAAACCTGTTTAAGTTGCCTGGCAACTGTTCTATTTACTTCGTCACACTGACAAAGAGGCATTCGATGTAATAAATTATGCCAAGAATCACCTCTCTTTCCCTGTCTTGTCTCCTCTCCTACTGTCATAATTTGTTCTCTCAAAGTGGCTTTCTTGATGGAAAGAACAAAGCTGGAAATGGGGCTTAAGCAGTGCGGGTGTCCCTCACACCACTTTGCTTATCTTGTCAGCACTAAATACAGAGCATTTCCTTCTTTGCAGACTGTGCCTACCTGGGACTCAGTTCCAGTAATAATGAACCAGCAGCGAGTAATTGTGAGTTATCTCTGTTGTCAAAAAAAAAAAAAAATCAGCTTTGCAAACGTCTGCTATAAATTTAGTGGGTCGCCTCTCTTTCTGCAATTTCAAAGCTCTTTGTTGCTTAGTTAATTTTTACAAATTGCTAGAGTTCCTTCCAACACTTTTAAATATCACAGATCCATTGGAAGAAACAGTTTAGTTTTCGGACTTTTTAAAAATAGATTTGACTGCTAACAACAGAAACTGAACACATTTGTTATGTTACATCAGTTCACTTGGCTTAGGAAAAACATCAGTTCACTTGATCAACCTCAGGGTTCATTGTGGAAGATTCATTAGAAATTTTCCAAATATTTGCAAATCTTTTGACCAAAAAGATTGATTTATTGGCTTTATAATTTGTATTCTGCCATTATAAAAACCCTTGAATATTGAGCTAAACAGAAACATGGGGCATTCATCTATTAATTAATTGTCACCAATTACACACACACAAACACAATTTTTTCTCAATCCCATTAATATAGTCTATTATAATTTATAGTTTATTTTAGCAGAGTTAGTGCCATCTATGGATTATTTTCATGGCTTGCCCAAATAATCCTCTCAAAGTTTTTTTAAAAGAAATTAGGCATTTTTCTTAAAAAAAATCTTCCCGAAAGCCCGATAATATAACTTATTCTGAGGAGACCAAACAAGTGCATAAAGCAAAAGGATAATGTTCAAATCATAATTTTCTAGGGATAGTTTTTTTATACATTAATTTGCCTGAGATGACTTCATGAACCATATTAAAATTTTCACTGTAAGTAACAGTCTCTTTCATTAACAAAGAGCAAAGGAATGCCAATATAGTGATGGGTGATCTTTTTGTATTGTTATAAAACATGGGAATACTATAAACGTAGTACCAAATACTTGGAGTGTTTTCTATAATCAGATAATAATAATCATCAGTTAAAATTAGTCTGTGATTTTTCTACTACAATTATTATTCTAAAATTCCTGCTCAAACAGGATCTAAATGTTAATTGCTCAGTGGGATATAGAGTTCTCATTTTTAAGAGAAGCAATTACATCATCTATTTTAGATGAATGGACTTCAATTTGCATGCTAGAGAATTTAGGGAGTTAGTCCGCATACCCAGAAATTGTCCAGATAAGAAACACACTGCCTAAAAAAAGAAAAATCTCTGTCATTCAATGTGTATTATTGCCTTTGCCTCTTTGCGTTTTTGATTTCTTGTCTTCTCCTTGTACCACACATTCAAATTTAATTTTGTACCTTCCAGTCAGTTTTGACTCCTGGTGACTGCCCCCTGCAGTTTTCCTGGCAGCGTTTTTCAGAAGGAGGCCTCAATTATCCTAGATGTCCATCTATTTTCACACTCCCGGCAATAATATCAGGCAGTGATATAATCAGGCATTATATCATCAGTTCTCCCCGTGTTTCTTACAAAAGAGGAAGACTTTATACGTGGAATGATAAAACTGTAAATGAACTTTTTAATGTCAATTGTTTCAGTGCTTGTTCTAATTTTTCTGGGGATATTTCAATCCCAGAACACTGTAGATTTTTTTCAACAGAACACCCCCTAAGGTTAATGGGTTAAGTTTAAAGAAACCCGTGTGTCAGGTCCCCAAAGCCTCTGTGTTTTCCCTTGCATATATATTCTACTTTTGAGGCCTGCCATTCTGCTGGGGGAAGGGGGAGCTTGGGATAACTTTTGCTTTCTACTTTCCTGCCGCTATCCTTGAGAAAGGAATGTGTCTTCCTTATCAGGGAGACAGTTACAGAGAAATGAAAGCTGGAGGAGATCTCGAGATGCGCACCAACTATGCACCAACTATGCTAGCCATCCGCTCTTCAGACCACCTGTGGATTGGCTGGATTTCAAATGGACATTATGACTTTGGTGGGAGGAGGAATATTGCTTGCTTACCTATACCCTTTTGACAGGCTTTTCCCCAGATCTTGCCTTGACTTCCCTACTGTCACTGACCCCTAATAAAAGTATCCTTTTGAGACAATGCCTGTTTCAAGAGTTCTGCTTTCTTGGGTGGTTAGTTGAAGTGGGTCCTTATGTAAGATGAGATCTGCATAGTACTCAACCCGGAGAAGCTGTTGCCCTACCAGGGGAGTCACAAATGATTTCTACATGGAGGAGTTCCAGGCAGAGAAATGGTCCGAAGATCTCCTCTGCCTGAAAGCTAATGAAAGCCTCTCCAGGGATCTGGAAGAAGCTGGACCTTCTGGTGAAGAAGACCAAGCCACATGGTCACTCAGAGTCAGTAAGGATGAGAAGAAAAAAACCCCAAAATTACCCTGACCTGAGGTGGAGGAAAAAAGAAGGCAAAGAAAAATAATCCAGAGCCTACCCCTCCCAATAAAGATGGAGAAAAAGAGGAACTGAAATCGGGGGCAATGAAAGCTTTGATGGAGTATGTGAAAAAGACCCTTGATGAATTGGAGGAGGAAGAATTGGAGGTGCGAGAGACAACAGCAGCTGGAGCCCAGGAGGCAGCACAGCAGTGGGGCCATCTGTCTCAAGGAGCTAGAGGCATACCACCTTAGCCGGTCGAGGTGAAACTGATTCCAATCAGAGTGAAGTTTAATGGAGACCCGAAATGATTGGGGTGCTCCTGGCATAAGTGTTCATCTACATGCAAATCTATGGGAGAACACTGCCTACTGATGTTGAGAAAGTTCAAATGGTCATCCTGGCTCGGGAAGGTGGAGCAGCTGACTGGATGGTGACCCTGTACAATTGCAATGCACCCAAATTGAGAAACTTCAATTGTTTTATGGCTGCTCTCCGCAGGCATTTCGAAGACCAGCTGGCCAATAAGAAAGCCCAGGAGCAGATTAAGACAGTGAAGCAAGGAAGAAGACCAGTCACTGAGTATACCGAGGAGTTCAGAGAGTTGGCCATAGCCTGCGCTGCCCAGAGGACATCCTGGTAAGCTGTTTCCAGGATGGACTCAATGAAGAGCTGTATAATGCCTGTATAGCTCGTGGAGCCCCAGGGTGACTGTATGACTGGTGCCTGCTAGCTGAGGAAGTGGAGATTGATCAACACAGGCATCTGCATTGCCCGGTGAGACCAAGCTTCAAACAGCAAACTGAAAAGTGAGCTTCCCCAGTGCTGCCTCACAGCCCTGCCTGCTTCAAATGTGGCAAAGAGGGACATCAAGCCATGGACTGCCACAGCAAGACACTTGCCAAGAGACCCGCCGGAAGACCCCAGAGGACCCCATTGAGCCCCAGGGAGACTGCAATGAGATCCGAGGAAGTTGTAGAGCTCCTTTGGGATCGCAATCGAGAGGGTCGAGCTCTGACTCCCTGCATGATGATCCAGGAGCAGCGGAAGATGACTACAAGGATGACCCATTGGTGAGTGGGCCAACTGACCCCATAACAGTGCCCCTAGAACTCTCCATATCCGGCACTGGGAGGACAGTGAAATTGGCAGCCTTGCTGGAGTCGGGATGTACCTGGTGCATGATTAGCCCAGAACTAGTGGGGGAAATGGGGATTACCCTTAGGAGACTTAAGACTCCAATTACTTTTTGCCAGCTGGACAGTTTGGTTACGGGGGGGGGGGTGCCTGCCAGTTTTGCCACTAGACCCATATACATCGACCTGGTAGCCACACAGAGACTTTAACGTTTATTGTGGCCCCGGGAATGGAGTGGCCATTAGCTTTGGGACTGGCTTGGCTAAAGAAGTGGAACCCCATGATCAACTGGAGAGAAGGGCAACTGAGATTCCCACAGGGGGAAGTCCTGCCTGACACTAAAGAAAACAGCGGGAGATGTGGAGTACATCGTGATTTTGCCTCCGCCCTCAGTGAGTCAGACTTGCAAAGCCTCCCAATAGAATATCAAGATTTGGCTGAAGCCTTCAGTGAGCAGAGGGTGGACAAACTCCCTCCTCACCAGCCCACAGACTGTGCAATTGAAATCATTCCAGGGGTGAAATTGCCAAAACCAAAAATGTACTGGATGACTCTTAAGGAGTTGAATAAACTGGAAAAAAATATCAAAAAGAACATAGAGCAGCAGTTTATCGAGCCAACTAGACCCTGGATAGCAGCCACTGTGTTATTCAGAGAGAAGAAAGATGGCTCTCTTTGTCTCTGCATAGATTATAGGAGTTTGAATGCTATGTGCATGGAAAACATGTATCCATTACCATTAATGAAAGACAGTGCACCTATCACAAGGAATTTTTTTCTCAAAACTGGTCTTGAGAGAGGCTTATTATTGCATCAGAATAAAGAAAGGAGATGAGTGGAAAACTGCCTTCATTTGCCCATTGGGTTGCTTCCAATTTAAAGTTCTCGCATTTGGGTTATAGGGGGCCCCTGCAGTATTCATGCAACTGATCAATGAAGTCCTGTGTGATCATTTGTATAAGGGGGTCCTAGTTTACCTGGACGATATCTTTATTTACACTGAAACAAAAGATGAGCACATTAGACTGGTCAGAGAGGTACTGAAAAAATTGCGCTCTGCCAAACTGTATGCCAAACTATCAAAATGTGAATTTCACAAAGATTGTATTGATTACCTGGGTTATTGCATATCAAATGAAGAAGTAGAGATGGACTCTGAGAAAGTGAGGGCATTCTTGGACTGGGCTCCCCCCAAAACCAGGAAACAGTTGCAAAGTTTCCTAGGATTTGCAAATTTTTATAGGCAATTCATCCCATCTTTTGCACAAATTGCCCTCCCAATCACAAACTTATTGAAAACAAGAGGGGAAGACAAGCCTAAGCCCAGTCAACCACTGAAATGGACAGATGAATGCCAAGCAGCTTTTGAGAAACTTAAGAGACTCTTTTCTATGGAGCCAGTTTTAAAACATCCGGACCCAGACCAACCTTTTATAATTCAGGCTGATGCCAGTGATGTTGCTGTAGGAGCAGTGTTATTACAGAAAAATAAAGATGGACAATTACAACCCTGTGCTTACACCTCAAGAAAGCTCTCAGAAACTGATCAAAGGTGGGCAGCTTGGGAGAAAGAAGCCTATGTCCTACGGTGGGCTTTACTGACCTGGAGGCATTTCCTGGAAGGTAATAAAATACCATTCCAGGTGTGGATTGATCACAATAACCTCGAGGCTATATCAATTTCATGGGGCTCCACAGCATATAATTTCAGACCGAGGGGTTCAATTCACTTCCAAGTTCTGGAAGGCTTTTCTGGACTTGATGTGTTGTAGTCAAGGGCTATCATCTTCCCACCTTCCTCAAACGAATGGGGGGACAGAGAGGCTTAACTCAGTTCTAGAATAATACCTAAGATATTTTATTAATTACCAACAAGACAATTGAGCCAACCTGCTACCTTTTGCTGCGGTTGCCTATAATAATGCTATACACTCCAGTACTGGTTTCACTCCATTTCAAGTAGCAAATTGTCAAACCTCTGTGGCCATGCCTGAACTCCCCATCAAAGAACCTGAGATCCCCTCCTTGCAGGAGTGGATCAAACAATTGCAAAACACCTGGCCAGTGGTTAGGAAGGCCCTGGGTGAAACCAGGGAGGCCTATAAAGCCCAAGTTGACAAATGGAGGGTAGAGCAGAAACCATATAAAGTTGGAGATCGTGTATTCCTCTCTACAAAATATTTACAGTCTTTGCAACCTTCAAAGAAACTGGGGTCTAAATTTATAGGGCCTTTTCCAGTTAAACACATTATCAATCCTGTGACTGTTGAATTAGATTTGCCAAAGAATCTATGGAAAATCCACCCTGTTTTCCATTGCAGTTTGCTCAAACCAGAGGTTACCTCCAATCTCTGGCCTCCTGAGGGAGAACAATATTTTGAAATCAAGAACATTTTAGACTCTCGAACACACCATGGGATGACACAATACTTAGTAGTTTGGAAGAATCTCCCTTCTGCCCAGAATGAGTGGGTGTACAAGAGACATGTTAGAACCCCTAAACTTTTACAACGTTTCCACTCTAAATATCCTGATAAACCTCATTGACTTTCTGTTTTGTTTTCTCCCATCCCTTTTTGTTTTCTAGGTAGATTTCATGTTCTTCTAGGGGGACCATATGTCAGGTCCCCAAAGCCTTTGTGTTTTCCCTTGCATATGTATTATACTTTTAAGGCATGCCATTCTGCTGGGGGTAGAGGGAGCTTGGGATAACGCCTCTATCCTTGAGAAAGGAATGTGTCTTCCTTATCAGGGAGATAGTTACAGAGTTGTGTGCCAACTGTGCCAGTCACCCACACATCATACCACCTGTGGATTGGCTAAATTTCAAATGGACATTATGACTTTGGTGGGAGGAGGAATATACTTAGCTTAACTATACCGTTTGTGCGGAATTTTCCCCAGATCTCGCCTTGACTTCCCTACTGTTACTAACTCCAAATAAAAGTATCCTTTTGAGACAATGCCTGTTTCAAGAGTTCTGCTTTCTTGGGTGATTTCATTGTAGCTTAATTAAAATTCCTTGACTTGGTTGTCTGGATTTTGGGCAAATTCTGGGCATGTCAGTTGGCTAGTCTGTGGACAAGCAGTAAAGTCTCCTCTTCTTTAGACATTAAAGAGAAAATTTCAGACACTATTTTGTAATCCCCTCAATCATTTAATGACAAATTTAATGACAACCCCCCCCAAAACAGGTTATTGTGTGTAAAAAATATACAGTAACATTATCTTTTTTTTCATAGTGCTCATTTTGGTTAGGTAAGGTATCTAATCTTTTGATTAAAATTGTGCATGGGATTGTTGCCATCTTTTAACAAAATCCCTGAATTGCTTCAGAGTGATTCTCGGCCTTCACAGGGCAAAGCAGGATTAACACAAAGCAACCTAAACTAAATTGGGACTGTCAAAAACTATGGAGGATGACTTGATGCTTCTGAGCATTGCAGCAAAACAGATAGTTATATGAAGTAAACATGCTACCTTGAAATGTTCTTCCTCCAGAAATATTTCTGAGAGGAGGAAAAGTCAAACCACAATCAGGTCCAGTTTCTACTTGGAAATAATCAAAGTGCTTTGAAGGAATTCTTTGCCAGCAACAATCATAATATCTATTTTTTTAAAAAGAAAAAGAAAGTACAGACATAGGCCCATAAAAAGAAACAGATGTAGATATTGAAATCATTGCACCCATCCTTTTGAAATTTTCTAGATTCTGTTAAAATCTAGTTTTGTAATATGGGCACTTTCATAGAGATTAGACGCCACACAAGTGGTGGGACTATTCTTTTTTCAATCAACTCCAATTTTCACAGGTTCACTTACCACATTGACTGCCAAATTTGGCAGTTTTTCTCCACAGAGAAGACATCTATGCCTTCACATATTAGCTAATTCTGTCAAACAACAAAAGTATGGGTCCTTTCAAAAATGCAATTTTATTTTATCTTTCTCTTCTTTCTCTTATATTAGGCAGACTTCAGGGTTTTTTAATGGTTCTATTATATAGGCAAATCTAATCCCATGGGACAACATAATACAAAATAATTCAAAGCCAAACTTCATGGTCAGTGAAAATATTCTCATTCAAGTCTATTATTGTAATGTTTGTGCAGAAATGATCTTGGGAGACGGAAGATTTGCAGCCTAGTCTGATAAGAGGCAGTTCAGTCTACAGGTAGGAAAAAGCAAGGGAAGCATTTCAGAAGGGACCTTCCCTAGGTTTTTGGAGACTAAAAAGAGAGACAGGCAGAAATACCTTCTGTCTTGCAAGACTGATTTTGGCCTTGCAAGGTAGTCCAGGTGAGAAGCATATTCAGATTATCTAATCCAATTGTATTGTAAATTTCATTAACAGAACCTTGAAAGATTGAAAATTCTGTATTTCTACCTTCTCCCTTTAAATCTCTGGAAAATTAGGAAAATTTCCAAAATATTTCCCATGCTTTTTCCCCTCCTGGAGATTGAGCCACCTCATATCAGACTGTTGCCTAAGCTGTGGGTCCTCCTCCTGCATCCCAAGGCCATTCTCACATACCATTACAATTATATGTAAAATATATCATCAAAAAAATGAGAAGGGGATCAAGAAAAGCCAAGAAAAAGTATTTGATGTTCAGCAAAATAAATGAAATTTGATTTTTTCCCCCTGACTTTAGTTGACAGGAGATGAAGCTACTTTCAAACATGAAATATGCTGCCAAAATATAAAACATTGCTTGAGCTATCTCGTGCAGTTAACTCATTGCCCCCCCAAAACCCTGAACTTTCTCATAAAACAGATTTGCTTACTTATAATTATGAGACACATAACCCACTGTTCTGTTCTCTCGTGTTATTCATTTCTGTTCAACGCTTACTTCAGAAGATTTAAAGTATCATCTATCATCATTGGTCCCTTTAGGTTCAAGAAGCAATGGATGGTTTTTCAATCAGATTGAGAGTTCATTCCCAGAACTGTTCCCAAAGCGATTAATATGCTGAAATGTGAAAAGGCTTCTTAAGTTGCCTTTCATTTCACTGTTGTAAAATTTACAAACAAGGAAGCATTATATTTTAACCAAAATATAAAATCAGATGTTTTAAACCTCGGTCATTTGATTCTGAACATCTCTTAAAATCATTACTCATTAACATAGCGACTCAGAGTAGCAGCTACTTTAAAAAGTCACCCATTGACAAACACATGCACGTATGCTAAAAAGCAGTGCATCTGTGGAATTTCTCATAAAAGTCCAATGAGATCTTTTAATCTGAGGGTCCAAGTTAAGAAAGGTAATCACAAAGAATAGAAGGCTTATCAAATTAAATAATTACAAATATCGCATCACTCCAAAACTGCTGAGGTTTTGCGTAACTAATTGGGATATTTAGGGAATGGCTTTCCCAATTATCTTTTTAGGGATCTTTTTTTTAACCCATGAAGATTATTTTTAAAAAAGATTTAATTTGTTGCTATGTGGCATACATAACTATGTTGTTCAAGCTGTTTCCAGCTCCTCTTCTCAGAAATTGGTCATGGCTGAAACTGAGTTTTGGTTTATAACGATCACCACTTGTACCAATAAATAGTAGATAATTCCATCAAGTGGGTATGAATATTATTTTTTTAGCTTGTACCATTCCCAAATTGTTATGTATAATTCTATTTAACTAACTTTATCCCACCCCTAAGAGGCCAGAGTAATCAGTCCTGTAGAATCATTAAACTGGAATATTGAACAAACCAAGTATGAGAATATCCTTTTAATTTACTAAACTCAGTTGTATTAATGAGATTGTTATTTATTACTAATGTTTCCTATCTGTGCTCTCACATAATCACTCATACGAAGAATCTTCTGTCAGTGTATGATGGATTTCTTAAAAGTCAGAGTTTTATAGTCCCCCTCCAGCCTCAAAAGTCTTTCCTGACATTGGTGGGTATTGAGATTCATCCAGCTGCTCTTTATATTACGGATCTTTTGCCATTTTTAACAAAGTCTTTTAGTTAAGAGATATATAACATATATAAAAGTTAAAATCTGTTTTAATTTTTATATCATTTGAAGGCCTAATTTACCTCTCCCTTGCCAGTTCAGTTTTCCATCTCTCCCCATTGCTTTAATCAGTTTTTTGCTTGTAACTTCATAACCTTATTCTTACCTTTTTCTTTTGCTTCTTGTAAATTTTCCCACTCATCCTTCATCCACACTCTACAACAGCTTTCATAATTTGCAAAAGTCTCTTTTTAGCATGAAACAGCTCATAATGGAACTGCAAACAAGGAGAAGGGGTGCATCTGTGGGAACTGAAGAGTTAAATTCCAGAACCCATGGCCATTCCCTTCTTACCATAATAATCATCTACCTGTGTTTGCTGTTTCTCTGTCCAGTCTCAATCAGTCTTAAAGGGTCAACCCATTTGGTTTCTTCGTAGCAGCCAGTCTCCAGAGCTGCTTGATTCTTTAATAAGAGAGGGAGCAATCCCACTCACACCACACAGCTACCGGTAATACTAGCTTCTCTGCTTTATGGGGCTCTTTCATGATCTCAGTGAAGGGATCTCACTGGATTACACCACTGGATTGTAGTTCTGCCTGCAGGCCTTTGGGGCAATTATGGTGAGCCACAAGGATCTGTGGCCAGCAGTGGCATCCAGTGATGAGATAGATAACTCCTTCCACTGAGTTCATGAAAAGGCCACGAAGAACAACTCAGCCAATAAAGGAGACATTCTATGAATAACATAGAATAATAGGATTGGAAGGGATCTTGGAGGTCTTTTAGTCCACCCCCTGCTTGAGCAGACAACCTTATACCTTGTTATATTTACATTTCCAAATTTGGAATGTAAAAACAACAACAATGTAATAAACTCTGCAGATAACAGGATCATGTCCTATGCCTGATTTTCATTATCACTTCAAATATTTGCCTAGATTTCACACTTCATTAGTATGATGACGTTTGATATGATCATTTCCTTTTATAGCTTGCCTGTTTGAGTGGTGACAGAGATGTAATTTAACATTAGTTGAGTTCTGGCAATGTTGTCACTTTCTTCTGTTTCCTTCAACAAATCTTTGTTAAAATAACATTACACTCAACCTTGAAACAGGAAGGAATTCTGGGAATCAACCAACAGAAAAAAGCCAACAGGAGATCTTTACAAGTTTTAACACTCTTAAGCAAAACAGCAGCACCACCAAAAGGTAAGAAAAGTCTTCATTTCACCTATTAGCATTTTGCAAAGAAACTTTTCTCAAGATTGCCTTTGTGCATTTCAATATTTACCTTTACTCAAATCCAGAGGGGAAACTGCCTCAGTACATTTTATTCTGATGTCTAGGCAGATATATAAAGCTAAACAGAAAAAAACACAAAGCAGAATCAGAAATCCCTGAAAGACTAATACACACTCTAGAGATGAGATAGTTATTTCAAATTTGGCCCTTCTCAGGGAAAGTCTGGATTCTTCAGATTTCTTTCTATCCTGAAATAGATTGTGGATTAAGTTAAACAGAATATTTCTAGAAATGGCTCTATTGTGGCAGGCTATCAAAAATGCCACATTCTGCCAATACATCTTTTTAAATAGGATAACTGTTATCTATAAAGACAAAACGTCTTTTCAGAAATAAAAATTAAAATCTGTTTTTTAAACGTTGTTGTGAACATTGTTGAGATTATAAAAATCTGTGTCTTGGTTCTTCCAGAACATCTTTCTTTTGTTTCTTCTGCCTCTGGGCAAAGTAAAACAAAAATCAAACTAAAAAACCTTAGCATTATAATGGTGTAAACAACAGCACAATAATCTTACCAAAATAGCCTCCTCTACCTATAGCAACGTCCATTTGATAGCAAGCCAATAATTAATTATTTTCAGCATGCGCATAAAATTCACCCCAGAAGAGGTTTTTGGTTCACCTGGCAGAAAGCAACAAAAATACTAGTCACTGTTTTTCCAGGAAAATCTCCAAATCGAGACCAGGCAAAATGAGACAGAGATTTTAAGAGGGCCATTACAATCATGCCGCTAGCTAAATTAGCAACTGAAGGGTCAAACTCAAAAGCCCTTCAAGATTCCCTGTCTGTATTCCAATAGTAATTGATAGGATGAAGCAATATATACTAGCAGCTCCATGGGAAAGAGCTTGATAGGGAAGTGATGAAAGAAAAAAAAATCTGCTATTACCATCGAAGATCAGCATTTGTCTCTAAGAGGCTATTCTGCCTGTGTTATTAATACTGTACAGTTTTCTCAAAAAGCAATTAATCTATCAGTTGAAACTGAACAGCCATCTTAGCTCTAAAGGCTTAAAAGACAGAGGAATTTATATAGGAATATTCTATTGGTCACTTTTCAAAGAACCTTTCCCTTAATTCTAGTGCTCCTTTTTTTGAGAGAAGATCAATATACACATTCATTGCCATATAGTGTAAAGATAATCTTCAATTAGACTATGAACAAATTTCTGGCAAAAAGGATCACTAGAATTAAGGGAAAGGTTCTCTGAAAAGTCACCAATAGAATATTCCTATTTAAATTCAACTCTGTCTTTTAAACCTTTCCTCACCATCTCAGCATCTACCTCTGACAGCCTCTTGATTATCTGGGATCATAAATGTCTCTTTGCAGAAGCAGAGATGACATGAAAGCAAGATTCTTATCCAGGTTGATACTTTAATAAGCTGAGGAATGAGTGCTCAGTCCTCATCAATAAAATGGCTGCTTGTAGAAATTTGGGGTTGGCAATAAAGTGACTCAAAACCTGAGGGGCCACATGTGTCAGTAGCAGTTTTACTTTAAATAGTGACTTTTAAAATGTTGGGAGGGCAGGAATGAATTCCATATCTAGATTTTAACTAACTTTCTGGTTGTTTGTTATCTTTCTGTGTTGATAGCAATTCCCTTTTGCAAATTTGTTTGTTATCTTTCTGTGTTGATAGCAATTCCCTTTTGCAAATTAACTTTCTCACATATATAACAATTTGTAAGTTACCTGAATACTTTTAACCTCTGATGTCTGACACTCTTGCCCCACATCTATACTGAGTACTAAATTCCTGCTGTTGATGAATTCAGGTAATCTTTTATTCTTCAAATTATTATAATAATCCCTTTTCTATGCTTGTGTTTTTCCAAAATAAGTAATTTATATGCAAAGACACTCTTAGAAGATATAATAGATTAGAATAAAATTTTCAATTACAGATGGTATAAGCATGCACGATATAGATTTCTTTACCTGGAAATAATTTTAGCCAAGATGTTTTAATTTATAGTGATTAGAAAGAAAGAAAGAAAATCCTTGAATTAAGCATCCTATAAGCAGCAGAACTCAGGTTCAATAATAAAATGAACCATGTCCATTAAGCAATTCTGTTGAAGTTCTGTGGTTATCTCAGCTGCTAAGAATAGAGAAGAGCAAAGATGAAGAATGATTTTGTGTGATTGTTTAGTTCCAGATTATATTGGCCAATTTAGTTGAACCATATATTTTTTATGTCGAAAGGGAAGGGTAAGAAATGGGAAAAAGATGGAGGATCTCTATAATTTCTTTGATACCTAATCTACTTTCCAGTGATAATGGATCTGTAAGACTCCTGGAATCATTCGTTGACCCAAAGATCATGAAAACAAATTTTTGATATTGTTATCATCTGGCTTCCTCTGACAGCTAAGAAGTACCCTATTTTACTCTAGGTTGTCTAGGACTAGTTCGTTACTCTCTGAACTATCATAATGTTTCATCAGCTTCTTTCTCCTTCTCCTGTTCCTTCAGCAATTCCTCCTCAATGGATACATTCCAGAGGGCCATGAGAAATATACAAATGGAAGAGACTAGATGGGAAGGATTAGTGATAACTCTGTCTCAGTTTGATGGAGATTATTATCAGTTTAGTGAACTTTCTATAGAAAGAAACAGACATAACATAATTAAGCTAGCACTCACAAAACATTGTTATACAATTGCTAAGATGAGAGACTGGGAAATCATTTCAGGAAGCAAGCAATACTAGACCTCTTCCCCAAGTTCTGCCTGCTGCTCTCAGTAGCTCAGTGATTCTCAACCTTTTTCAGGTTGAGACCCCACTTGCGCCGCCCATGCGCGCCGCGACCCCGACCCGGGCGCACGCGCAACGGGCCAATCCGCGTATGCACGGCGCGCGCGCAACGAAAAAAAACAAAACCAAAAAACACCAAAAAACCAAAAAAAATATGGTGGACCGCGATGGGCGATCCGCGCATGCGTGGCGGCCCGAACCGTGCATGCGCGGCGCGCACGATGAAAAACAAAAAACAAAACCCCCCCAAAAAACAAAAACAAAATGGCGGACCGCGACGGCCCGATCCACACATTGTGGCATGCGCGCGACGGCCCGAACCGCGCATGCGCGGCGCGACAAAAAAAACCAAAAAAAAATGGCGGACCGCGGTGTCCGGCGACCCCTGCGAAATGGTTGTTCGACCCCAAATGGGGTCGCGACCCATAGGTTGAGAACCGCTGCAGTAGCTGATTACCCTTGCTTATGTGCTGGAATGGGGCAAGAAAGAGGATACTACCATAACAGTCATTTGAGCCAAAAATGGACTTGTTAATATCTTAAGCCAATGTTTCCCCATTTTTCCTCCCTTCATCTACTCTTTACAAAGATGTTTCAAGCAACTAAACACCGAAATACATTTTTTTGCTTTGTGTGTGTGTGTGTGTGTGTGTGTGAGAGAGAGAGAGAGAGAGAGAGAGAGAGAGAGAGAGAGAGAGAGAGAGAGAGAGAGAGAGAGAGAGAGAGAGAGAGAGAGAGAGAGAGAGAGAGAGAGAGATTAAATCAACAACGTTTTTTCAGCTAGGCACAGCCGGATAAGGTAAATAAACAAGTGTTTCCTGTTCCCTTGAGTTCATGCTTTCCCTATGCAGTTTTAACCACCCTAATTATTTTCCCTCTGAAAGGGAGATTACTGTGATAGGCACCAATTTTATTTTATTTTTTAATGCACGGTCTCCAGTTTAAACCTTGGGGAAATTAGAGGGAGAAATTTCTCCTTACAAGATAGCGGTTCTCAAGAGCATTCAGCCATGTTTGTTATCTAAATGCAAACACAATAATAGTACATACCTGGGCACCTCATTCATTGACACATGTGTCATTTTTAGTAGGCTGGCAAAGAGGGAAAAGGTGGCAGGTGTATAATGCGTGTCCCAATTTTCCTAAATACCAAAATAGAGTAAGTTGTATCAGAAAACACAGACCTCAGCCTAATAGGGAAAACTGGAATATATGCAACATTTTCAAACAAAGAAGATTTTCAAAGAAATTTTAAAACATTGTTTGCCGTATTTTGAAATGTTTGTTTAGAATAACAGGGCCAGCAGATTTGAGCTACAAATAATACGTATCTATTACTATCAAGGTTTGTCCAGATTTGGTGGCCTAATTTAGAACTATTGTAATAGATCATTTCTGTGTTACTATCATTTGATTTCTTTGCAGACTCTGGTAGGTACAGAATAGATTTTAACTTAAAAATTAAGCTGCGCAATGTTTCTAAAATGGAAACCTAATCTAATTAGTATTCCCATTACAATATAAGTCATCTCAAGTAATTTGTATTTATTTAGAACCCTAGAAAAAGCTATTTTTTCATAAAGGGATTAGTGTTTTATGGTTCAAAATAGATTTTTCATGAATCATTCCAGACTGGAAGCAGCTTCACCTTTTCTGCTCAACTTGTAAATCAAAAATTACACCCATCAAATGTATACATGTTTTCATTTTGTAGGTTCTATTTAAATGCAAATTCTGCCATTTAAGCAGAACTTAGATGTACTTTATTGCAGTGCAATTACCATATCCTTTCTCACCAGATCTCCCTGTAATAAGGTCATGGGTCATTTTTTTTCTTCAAGCCCTCAGCAAATGCAACTGAAAATACTACTACTACTACTACTACTACTACTACTACTACTACTACTAATAATAATAATAATAATAATAATAATAATAATAATAATAATAATAATAATAATAGTAAAGTTGAAAGGGACCTTGGAGGTCATCCAGTCCAACCCCCTGCTCAGGCAGGAAACCCAATACCATTTCGGAAAAATGGCTGTCCAGTCCTAAATTAAAGTAGTCAGTATCTATTGCAATTGGAGATGCAAACAGATGGTGAGAAAAAAGTCTTTAAATATCTTTCACCTCCTTCTTTACACAAAACAATTATCATATACACCATTCTGTCTTGCTGTAACTGAATTTCTATTGTACTGAAAATGGTTTGAAGACTTGCTATTGTAAGAAGAGCTAACTTAAACCAGATTGCAAATGCATGCAGGCTTGCAAGGACCTTTGAAGACAGAAGTAATTCCTTCTACATAATATAAAGGATTGTGCTGGAAATTACAAACCTATGTCTACCTTGAGCAAACTAAGTGGTCTTAGACAAGGTCTCCTGCTGCAATCAGGAATAATGATTAATTTAGAAGTTCGGTGTGAGGATTAAAATGAAATAACTGACTTTAAATAGTTTGATCACTTGTCCTATTGACACACATCAAGGGGCAATCAGGTAAGCATTAAATTAGCCCCATCAAAGTATTTGAATATGTTGGTTGAATCAGAACCTTTAGTCTGAGAGGAGCAGGGACAAAATTTCCATCTCATCCCCTCTTACATCATCTTTTCTGCTCAATGGTTCCCACAGGTCCTTCCTCACTTGCTTTTAACCACAGTGGGAACATGCCTTGGTGAGCTCTTTATTCTGCCAGGCCTCCATGAGGCCCCCTACAACTTATCTGCAGCCAAATTAATGAGATAAGCCTAAATAACTACTTCAGGTTTAAAAAAGAGCTTTCCCCCTTAAGCATTCCACAGTTTAACATTACCTATTTTCCAAACAGCACAGTCGAAGTCCCTGTAGGACACCTTATGATTCTTGATCATTCATGAATGCCTTACCTCTGGCACCAGGTGGGCAGGGCATAGAAGCTCTCTCTCTCTCTCTCTCCCTCTCTCTCTCTCTCTCTCTCTCTCTCTCTCTCTCTCTCTCTCTCTCTCTCTCTCTCTCTCTCTCTCTCTCTCTCTCTCACTTTACCCTGCCACTTCCCAGCCTCCTTGTTTCATAACCAATTATCTCTCAATCTAGCAGGGGAATTAATGATAAACCTAGGGCTACCATATCTGAGCTGTGAACACTGAGACAATTAGTAGAATGTAGCAAGAAATTAGAACTTTAGACCTGGCACCTCCTACTTGACCCCCAAGTAGAAGGCTGGCAACATTTGTATATGGGAAGAGTTATGGTGGAGAGGAAAATGCTTATGGAACAGTTGACAATGTTTTCTGAGAGTCTGGAGTGCAGTTTGCTACAGAACCCTAAATCCAACATTCTAGGGAGTCAACTTTATTGTTGAGGACAAGGAGGGAAGGGGCATGACTGACTGACTGTCTGACTAGAGTGCTGGGAAGGGAAACCAATGGGGAAGGAAAGAAAATGAAAAGCTCTTTCACAACTGCAGATGAATTTGAGATGAATTTATAGACACTACAGAGATCAAGGCCCATCCCAAGATGGGGAAAGACCCCTTATCAGTATGGTTGTTTCTTCATTGGTTTTGTCCACTGGAGGAAGTGAGCAGGAGTATGTGGGCAGAAGCAAAGAAAACCTGCAGAAATACTTGAAGTATATTTTAATTGATCAATTTTTACTGCCCCGTGTGAAATTATCAATTCATCTTATCACTTCAAGTATTGAAACCATAATTTAGTTGGATCTTCCTTCTGTGGGGTTGGGCAAGAGTTCTCATTATGTCCCTTTGAAGGACATTCTGCTTCCCTCTGTGATCCCAGCAGAAGCCAGGCAACCCATGAAGGGCTCAATCTGAAAGCAGTCTTCTTTTACACACATTTTTCCCACAGATAGGAGCCCTGACGGGTTGTACCAATCAAGTGAACTAAATCCATTCCATACCTTTTAGCTTGCATTTTCACATGTTCGTTACTCACAAGTAGAAAAAACAACAAAAAAGGAATTAGGGAGGGGGATCATCTTCAGAGACAGAATGGATTCCCTCCCAGCTGGTTCCAGCCTGACTCCAAGGTCGCTGTGCCCCGAAGATGAACTGTTATCTGTCCTGTGCTTCGGTATTCACAAAACAACTTTGCTGCACTGTATTGGTGGACTGGTCAGGAGGGCTAGGTTTCAAAGGGGCAAGAATAGGTTGGCGCTTGGCACAGGAATGTCAGATTCCACTTAGCTCTACTGCAACTACTCAGTAAAAGTTCTTTTGATTAACCACATGGAGTCAAGAGTCGGCTTTCCTGAGAGGGACAGTTGGGGCAGGTCCTTACAGTTATTGCATGCATGTATACTATAGAGCAAGGCTTTTCAACCAGTGGTACGGGTACCACCTGTGGTACATTGGCACCTGGCAGGTGGTACACGACCATCCTAGAAAAGTGGTAGCGGGAGAGGGTAATGAGCTGAACCAGTGGTAGCACTGCACAAGCCTGAGCAAGAAATGGCTGGAGCTGCAGGGCTTCAGGGCTCAGCAGAAGCATCAGGATCAGTGCTGCTTTCCAGCTGATCGGCACTTCTTCGGGGATGTCAGGGCTCAGTGGAAGTGCCAGGATCAGCGCCAGGCTCCAGCTGGAGCTCTGCACTGATCCTGGTGCTTCTGCTGAGCCCTGAAGAAGCACCAATTAGCTGGAAAGCAGCACTGATCTGGCACTTCTGCTGAGCTCAGAAGTGTTGATCAGCTGGAATGTTGCAGCATCTCCAGGGTCTTGTGATTTACATTCAGATGCTTGGCAACTGATTCATATTTATGATGGTCACAGTGTCCCAGGGTCATGTGAAGTGACCAAAACCTGTTGCAACCACCCAGCAGACGGGAGGAATAAAAACCAAACACCCCCCACCACCCATGCTGCCAATCGTCAACAGAAATGCTCACAACAATGAAAACCTCGGACAGGAGGAAGAGCACCACCGGATGGGCAGGCAGGTGTCTTGCTCGGCTGTGGCTTGGGGGCACTTTTTCAGTGCCATTGTATCTTCGAACAGTCAGTAAGCAAACTGTTGTAAGTCGAGGACTACCTGTACTTTATCACTTTTTTCCTCTTTTTTTTGGTCAAGTTTTTGACACCTTGCTAGGCGACTGGTGGTACTTGGATATTGCCATATCCTAAAAGTGGTACAATGGGTGAAAAGTTTGAAAAGCCCTGCTATAGAGTATCTTTTTATTATATCTTAAAGGGTATTTTGATCATTCCACAAAGGCTGGATAGTATTAAGAAGCTTCTCAATATTTCTCAAGATATAAACAGAAACCAGTGCTTTTATTACATGTACTGTATTAGTTTACTTGATACAAGGACTTTGTATTCACACCAATTGTTTTCTCAATGTTCACTTCTCTATACTATTTCATTTCATTTCCCTGTGACCTCTCCCCTTTCTCGACCACCCAGATAAGCAGTGTAATTATAAAGTTTCTTTGAAGATAATATTCCATGGACCAAATAAAGTATAATGTGACCCATGAAGTTTTTGAGACAATACATTTACTAGACTTTAAGATACAAGATTTTTGTTCATGATTTGCTTGCCATTCATCAGAACATTGCTACAAAGTGTGTATGTTTGTGTGTGTCTGTGTGTGTGTGTGTAATTTATCGGTATCTTCACTGCAGATTCTGTCTGAGAAAATCTATTCCTCTTTTCTAAACTGTCGAGGAGTAATGAATGAAAGTGTTTTGGTTGGTAGATTTCTTAGTGGTAAATGATCTTTGGATCTTCTGTTTTATTGATGGCATTTTTGCCATAATTTAATGAATATTAAAAAGAACAATAGATTATTGAGAATATCTAACAATTGAAATAGTTTTCCTAGACTGAAAAGAAATGAAAACCGTGTAAATTTTTTTCATGTGATTTAAATATTAATGCAGCCATAATCTCTGTTTTGTTCTCAAATCCAAACCAGATAACTTATTAACAAAGCCGCAAAGGAAGTGAGACAATCTCTATAATGATGTACATAGAAGGACCAGATTGATAACACATCTCAGGTTGAAGTACTTATGGAATCTACTTCACCAAAATTCTATCAAAAGAAAGTTAGGTTAATTGTTTTGCAATTCCTGTATGAAATCCACACTTCCATTACAACTAGGATTGTTTGTTAAAACTCATTAAAGAAAAAATCAAACAAAACATGTTTGAATCCAAAAAAATAGATCCAATAATTAGAAGCTGATAATTATACCAAGCTTAAGTTTAATTACTTAATTAAAAATTGTGTGTTGCTGTCACCATTGTAAATTGGAACTGTAATAGAATTCCTACATAAGAAAAAAGGAACTTAGTCACTTCCCAGTTGATTCTTCATCCTGATTTTTCTTCAGGTTTTAAGGACTATAAATGTACAATAACACAAACTTTTTCCCCTATCATAGAATCAGAGAATATGCAAATTGCATATTAATATTAAAAATATTCATTGCAAATTGACTCAATAGTAATGAGATAATTCCTAGGAAGGAACCTGGCCAGGCCATTTCAGTAATCCCATTATGTCAGGAATGGCTGTATTGGAGATATTTGCATAATCTTTCTTGTTTTCCTTTTGCTTCAAGTCTTTTATCTGACAGCATCCATGAAGGACAAAATAGTTGACCACTGCCATTTGCTCAGTCCTGCTGCCCTACCTTCATTCTTCTAGTTTCTTATTTAACTTTTTTTTATGCCTCAGAAGCATCAAAAATACTAAAATATTTTCTCAAATTAATAGGACTAGAAGAAATCAATACTGTTCCATACTAGAATTCCAGTTAAAGCTTCCATGCCTAATAGGTGTCCAAATTCTACTTGAAAATACACAGGGTCAAAGACTCTCAGGAAGTTGATTCTATTCTCAATTCATTTTTAATAATGATTTTCCCCCCAATTTTTGGTCAGTATCTACCATCCTGTACCTTAAAACCACTGCTCAGTGCCCTGCCCTCCAGAATATTGAAAAACAGTTCTTCTCTCCTTAGTATGACATCCCTTCAAATATCTGAAGTGCTGTCATCCATCTTTGTTTGTCAATCCTAAACATTTCCAATTCTTTCCATTTCCATTCATAAAACTAACTTCTGGGGAAAATATGGAGGAATGAACTCAACAAAAGTAGACCTGATGGCCAGCAAAGATCAAGGAATAGTGAGCAAACCAGTTCCTTGAACCTCTCCAGAAAAAGAGGATGGGATATGCTCTGGAGTACTACTTTCCACAAGGAAACCACAGGACAGCAATTTTATGCAGGTTTGAGTACCATGCTTGGTACCATGGCAGAGACTTTTAAAGGCCACTAAATTAGCAAATTTCACTTTCTAATCACATTTGGAAATTACTCATCAGCTGCTTCTGAAACAAGAGAGGCCTTTGGAATAACAAGTTTGAAAATGTGGACTGAGTTTGCCTTTAATTCTGAATGTAAAAATAATTATCAGAATGTTTTTAAAGAATCTGAAATAAAAAGAAAAATCTAAATAAAAATCTGATTTTAGAAAGTTACAAGTTATAAATGGACTAAGGATGCAGATAAAATTGGAATATCGAACTTTTTCAATAAAAATTTTGGAATTAAGAATACAACTTCTTGTGAGAAATAGATTCTATTTCAATTTTCACAAGATGTTACATTGATAAATAAATTCATGATTTCAAAAACTGGACACTAGATGGGACTAAAGATTTTAGGTAGAGGAAGAATATATAGGCTTGTAAGATGGTGCAAAACATGATGAGATTAAAATACTGAAGGGTTTTTTAAAAGAATGAAATCAAAATGCAGTAGCTATAATATCAATAATGTCAGTCACAATGTCTGCTTCTATGGATAGACTATGTCCACAAAATGTTGTTGAAGAAATATCAGATGTGAAAACATTTTTATCAGGCAAAATAGACATGGTATTGAAATTGATTTTATAACTGACAGGCCAAAAGAATTATTTAGAAAAGGATGTTTCAATGCATCTATAAAAGAAACTGATTGAGGAAAGGAAATTCAAATGACAAACCAGAAGAGTGACTTGGATATTTTTAATTTTTTTTATTGGATTTACAAAAGAGGCTTGTTAAAATCTTTAAGACTTCTGCATCAGTCAAAGAAAAAATAATGAGAAATGTAATCCCACAACAATATTTGAATGAACTAAAGATTAAGGGTGTTAGAAGTAAAAGGAAGGGATATAAAAGTGGTTTATTTGATCAAAGTTAAAATATGATGTTACTTCTAGATACCCTTTATGGACTTTCTGCTTAGAGAAAACAGACTCCAAATAGAAATTATGTTGTCAGCCTTTTCTTTGTTACTTGTTGCTTTTTTATTGTCTTTGCTGAACAGATGATATGCTCACTTTGAACTTTACCTTTCCTGACAAGTTCTCTCTCTCCAAACCTGCAATGTGGGAAGGATGCCCACTTAAATGCACTACTTAAATAAAGAACCAAAGCATTTGGAGGTAGACATAGCAAAGTATCTTTTATTGACCTGCACAACTGCAGAAACCACTGGGCTCCCAGCCAAATGAACAAGAAAGATCCCCAAACTAAGCAAGGTTACAGGCTATGTACCACCTGAAATGTTACATAGGAATAATAAAGAAAATAATGATCATCATACTGTGACCTTTACAACCAGAATGTAGCATCTGATAATGCTATAGATGACCTTACTATAGCTATCCATTCCTCTTTACTAACAGGACTCTATCTCTCCCCCCCCCACATCACAGATACTAATACCATATACCATATACCATTAACAATGGCATTTATTTGTGCCTGTATATTGCTTCTCCTCACATCAAATAGTCTGGCTTCTATATCTGTTTCAATCTCCTCCAGGGTCATCAAGCAGTTTTTGTTTGCTTGCTCCTTTTATTTCTGTGCTTTACTTGTGCTTATACATTGTGTCATAGAATATAGAATAAAAAGATTGGAAGAGACTTCGAAGATTTTCCAGTCCAACCTCTGCTCAAACAGGAAACCCTATATCCATGTCATCATATATGATATTATCCTTCACACTCTTTATGTTTTTGCTTCTGGATGTATCTATTTTTGTTCTCAGATCTTCGTCAAGTAGTTTGTGCAGCCTCATGAGCTTTTTTTGGTTGTTGTTGTTGTCCTCTTTTTTTCTTCTTCTTTTTGGTTATCTTCCCTCTAGGAATTTCTGTCCAGCTTGAGTTCTTTTTCCCAGAAGCTTCTCCTGCCATGGAATCCAAACTCTGAGTCCTACAATTTGCCCTATTGAAGACCAAACTATTTGTTCAACTACAGCTCACTTTGATTTAAAATCAAGAATGACAATACAGAAGCATCACTGTCGTTTCTCCCCAGCATTTGTGCTACTGCCACATTATCAACCTGTACCTTCTAAGAACTGGATATTACTCAGCCAGCAGGGCTTTAACCATACCATGATAGCAAAACAGTGAAATCAAAAAACAGAGGTGTCATAATGAAATACTGTAGTGTAATGGTGAAATACTTAACAGCCTAAAGTGGTATAGTTGTCAAAGTTCACTCTAGAGCTTGGTAGTAAATCACATTTCCTCAGAACTTACTTTTCAACTATTTGCTTAACTTGATAGGGGACTGTTAGGTTCTTAGTGTGTTTGATCTCTGTTGTTTTTTTGCAGATGTCTCATTACCACTGATACCCAGCACTGATGATGTCACGTACCTAGATAATGAAATGTCTGCAAGCAAACAACCAAGTCAGAGAGCACACAGGATTGAACCATTCAACCCTGAGCTACATATATTCTCTTTTATTGATAGAGAATTTTTAGAGACAACCAGTTTAGATTAGAATCCACATTGGAGAGCCAGCTTGGTGTAGTGGTTAAGGCATTGCCTAGAGAACCAGGAGAACATGAGAGTTCTACTCCCACCTTAGTACAAGGCCAAGTGGATGGCCTTGAGCCAGTCACTTTCTCTCAGCCCTAAAAAAGAAGACAACAGCAAACCACTTCTGAAAAACCTTGCCAAGAAAACTGGAGGGACTTATCCAGGCAGTCTCCAAAAGTCAGACACAACTGTATAGAAGCAAAAATGAAAAAAAAAAAAAAACCAAGTGGGATCCATATTGCAGAAAGTTGATTGCCCACTGCAGAACAAGAAATTCAGTGCTTTTAGTTATCCGTGTGTACACCAGTGCATAGGTTTGCCTTTTTTCCTCTGCTTGTCCAAGTAAATTGTTACTTGGCAGTTTGTGGTTGGTAACTGAAATGCAGCAATCTATTGCAATCTGTAAGTCGTTGGTTTCTACCTCTCCAGTCTTTAACCTTTATACTACCACTCAATTCCATTGGTTCATCTTCACTTTATTTCTTATGCACCATCAGTTAAAAGGCTTACTATATATTTCTTCTTGTTACATTTTCAGGCTCCTGAGCTGGCCAAGCACACTCTTGTTGTTTGTGCCAAGCCCTTGTGGGCTTGCCACTAACCGGGAGGGGTCATGGGTGCAACCGGAGCGACAGCAGCAGCTGGAGGCGGCAGCTGGAGGCAGCGGCTGGAGGCAGCGGCTGGAGGCAGCGGCTGGAGGCAGCGACAGCCCTCCCCCCTGTAACTGTGTGCTGACCAGGGGCCGTTTGGAGCGCAGCTGGGAGGCGATTGTGGTCGGATGGCTGGGAGGCAGCTGCTGCCAGGCTGTCATGGCAAAGGATAGCTGCCGTTGAACTTCTGGGTTTGCCTGCTCAGCTGTTTGGCACTCCCATGATCGGCACAGAGAAATGGTGGGGACTTTGAAACCAGCCCTTGCTTGCCCTGCTGCCTGGCTGCCACAGACCAGAGCCCAAGCCAGGCTGATTGCTGAGGACAGAGGACTGCTGCTGTGAGCTGGGTGCTCACGATCGTCATTCCAGATGCTGATTAGGTGGGTGGGGGCAGGCCCGGGTGGGATCCATCTATTTAGCATGCTGGGAGGCAGTTGCTCCCAGCGCTGATTTTGTTTGCATTTGCTTTGAGCTCGCAAGCCAGAGTGTACCTAAATAAACTCGGTTTCCTTTGAACCCAATGTCCTGTTTTCTGTTGGGCTCAGGTTTGTGGTTGGGATCTCTGACAGAAAATCAGTGCTCTGTTCTTCCTGTCTCTATCCATATCCCCTGGTGTTTCCTGATTGTGCTCTGTACAGGTACAGGGGGATGGCTGAGAGCACAGAGGCAATGGTGGAGTAGGAAAGGTGGGGGAGCCAGCTGTGGCTGGTGTGGCAGCACTGGAGACTGTGGACAGCAACACACAGCCAGTGGTACGGCCCAAGGTACGTGAGGCCAGATCAGAAGAGCCGGCAATTAACACAAGGTCAGATCCCGAGACGGTGCAGGAGGCAGGAGTCTCAGGAGAGTGGTGGTATAGCACGGCTGTGACTGGTCTGGCAGCTCACCAACCATACATGCTGGGTGTTCCAGGTCCCCAGTTGACTGAGTGGTGAGAGAGGCAATTAACTGATAAGGATGAAGGGGAGTGGAGCTATTCCACAGCGCCGGGACGGCACATGATGGATATGTTGCAGGAGAGGTTCTGAGAGGCCGGGTTCCAGGATCCCCCTGGGTGGCCGCATTAGGAGGTTAGAGCTGAGATGGTGGCCTGGCAATGAACAGGACCCCAGCCAACCCAGACATCGCAGACCCAGTTCTACTTGGCTAGCCCAAAACTTAAATTGGATGCCGGTCCCAGTCACGTATGCCACACTCCACAGGTGAGAGCCCCCAAACAGAGCTCATCCCTGGCTATCTCAGCAGGATGACCTCAGGCTGTGTGGGAAGGATGTTCAATGCTGGGTCCAGGTGGAGGCCCCACCAGGGGCCCAGTTCCAGCGGCCTGGTCATCAGCTCGGCAGAGTACTGGTGTCAGAGATCAGCGCCCTCACCCGGTTTCCTTTGAACCCAACATCCTGTTTTCTGTTGGGCTCAGGTCTATGGTTGGGACCTCTGACAGTTTGAGGATATAGAAATAAGACCCTGAAGGGGCAAGCCAGCTGATGTTGTTCAGATATCTACAAAGAAAAATTAATAAGGCAATCCAAAATGGAGGAAAGGTTGAGGAGCAAAAGGGAGAGTTAGTTTAATCTAGTGATGAAGGCACCAGGCTAGAATCCAGGAGATGGTGGGTTTTACTCCCACCTTTCGCGTAAAAGCAGCTGTGTGACTTTTGGCTAGTCTGTCTGTCTCAACCCAACTCACCTCACAGAGTTGTTGTTTTTGGGAAAAATAGGAAGAGGAAAGAGTGTTAGGTGTGTTCGCTGCCTTGAGTTATTTATAAAAATAATAAAGATGGAATAAACAAACTTTTTTAAAAAAAATAAAAAAGAACAATCCAAGCTGAGTTACTTCTCTAATAGCTGAGAAATGGCTTACCCATAGAAATGCTGAAGTGCAGGTAGCTGACTGCTATTGTTTTTAATATTTTAGTAGAGACAAAGTTTAAAATATTCAGTGCACATGCTTGAGATTCAGTGAGTGCATTGTAGAATAGGGGAATATACATTGTTATGAACTGCAAGGAAACTGATAACAAAAAATGTGTTTCATCCCACAACTTCTGAGCCAGCCAGGCAACCAGTTTTTCCCATCAAGTGCATCTATAATAGACAAACCTGTGCTATAATCATATTTTAAGTCAGAAACATAATTTTAAACCTAGCCTTTAAAAATGGGATGCATCAAAGAGAAAATTCTGCAATGCATTATTTTAGGAGCAACATGCTTTGGAATGAATAAATGAAAGATGTCAACTGAAGATAAGATGCCTAGGCATAGAAATAACTAGACTGAAAATTAGTCAGACCTATAACAATTACACTTATCACAATATTGCTGAATTAATTATCTTATTACATTGTGATGTTATCCTTCACCCTAACTTTGGAGTAGCAGGGTCTTTAAATTTCAATTCCATCTGGTTTTTCATTATCAACTTGTCAAAAAAAGATTCTCATCTGTGAAACACAGCAAATAAGAAAAACTAATTAAAAATTTTGCAGTGCATGAATATTTTCCTTAATAAATACTTCCTAGAAGTTTATGATAATGATTTTTAAATCAATACCTCTTTCCTTAGCAACCAGCTGGAAAGTTGCAAAAATAAAATATTTTTATGAAGCGATCAGGATGACTTCATGAAACTGACAAAGGATAAGATAAAATCTCTTGGGAAGTGGTAGTACAAGACTCTGTAGAAACCATAGTTTTGTGGCTTGAATATTTAGTAAATCACCTTCCTGAAGTGAGATCATGACTTCTGTAATGTTTTGGTTGTGAACTTTCCCAGCACTATCCCAGAAGCTCTGCAGTAAAGTTACAAAATGTTAATCCATATGCTTTATACCTGATTTAGAATTCTTCTTGAACATTATTTTGCACTAGGACAATGAATGCATGAGCCCTTCAGGAAAAGTTGCATGTCTTAGACCAAGCTTCAGAAATTGAATGGCTCTTGCTATGAAACCTCAAGCAAAGATTACAATGGGGTTGAAGGAAGACAGATGACATCTTCTGTTACTAATTGAGTCTGTGTGGTCCTTTTTGTTCCAAATATTGTTCATAAGAGGTGATACCTATACAACAAGAGTGTCAAACTGCCAGCCCGCAGGTCGGATGCGTCACGTGGAAGCCGTGCCCACCCCATTGCCGGCAATGGGAAAACCGGTCCGATACGCTGCACGTCACGTGACGTCGCGAATTTGACATGCCTGCTATACAATATATTGTGGAAGGGCTGGAGGGGGGCACTAGCATCTTCCCAAAGCAGAACTTAGAAAGAATATTACCTGGTCCCATTGCATAAAGATTTCTTCTGCCAGGTGTTTATTTGCTTTGATCTTGTTTCCTTTTCCATATGCCCCACTGTCAAAGGTTCCATTCCAAAACATTTTCACAATGTAACAGCAGGGTCTTTTGTTTTTTTGGGAAAAGGAAGGCAAATTGAAGAATTTAATATCTTAACTCATTCCTTGAATTCAGTTACATATGCTGAATGTAAAATGCTTTTCTGTTAAAACCTCTAAGACCAATATGTGAGGGACAAGAGAGAGGACAGGTTAAGTATTGTAATCCCTACAGTCATTATTGCTAATTAGTCCTTTCCAGGCATAGCTACTGTGGAGATGTTGTGACTGGTGGGCAATGTGACAACTTTCTGTTGGCTCATTCTGTTGCCAAAAATGGTTTGCTAATTCCCTCCAGAAATGTTCAATAAAACCTAAAAAGGAAGTGCTATTTTATTCATTAGAACAAAATTTGAGCTGCTTTGACAACTTTTAACATGTTGAAATCCTAATTCCAGAAGCCAGACTTTTGATTATTTTACTTTGTCTGTTTCTTTAAGTAACAAATACACACCTCAAGTGTGTAGGGGAGCAAAGGATGTGCAATTACTGTGTCCAGGTGGCAGAAGCTATCTTTTGCTTCAGCAAAGGGTTCCTTTGAGAACTCTGAATCACCTGCCTCCAGCTTTCTTGCAATAAAGAAAGTGTCTCCACCCAGTAAGTGAGACTAATAGGTCATTGTCCCTTCTTCTAGGAAATTTAACAAAAGATAAATCTCTCACTTGTGAATAATAGCTTTACTACTTTCAGAGAGAAGCAACAACTATAGTGAGGTACTGTACAGATGGCATTATATGGTTTCACAGTTGTAAGAACAACTTCAAATAGGACTTTCATCCTGCAGAGGTTCTGTCCCTTTTCTTCATTCACACATGGACCTGTCTGGAACTCCTCTCTTTCCAGAACTTAG
Source organism: Bothrops alternatus (assembly GCA_034064705.1). Lineage (NCBI taxonomy): Eukaryota > Metazoa > Chordata > Lepidosauria > Squamata > Viperidae > Bothrops > Bothrops alternatus. The sequence goes on from JARGCV010000025.1 coordinate 4,147,537, forward strand.
TGAGAGCTCTTCACTGTAAAGGCAACAGTCATAAAGGTTGAGTACATTTTAAAATAGCAGTGATTAGTAAACAACTGCACTTTCTCCCCTCTCTTTGCAGAATGCCCCAAAAGCAGCACCTGGGTCTATAAAAGCATTTCTTCTCCAATTCTCTGTCCCATGCTTGAGCCCTCCTTCTGGAATGGATCTCTTCCATCCTGCCTCATATAATCAAGCCAGTTTCTTCTTTTATTCTAAAAAGCCTCTCTTCTTTTCTGGCTAATGTGCTGGGCATTTTTTTCCCTGGTAAGTCTGCCAGCCAACTTCTTTTCATTTTGCTACAGGGAGGGGATCCCTGCTCAGAGGAGAGGAAGTATTTTTTTTTCCTCCTCCCCTTCCTTTATGCTCAAATTGCTTTCTTTGCCTCCTGTTTCAGACCAAGAAAAAACTTCCCAGTATGGTTCTTTCTCTCTTTTATGCTACTTTTCTTCTTTTTTCTCTATTCCCTATCTATGACACTATTGTCCAGCTGGGATCCTGCCTCGTCTTCTTCTTTTTTAGAATTTTTAAAAATTCCATCTTTATTATTGTTATAGATAACTCAAAATGGTGAACATACCTAATACTCCTTCCTCCTTTTATTTTTCCACAACAACAACTCGGTGAGGTGAGCTGAGAGAAAAGGACTGGCCCAAAGTCATCCAGCCGGGGTGAGGGGGTTCAATATATTATTTTTTTTCAAGCAAATTAGAAATAGATTTTATATAATTTTACTTAGCAAATATACAATTTCAGAAAAAAATAATAAAAGTTATATAAAAAGCAGGACAAGAAGCAATGGATGGAAACTAATCAAGGAGAGAAGCAACCTAGAACTAAGAAGAAATTTCCTGACAGTTAAAACAATTAATCAGTGGAACGATCTGCCTCCAGAAGTTATGAATTCTCCATTACTGGAAGCTTCTAAGAAGAGACTGGACAGACATTTGTCTGGAATGGTATAGGGTTTCCTATCTGAGCAGGGGGTTGGACTAGAAGACCTCCAAGTTTCCTTCCAACTCTGTTATTCTATTCTATTCTATTCTATTCTATTCTATTCTATTCTATTCTATTCTATTCTATTCTATTCTATTCCATTCCATTCCATTCCATTCCATTCCATTCCATTCCACTCCACTCCTTGCTCTTCAAGTCCACATACTCTCCAAGGTCATATACAAGTAAAACCTCCCGGAAAATGTTAGGTCTTAAATTAAGGGCACAGTCAAGTTCAGCTTCACACATAGTCGTACCATTGGTTTTTAACATGTGTTCATGTTTGTTTCTATAATTGGAAGCACAAACAACCAAACAACTGCAGGAGTGTCTTACAACACTCCCTATGATATTCCTGAGTGTAAAAGGAAAAACACCAAACCATGGTAGTCAGATTGCTCAGCTAACATCATAGTCATTTGGCTCCTGCTTTTTTATTCTCCCACCCCATCCCATCACAACACAGGAAAATATGATGTTCCAAAACAAATTGTATATGGCAATAATTAAAGCCAATTACATCCTAAGAAGATAAGTCTATTAAAATGCATAATTGCTTATTATACTGTCCCTTATGCAAAAGTTTTGCCTTAGTACCTATATTTGCCTTGTAAATGGGCTATACGTTGAGAGCAAATATCCTACTTTCCAAAATAAATGACCACATTAATACTTAAAATGAAGTGTACATTTCTAAGTATGTTGAATAATTTAAAATGCATATCAAGCCAATTTAGCAGCAATAGTTTTACATATAACTTTTATTAGATATGCTTCCATTCTTTATCTTGTATAGCACAGCAACTATAAAAAAAATAAAATGTAGTAGCAAAAGTATATGAAGGAGTTGCCAGAAAAATGTTTTCAACTACATTATAGACTTCTTGTCAGGAAGAAACTACACCGAAACTGCAATTAAAGAGACCAAAAGTGGAAGAAAGCAAATTTGTCTTAAAGGACGGGAGTCTTCCTAAGAGGTTAAATAATAGAACCAATCAGGAAAGGGAGGCAGTTCCCGTCATTGGATGCCTTCAGAGAGGAGGCAGTCATTTGTCTGGATGATTTAATCTGGATTCTTGCACTTAGCAGGCAGATGGATTTAATGGTCTAAATACACTCTGATATGTTCTTATTATTATTTTATGCACTTTTCTGGGACCAAACCCCCAGGGCAACTTATACCAGGAATTGCCTTTTTAAAATACATACAAGAAATTAGGACACATATAAAAGCAATATTAAAAACATGTGATCAATATGAAATCCTTCAAAATAGGCTTGGGGGGGGAAATAAAATTTCTATTGGGCATTTAAGAGAATTCCCATTATAACTGATAGATGGGTTCAAGTACATATGATGAGACAAAGAATTTTTGAAGATCAACATTCAACTGAAACAAAAAAAATTTTTGCTGGCATTAATGGACAATCAGCTAGAACTAGCAGAGAAGGCAAAATTAATTTGTTTGAGTAGAGAAAGAGCAACAACAACTTTTATTAGTGGCTGGAAACCCCTTGATGAAGAAAAAAAGAGAGAGAAATGAAGTTTTGAAGATTAAAAAGGATAACTTAAGGAAAGAAAAAAAATATATAAGTTATTAACCTTATAGAAAGAGGGTAAAATATAGATATATCTATAATCACAATCAAGACCAAAAGCTGCTTCTTTCCTTTTCTTTTTTATTTCTTTTTCTATGTTCTTCTTAATGACTATTCACTAATTTTCTTTCTTTTCTTTCTTTTCTCTTATATGTAAGGTGACCAACTTTTTTACAATGAAAAGGAGGATACAAATAAATTGAAGAAAAAAATATCGTAAATAAAAGAAATATTTTATTCATTGCAGCAATAATACAGAATACACTATAATATGATAAATGCATAAAAACATTTGTAACAATAACATTTTATATTGTAATTATGCTTACATGTCGCACCCCCGCCTCCAGCCGCCCCGCCAGCACTGCTGCCCCACCGTGTAGAGTGGGCCCCGCGGCTCCCAAAGCACCAGCTGTGCTGGCTCCAGCCCCGGGGGGCAGCCCGCCGTCAACACACCCTGCACGCAGCCGCCCCGCCAGCATCACCGCCCACCCTGCGCAGCCCCGTGTAGAGCAGGCTCCCACAGCATGGGGGGCAGCCAGCCACTGTCACCCCTCACACACCCGCCCGCAGCAGCCCCATCGCCCCTGCCTCTTGCGCCTGCAGCCATTATTGCCCTAGCAGAGCCGAAGATCAAGAGAAAGTTACCGTGGCGTTGCCGCTCCAGTCTCCTCCAGGTATCTTCGGGACTAACTAGGAGATGGTGTAGTTGGGTAGCAGGGAGGGGTGCAAAGTTCCTGCCAATTCGCCTTCGCTGCAGACAACTTGCATGTGCAAAGTTTGCTGGCCAGGTGTTTTGGCGCGCTCAGCAGCAATTCCTATTGGCTTTTGAAAGCCAACAGGAGGAGTAGCACAGCTCATGCAAAAGTTGAAAAAAAAAACATCAAAAAAGGTGCCGGAATGCCTTTCTGAGCATTCTATGAGAAAAAAAAGCCCTGAAGATTAGTCTTCAAATATCGAAAAGGAGGACATGTAGGAGGACACTTTTCGAGGGAGGACAGAACTTACAAAAGGAGGACTGTCCTCCCTAAAGGAGGACGGTTGGTCGCCTGATTATATATATTATTTTTTCACCCCACTCCATCTTCATTTCTACAACACAGGCAAATATGATGTTCCAAAAAAATATTGTATATGGCAATAATTAAAGCCAATTACATCCAACATACATAAAATATGATAATTGATAGGGCCCACATAGTGTTCTAACACAAAACTAAACAAACAAATTTGTCAGAAGATCGCAAAAGGTGATCACATGACCCTGGGACAGTGTAACCATCATAAATATGAGTCAGTAACCAAGCATCTGAATTTTGATCACGTGACCATGGGGATGCTGCAACTGACATGTGGAAAAACAGTCATATATCACTTTTTTCAGTGCCATTGTACCGTGTTTCCCTGAAAGTAAGGCCTACCCCAAAAATAAGCCTTAGCTTGATTTTGGGGATGGTCTAATATAAGCCCTACCCCCAAAATAAGCCCTAGTTTGGAGTGGGGCACAAACCTAAAAATCAAGCTAGGGCGGGGGTGGGGTGTGTGGAGCTGCCCCACGTGCCCCGCACCCACTTACCTTGCAGCCAGGCAGGCCTCTCCTCGCCAGCCCACTTCTTCTGAGGCGCCTTTTGCAGCCAGGCCTGTATTTCTCAGCCACAGGCCTTTCTGGAAGGCCTGTGCAGCCGAGAACTGAGCTACGGATTGAATAACTCAGCTGCAGAGGCCTTCCAGAAAGCCTTCCTGACTGTGAAATGCAGGCTGGAATGCAGCTGCAGAATGAAGCTGTTCCTTTGGTCCCCGGAAGAAGTGGACCAGCTGGGCAAAGCTGTTGGTGCTGGAGGTGACTATAAAAGACATCCCCCCAAAATAAGACCTGGTCTTATTTTCGTGGAAACACAATAACTTCAAGTGGTCACTAAATGAACTGTTGTAAGTCAAAGAATTACTATATGTGCTTCTGAAGAGGGTGGCTGTTGAGGATGCTCACACTAATCAGTATGATTGCAAGAGAAAAAGCTGCATTCCTTCCTTTGTGAGATTATATATGCACATACCTATGGATGTGTATGCATAGGAATTAGAGTATATATTGAGGCTAATAAACTTCTATCTTAACAGCAACATGAACAACACACAACCAAAAGCCTGCGTATGTATGGATGTGTGTAGAGATGTTTTAAACTATTTTTCTCCTATTTCCATCAAAATTTCCTATTTTTTTCTATTTGTTGAGATTGCTTTTTTCTGCCCAGTATTAAAGTATTCCTGTAGCATAGACAAAGGAGAAAATTTTGATTAATGTGTTTGTTTGTTACGCACTGGGGTTCTCCCAAGCAAAGCACAAGTGCCTGGATCGTTAGGCTTATCAGCATCTTATCCCCCAGGCAAATGGTAATCCAGTAACAGTAACAGAGTTGGAAGGGATCTTGGAGGTCATCTAATCCAGCCCTCTGCTCTCACAGGAGACCTATACTATTTGTGATAAATAACTGTCCATCTCTTCTTAAAAACCTCCAGGGATGGGGCACCCACAACTTACGAAAGCAATTTATTCCACTGGTTAATTGTTCTCACTTTTAGGAATTTTCTCCTTAGTTCTAGGTTGGTTTTCTACTTGGTTAATTTCTATCCATTGTTTCTTGTCCTGCCTTCTGGTGCTTTGGCTGCCTTGTGGCAGCCCTTCAAGTATTGGAAGACTGCTATCATGTCACCTTGGTCCTTCTTTTCCTTAGACTAGACATACCCACTTCCTGCAATCATTCTTCATAGGCTTTAGCTTCTAAGCCCCTAATCATTTTTGTTGCTCTTCTCTGAATTCTTTCTAAAGTCTCAATATCTCTTTTGTATTGGGGTGACCAAAACTGGATGCAATAATCTAAGTATTCTCAGTCTAACTGAGGGGAACTTCCCAGTTAACAGGTGAATCCAAGGGAGCTCCCAAAGTCTGAAGTAATGTATTTTCAGCTTTTCTCTTCACATTGACATCACCCACTTTAGTAGCAGTAGATTTCTATTTTTGTTTATTTTGTTATTTGGGATTAAACAATAGCCAGGGATAATTCAGCCATTGTTTGGAAGCATAGTTCCTTTGTTAAGGTCCTATAACTCCCCATACCCCAAAACTTCATAATGATCTATAACCCACAAAGTCCAAATCCCTCATATTGAAAAGGAAGCTGGTAGCACAAAGTTCTCAGATACTCTGGAAGGAAAATTGCCCAAGATTTACAGAATAAGGAGATTTAAAGTAATAAGGCTTCGTCGAGCCCAACTGAGAAACACCAAGGGAGGAAAAATCATTGCCACAATCAGTGTCAGTCACATTTTCTATCTCTTTTTTCCATAATGTGGAGGTTGATCTTAGGTACGTTTCCTTAGGCAACCAGTTACAAGACAGAAGTGACAATACACACGTTCACAATTATCCATATGCAAATGCACACAAAGATATTATCCATTCTCTCTGGACAGGCCAATTGAAATATGCAGAGTTTTGTGTCAACACTATTCATGTTCTGTTTCAACAGGGCGACTACTGTTCACATCATGCTTTTGGTACCTATGCAATCCCCTGACCGAAAAAGGACCCTGCAACCCAGATTGACGTCCTTCAGCATTCCCCTGGCTCCTTCTCCTATTTTTTTTTCTGTGAACTGCCCAGACATCATGTATTTTTAAAAACTAACAATGTAATGTTATGCCTATTAAGAGTGCTGAAAGTAAATACACATGTTGATAAATATGCTTTGGTAAATTGAAGTAATAAAGTACCGGTACTTTTCTGAGAAAAGCTTCTCCCTATTGCCAGTGCAGTATCTTCAATATTTCCAGTAATGATACACTTATAAGCAACTTAGGATAAAATATGAGTGTATGCAGAATATGGTGTCAAAAAACCAAAATGGCACCCATGATTCTGCTTCCAAAGCTCCACTCGGTTTTTATGTGTATTGCCCATGCAATACACATGGGAGAAGCTTTGATTGTCTCATTTGCCATCTTGACTTTTTGAAAAATATCCTGCAGGCAACGCTGGCTTAAGATGAAATGTTCAGTTGTTTTAATTTATCTTGCCAAGTTCATTTCTCAGAAGGGAGAAGAAAAAACAAATGGATCTGCTGCCTTGGCCTTAATCCTGTCCAAGAGAAAGGAACTGTTTTGGAAATTAAAAGGCACTAAGAGAAACACTAAGAGAAAATCCCCAAGTGGTTTTGGAATTCATTATAGCAAGAACTATAAAAACATCAACTGAAGACTGGAAAAGTAGATCTAAAGTAGCTCTTTAATGTGCTGACACTTTAAAGGGAGCTCTATAATAGATGGAACCAGGGATATATGTTCAATGAAGACTACAGCAAAGGAAACCAATCATGGAATGGAAAAATGCTATCAAAAAATAAAGCCAAAAACTGAGGCTTATGAAAGAGTTAAGAGAGGGAAGGGAGACGTTTTTACCTACTGAGTAAAACAAAGATAGAGCTGCCCAATGTTTAGAACAATTAATGAAATCTTTAGCAGAATAACTTTGTCTTCTTTCTATATTGAAGCTGTGACAAGCAAAACAGATAAGAGGGAGCTGCAGTGAATGATGGTAAGGAAAGAGAATTCCTCTGAAAGGAGCAAGGCACCAATTTCAAACCACAGAGAAGCATCTAGCAGTGTTGGCCCTGTCACTCTGATGATGTCACATTGCCCTTCTCTATACCTCTTGAGCCCTGAAGCAAGGAGGGAAATTACAGCACAGCCCCCAGGCAGAAAACACATCCTCTTTGTTCTAAAGCTTTAATTTTCTTGGCTGCCGTCTCCCATCCCTTCTCATGTCCTTTGTGCTGTTCTCTATCACATTATTAATTCTTGTGTCCAACTCCTGACTTTCAAAAATCAGCTATTAATCCCTGCATCAAATTGCCATAGGCATATGCGTGTGTATGTGTATGCAGAGAAAGAATGTCATACAGGTAAGTCCTCAGCTTACAATCACAATTGGGATCAGAATTTCCACTGTTAAGCAAGGTGGTCATACCTGATTTTATGATATTTTACACCACAGTTAAGAGAATCACACAGTCATTAAGCAATTCTGGTTTCCTCCATTGACTTTGCTTTTCGAAAAGAGCTGCAACTATCGCAAATATGATCACATGACCCAGAACACTGCAATCCTGCTAGTTGCCAAGCACTCTAATTTTGGTCATGTGATCCAGGGGGATGTTGCTTCAGTCATAAGTGCAAGGACCAATTGTGAATAACTTTGTTCAGTGCTGTTGTAATTTCGAGCAGTCGCTAAACTAATGGTTGTAAATCAAAGACTACCTGTATATAAGTCCTTGTTGAGCAGTGAGCTGCAGAATTAGGTTCAGGAGTCAATTAACTTTACTTGGGATATTTAAACAGAGACTTGAACAGTCTGTGTGTGTTTGAAATTGTTTAGTGTTCTCCTACACAGTGAATTTTATATGGAGGACAAACCTTGTCTGAATGTTCTCTATGTGTCCAGTTCTACACATGTCTATACCTGAAGCATTCAGTGGCTTCTTTTTCCTGCCTCAAAAGATAGAAAGAGTTAGCAATCACGACTGGCACAATATAACCTATTGTGAACTGACCAAGATCTTGGAGGGATCTGAGCTGGATTTAGAATGGGCTAAAAGGGAAATACCAACACTTGTATTTTAAAATCTCCTTCCTTTGCTGAGATATAGCACCATCTATATCTTAGCTTTGGAGTAATTGACAGATTTGTTGTAGTACAGTGGTTCTCAACCTATGGGTCGCGACCCCATTTGGGGTCGAACGACCGTTTCGCGGGGGTCGCCGCGCATGCGCAGATCCGCCTGTCGCGGTTTGCCATTTTTTTTAATTTTTTTGGCGTGTGCGCGCTGCGCATGCGCAAATCGGCCCGTCACGCACGCGCCACGCATGCGCGGATCCGCCCGTCGCGGTCCGCCATTTTGTTTTTTGTTTTTTTTTTAATTTTTTTTATTTTATTATTTTTTTTTTCGGTGCGTGCACCCCGCGCATGCGCGGATCGGCCTGTCGCACGCGCGCGCCCGGGTCGGGGTCGCGGCACGCATGGGCGGGGCAAGTGGGGTCTCAACCTGAAAAAGGTTGAGAACCACTGCTGTAGTAGTTCAAATTTAGCCAGAAGCATAAGCAAGGTCAGTTTTTAAAGAAAAAAACAAGCACCCTTAGAAGAAGATACACAATTAAGAAAGCTATCACAACTCTCCCCCCCACACACACACTTTTCTAATGGACAGTCAATGCAAGAGTTTCAGAGCAGGAGAGAATGTGTTAAAAACACCTCTGATTTAGCAAAAAGGTCGACACCTGCTCTCTCTGCTGCTTGCACAATGCCTTATCAGGCAGCCAGCCAAGGGAATTGAACTAATCTAATCTCAAAGCTACAGAAAGCAAGGAAAAGCATTTTTAGGCCTGACAGACACAAAAATGGTCACAACCCAGCAATAACCTGTATGTTGAGAGAGAGAGAGAGAGAGAGAGAGAGAGAGAGAGAGAGAGAGAGAGAGAGAGAGAGAGAGAGAGAGAGAGAGAGAGAGAGAGAGAGAGACTTACTAGCTGGAGAACTTAGATTTTTCTCAAAAGATAAGGATAAAATTCTTTTTTTTCCTTTTCCTTAGGCTTTCCACAGTGGAGCAAAATATATTTAATTGACATCCAGAAGTTTAGAGGACAAAAATAAATCATGTTGCATTTTGGAATATGAGAAAATATCCACCTGCAAACATTTCCTACTTTCTGCCATTGATTTCTAGCTGTTTCAATAATTAATAGTGTTAATTCACATTATGTAATGAATTAATTAGATCTATGGGGGGGTAATTCAGAAAAGCTTAATACATGCTCTAAAGCAACAATAACAAACAAACCCAAGAGCAATAAGTACATATTTTATTGTGGAGCATTGACTACTGCATCTAATGATTGCGGCAGTCTTAGCCTGAGAAAAGAATAGTATGCATAAAAGCAGCTGGGGAGAAGGGAAAGAAAATGCAAAAATATCTGTGCCATGTCTAAGATTTAAATATAAATTTTTTCCCCTATTCATCACAATTTTACCGTTAATTAAAAAAAGCAATATGACTGTGTTTAATTAGTTGGGATCACTTAACACCTTAAATTTAGTATCCTAAATATATACCTGTTAATCTGATAATTAACACTTTTTCTAGGCCTCTTATATCTGAGTTGCAAAAACCTGGACAAGCTCTAGATGGAAGCAAAATATTAGAGTGTTTTCTATGTTGCTTTGGTGCCCTCTAATATTTGCCTGAAGTTTCCCACTCATGACAATGTTTCCCTTCACTGTTCAGTTACTGCCATAGCCACACAAGATTGCTTCAGGAAGCTAATTTGATATGATTAATATTACAATGAACTCTGTTTTTCTCTGATATTTTCTACCAAGCCTGTGCAATTCATCTGGATCTTCTCACTGAGGGAACAAAGAGCTGGAGTATATTAAGAAAGGGATACAGATTAAAGAATTCTCAGTGAGTCTTCCTTCCTGCATTTTCAGCTTCCCCTGGAGAAAGCACTATCCATTATTGGCATAATGCATCTTTTTCCTCTCTTCATAAATTAGCAAAAGGAGTATTGTCAAAAAAAATGCCAGTCTTGGCCCCTATCATGCAGTAGCTGTATTTACTCAGCCTATACTGCTATGATTATAGTTATTACGGCTTTAGTCTACTGCTTCATCCAGAACTTTTCTTTTTCACTTTTCTTTTTTTTAATGCTATTTCAGAAATTCTAAAAAAAATAACCTGTCATTCCTAGATGAAACTTAAAAGTCTATAATATTGAGAGCAGAAACCAAAGTGAATGGTATATGTCAAATTCACATTTGCCATAGTGCCTGAACTGAAGCAGAAAATCCTGCAGCAGCAGCAAAAATATTTCAACCTCTGAGCAGTCTGATTCAAAATGATACTTTCGCCTTCAAAATCACACACACGCAAGAGACATTTCTTCTGGAGGCAAGCCATTCCACTGGTTAATTGTCCTGTCAAGTAAGTTCTCCTTAGTTTAAGGTTAGTTCTCTCCTTGAATAGTTTCCATCCATTGCTTCTTGTCCTGCCTTCAGGTGCTTTGGAGAATAGTTTGACCCTCTCTTCTTTGTGGCAGGCCCTCAAATATTTGAATACTGCTATCCAGTGCTTTTTTTGTAAAAAAAAAAAAAAAAGGTGCCAGAACTCACACATGTTATACAACCCGCCTTGCCTACCCTGCAAGGTTCCATCCAAAAAAGGTGCCGGAACTCTGTTCTGGGCGTTCTATGACAAAAAAAGCCCTGCTACTATCATATCACCCTTAGTCCTTCTTTTCATTAGACTAGATATATCCAGTTCCTGCAGCCATTCTTCATATATTTTAGCCTCCAGCTCCGTAATCATCTTTGTTGCTCTTCCCTGCACTCTTTCCAGAGTCTCAACATCTTTTTTACATCATGGCAACCAAAACTGGAGTATTACAAGTGTGGTCTTACTAAGGCTTTATAAAGCGATACTAACACTTCATGTGATCTTGATTCTATCCATCTGTTAATGTGGGGGAAGGGGAAGCTAGCATATTTCATAACTGTTTAAAGATATTTTTCTGCTGTCTTCTGTAAAGAAAGGTATCTCTAAGAAGTTCAACTTTTCAATCAGAAGATGACACACATTGCAAAATGTGTACACTGTTCTGTAGATGATTTGGGTTTAGAATAATGCTCCATATCAGTGCCAATAATGAGTAATTTAGATATCAAACAACAACCTGTTAGATACAAGTTGAGCTCATAGATCATGATGATTCATTGTTTATTTAACAATCATTGAATAAGCCACAAAGGATGAGCTAAGCTATAACATAGCTTTGCTTACTCATTTACATGTTCATGTTATGTGATTGCAGTTTTGAGGTTCTCATAATACCACTTAATCTGTTTAGACAAATGAAAACTACCCAGAAGGAAGAAAAAAAATCACACTTGTGCAATAACTGGGCTTGTGCAAAAGATTAGAACTCTACTTTGAACCATATAGGTCATAATATTTCTTAATATCAACAAAAGCTTCAGTTTAACTTATGGGATACCATTTTCATGAGTTAGAAATATGCAGTTCAGGATAAGTCACTGTCAGCTTGTGATATGGTCAATATTCTAGGCAATTTTAATTAAGATGGGAAATAAAGACATATCTGACATTTAAAAGATATAAATACTATTAGATATATCTAGGCCCAAGCGTCATAATGAATGTATTTCAGATTGTTTATACTTGGAACCTGATGCAAAACAGAATATGATATAATTATTTGTGTACAAAGGCCAGTGTAGGTATTAGGAGGGGAGGGGTATAGTTGCTCTGTACTTCAAAGGCAATATACAGACACTAACATAGGGGAAATTCTCCAGAGGATTGCTGTATTACATTTTACAGTACCAGTGGGGAGGAGCCCATTATTTGGGGATAAAACTTTTCCTCACCTCACTGCTTCTAAGTAGGAGAAACACTATAAGGCAAACAAAGACAAGGGTATTGTAGTAACCAGTGATTTCAGCTACTCTCACATTAACTTATGTTCCGATGGCAGAGACTCTTATAAAGATAGATAAATAACTCTTCCTTGGTTATCTATCAAATTATTCTCCTTTGAATACTCTAAAAAAAAGTACCCCTATTTATGTTTAATTTTGAGGATGCAGAAAAAATGCAGTTCTTTCAACATGTAAAAAACAAAAAAAAAGTGAAGGAAATGATTGGTCCATTAGTGGGTGAAAGTGGCAAGAAGGTGACAAGCAACAGGGAGAAAGCAGAACTATTTAACTCATTTTTTGCATCTGTCTTTACACAAAGAGAAAAAAAACAGACCAACCTATCAAAAATAGTGCCATAAAAAACAGAATAGAAACACAAGTTAAGATAGGCAAGAAAATGGTAAGTGAGCACCTGTCCAGCCTAGATGAGTTCAAATCACCAGGACCAGATGGATTACACCTCAAGGTTCTCAAGGAACTGGCAGATGTGATCTCGGAACCACTGAACTATATTTTTCAAAGATCCTGGAGCACAGGAGAACTACCAGAGGACTGGAAAAGAGCTGATGTAGTTCCCATCCTCAAAAAAGGAAAAAAATGGATCCAGGAAATTACAGACCTATCAGCCTGACCTCAATACCTGGGAAGATCCTGGAAAAGATAATCAAACAACGAATCAACGAACATCTAGAGGCAAACAAAGTCATTACTAAAAGCCAACATGGGTTTGTCAAAAATAGATCATGCCAGACAAATCTTATTGCATTCTTTGACCAAGTGACAAAATTAGTGGACCAGAGGAATGCTGTGGATATAATTTACTTGGACTTCAGTAAGGCATTTGGCAAACTAGACCACAACCTACTACTTGATAAGATAGAAAAATGCGGGTTAGACAGCATCACCAGCAGATGGATCCGTAGCTGGCTGGCCAGCCGTACTCAGCATGTGGTCCTCAATGGAACCACATCTACATGGAGGGAAGTGTGTAGTGGGGTGCCCCAGGGCTCTGTTCTGGGCCCAGTGCTCTTCAACATCTTCATCAACGATTTGGAAGAAGGGATAGATGGAGAACTCATCAAATTTGCAGACGACACCAAGTTGGCAGGAATAGCCAACACTCCAGAAGACAGGGTTAAGATACAGGAGGATCTGGACAGACTTGAACACTGGGCGCTATCTAACAAAATGAAATTCAATGGTGAAAAAAGTAAGGTTCTACATTTAGGCAAGAAAAACCAAATGCACAAGTACAGCATAGGTGGCACCTTGCTCAATAGTAGTAACTGTGAGAAGGACCTCGGAGTCCTAGTGGACAATCACCTAAATATGAGCCAGCAATGTGCTGCAGCTGCCAAAAAGGCCAACACAGTGCTAGGCTGCATTAACAGAGGGATAGAATCAAGATCACGTGAAGTATTAATACCACATTACAATTCCTTGGTAAGGCCACACTTGGAATATTGCATCCAGTTTTGGTCACCATGATGTAAAAAAGATGTTGAGACAGAGAAGAGCAACAAAGATGATTAGGGGACTGGAGGCTAAAACATATAAGGAATGGTTGCTGGAATTGGGTATGTCTATTTTAATGAAGAGAAGGACGAGGGGGGACATGATAGCAGTATTCCAATATCTCAGGGGCTGCCACAAAGAACAGGGAATCAAGCTATTTTCCAAAGTGCCTGAAGGCAGGACAAGAAGCAACAGGTGGAAACTAATCAAGGAGAGAAGTAAACCTAGAACTAAGGAGAAACTTCCTCACAGTTAGAACAATTAACCAGTGGAACAACCTGCCTCCAGAAGCGGTGAATGCTCCAACACTGGAAGTTTTTAAGAAGAGACTGGACAGCCATTTGTCCAAAATGGTATAGGGCAGTGGTTCTCAACCTTTTTAATGCCGCGACCCCCAACCGGTCGTAAGTCGAGGACTACCCAACCGATCGTAAGTCGAGGACTTCCCAACCGGTCGTAAGTCGAGGACTTCCCAACCGGTCGTAAGTTGAGGACTTCTCAACTGGTCGTAAGTCGAGGACTTTCTCTGCCCGGGAGCTCCGCACATGCGTGGTGCCGCCCCCTGCGCTGACCGAGGCATAGCTGGCAAGGGGCAGCGACAGCGCAGGGCAACCACCGGCTGGGCCACCAGCTGGCCCAGTCCAAGGGAGGTTAGGCACCCGCCGGGCCCCATGCACACCAGCAACCCTCCCTGCGCCCGCCGGCCTCCCACCTCTCACTCTTGGCCCTCTTTTACTTACATTTTTAGTAGTTGCTCAGCAGGGATGGGTGGAAATTTCTAGACAGCTCGCCTTCGCTGCAGACAACTTGCAGCACCGTTTGCAGACTGGGACTTTTGGCGGGCTCAGCAGGGCAGAGACAGCCTGGACAATTCCTATTGGCTTTTGAAAGCCAATAGAACTAGACTCTATTCAAGAGAGTCTATTCTATTGGCTTTCAAAAGCCAATAGAATAAGAGGGAGTAGCACAGCTAAGGAAAAGGGGGAAAAATGGCAGACTGAGTTGTTCGGCGACTCCCATGAAATGGTTGTTCGACCCCAAATGGGGTCGCGAGCCACAGTTTGAGAACCGCTGGTATAGGGTTTCCTGCCTGAGCAGGGGGTTGGACTAGATGACCTCCAAGGTCCCTTCCAACTTTATTATTATTATTATTATTATTATTATTATTATTATTATTATTATTATTATTATTATTATTATTATTATTATAATAATAAAATAGAACTTTGAATCTGCAAGTAGTCAAAGGATAGATATCCATTTTCCCCCTGGGAGTGAGAAGCTACCCCAAATTTAGCCCATTTTACTCTGAATTTAAGATATATGCAAAGTCAAAGTGCACATTTCTACCCCCCAAAGATATATAACTGCATGATTATTAAGATTGTTATCTACAACAGAAACTCAATAATGAAGGTTATAACGAACATTATAAGCTGAGCTGGTCTGAATCTTAGATTGTTATAAGGTCCCTCTGCAAGCCTTCAAATACAAATGGAGAATGAACACTATCAAATCAACAGATATTCACCCCCTATATCTTCCTTCCACTCTTTCAGCTTTATTTTAGACTATATTTCTAATTTGGTGAGAATGTATATGAGAGCATCTAAGAATTATTCTATAAATATGAGTTCTTGTAATTCTATCTTTATCCTAGGACTGATAGCAAAATTTTATCTTTGTGATGAAATGAACTTATCTCACATATCTTACATTTAGAATAGAATAGAATAGAATAGAATAGAATAGAATAGAATAGAATAGAATAGAATAGAATAGAATAATTGGAAGGGACCTTGGAGGTCTTCTAGTCCAGCTCCCTGCTCAAGCAGGAGGACCTATACCATCTCAGACAGGTGATTGTCCAGTCTCTTTTTTAAAACTTCTAGTGATGGAGCACCCACGATTTCTGGGGGTAAGCTGTTCCACTGGTTAATTGTACTCACTGTCAGAATGTTTCTCCTTAATTCCAGGTGGCTTTGATCAGTTTCCAACCATTGTTTCTCATCCTTCCCTCTGGTGCTTGGTGAACAACCTGCTCCCCTTTGCCTTGTGGCAACCCCTCAGATACTGGAACACTGCTATCATGTCTCCCCTATTTCTACTTTTCTTTAGACTAGCCAAACCCAAGTCCCGTAGCCGTTTTTCGTATGTTTTAGTCTCCAGGCCTTTGATCATCTTAGTTGCTCTTCTCTGAATTTTTTCCAAACTCTCAACATCTTTTTTGTGATATGGTGACCAAAATTGGCTGCAGTATTCCAGGTGTGGTCTTACTATGGCTTTGCAAAGTGATACTAGTACTTCGCGTGATCTTGACTCTATGCCTCTGTTTATGCAACCCAGGGTTGTATTAGCTTTTTTGGTTGCTGCTGCACACTGCTGGCTCATAGTTAAGTGATCGTCCACCAGGACTCCAAGGTCCCTCTCACAGTTACTGCCTCCAAGCCAGGTCTCGTCCAATCTGTATTTGTTCCTTTGGTTTTTCCTGCTTAAGTGTAAGACTTTGCTTTTCTCCACATTAAAACTCATTTTGTTGGATAGGGCCCATTGTTCGAGTTTGTCAAGATCTTTTTGGATCCTGAGTTTGTCTTCTGGGATGTTGGCTACTCCTGACAGTTTGGTGTCATCTGCAAATCTGATGAGTTCCCCTTCAATTCCCTCATCTAAATCATTGATGAAGATACTGAAGAGTACTGGGCCTAAGATGGAACCTTGTGGTATTCCACTGCTTCCTTCTCTCCATGTGGATGTAGTGCCATTGAGGACTACTCGTTGAGTACGGTTTGTCAGCCAGCTACAGATCCATCTGGTGGTAATGTTGTCTAGTCCACCTTTTTCTAGCTTACCAAGGAATAGGTTGTGGTCTACTTTGTCAAATACCTTACTGAAATCTAGGTATACTACGTCCACTGCATTTCACTGGTCCACTAGTTTAGTCACTTTATCGAAGAGTGAAATGAGATTGGTTTGACATGATCTGTTTTTAACAAACCCGTGCTGGCTGCTAGTTATGACTTGTTTGCTTCCAGTTGTTTGCAGATCTGTTTTTTGATTATCTTTTATAGGATCTTCCCAGATATTGATGTTAAACTGATTGGTCTGTAGTTTCCTGGGTCTGTTTTTTTCCTTTTTTGAAGATGGGGACCATATCAGCCCTTTTCCAATCCTTGGGTATTTCTCCGGTGTTCCAGGATTTTTGAAAGATATGGTGTAATGGTTCTGAGATAACATCTGCCAGCTCTTTCAGAGCTCTGGGTCCTGGTGATTTATATTCGTCAAGATTGGATAGGTGTTCTCTTACCATTTTCTTGCTTATTTTGATTTTTGTTTCTAGTATGTCTTTTGCAGTGGGTTTTTTTTTTTTTGGTGTGTTGGGCTATGGTTTCTTTTTGTGTGAAGACTGATGCAAAGTATGAGTTAAGCATCTCAGCTTTCTCCCTGTTGCCTGTAATTTCCTTGCCATCTTCTCTCTTTAGTGGGCCTACAGTTTCCTTGACTTTTTTCTTGTTGCTATTGTGATGGAAGAAACTTTTTTATTGTCCTTGATTTCTGTTGCAAGTCTTTGTTCATTCTGAGCCTTTGTATCATTGTATCAATCGTCAAGATAAAGTGCTCTTTATACAGGCCTTCTACATGATTTCACCATCTATGCAAGACCCTGGAACGTGGGCAACTCGTGGTGATCTTATCATGAGGTTCATTCTAATGCTAGCAGAACATTTGTGATACAGCCTGCATAACTATGCAGAGCTGGGTTTCAATACTGAATGATCCATTTTATCTCCCTAGAAGAGTCACCAATAGTGCAAGTTTAAAGAGTGCATATTTTAGAATTCTTAACGATCAAGGCAATCTAATCAAGAATTCTTTACATTCAAATAACGAATCTGATACAAGTGTTCCAAGGATGATACTGTCTTGCATAAAAAAAAGAAAATTAACAGTCTTCTTATAAATAGGAATGTGAATTTGTTTTCTCCTAGAACATATTTTATTACCTTGGGAAAGCACCACCCATTGGAGCATAAAATTATGTGGCTAGCAAAGGATTTGTTTTAATTACCATTTTGGGGCTATGGGGCTCTTTCAGATGTGGATGTGGCTGAGCTAAAAAGGGATTTAAAGTTTTCTGTGCTGGTTTGCTTCTTGCACTATTCAGTCAGCACCAGTCTTGGATATTAAAAAAAAAAAAAAAAGACTGGTTACTTTCATAGCTGTCTTTGATTTTCCATTCTTGGTTACATCTCCCAAAAACTTCAAAATATTTGGCTCTTGGTATCTATTGGAATTACAGGTAGTTCCTCACTTGTGATTCTGTTTAGTGACCATTCAAAGTTACAACAGAGCTGCAAAAGGGACCTATGACCAGTCCTCAGACCTACAATCATTGCCCTGTCCCCACAGTCACATGATTGTGATCTGGGCACTTGGCAACCCTGTGCATTTATGATAGTCACAGTGTCCTGAAATCACCCGAGTGCCATTTGCAACCTTCTTAGCAGGCAAAATCAATGGGGAAGCTAGCAGAGATTGCAAATCATGGTTTTGTGATGTTTTACTTTTAACAACCACACTACTCAACAACGAGTTTTCTAGTCCCTCATTGCGGTTCAAAGATGAGTACTATTTGTAAGATTGAAAAAGAGGAGGAAGAATAATAGCAACTATAAATGTCCCAGATCTTAGGGGATCTATGGGTTCTAGGCAATGGGTAATTAGTGAAAGACCTAAGGAAGTCAGCTACTAATGAGCACTTTTTGAAGCCTTAAGTCAAAAGAAATAAATATTCAGACTCTCTGTGCACTGTTTACTGAGATGCAGTACAATTTATACTTCTATCTTCAATTTATATTGAATGATTACTTTGACAGAGCTGACTTAGGAAGGAAGACAAGGGTATCTAAGTTGCACAGAGAAGGGAATTCCTTCTAGCCACTCAGTCTTGGACACTGGACAATCGCTACCATGACAGAAAATGTCTGAGTTTAAGAGAATCCAAAGTCCTGAGATCTTGCCCCCTCTGGTGGCAGCATTATGTATCCCAGCTCCATTTTGAACAGAAAGCTGACACCTTTATTATGCTACTAACTAGAATTAAATAAATTAAACTAAAATAAAAAATAATAATGCAATCATTAAAAAGGAGGAAAAAGGGCTTGAAAAAGTATGTTATAAATAAAATTCTTCCTTGCCCCACCATTGCTTGAATTATCTTTTTTATTCCTTTGTAGTGAAAAAAAATAGTAAAGAAATGTCAACAGTCCCACATTAACAGTCCCTTTATTGCAAATCACTTTCAAATTTATCCTTCTACTTGAAATAATAATTCTTTTAACTAGCCCCATACCCTTCCAAAGTTCACAATTCTTAGTGACATAAATTTGGACTTGATAAAATCTGAACACTGATGATAAAACCAAGAGCATATCTACTGTTAACCTCCAATTGTATTAACAATTCTACTACTGTCAGCCTAAACCGCAGTAATAAAAATATGCATCTTCTGTGATGAAGTTGCCAAAATCTTGAAAAAAAATCAGTTTCTCTTACTTTGATGCCAAGCTCTTAAAAGTGGAAGTTTTCACTTGTGGGTTCTGATGTCGTGCTAGAGCAAATCCCAAGCCAGATAATTTAGTAAATTTGTACACTGCCCATCTCACTTAAGTGACATTATACTTACTACATTCTTTGAACTATATAATCCTTATCCAAATCTGTTTACAGAAATTCTAGTATCTTTTGAAACCTGTCCAGAAAAAGCTTACAATAATTTTAATTAGTTAAACAGTATTTTGTATTAAGCTGTAGAGGTTAATTCTTTCTAAAAGGGAAAAAGCATATTAAATTATTTATCTGAGTAGTACAACTTCATGAATAAGTGGTTTTCAATCACCAGATGGTTAATTCTGTTCCTAAAGAGGCAAGGTTTGAAGGTTCCTGCACTGATAGCTAACATGAGCTTACAAACTGTAGTGAGCCAGGAAACAAACTACATTATGCATGAGTCAGGTCTGCTTGAAAAACTAGGGCAATTATTTCTTCAAGATCCAATTGATTTTGCTCCTGAACCTTGGAACTGAGTGAGATGACTGAAAACGCAAACAATTGCATACTTTCCTATCCCAGAAAATATAGTGGGCCTCTGAGATCTGTAGTAGGCTACCAGAACCTACCATATATTAGTAGTGGGAAGAGCTCAGGGGTTGAATCTGATTGGAAAGAAGTGAAAGAAGTTTCACTTCTTTCCAATCAGATGGCAAGACTTGAATACTTGGAAATTCCTAACCAGCATGGCCATGACTGAAAACCTCAGGAATTTTAGAATGATGTCAATTATGGATCAAAATGTGCTGTGGTTTATTTTTGTGAGATAACAAATCTCCTGCACCAAGGACTTACAGTATTTGAATCCAGTCTTCACTCAAATTTGAGAACTACAAGTTTAATGGACTTTGGATTCAATGGACATTTTTGTTTTGTTTAGATCTCGCCTCCATTTAATGTATTGAGAAATGTCCATTAAATCAAGTGTTTGTCAGTTAAAACATGGTTTTACTGCAAAACACCACTATGCCAATCACATAATTACACATATGAAATAATTGCTCATAAATGACAGCAATTTGGATATAATAGACCTTTAGATTTAATGGCAACCACCTCCCCTGTATGCTCTCTTCAATCAAGCTTTTAGGAATCCAAGATCTTGTCTTTTCATTAATCACCATGACAAGCAACAAGATTGTGCATAAAATGAAAAATATGTTGTATTTAAAATTGGCTAGTTGAAATATGAAGCTCAAAATGATTTGTGTATCCCAGGCATAAAAAATAGTATAATTTGGTAAGAGTCCCATTCTCCCTTGTTTTTCATTCTAACATCACAAGAGTAAAGGGTGACTGTCAAGGATATCACCAGTTAATAAACTTGACAAAAATTAGCCAAAGATATCTTTTTTGAAATATTTTAATGCTTTTTTTTTTAAAAAATTCCCATAGGGTAGATTTGAAACAGTCAGAATTAGAATCCCAACACACCTTGGCATTCTTAGCAGAGAATCAGTGTTCAGCTGAACCCAAAGGAACTTCACCAATACAGAGAGAGGGAAAAAGAGTGAACTGCTCAGATACTATTTTTGTACTAGTATCTTCTTAGCAATGAATAGACTCTTAGCCATTTAACAGCAGCAAATGCACTGAATCCTTAAGAAGAACAAAGGAAGCAAGACAAGCCAATACAAATGCTATTCTTCACCATGGGTTATTTTTACTGTTTACAAATTTGTCAAAAAAAATTATTTGGCTGTAGCCAAGAGCTGCACTTAAATCATTATAGGGTAAATTGCATCTATATATAAACAGAATAAAAAGAAAGGGGATAAAGAAAGCTGACCTTAAGGAACAGCCATACACATCTTGAAAGCTCACAATGGGAGAAGCAATCACAGATACCTTGAATCAGCAAAGGTCTGAATCAGCTAAAGAACCCAAGAAGATCAAAGTTCCCCATCAAATATATAACAACATGGGTTTTCAAGTCTAGGTAATTCTGAAAGCACTCTGAACCCAGCACTGGATCAACACAACATACAGAGCGCATATGCATGCCAGACCTCAACAAACCAACATTGTCTTTGCATTTACATAAATCTCTATGGCATTTGCGAGTTGTGGGGAAGCACAGTGCTACATTCACATATGCCTCTCTGCAAACTAAAGCACAGTACAACCCATAAACAATAACCCACTCTTCTTAATACTTTGCTATCACTCCACTCAAATTAAATTGGCCTTGACTAGACCTGCTTCTGTACTGGTTTGTTTGAAAAGTTTGTAAATAGAAACCAGGCACTAAACAACAGCCCAATCATAATGCTTTGAACAGCTAGAATACCATTCAAAATGGCCATTTTTATGCTAGTCAGAATACATTTTTGGTGTTCCAATCTCAATTCAGAGCCTTTGCTTGTCTCTTGCGTGTGTGTGATTTTGAAGGCGAAAGTATCATTTTGAATCAGACTGCTCAGAGGTTGAAATATTTTCACATACCCAGTAAATAGACTCTGAAATCATTTAAGGCCATCATCTTCAAAGGAAGGAGGAGAAATGTGTTGTTTTTGTTTTATTTTTTTGAATAAATTTTGGTGCAGCAATGGCAGGAACCTTTAATAGAAGAAAAGGTAACTGAAAATCTATGGTCATGTATGAAATGAAGAAAGCGAAAAAGCATTGCCTCCAATGTATGCGTATGCTAATGCGGAGTCAGAGCAATATTTTTTAAAATAGTCTTCACCTTTTGAATTGTAATGATACTTTATCAGAAGAATAAATGAGCATCCAAAAAAACAAACAAACCTGGAGAGAAATGGGAGAAAATACAGAGCAATCAGTTAGCAATCTGGCCTAGAGATTTACAAGATGGAAATTCCAGACAGAATACAAACTATGGAAAAATCTATTTTTATTGTGTTTAGTGCTGTGGAAATTAACAGCACTAAATTTAAATATATGCCCAGTTAACATGATGAAATAGTAGACTAGTATAATTTGATAGAGCTTTACTAGAACAAACTAAATAAAATACTTACTGCCAAAAACATCTTTAGTGGCAACAGTTATAATAGTATGAATTACATCCAGGTGTCTCTCTATATATCAAACAATAAAAAGAAAACTTCAATATTAAAATCCACAAAGCTATTTAAACTTTATGAATGACTCTAATTAGAATTTTAAATTTAGGACTGTAATAATTGTCAGCAACTTTGAAGTTATGATGGTATAAGCTGATTTAAAAATCTAAAATGTGAAAACAATACAAGAAAATACAAAGGCCATAAAAATGGATTCATAAAACTAAGATCTACAAACCTATACACCAGTTATATGTTTATGCATTTAAATAAGCATAGGATTAAAACAGTACAGTTACATTTTGAATGCCATAAAGAATAAACCAATCACTAAAATCCAGAAAAGGACTGCAATACACCAATGTAAACCTTAACATGGTAGTATATTGTTGCATAATGTTTGATTGGGAATATGGAACGTCCAGCAAGTTTCAAACATATTTATTGGACAAGATAATGTTATCATTACAAACTATGAATTTAACATATATTTCTTAAGCTTTTTCTAAATTTTCAGGAGCCAGGAAGGTGTTTCAGTGTATGCCCAACACTTCTTCTGACTTTTATTAGTAACAGTGAATAAGTGACAATGATTAATCAACCTATCTGTAGATAAATAATCCTTCTATAGTATCCATAGGTTGGAAAGCTCTTGCTCGACTACAAGCTTACTCCACCTAAGCCTATGAAGAAGAGGTGGGGGGTAGCAATGATCAGGCTCTTTTGGTGTTGCACAACAGTCTTCTTTTGAAATGTAGCCTCCACATTTTCCCAAAAAACTGCCTGAGACATTTTTTTAATTTTCTTAGGTCTGAAAGTGAGATTTTTGGACTTTGTTTTATGACATTTCTGCTGCTTCTATAAGTTTCCTTTTTTTTGTCCTTGGTGTTTATGTTGTGTTTGGATTTCAAATTTTTAGCTTTAATCTCAGCTACCTTTCTACCATAAACTGCCCTGACCACTTTAACTCCATTGAATGCAATTCAATATAGTTCTGACTGCCAAATTCTACTTCACAAGAATGTTAGCATTTAAAAAAAAATCAAATTATACAAAATTAAAAAGAATATACAAATATAGTTTGAATTTTTTAACTGTAGTAATTCCAAAATTCCTCAAGAGAACCATGCTGAACAGATCTTGCTGGAAATAGATTAAACATTCATACAATAGGCTACTTGCCAAGATTTGTATTTGAGCAGCTGGTTATATATGTGGCAAAACTCCCAGAAGCTGAGGTGAGCAACCCACTCCTTCTAAACTCCCCAACTTTCAGAAGAATTATCTTTACAGAAGCACATCTCATATGAGATCTTCTAACAAACCTCAATTATATTTTTGATAATTGAGCATCTCTGTAATTTAACATCCTGCCTGTTCCCTCTCTGGTCATAAACTCGCACACCAAACTTTCTGGAATTATTTTTATTGGGAAAATGCAGTTCACATATACAATGCAGAGTTGTTCAGAAGGAAGAGCCTCTAGACATATTTGCAACTAATCTTAGTTGGTAGCAGTCATGTTGTGCAAATATACCCTGGTGTGACCACAAATTTTAGTGTTCGGTTTAAGAAATTAAAACTATTTCAAGAAATGTTCTGTTGTGCTATGCAATTAGCTCTGCTGTATATTTGGCCTACTATTATTGTAAAGTCAAAAGAAAAATACTGCACAAGGCCACTGATTCTTAAAGCATTGATTAAAGTGTGTCTCTCTATGCCAGTTATATGCAGTTTTCCTAATACAAACCAAGTTCACTTTCTCACATTCTGTGGCTCCCCAGTAGGCAATCTTTTTACTTCATCAACCCGATTCTTGTGAATCTGGAAGGCTGGAGTCACCCAATGGCCACAGGAACACTGCTCACCATGCCAGTGAAAAGAACCCAACTTTGATGCACATTTTGGGCACAGGAGCTACAAGAGAATCAGAGAGAAGGGACAGTTGATATTCTGTCTGCTCTTTCATCTTTAAAAAACAAGCGTGGAACATGTGAAATTCTTAACTTTGAAACTTTTTGTGAGTTATGTCAAACTATTGAAACTTGGCCTCTTTTTTTACTGCCCAATTTCACAAACCCTGTACTCCTAGGTATCTCTTCTTGTAAGCGCACCATTAATGTGTGACCCTTAGAAGGCCATTTAAAAAAACAACAACAATTCAGTATGCTTCTTTCCAGTTTGCTTTGGTTTCTGATTTAAAACATCCTATCCCAATTCCCCTGAAAGCATTCATCTTGTTCCCTCATACCGCCCACCTCTTCCTGGCCTCTTTTAAAAACTTCAGAAAATGTGTTCTCCATCTGGCATTCTCTTAAAATCTCAGAATTCCCTTTTGTTCAATTTTCCTATCTCTCAGTTTCCCATTCGTTGCCCAATCTATATGGGCTTCATATCTTCTACCAATACTGCACTTCTTTCCAGGCCCATATGTGACATACGACTTTTCATTTCTTCCAAAAGCCACATCATTTGTTTCCTTGAGAAAAATGGATATGTTTTTGATTTGATGTTTAAATACTGAAGAAAAAGGGTGCCCTAGGATAATCCAAAATTAAATACAAAGCAGACAACCATCTAAACTGTTTGTTCAAAACATATGCTTCCAAACATGAAGCTGATACACACACAGAGAGTGTGTGTATATGTATGTGTAATACACAACACACACACACATGCACGGACAACAACCCAACATCCTGATATAATAATAAAGGGGGCCTACATTTCCATAAAAATTCTTGATGTATCTTTCTTTTTATTGAACACAGTTTACTAGTTAATTTTCCATGAAGGAATACTGCATAGAATAACCCATCCATATAGATACTGGGAGATTCCACATGCTCACAATACTCTGTCACCCATAACGTGGTAGTCAGTGGAACTTGGTTCTGTAATACTTTTCTTTGGAGTTTTTAGACTAGGTACAATTAATCATCATAAATGATGGTCACCCATGGTCTTTTCAGAAGATCTGTAAAAACATCACAAAGCTAAAATGCTAAAGCAAAAGAATATTTGAAGAGCATATATAAAAATGGCAATTTTTCTTTACAACTGCTATAATAGTAATTAGCAATTTATATATGTGGTTTTGGAGGTTTTATTTATGTTGTTGTGCGTATGATAATGCTGTATAATATAAACACTTACAGATTATTCCCAATGTAGTTTTTTGAATGGTGAAAAATATCCAAATTTGAAAGAGATCCAAATTTGATTCTACATACTATAAAACCAGTATTTTAAGCTGATGGCACTTATGGCATTTTTGAACCTCTAATACTCAGGGTCCCATTTTGCTAGGTATGCTCAGCATCTGTTGGAAACATGTGGAGTTTTGCAATGAGCCAGGAATCATATATAATGGTCCTTTCCAATTCTATGATTCTCTTGCTGGAATTTCTGTTCTGCTATTGTTTCATTTAATATTAATAGCCTAGATACAGTGGGACAAAAAAGTATTGAGTCAGCCACCAATTGTGCAAGTTCTCCCACTTAAAAAGATGAGAGAGGCCTGTAATTGTCATCATAGGTAGACCTCACCTATGAGAGACAAAATGAAAAAACAAATCCAGACAATCACATTGTCTGATTTGGAAAGAATTTATTTGCAAATTATGGTGGAAAATAAGTATGTGGTCAATATCAAAGGTTCATCTCAATACTTTGTTATATATTCTTTGTTGGCAATGACAGAGGTCAAACGTTTTTTGTAAGTCTTCACAAGGTTGCCACACACTGTTGCTGGTATGTTGGCCCATTCCTCCATGCACATCTCCTCTAGAGCAGTGATGTTTTGGGGCTGTCGCTGGGCAACATGGACTTTCAACTCCCTCCAAAGGTTTTCTATGGGGTTGAGATCTGGAGACTGGCTAGGCCATTTCAGGACCTTGAAATGGTTCTTACGAAGCCACTCCTTCGTTGCCCGGGTGGTGTGTTTGGGATCATTGTCATGCTGAAAGACCCAGCCACGTTTCATCTTCAATGCCCTTGCTGATGGAAGGAGGTCTGCACTCAAAATCTCACGATACATGGCCCCATTCATTCTTTCCTGTACACGGATCAGTCGTCCTGGTCCCTTTGCAGAGAAACAGCCCCAAAGCATGAAACAGCCCCATGCTTCACAGTAGGTATGGTGTTCTTTGGATGCAACTCAGCATTCTCTCTCCTCCAAACACGACGAGTTGTGTTTCTACTAAACAGTTCCACTTTGGTTTCATCTGACCATATGACATTCTCCCAATCCTCTTCTGGATCATCCAAATGCTCTCTAGCAAACTTCAGATGGGCCCGGACATGTACTGGCTTAAGCAGGGGGACACGTCTGGCACTGCAGGATCTGAGTCCCTGGTGGCGTAGTGTGTTACTGATGGTTGCCTTTGTTACGCTGGTCCCAGCTCTCTGCAGGTCATTCACTAGGTCCCCCGTGTGGTTCTGGGATTTTTGCTCACCATTCTTGTGATCATGTTGACCCCACAGGGTGAGATCTTGCATGGAGCCCCAGATTGAGGGAGATTATCAGTGGTCTTGTATGTCTTCCATTTTCAAATTATTGCTCCCACAGTTAATTTCTTCACACCAAGCTGCTTGCCTATTGCAGATTCAGTCTTCCCAGCCTGGTGCAGGTCTACAATTTTGTTTCTGGTGTCCTTCGACAGCTCTTTGGTCTTCACCATAGTGGAGTTTGGAGTGTGACTGTTTGAGGTTGTGGACAGGTGTCTTTTATACTGATAACAAGTTCAAACAGGTGCCATTAATACAGGTAATGAGTGGAGGACAGAGGAGCCTCTTAAAGAAGAAGTTACAGGTCTGTGAGAGCCAGAAATCTTGCTTGTTTGTAGGTGACCACATACTTATTTTCCACCATAATTTACAAATAAATTCTTTCCAAATCAGACAATGTGATTGTCTGGATTTGTTTTCTCATTTTGTCTCTCATAGTTGAGGTCTACCTATGATGACAATTACAGGCCTCTCTCATCTTTTTAAGTGGGAAAACTTGCACAATTGGTGGCTGACTCCATACTTTTTTGCCCCACTGTATTTGTTCTTTATACAGGTTGCTCTAAAACAATCAAGATGTTAATTTTTCAAAACCAAGAATCATTTCCTTTCCAGTTGACCCAAAGTAAAGGGAATTATGAAATTCTATTATGAAAAAGGTCCCTCCACCCTCCCCCAGCTACATGATAGCACCGACTGAATTTTGTATCAATTATCTTTTTTTCATAATTCTTATTGAAAGTTTTTATTACAATAGTAAAAACAAATGCAAACTAAACACAAAGAAAAAAAATAGGGAGAACATTGGTAAGAAAAAAGAAAAAATATAAATCATCACAATAAGTACAAATGAATTTGATACATCTTCACCCCCCTTAAGGTTACAAACAAATATCTCTTCCTATAATCTATCACTTATCTGTATACAAATCTACAAATCACCAACTTTTCAATCCTGGTATCAACAAAAAGTCTACAGAAACACGTCTCTTATTTTATAGAAACATTTCTTATTTTATAGAAATTTGTCTTATTTTAACCTTCATCAAACTTTATATTCATTCCTTTTATTTCTAACTATCTTGATCTTTAATACATTCAGAAATGGTTAAGAACATAAGAAGAGCCATGCTGAATCAGGCCAAAGCCCATCGAGTCCAGCATTCTGTGTCACACAGTGGCCCACCAATTGTACATGGGGATCTTGAGCAGAAAGAGAAGGCAAAACCCTCCCTTTCCCTTGACCCCCAATAAATGGTACTCAAGGGAATCCTGCCTGCCTCAACCAACATAGAGGCGGCACATGGACATCCGTTTTAATAACCACCGATACACTTGGCATCCATGAATCTATCTAACCCTGCCTTGAAGCTGTCAAGGCTGACAGCTGTCACGACCCCTTCTGGAAGTGAATTCCATAAATCAATGACCCTCTGGGTGAAGAAATATTTCCCTTTATTTGTCCTCACTTTCTTAGCTATGAGCTTTAGGGAGTGCCCCCTTGTCCTGGTATTGTGTGATAGAGAAAAGAATTTTTCTCTATCCACCTTTTCTATCCCATGCATGATTTTATACACTTCGATCAAGTCACCCCTTAAACGCCGTCTTTCAAGGCTGAAGAGACCAAGGCGTTGCAATCTGGTTTCATAAGGGAGGCGCTCCATTTCCTTGATCATTCTTGTTGCCCTTTTTTGCACCTTTTCCAGGTTGTAGGATTTGGTCTCTCTTCATTATTTTTTTCATTCTAAAAGTTTTAGCAAACCTCTTTTGTAAATCCAGTAAAAAGTCATTATCTGGGTCCTTCTCTTGGTTTATCATTTGTAATTCCACTTTGATTTTCAAAGTTTTAACCTACTTCTTTTGTGTATCCAATAGAAAATCATTGTCAGGATTCTCCTATTGTCTCACATTTCCGCTTTAATTGCCTTCTCTATCTTATAATGTATCCTTTTTTGTCATCCAGTATTTCTGATTATACAATTTCTGTATCAGGCAAAATTTGTTTTGTATCTGTCATTCCTTTATTAGCATCCATGGAAGCAGACATCATTGGTGACATTTCTGATAATACAGCTACTAATTTCTGGCCCCGTATATCAATTATATCTTTAAAGGATTCATATTTTACAGTTAAAGGACAGCAAAAATAGAAAGCAAAATCTTTCCATCCATTAATTTCATGCTGTAAATTACTGCCATAAAATGAATTGGGAATAATTTTACCTTGAGAAAATCTGCTGCAATGCTGCATCTTCTATACAGACAATATAGCAAAAATCTGGTGTTTTAACCACTTTTCACAATACCACAATATCTTAAAACAGCTTGTAAGTAGATAATTCTCTCTGAATAGAATTAGTCCTCATTTATCAGTTACTCTACATGATGTCCAAGCTCTACTATATACAGATTGAATGAGCCTTAGTAATGCAGCTTCAATTCTATTGTGGATCATGATTTGAGTTAGGGACGATTCACTTCAACGTGGCCCATACCATCTGTTGTCAAACTCGTCAGAAAGCTAAACAGAATGAACAGTATCAGGGAAGGATAGGTGACTCCTTTTCCTAACATAGGCCAACCTTCAGCAAACTTACCTGGATGACAGACGGTAGAGGAGTTAGGCATACGTCCCTCCATCTAGTATGCAAGCTCCAGATGCTTTCCCCATATTCTAATTATTTAATGTATATAACAACATTTAAGTAGGCCGCAGCCTTTGTTCAGCTTTTAGCAAAGCAGCAACTATTCTGACCTTCTTCAAAATAGAAGTCTCAGATTCTTTTCCTCACCTGTCCTTCCAAAACTCCCATCAGTGCTGCCTCCATCCACTGCACTGGCTCAATAAAGTAAGAAGTACAGTTTGTTTGACCAGCACGGCCTAAAGGTCCAGGCTGTGAAACTTTTTTGTGAGCAAATGCTGCAGGTCCTTTGCCTTCATCATGGGGCAAAATGCTTGAACTTCGGAACAGCAAACGCCTGTTTATCAAAAGAAAAAGAGCAAAAATCATTTGAAAGGATATCCAAGCAGCATTGCTACCTGACATCTGAAATGGGTTTTTTTTTACTTATTCGAACAAATGAGGTGGAAAATATATACACATAATTCTCGACTTACAACAGTTCCTTCAGTGACCGTTCGAAGTTACAATGGCACTGAAAAAAGTGACTTATGACCATTTTCCACACTTGTGACCATTGCAACATCCTTATGATCATGTGATCTACATTTGAATGCTTGACAACTGGTTCATATTTATGACCGTTGCAGTGTCCCAGGATCACGTGATCACCTTTTGTGACCTTCCGACAAGCAAAGTCAATGGGGAAGCCGGATTCACTTATCAACCGTGTTACTAACTTAACAACTGCAGTGATCCACTTAATTGTGGCAAGAACATAAAATGGGGCAAAATTCACAATGAATTTCTCACTTAACAATGTAAATTTTGGGCTCAGTTGTGGTCGTAAGTCAACGCAGTGAACACAGCAAACCTGATCTAAAAAAGTTTCATTCTAAGAGTTCAAAATAAATATTTTCTCATTTTCTTCACTGAAGCATAATGGCCCCATTTTCAAATGGCATGGAATTCCCACGTACTTTAGAGAAAACTAAATGATAAAGTACTTACCAGCCATGAGGGGACTATTTTCAGTAACCAGTTAACTTGAATTATCACCAGATGGAGAACTACCTACTGAGCAGGCCCACAACATATAGATTAAAATACTATTGCTGGATTTGGATCTCCTAATATCCCTTGCATTTTGTTAAGCCACCATATCAGGATGAACCTATTTCCTTTTTAATATACTGCTCAGATTTTAATTATCTTATTAGAAAACATTTACCAGCTCATCCATCCACTATTCAATACCACCGACAATAAAAGTTCTCCAAGAGGTGTGGATTTCTTTCACAGGCAGCAATAACATGCTCTTATCTTCAAGTTCCTTGCTACCATCCCAAATAATCCATAGTTAAAATAGAAAACTTATTTACTTTTAGTTTGAAATGTGTTTGATACATTGCAACCCTATTTCTGGCAATAAGCTTCAATCTCCACCCAGGTGCACCCCCTACTAAATCAATTACTATGACATTCAGTGTTGATATACTACAGAGAACAAGCAGGACCTGATTAGAGAAGACATATGTCTTTTATAACAAGTCACCACTATTTTAGGATTGAATTCTAACCAACCCAGTCTTCAACATTTCAACATATGTCCATTTAACAATGGGTTTGTTTTTTTTTTGCAAGATCAACTACCCTTTTGGTAGCTATTGGGTTTAATTAACTATGTACAATATAGAACCGTGTATGATAAGAACATTCAGTTGCAAGCAAAAATGACATTTTTTTCAATAAATCTGTAAGTGAACAAAAACTGACACAACTCCACATGGTAAAAATTTAAACATTACCACTTTGTGTAAAAATGTAAACATTACCACAACTCCACATGGTAAAAATTTAAACATTACCACTTTAGCAAAAATCTCTGCTAAAATTGCCCCAAACTGGTCAGATCTACAAAACAGAACCAATGGACCACTATAAGTCACCTGTTGTAAAGTACAGTCTATATTGGAGCAGTTGTCCATAGTACACCATGGTTTATTTATTCATTTATTTGTATCCCACCTTTATTATTTTTATAAATAGCTCAAGTGGGGGGAGACATACTTAATACTCATTTCCTCCTCCTTTTTTCCCCCATAACAACAAACTGTGAGATGGATTGGGCTGAAAGAGAGTAACTGGACAAACCTCATCAGACAATTCACCATCTAAAGTTAGCAGAAGAAAATCTTAGTAACATTTAGAAACAGTGATTTGGACTAATGAAACGAACACTGAACTATTTGGCTACACAAGATTTTTTTGGAGAAAATGAACACTTTACCCAACTTTTAAGTATCGGGGGGTGGCTCTATTATGCTTTCGGGTTGCATCACAGCTAATGGTAAAATATTATACATGTGAGAAAAAAAATAGATTCTACTAATTATCAACATATTCAAGAAGCAAGAGGCCAGCAGTCAATGAAGAAACTGAAGCAGAAAAGAGGTTGGTTATTTCAACCAAACATCAGTCTGAAACATATCTCTAAATCAGCGGTTCTCAACCCCATTTGGGGTCAAATGACCATTTCACAGGGGTCGCCAAACAACGCAGTCCGCCATTTTTCCCCCTTTTCCCCTCGGCCGGCGCAGGGGGCAGCACCGTGCATGCGCGGGGTAGCACCGCGCATGCGCAATGCGGGCCGTGGGCCGACGCGCCGCGCATACGTGATGCAGGTCAGAGTTGCGCCGCGCATACGCGGCGCAGGTCGGGGTCACAGCCTGAAAAAGGTTGAGAACCGCTGCTCTAAATCAACCATGAAATACAATAAAAAAGAAAGCTAAAATGGAGGAGGGGAGGAAAATAAATAATGGCTTTCACAGTCCCCAGACTTGCATATCTATAGGGAGATCTATTTGCAGAAATATGTTTATATCATATAAGAGCTGTGTCAACTGCTATTCACCAGGGATTCACTGAAACATACACTCCGACCCCAATTTTTGTATGCAACTGTTATCAGCTGTAAAGTTTTCTCAAAAAGTCCTTTTGCCTAGACTATCATTAATTCAACATTTAGTCTGTTTAAATCCCCAAGCAATTTAACTGCATTTAAAGTTAGCCCCCTTGGTCGCAAAAGTGCTAGAGCTCGGAAAACTGCTATAAACTGATCTCATAAGATACTATTCAATAAATGCTCCTCTGGAATCACGTACCTGCATTTCCTGCACCTGTACAGAAGGTCATGATTTGGGATTGGATGTACTGTGTTTGGATCAATTGCAAAGACATGACCAGGCAAGCCTTCTGTCTCTGAAAACCAGAAACAACGAGTTTATATACTTATAATGAAGCATCTCTGAAAGTTTAGAACACTTCTTTATTGCAGGTATTTACATGTAGTCCTACAGCAATATTCCCACAGCAGTGTACAATAAAACACGTCTTAAAAGGATGGTTTAAAGCTGCAACAATCTATCCCAATAGGGCTTTAAAAGAACTAATATAGCTAAAATCTCCCAAGTAAGATTTTAGCCTTTATTAAAATAAATCCACCAGGGTAACCATAACATTTCCAATTCAATATTCAGATATCAATTTTATGAGAATGCTGGGAGAAAAAAATCACATTAAAATGTAATTAGCCATGTTTGCCCATGTAAAAAAATTCAAAGGAGCAGCAACACTGTAGTACTTATATTAGGTTCAAGAAAAGGTGACAAAACATTTTGCATTTGTCTAAAAATTTTACACATGAATTAAAGAGGAGATATTTTGCCACAGTACAATAAGCTTTAGGTTGTCTCAGAGGCAATGACTATTCCATTGACAAGACCAACAAGTCCTGGCAATTATTTAAGAATCTGCCTTTTGCTTTTTTCTTCTTCTTCAGTTTCAACCAGTTTAGAATCCTCAAAATGTTAATGTTTAATCATTAGTTCTTTTCTCGTGAAAAAAGGTGATAAAAATGCAGTGAATAGGATTAGTTTGGTTCTTTTGTAACATTGTGTAACACATATGACAAGTTCAACATTAAAATATGCAAAGGGATATAAAAGAATGTTTTATTATTTTCAATATCAGCATGGTCTAGAACAATTAACCAGTGGAACAACCTGCCTCCAGAAGCAGTGAATGCTCCAACACTGGAAGTGTTTTCAAGAAGAAACTGGACAGCCATTTGTCTGAAATGGTATAGGGTTTCCTGCCTAAGCAAGGGGTTGGACTAGATGACCTCCAAAGTCCCTTCCAACTTTATTATTTTATATCTATCTATCTATCTATCTATCTATCTATCTATCTATCTATCTATATCTATATCTATATCTATATCTATATCTATATCTATATCTATATCTATATCTATCTATCTATCTATCTATCTATCTATCTATCTATCTATCTATCCATCAATGTGTGATCGTAGCTGTTTCTTCCTTTTAACTGCCAGTGGGGGTATGAACTGATTGGGTGGGAGCTTGGCTGTGTTCTGATTGGGTGGAGGTGTGTTCTGATTGGTTAGGGGCTTCGCTGTGCTCTGATTGGATGGGGGGTTGGCTGTGCTGTGATTGGATGGGGAAGTGTTCTGTTTGGGTGGGGGCTTTGTTGTGCTCGGGTTAGTCTGAGTTGCAGGGGAATTTGAGATGATGAGCTGCGTTGCTGTTGTTTGGCTTCGCATTCGTGGTCGTGCCTCATCTTCATGGTAGGTGTCAGTTTGCTTCATGTATGGATTGGAGGGGTTTAAAGTGGCTAATGATGCAGCTATGGTTTGGCTTCTGGTTTGTGGTCGTGCCTCATCATCAGTGTGGGTTTGGGTTTGCTTTTTACGTGGATGAGGGGTGGTGACATCCTGCGTGGTTTTCGTGAGTGTGGGTCTGGTGTCATTCTTTGTGTTAGGGACTCATTTGTCAATAAGGGCGGGTTTCCGAATGGCTAGTAAGCAGGTGGTATCATCTCATTTATTCTGGGGGGGTGCCAAAGGGGGGAGGGAAAAAAAGATAGAGAACAAGAAAACAGCAAAGCCCTCCTCCCATACGTAAAAGGCACCACAGACAGAATCAGCAAGATCCTCCACAAACACAACATCAAGACAGCATTCTGCACAAACAGAAAAATATCCACCATCCTAAGAAACCCCAAAGACAAATTTGAGTTAGAAAATCAAGGAATATATGAAATCCCATGCACCGCTTGCCCCACCATATACATCGGACAAACCAACAGAAGAATAAGTGCACGCATTGAAGAACATAAGAACTCAGTCAAAAAAGAGGAACCAACTTCTTCCCTGGTCCAACACCTTAAAGCCACAGGACATGAAATTGACTTTAAAAAGACCAGAACTATCGCAAAAATTGAACACTTTAATAACAGAATAATCAGAGAAGCCATCGAGATAGAAAAACGCCCACACAGCATAAATAAACGAGATGATACTGTCCGCCTACCAGCCATTTGGAAACCCGCCCTTATTGACAAATGAGTCTCTAACACAAAGAATGACACCAGACCCACACTCACGAAAACCACACAGGATGTCACCACCACTCATCCACACAAAAAGCAAACCCAAACCCACACCGATGATGAGGCATGACCACAAACCAGAAGCCAGACCATAGCTGCATCATTAGCCACTTTAAACCCCTCCAATCCATACATGAAGCAAACTGACACCCACCATGAAGGTGAGGCACGACCACAAACGCAAAGCCAAACAACAGCAATGCAGCTCACCATCTCAAATCCCCCTGCAACTCAGACTAACCCGAGCACAACAAAGCCCCCACCCAAACAGAACACTCCCCCATCCAATCACAGCACAACCAACCCCTCATCCAATCAGAGCACAGCACAGCCAAGCCCCTAACCCACAGGTCAGCAACCTGCGGCTCCGGAGCCGCATGCGGCTCTTTGAGCCTTCCCCTGTGGCTCCCAGCCTCCTCTGCCTTTTGCAGAGAGAGACAGACAGAGAGAGGCAATTGCGCTTCCCTGCTTCTTTCTCTTTCTTTCTCTTTCTCTTTCTCTCTCTCTCTCTCTGTGTGTGTGTGTGTGTGTGTGAGAGAGAGAGAGAGAGAGAGAGCGAGAGAGAGAGAGAAAGAGAGCAGACTCACTGTTCTCCGAGAAGCTGAAAATCTTTTTTGGCGAGGCTCCTCCCTTTGCTGCATCTCTGCAGGAAGCAGGAAACAGGAAGGGCAGGAGAGAGCTAGCTAGCCCAGCTATGCTGACTCAGGAATTCTGGGAATTGAAGTCCATGAGTCATAAAAGAGCCGAGGTTGCCTACCCCTGAGCTTCTTGGAGAACAGCGTTAAGCCAGCTTGCCAGGTGAGCAGAAAATCAGGGAGGGGAGAAAGAGAGAGAAAGAGAGAG
This sequence comes from Bothrops alternatus, assembly GCA_034064705.1. Classification (NCBI taxonomy): domain Eukaryota; kingdom Metazoa; phylum Chordata; class Lepidosauria; order Squamata; family Viperidae; genus Bothrops; species Bothrops alternatus. Next base: position 4,183,296 of record JARGCV010000025.1, read on the forward strand.
GGGGGAGGAGAGAGAGAGAGAGAGGAAAGAGAGAGAAAGAGAGTGGGGGAAGAGGACTGGCAGACCAAGGGTAGAAAGAAAGAGAGGGAGAAAGAGGGAGGGAGAGACAGAGAGAGAGACCCTTTTGATATCTAAAATGAAGATAACACTGCATATATCCTTGGTTCTTCGGGTTTTCTCCCACGTAGAATTTGAAGTGTCTTGGCGACGTTTCAACGAAGTCTCATTCGTCATCTTCAGGCTGGTGCTTTTGGCTTCTGCTTCTAGGAGCAATGTGTGGTCGTAGCTGTTTCTTCCTTTTAACTGCCAGTGGGGGTTTGAACTGATTGGCTGGGAGCTTGGCTATGTTCTGATTGGGTGGAGGTGTGTTCTGATTGGTTAGGGGCTTGGCTGTGCTCTGATTGGCTGGGGGGTTGGCTGTGTTCTGATTGGCTGGGGGAGTGTTCTGTTTGGGTGGGGGCTTTGTTGTGCTGGAGGGGTTCAAAGTGGCCAATGATGCAGCTGTGGTCTGGCTCCTGGTTTATTTATTTATATATATATATATATATATATATATATATATATATATATATATATATATATATATATATATATATATATATATATATATATATATATATATATACACACACACACACACAGAGTATATATGTGTGTGTGTGTGTGTGTGTGTGTGTATACAAACACCCGCGAAAACCTCAGAAAACATATATGTATATATATATACATAAAAGGTAAAAAAGGATATATGCAGTGTTATCTTCGTTTTAGATATCAAAAGGGTTTTGCGGCTCCCAGTGTTTTGTTTTTGGTGGGAAACGGGTCCAAGTGGCTCTTTGAGTGTTTTGGGTTGCCTACCCCTGCCCTAACCAATCAGAACACACCTCCACCCAATCAGAACACAGCCAAGCTCCCACCCAATCAGTTCATACCCCCACTGGCAGTTAAAAGGAAGAAATAGCTACGATCACACATTGCTCCTAGAAGCACGAAGCCAAAAACACCAGCCTGAAGATGACGAATGGGACTTCGTCGAAACGTCACCAAGACACTTCCAATTTTACGCGGGAGAAAACCCGAATAACCAAAGACCTACACATATATATATATATAAACACACACACATATTGTAATTTATATTTGCCTTACCAAGACAGTTCTCTGTAATGTTTTCCAAACGATACTGCTTATAAATAATATTATTAACATCAACCTTACAACCCATTTTTTCATAGAGTTGCAGCTGCCACTCAAAGCCTTCATTCATCCTAAAAGAAAGCAAAAGAAAACTGAGAGATCAGAGAATGTGTATTTTAAACCTCATGAGAAAACACTTTTGCCAAAGGAAAAATAAATCATACTTAGCATCAGGTTTGATGGCCTGAACAAAGGCATAGGCCTCTTGAAAAGTAAGATGATTAGTTTTCATTAAATAGGCAGTTACAATGGCAACACTTCGACTAACTCCAGCATGACTGGAAAAAAGAACAGGGAGACGTAAGTGAAGTACTGTTTCCCTCATATATACCACAAAACATATCATTCCTTTTAAACTATATTTGCACCTAGAGTGCTGCTTTTTATAATGCATTTTTAACTCAGGATCAGGAAGCAGAAGGCTGAGCACACATCCCTCATCTCATTTTTGACAGCTGTATTAATATAATGCTACAAAATCAGGGAATCTAATCTTTCCCCAGTTCCCACTAGACTGCTTGGATGCAAAACAATTATTATGTATCATGATTATCATGAAATCCCCCACTATTCAATCCTGGCAATTTTTGAGATTACGTGACAGGAAGTTTCAGGTTGGTCTTTACTGTAATGGTTGGATGATGACAATTCTACACTAACAATAGTTTATTCATACATTCTGAACAAAAAAATAAGCCCCTTAAGAGTGTAACTGAAACAACAGTGTACCATTTAATCTTATGAAAATTAGGGCAATAACTTAGCATTTGTCATCAATGTATCAGTGATTATAATAAAAAAACTAACCTAGGAAAAGAAAACTATATTCTACATTCCACAATCAAATACATTTTGTTGATCAGCAATTATATTGATCAGTTTAAAAAGTGTTGGGCAGAACTTTTTAAAGCATTTTTTCAGTACTGTGACTGACAAAAAGACCTTGCCACAAGTTAATGTAATGTACAGTTCCTCTTAAGATTTGACAAGGGAAAAGGCAAAATGAAAATTCAGGAAAAGAATGACAGCAATTTAAAAACCATCCTATTATTTGGGTTCACAAATCACAATAAACCATCATGTGACTCTTTTTTTAAAAAAACCGAGAATGAGATATGGTGTCAATTACAGTGAATTTTAAAGTAAAGTTTACATTTTGGGAGTATTTGCACACTCAGCAACAATTCTCTGCAAGTGCTTTGCAGCATTAAACACACACACACACACACACCTCCAGGCGACCTTTTAACTTAGGTTTTAGGCTTGCAAATATCTCAAAAACTCTTTAACCCAGATATTACACAGCGTTAGGTAAAAGGAATAAAGAAGGCTGTTATTGAGCTCAAACACGGTGAACTCCAAAGCTCAAAGGGAGTGGGCGGGGCTTTGTGACGTAACAAAGACTGTGGGAGGTTTTCTACGGATGACGCGGGGAAAGTGCGGGCTGTCTGCAGCAAATAGTGCAGGGGTTCTCAACCTTGGCAACTTTAAGACTTGTGGACTTCAACTCCCAGAATTCCTCAGCCAGCAAAGCTGGCTGAGGAATTCTGGGAGTTGAAGTCCACAAGTCTTAAAGTTGCCAAGGTTGAGAACCCCTGAAATAGTGGCTATAAAGTAAACGATCCATGGAGGGATGCCGTATTTGGACCGGTTAAGTATTTAGAAACATAAAACCTTAAATCCGGTTGACACATGATTATACCCTAATGAGGGCAGAAATTCTCTTCTATGCCTTCAAGAAGGCCAGCTGCACTATAATCAAGGATTCCTCTATCCTGACTTCTACTCCGAAACGTTGCTCAAAGCTAGCATAGCACAGCAACCACGCGGCTGGGCTTTTGCAGGTCAGATCCAGGCCACAGCCACCCCACCTCCCAAGCAGTCTCCTTAGGCCGGGCTCACCAGCGCACCAGGGCGCTTCCGCCGCCCTCCAGGACTTGGCTAAGAAAAGCCGCGCATTCGTCCAAGCGACTCAGCAGATCGCTCTGCGGACAGTCCAGCGCCTGGACAAACAGCGTGCTCTCAAAGCCCGCAAGCGCAGCGGCTCCGGCCGGCTCCGAGTCCACCTGCAGCAGCGCCGTGACGGCGGCCTTTCCGGAACTGTCGGCCGAGCCGACATCGGCGCCGCTCAGATACAGCTGCGGGAGCACCGGCACCATGGCCTCCGCGCGGCTAGGAGGAAGCGACGGAGGCTCCCGTTGCCCCGCCCTCACAGCGCCAGCCCCTGGCTCGGCGTGCGGCGGCGAATACGAAAGATGAACCCAGGGAAGTGGAGACTTCCAGGAGCGGAAACGACTTCTAATTCCTTTAAATTGTTTACGATGTGTGGACTTCAGCTCCCAGAATTCCCCAGCCCCATGGCTGGCTGAAGGATTCTGGGAGTTGAAGTCCACACATCTTACTGTTGCCCAGTTTGAGAAACATTGCTGAGTTTAGATCTTTTCTCTGTCATCCCGCCCCCACCTCCACTTCCCATTTAAAAGGAAAAAAAACAAAAGATATATATTGTTATCATTGCATTGGGACCCCAGATTATCTTGGCCTTGGCTGCTAACTCTTTTTGAGGAAGGGGCCTTAGGAAAGGGGTAACATTAGGTCAATTATATTTTTAAATAAACATGGTCGATAATAGAATCCTAAGTGTCAAACACAACAGTTGCCTAATTTATATGACTCCACTAGGGGTGCTGTTCTTTATTAATGTTTATTTTCAAAAATGGTCTCAAAGTGATGTTATTTTGTATTATTTTAGGGGTAAGCAATGTTACATGCAGTTCAAAAAAAGGAGTACAAAATGCTGAAGCAAACTAAGGAAAAGAAGACACAATTAAAACTGGTTTACACAAACACTATAATTCGCCAATCGGTGCCCCTCTTGTCCACACCTGAAGCATTTGATTGGTGGGCGGGCAGGTAGCTTGGGGTTTTCTGCAGCCGCGATGGTTGGGGGGTTTCGTGGAGGTAGCCACCTGGTCTGTTCTGGTATGGCCCAGCTTCTGGAAGGGATGGTTTCTTGTAATGAGCAAGCTCGACCCAATCTCACTGCCGCCTGATACCACTCTTGCAATTGATCAGGGACAGCTTGATAGACATAGGCCTGGGAAAGGTGATCATCGAGCCCCTACTTGAAGTGATGCACTAGGGATTGCTCAGGCCACCTTTCAATCCGACTTGCTATCTTGCAAAACTCTTGTACATATTCCAGTGCAGGTCTACCATCTTGCTTTATTTTGTGCATCTGCTGATCTGCTTTGAGGGCTATGAATTGGTCCTCGAACCTGGTCCTCAATCTAAGAAGGAAGAGATGGAGATTTCTCAGTTCGGGCACCTGCTCATTGTACAGATTTTTTAGCCACTCAGATGCTTCCCCTTCCAGATTAGCTGCGACAACGTCAACCTTGGCAGCTGGATCTGGGTAGAAATTGGCTTTGCGATTCATGTGGAAACGTACTTGATTGAGGAAGAAAATCAGCTTCTCTGGATCACCATCAAAAGTCGCTTTAAGGCATTAAGAAACCATCGTGGATGATCCCGGTGAGACTTTTCCCTCTCTCTTTTTGCCTAACTACTCTCCTGTTAAAAGCCTTTTGGAATTACTTCCCTGCTTTGAAAGAGCTGCCTTTGTTTATCTGGGGGAAAGAGCTTTCCATAACAAAGGAAAAAACTTTTTATTGACTATTTTTATTTTTAGTTACTTGGGGGCCCTGAAAAAAATCCTTATCATAATTATTACTATTATATCTTCTAAGCTGGAGAATATTGTTTTCCTATGTCTTGGACTTATTTTTTTAAAGAAATAAATCTTTATTGTTTGAAAACAACAACAACTCTATGAGAAGCCAGAAAAGAGATTTCATAGCTTTTTGACTTTGCTAATCTCATTCTTGGTGTCTGGAAGAGACTTTCATAGTTTACTGAGGACATCTTGTGGAGAAATTTAAAACTGCAACTATTTCTTGTTTCTTTGGTCCAACAGCTGTTATTGGTGGGGGTGGATACTGACTACTGAAATGGAGAAACCATATTTACAACTCAACTGTAAACTCATACTGGAAAAAAATTATGAAGCTACTGAGGAAATATGTTCCGAAATAAGAGAGAGAACTGCAGAAATAATAAACAGAAATTCTAGTGTGAACTTACAAACTGACCTTCAGACTCTATTTCATCATTCTACAGACCAAAAAGCAATAGAAGATGAATTAATTTACATACAACCTATGGAGACTTTGGATGACCAGAAAATGATTGTAACTAAACTATCTTCAATTGCAAAACTAACAAAAATAGACTTGAAATTACAACTGTTGGAGAATTGTGACAACTTTGATAATCATCTACTAATTATAAAATTGGACATGATCGAGTGTTTTATCCAGCAGACAGGAGTCAGGCATCAAAAACAGAGGATGGGAGGTCTTTTACTGACCCAAATGCCATTACAAATAATAATGGGAGATCTATTTGCTGGAATACAGGCTTTGTTATGGAAACCTGCTTGGCATAAAAAGAAAGCCAGAATAAGACTAAAAAGAGAAATTTAAAATTATATGTAATGGATTAAAAAGATTTTGAGAAATATGGATTGATTTAAAGACTAAGATTTAGAGTTGAAAATTTGTGATTATTAGAATATATATGTTAAACAGAGTAAGAATGTATTTCTTGGAATAATATGTTTATTTGTATGAAAATTGTTTTGTAATGAGAATAAGTTATGAAAGAGGTTTTTAGAAATTCAGATTGCTTTAACAACTAATTGAATGTGTTAAGTTAGTAAGACGATGTTTTGTGTAATAATAGGTGTGTTCTTTTTTTTTAGACATGATAATTATTTGAATGAGAGTTAAATGCTATCTGAAGAAATAAGAAAGATTTGTGATAAAATCAATGATTTATGAGATTATGAACACTTTGAATTGCGCTCGGAGACTGATAGGCAACCAATGCAGCATGCGGAGAGTTGGCAAAATGTGGGCACAATGTGAAAGGCCCACAATTGCTCACGCAGCTGCATTTTGCACTAATTGTAGTCTCCGAACACTCTTCAAGGGTAGCCCCATGTAGAGAGCGTTGCAGTAATCAATCCTCGAGGTGACAAGGGCATGTGTGACTGTGAGGAGAGACTCCTGATCCAAATAAGGGCACAACTGGTGCACCAGGCGAACCTGGGCAAATGCCCCCCTCGCCACAGCTGATAAATGATGTCCCAATGTCAGCCGTGGATCGAGGAGGACTCCCAAGTTGCGGACCTTCTCCGAGGGGTTTATGGATTCACACCCCAGGGTAATGGAAGGACAGATTGAAGTGTCCTTGGGAGGCATCACCCACAGCCACTCTGTCTTGTCAGGGTTGAGCCTTAATCTGTTAACGCCCATCCAGACCCTCACAGCCTCCAGACACCGGCACATCACCTCAACCGCTTCACTGATTTGGCCAGGAGTGGAGGTGTACAGCTGAGTATCATCAGCGTACTGGTGGTATCTCACTCCATGCCGGTGGATGATCTCTCCCAGTGGCTTCATGTAAATGTTAAAAAGTAGGGGGGAGAAAACCGACCCCTGAGGCACCCCACACGGGAGTAACCTAGAGGTGGACCTCTGACCCCCCACAAACACCGACTGTGACCGACCAGAGAGATAGGAGGAGAACCACCGTAACACGGTGCCCCCCACTCCCAATCCCTCCAGCCGGCGCAGAAGGATACCATGCTCGATGGTATCGAACGCCGCTGAGAGGTCAAGAAGCACCAGGAAAGAGGACTGGCCTCTATCCCGGGCCCGCCATAGATCATCCATCAGAGCGACCAAAGCAGTTTCGGTGCTGCTTTGGGGTTCTACAGTAAACATTTCAACGAATGAAATTACAGTTGTCCATAGTTATATTATTTAATTCTGCATATCATTGAATAGTTGAGTCACTTTCCAATACTGATCTGTAAATAAGGTACAAAGATCCACCTTTTTTCAGATATCAGCTTCAAAAAGTATAAATATCTGAAATGTCAACACTGAATGAAAGCATGTAATACTAACTACTTACCAAAATGGAGCAATTGTTGTATAATTGTTCACTTTCTCTTCCAATTATTTATAGACTTTATACATTATTTCTCAGATTCAGGCATTCTACTAGAGCAGGGGTCTCCAACTCCTGGGCCACGCTCACTACCAGGCTGTGGAACTGGGCCATGCAGAAAGCTCGACTTGTATGAATGGCAGACCGGCATGCTCTCTCTCCCCCCCCCACCCCAGCTGGGCCACCAAGCCATAAAGTTTGGGGACTGCTGTACTAGAGGATATTTAGCCCTCTTCTATTTTTTCATTAAAATCCTCCTATATTCTCTCTCCATCTCTTAATTTTTAATCCTTCTTTGCTCTATTTGACAACATTTTTTGCAACTATGTTTTCCTCTATGTGCACATTTTTTATGTTATCCTTTTCTCCTCACTTTTGTAGCAATCAATTTATGTATCTTTTTTTTCACCCAGTTTCTGTCACTTGATCATCCCACCAAGCGACTTTTAGTTATACAATTCTGTACATTTCTATGGCATCGTGTAACAATTCTTTAATTCTCATTAATAGCCCCAATCAATCATCATAACAAATAAATCATGCTTCTAGATTTATATTAATTTCTTGGCATGTATATGTAAGAACAGATTTATGCTTAAACTATGTATTCAAAATAAATCTTTTTCACCAGTCATCATTCACTTTGGCTCTCCAAATGCCAGAGTCACTTTTTGTACACGATCTCATCATGTTTTAGCAATAGCATTAGCAATAGTATTTAGGCTTATTTACAGCCCCATGATATTTTACAGTACTCTCTGGGCAGTTTAAAAAGTAAGAATTATTTGCATATTGCCTCCAACAATCTCGGTCCTCATTTTATTGATCTCGATAGGGTGGAAGGCTGAGTCAACTTTGAGCCCTGTTATGATCAAACTCCAGATTGTGGATAGAGTTTGCCTGCAATACTGCAGTTTAACCACTGTGCCACTAGCCATTAATACAGTGGTTCTCAACCTTTTTCAGGTTGAGACCCCACTTGCCCCACCCATGTGCGGCGTGACCCCGGCGCGCGCGCGCGCGTCGGGCTGATCCATGCATGCGTGGCGCACGCGTGACAAAAAAAACAAAATGGCGGACCGCAACGGGCCAACCCGCGCATGCGCGGTGCGCACGCGATGGGCCAACCCGCGCATGCGCGGTGTGCGCGTGACAAAAAAACCCAAAATGGCGGACCGCAACGGGCCAATCCGCGCATGCGCGGTGCACGCGCGATGGCCTGAACAGTGCATGCACGGCGCGCGCGCGATGAAAAAAACAAACAAAAAAAACCAAAATGGCGGACCGCGGTGTCCGGCGACCGCCGCGAAACAGTCGTTCGACCCCAAATGGGGTCACAACCCATAGGTTGAGAACCGCTGCATTAATAGATCAATAGATTATCAATAGAGCAATAGATAACACCTTAATCAAGAAACTGCCAAGAAGAAAACCATAACTCTACAAGAAAACAACCAAGTTCAGAGAGACTCCATAGTTCAACACTCAACTACATGTATTCTCTTCCATTAGTACCATTTCTGATCCCATCCACTTTCCTAGTATTGAGTCCATGACACATTATGCATCAGAAAATATGATACTCAGCAGTTTAACCTAAGGCTAGTGGAAAAGTCAAGTCTTTTAAAACACCAATCAATCTTCCAGAGTGTTACTTGGACAATGAATGAGAGAAAGAATAATCATTAATTAATACCGACTTCATTATGTGCCAGTTCAAGTAAGTGGAATGAATTGTAATCAAATATGATTGAAAGATCTTCAAGTAACTAGATTACAGTTCCCAATTTCAAAATGAACTAAGAATGGATAATCACAGAGTACATTCACACATTACATTAAAACATAAACTATGATTTACAAAGGACAATATTTTAATATAAGCCAGAATTAAACAATAGTGATAACTTAATGCAGAATGTGCAACCTCCAGGCCACATGATATTTCAACAGCCCCCAGTGCAGGAAGGGCCAACAATTTTGAGCTTTTTTGGGGGGGCAGTATGGGGTCTCAGAGAACTAAGGACCAAAAAACATGCCACTTTTTAAAAGCTCTTGAAATTAAGGAGCAAAATGGTTAACCGTTTAAAAGTGTTCATACATTAGATGAGAGAATCTTGAATCTTGGTCTAGCTTTGAAAGGAAATCTCCATTCTACTTTCAAAGGACAGAATGGATGATAAGTGGTTAATAGCCCATGCTGGTGATAAAGCCAGCAGTCTTTTCACAGAAACATACTTTCTGGTTTTATTTTGTTCAACACCTGTTCCAGCAACTAAGGGTTTGGTTTCGTGAGTTTGCTCACAAGCGTCCAAAATAAACGATTTTTCCCCAGTTTCATCCACATCCCCCCACACTTCAGTCATTTCTGTAAAATGATTTACATTTTAGTACTTTGTTCAGTTCTTGCTTCCATGCAAATATCTTTAAAAAAATGTTTTCACCGTCCTTCTCATTTTCAGCTCAGTGCATTTTAATTGGCCTAGTAGATCAAAGCAACGAAAGAAGAATTTACTTCTTTTTCACTCCAGAAACCATTCTGCCCATTAGATGTTTCATAGCCCTACTTTATAATCATTTCTCTAAAATTGTGCTGTTTAACATCAATCACCCTATTTTCCTAGGCTTATATCCTTTTGCTGGACTACTCATATGTACAGATTTTGCAGTATTAAATACACATCTAAAACCCAAGTAAACAGCAAAATCTCTTTAAGGTAAGAAGAAAACAGCTTGGCTGTTGACTCTCCTACTCTAGTTTTACTCTTCTTAAAAACCTTATCAAAGAGGCTCTGATCCTGCAATTTTCTGAAGGACTCAAATCTTCAGGAGTCTGCAGGCTTATTTGAGATTGTATTGAGCTTATTCCAGAGCCCTTTGTCCCCCCCCCATTTAAAAAATTCTCCATATCTTTTATTTAGCATTTTATGAATACAGGAGTTGTGGAAAAGCTGCTCCTTAAGCCTTGCTATTTTCTTTATTCCATGTACTGTTTTGTGTTTTCAATTCTTTAAATGATTCTGTTTCTGTGAAATGAGCTTTTACAGTATAAAAAATACACTGTACTAATAAAAGTATAAAATATAAAAATAATGGTTTAATGAATGATTAAAGCTTCCAAGTCCCTCACTATCTTGAAATTACTTTTCTGTTTGCCTTTCCTGCACAATAAATTTCTGTTGAACTAGCCAAGTTTGGGGGTTCCGAAGGGGCCTTTTATGAGCTATTTTCAATTTTTATCTTTTTTTACTCATTTCTCCCTTCCTGTGAAATGTGAACTGTGAATTCGAGAAAAATTTATTTTACTGTGTGAGAGTTAGACCTCTCAAAAACATTTTTAACCTTGCAACCATGTTTGTTTCAATTAGCTCTTTCAGTAATGGATTGCCCCTAGGATAAGAAAATTTGGCCAGGTTTAATATTACTGTATATGTTGGAGATGGTCCTCGCACACCACCACTGTACCTCATATCCCCCTAATCATTAATTGCCTTACCCCATCTAGCCTTAAGTGGGGATTAGCACTCGCCATTTAACTACATCAATGTCCATTCTGATGTTTGGGGCTCTGCTGGAGCCTTAGCCATCCAGATGCACTTGGGCTTACGGTATTTCTCCCAGTGGAGAGTTAAAAAGGCACATTTGGCTTTCCACATGTGGTAAAATGGAGTTTACATTTAGGACAATCGGGATGGAATGCACACTTTAAAAAATATAAAGAACATTTTACTGATATATCTTTATAATGGTTGAACTATATATATTTATCTAATTTATACGACACAATTATATTATACCTCTTATAGACTTAAGAATAAGACTGTACATAAATAAGAATCAACTAATAGTTGATACGACTGTTAAATGTTGTTTGTTTATAACTATAGATATTAACCTAAGATATAATTTCTGTCAACTTGTGTCTGATGTTTCTTTTTTATGTCTTTGTTTTATGTATTGTACATTTTGTACTTTTAAAGTTTGTAAATATTCAATAAAGTTTATTTTAAATATATATATATATATAAAGAACAATTCCCAAGTTGCAATAAGCCAGGTTTGGTTTAACCATGGTTTATTAAATAAGCCACAAGTGGGTATTTAGACAAGCCAAATTATGATTGGAAAACCATTACATAGCAGATGTGAACTCAGTTAACTGTGGTTTATTTGATGAGCTGCTATTCAATATGATGATACAAGAATCCATTAGACAAGGCATCTGGCCACGGTTCCTTTTGGTGTTGAACGTGGCGCAGGGAGCTAGGTTTCTGAAGAAGTCCAGTGCTGGGGAACAAAAATCAGAAGAGAACCTTTTAGGTCCTGAAAACACGAGTTTGTATCTTGGTTCATGAATGGATCCAATTCTTTCCATATCTCCGGGGCATAAGTTCTTAAGACGGCAACTTACTTATTTTTAAACAAGACGCGACCTACCCATTAGGGAATCCGAAAATATTTTCAGTGAGCTCTTGATTCCAACCCCCATTATTTTAGTCATTCCCATTTCGCCCACTAAACCTCGCTCCCACTCTTAGACCATCAGCAGAAGCCAAAAGCGTTTTCGCTGCCCCGCCTGAAGGGGCGTAGTCTGTCCAAGGGCGGGGCTTATAAATGAATTCGCGAAGGGTGGAAAAAGAAATACCTAATAGTAAGTTGCAAGAAGAGAGCGGAACGGCTGGGCTGCCACCGCCGGTGAAGGGTCCAGCGTCGCGGAGGCTCCTGCGCCCTCCCCGCTCACCGACTTAGTTGGAAAATGGAGGTTTGTGTGCGAAATGCTGAGGGTTGTGTAGAACTGAGCGCCCTGGCCCCCAAGCGCAGCACGAAAAGCCTTCGCTGTCGCAGCGACATTGGGGAGACTAAACAAAAGGACTCTTTGGTCGCCCTTCTAGTGAAACACGTGGGGAAACCTGGTTCTGACTCCCCCCCCCCAAAAAAAAGCCGGTTTAGGCTTCGTCCCCTTTCGGGTTCGACCTCTGGGCCAGCTGGGTCGCGTCTTGCCACATCCGTGGCGGATCTTGGTTCGCCCGGAATGTTTAGCGCGCATCTCCCCGACGCGTTTCAGTATGAAACGCGTGGAACGGTGTGGGTTGAGCGGTGTAGTTAGCGCGAAAGCGCAGATGCTGGCTCCGGTGTGATTTGGGGATGTGGCTTGAATTGCAATGCCTGCGTGATTATTTTTTTTTAAAAAGTGGCAGTATTTCTTATTAATTGGTAGACCTTTTCAAGGAGTATGGCTTTGAAAGATTTTTTCCTTGGCTTCTTAGCAGAAGAGAGAGAGAGTCGAGTAAAATAACTGTTTACACCAATTTCCCTGGGGAGAACTGAGGCAGCTGGGTGTTTCTGTAGAAGCCAGTTACTAAGTGGGTGTTAACAGCCACACCTGTTGCTGAAATACCATGGGCTTCAGTGATAAGTTAACTTTTGTTGTTGTTCACTTATTTGGTCGCTTCCTACTCTTCTTGATCCGGTGGGTGTTATTTTCTTGGGTTGGTTTATCAGAAAAAAACTACCGGTACTTTTGAATCCTTTCAAACTAGTGATAAGAGTCTAGTCATTTGCCTTCTCCTGGCTGCTTTTTTAAATAGCCTTCCATTTTCCAAGCATCAGAGATTATTCTAGAGACTCTTCTTTCCATGTTGTATCCAGCATAAAATTCTGGCCTTGTGAAACAAGAATCTATAAAACATTATTAAACAGAGGTCTTCTACAGCAGCCTTTTCTAATGCAGGCACTCCCTAATATTTGAGCTTCAGTTTTCCAGCCAATGCCAGATGTCTTTAATGAAGGGTGCTTTTGGATGGACAGCTCCTAAACTCCTGCAGCTATTGTTCAATTTTATCAGGCAACTATTTTATTTTTATTTTTATTTTGTATATGTAGTGGCTTTAAAAAAATGGTAGTAGTTACTCTTACTTGCAGGGTACCTTTAACATTCTGTGAATGAGGCAGGATGACTCCTGCATGAAAAATACCTTGTAATTAGGCTGCTTCAGATGAATGGGTTGGATTCAAATTGAGCATTCTGTAAATAGAAAGCAGAAGGATTCAGCAGAAACTTTTCTCTGAAATAAAGAATGAGCAGGCCATCTTTATCACATTTTGTTCCGTCTGCATTGGCTTTCAGATCAGCTTTCTAGGAAAGCTGCAGAGCAAAATAACCCTACTAAGCATTAATATCTGACCATTTTACGGGAAAGAGTGTACTCTACAAAATAAGCACTTGCTTTTTCTGTGAACGGCTCCAGTGATCTTTGTAACTCGGATTAAAGCAATCTTGTTTAGCAGTTTTGGGAAAGACTTCAGTGTAAGTCTCTAGGGAAATACTACCATCTAATAATATAATAGTAGCCTTGATGGATCTACAGCCTAAAAATAGGTTTGTATATTGAAGTGATGTCTCAACATTGCTGCTGAGCATAGAGATTCCTGAAAAATATTTCACAATATTGATCTGTTTTATAGTAATCCTTTGAATTATATAGTATATTGTTGATGTGCTTCTTATATAAAGATAAATACTGTGAAATAAGAGCTATTAGAATAATATTTCCTATGCATCTTCAAATGATCTAACTCCTGTTGCTGCTTTCCATATTTAGTTTTCTAATGCTGCCTTGAATACATTAAGATGATTTTCCTGTATGTTTTTTAAGGGACAACATGTCTAGTGTTTCAAATGGGGCCCATTGAAAGTCTGTTACTTGACATTCTTAAGTTATTTGGCCTCTTTAGGCTACACATAATGGGGGATATAATGGCACTTTCATTTTTAATCTAAGCAGTTCTGCTAAGGAGGTACCAGATAAGATGCTGTGATCAATGTTTCTTTCCTGCATACAAATAGTACCTTTCCTGATATACTGCTTTTCATTTAGCCAAGTCTTATTGCTGGAATTTGCCATTCATGCCACCAGCCAACTGATGCCCACCTTGAGAATTTGTAGTAAGTAGGGAGAAGATAAGGGGCACATGTAAGCAACTTGGCTTCAGTGAATACCATATGTGCTGCATTCTTCTGCTACTGGTGCTGAAGTAATGTGGCAGAAGAGCAGAGACGGGACAAATTTCGGTCTCAACAGAAAGTGGGTCTTTTGTCTAAGCACTTGATTCATACGGAAGTTAGTGGCATTGTCTTGGGATTTGCAGACCAGCAAGAGTTTCTGATTCCCAATATTCTAACAGTAATAGCAAAATTCTTTCTCCTCCAAGGATAGTCTTCTGAAAACAAAAGTGGTAGCAGAGGGGAAGGATACAAACAGATTTGAGTGCAGGGCTCATTTCTTTTGAAATCGAGTTCTGGATTAGAGCATACAAGTGGAGGCATCTTCTTCATAGTTCTGTAGTTTGGAAGATCCCGTCTGTCATTTTCACAAACTTCATGTGGCTGAAGAGATTTTCACATATAGTTCTTTAACAGGGAAGGCCTTTTCAAACAGTGGAAAACAGAGTGACATAAATACATTATTTAAAACTCTGGAGTATTTTTTTTATGATAACTTATTTATGGGTTCCCACATAGTAATGCTAAGTCCTAAATTAGGGATTACAAACCAGAGTGGCTGCTTTCCGATTATTAAGATCAATTGTTAGCAACCATGAATTTGAGATGTAATTCTTGCAAATTTTATCTATCTAATGGTACCAAATCCAAACTTAACATATAACTGTTCAGTGCAATGTGAGCATAGTGTAACTGTACATATCAGATGAGGGAGAAGTTCTTCTCTCCATACATCTTATGATCCTCTTTCTGCAGTAGTGTTTCAGTTGAGACCTTTCCTCATAAGAACTTTTCTGTGCCATTCTGTTTACCCTAAAACAAGGCAGCCAGTATACTTCTTCTACCCACCTAAATTCAAATAATTAAACTTAAGAATATATGCTTCTATGTGGATAAGTGTGAAATTGTAATTGTTGTGTCGAGCATTATCTAGTGAAACTTGTAATAGACTGACTGAAAATACTTGTTGACAGTTAGCTAATTTTTTGTAATGTGTATTTATTAATTGTCTAGAGAGGACTCTGTCTTACAAGCCAGCCTAGAAATCCTTTAAAAGAAACGCTAAATGGTTTGGCTCCAGATTTAAAGGATTCAACAGGTTTCTTATAAGTGGATTTCTCTATTTCTTTCACATGAAATCCTTTTCAAATCCCATTAAAATGATATATTATGTCGGAGGAAAGTGGTAAGTAGGGCAGACTCTGGTATACAGATAAAGGGGGTAATCAAACTTTAACAGAGGCAACTTGTCATGAATTTAATTCTGTTCATGAAAGGGTCTAATCTTCCCCTTTCCCAGCCATTCCTTGTATCAGGGTAGAATGAGAGGTCTCCAGCCTAATTTTTTTAGGGGCAAAAAGGGAGGAGCTGGGAAAATAGTTTTTAATATATTCATATAAATTTTGATCTAACAAATAAGAGCAGAAGTATCCCAAGCGCAAAATTTTCTCTTCAGGGTTTCTTGCCTCCCACAAAAATAATATGGGAATACTGAAGTTGCTGGAGATCTAACTTGCAAAGAAAATTGTAATTAATTGAGTATAAAGAATCAGTGAACTAAATTAGACTACCTCAAATATAAAACGGTGCTTGTAATATTTCATCCAGATTCTTATTCCTTTCCATGAAGAACATACCCAATCAGTCATTGTAAAGATCTCAAATTTGCTTAATTGTCCTAATAGGATGTATCTTATTTCAATATTCTCTTCCCTTCTAGTTCAAACATTCATCTACAATGGCAGACAAGAGACCAAAGGCTGACTCCACCTCCTGCAGTGTACTAAGTTGGGAACAGGTCAGTCGCTTGCATGAGCTTCTGTCAGAAGTGGTACCAATTCATGGACGGGGCAATTTTCCAACTCTGAAGATAACCTTGAAGAAGATAATCCAAACTGTTCGGCGCAGGCTGGAAGAAGCCAGCATTCTAGTGCATGACGTTCGACTGAATGGTTCTGCAGCTGGTCATGTCTTGGTTAAAGATAACGGGCTGGGTTGTAAAGATCTAGATCTTGTTTTTCAGGTGTCCCTCCCAAGTGAGACTGAGTTCCAGTTGGTCAAAGAAGTGGTGCTGCGGTCCCTTTTAAATTTTTTGCCTGAAGGTGTAAACAAACTCAAGATTACGCCCATGACTCTTAAGGAAGTATATATTGAAAAGTTGGTGAAGGTGTCCACTGAAATTGACCGATGGAGCTTAATATCTCTTTCTAACAAACATGGCAGAAATGTAGAACTCAAGTTTGTGGATCGTATACGACGACAATTTGAGTTCAGCGTGGATTCTTTTCAAATAATACTAGACTCTCTGCTTTTTTATTATGAGTGCTCAGCAAACCCAATGTCTGAGCATTTCCATCCAACTGTCATTGGGGAAAGTATGTATGGTGATTTTGAGGCAGCTTTTCTTCATCTTAAGAACAGACTGATAACTACCAAGAACCCTGAGGAAATTAGGGGAGGCGGGCTCCTCAAATACAGCAATCTTCTTGTGAGGGATTTCAAGCCCATGGACAAAGGGGAGATTAAAACCTTAGAGCGTTACATGTGCTCCAGGTTCTTCATAGACTTCCCAGACATTCTGGAACAGCAGCGCAAGTTGGAAACCTACCTGCAGAATCACTTTGCTAAAGAGGACAGAAGCAAATACGACTACCTAATGATCTTGCGGAAAGTGGTGAATGAGAGCACAGTATGCCTCATGGGGCACGAACGGAGACAGACCCTGAACCTGATCTCGCTTTTGGCCCTCAGGGTTCTTGTGGAGCAAAACATCATCCCTAATGCTAGTAATGTCACTTGCTACTACCAGCCAGCGCCCTATGTTAGTGATGTAAATTTCAGCAGCTACTATGTTGCAGATACTTCCGGCCAAGTATGTCCCACCTGGTTGCCTTGCAATTGATTTCTTATCTTCGGGGGGCCTCTAATTCAGCCAGAATGAAGTGTTTCCTGCATTTCTCTTAGCTGCTTAAATAGGACGAATGTTATCAAGCTTTAGTCAGGTCATAAAATAGTACTGCCTTTCATAAAAGAAAATCTCTTTTCTATCTGTCCTAATGCGGGTCTGCAATTTTTAAAAGAAAGATGATGTCCAGCAACACCAGAACATTGATAGATGCTTAATTGCTTCCATGCGATCTTACTTTTTGATGTTTCATTGTCTGCAGGTTCTGTTCCCAATTTAATGGAAGTAATGAGGACTAATCTGGTATTCTTGTGCAGGAAAAATAGCTACATTGTAGCACAAAATTAGCTGATCAAAACCCCACTAAAAGGAACAGAATTGAAGCAGTTTAATGTAGGTGCATGAGAGCCATTTTCCTGAAAGTCTTAATCAGTTTCCTTCTGGCGCCATAATGGTAATAATGAAATTGTCTTTAAAAAGGAAAATCCTTACATTCAATTTGGTGGATTTTAGTTTAAAGAAATTGGATACTGGCAACTTCGTGCTGGCAGAAATGGCTTCCCGAATACGTAGCTTTCCTGATCTCTTCTTCTCACAAGCTTCCTCAGAAATAGCTTGAGAACCTTCCTTGAAGAAGGAAGGTAGCAGCAATGGAGGCAAAGAAAGTCTAAACATTTTTAGCAGGGCAGCATTGGCAATGGAGAGCTCTTGATTTGCGGCAATCCCAAAGCAGGAGACCTGTTCCATTATTTCTCCTAGCTTCCTGTTTGGAAGACTGCCAAGCAAAGGAGGAAGCAGGAAAGTATTCTTGCAAGGGTAATATTGTATATTTGCCTTTTCTTAATAGTATACTCCAAAAAAAGAAAAAATTATGGAAAACATCTTAGGCAGCATAACAATCACCGGAAAACATAGAGGTTTATGAATCTGCAGTTTGGAATTCTATTTTCCCCTGAAACTGGGCATATACAGAATATGGAGTTAGTATTTTTCTAAAATTATATTGAAACTATAGATTTTTAAAAAGTATTTTCAATTAGGATGAAAATCCCAAGAAATGAATGCAATCTAGAAGAAAATCTAAATATATGGAACCAGATTTTGGGAAGATGGTAAAGGTGGGAATTAATGCTATTGATGATGTGGGTAGCAGTAACTGTAATGGAAATGATGGTTTAAGTAGTTACCTGAGAATAAAATGCTTCAGTTAGCACTCAGTTAACACTCCAGGTTCTTGAAAAAAGTTCTTAAGAGTGCGTTCAGTTTAAAACAGTTACAAATTTCTAGCTCTTACTATTCAGGGTTTATTGGTACTTGTAGATTTTTAGGAAGCCTCTTAAAGTTCAAAGGTATAGAAAGGAGAGAAGAGTCCTCGGTCACAGCTGGTGAATAAATGAAGGTTTTGTAGGAAGGAAATCTGTCAAGCATGCTTCGACAGCTCCACTGTCTTTTTCATAAAGAAGAGGGCTCAAAACACTTGAGCAGGATTCTTTCTCAATTGCATTTTCTTGGCAGCAAAGCTAATAATACAGAATACTCTGCTAGATTATTGAAGAAATTCATGGTTGATTAGCCTAGATTTACCAAATCCAGATCTCAGCAGAACACCTGAAATTCCTAAATTGTCTATTAAATACAGAAAGAAGGTAAAGATAATTTTCAACCTATAGAGTTTTTACAGGTTTTCTATTGCAAAAGGCTATTTATTAAACTGTTGTATTTGTATTATAGCATAAGCATAACATTTCCAGAAAAGGAAACAAGGTAAGAATAGGGCAAGGTAATGACAAAGGAAAACATGTTTGGAAATGTTCATTACTAAGTGATAGAAATCCTTAAGTTTCTCTCAATAAAAGTTCAAAATAGGATAGCTTTTTTAAAAGTAGCATTTCTTCTGTAACTTTGAGATAAATTCTTATCTGTGGAAAGGTGGACGACCTTGGCAGTGCTAAAGTGGCACCACCTTGTTGAATTCCTTCTTGAATCAAACAGATAAGCAGAGAAATGTTGAGCCAATTTCACTTGCTGTAGTTAGGCTACATGTTTTGCTTGACCGTATCAAATTGTCTGAATATTGCTGAAATTAATTGCGCTGGATTATTCAAAAACAGAAACAAAGCTAAACAGTAAAAAGCACGATTTTCATGAAAAGATTTATTTTGCTTCCTGTTGTTGAATTGCACCTTAAGGTGAGAGGGGAATATAAAATAGAATTGTATCAAAAAGGGCACAACAAGCTAAAGTTTAGACCTTTGTTTAATATTTAATTCAAAGCTGAAATGCATAGATGATGTCTAAATGAATTTTTTACACTGGTAGAAACTTATTTTGTGTGCATTTCTGGCAAGTGTATGTTTCTTTAAATTGCAAAAAATACTGTCAGTTGCTAGATAAGTATGATAGCTTTGGAGATTTTGGTTTTCTTCAACTTGAAAGCTTAAAGTAAAATATTTTGGTCAATTGAATGGTGTATGTCCTTTTTTATTTCCTCTGCACCTCCATAAAATAAGGAGACTTTCAAGGAACTTCCAAGTTTGTTCCCAATTTCCCAACTAGTCATTGTATCTCTGTGTTCTCTCCAGTGCTTGTGATCCTGCCAGACCTGAAAGTTATCACAGTACCAGTTTCTTGCCAACAGAGCCCATGAAACCATCTCATTTCAATTAAGGAAAATACATATTGGAGGATACATTTGGGCAATATCACTTGGAAGACCCAGGTTCAAATGCACTTTCAGCTGTAGAGATTCATAGGGACTGTCATCTGTTCAATCTTCTGTACTTTGCAATAATCTTCTGGGGACAGCAGTAAGAAGAGAATGCTATGGATATCTCTTGGGGTAATCTGAGTAAATAAGATGGTTTCTTGGTCTTGGTTTTCTACCATATGTTGAAGAGAGAGTTAACTTCAGATGAAACCTATGTTATGACCTGGTCTGCCTTAAGACTATAGACAAAACTTGTCTTGCCAAATCTCTCTCCTTCAAAATATCCAGGCACCATTGCTTTCCTTTCCCTTTATACTCTTATGAATAGTTTATATTATGATATGTTCTGAAATTCAGCATTTTTTATGGGCAGATCTTTGAGAATGGCTTGAAGATGTTATTTGAACCCTTAAGTGGCCAAGATCTGAACTTCTAACTCACTGAGAACTAGACTGTCTTAAAACCATGCTTTTTTCTTTTTAAAGCATTGACCATATTTCAGTTTGTTTTCTATTTTGACTAAATAGATACTAGAAGATTAAATTGGGATCTTTCAGAATAACTTGTTCTCAAGGCTTCAAAGTAAACAACCTTTTGGTTTCTGACAGCTGTTAGTTTCAGTGTGTAAATTCCACAAAATTGCTTTCAAAACCTTAAGAGAAATGTAGATTTTATTTTAAATCAGAATGGTAATGATTTTAAATGTCACTTCCCAGGGACTCCTTAAACATCATGTAGCATAACCTACTTATGCAGAAAATGTGTCTGAAAAAGTGGATGGTACTGTTTTGCAGTTCTGAAAAGAAAAGATATAAATATATATATATATATATATATATATATATATATATATATATATATATATATATATATATATATATATATATATATATATATATATATATATATATATATATATATATATATATATATATATATATATATATATATATATATATATGTACTAGTGCTAGTGTAGGTTAATTTAATCATAGAATTGGAAAGACAATTTAAGCAGTTGAACTCAACCCCGTACTCAATGAAAAAAACCAAGTTAAAGATAAATGGCTGTTTAATTTCTGTTTCAACATACCCAATGAAATGGAATCTACAGCTGCTCTGGATAATAGATTCCAGTAACACAATCCTTACTAAGAGGAATTTTCAAAAGTTAATTGGAAATTGTCTTTCTCTAACTTAAATCTATTGTTCCATGCCCTACCTAAAATTATAGAGAATAATTACTGATCTGTTTCAATGTGACATCCTTTTAGGTATTTGAAGAGTACTATTATATTCCCATTCCTTTTGAAACTAAATCTGCCCAGTTCCTTCAATCTGTACTCATAATTTTCTCTAATTGTTATGATCTGCTCTGATTAGGTGACACCTATGAGTCGGGCTGAAGGGTCTGAACCACTGGATTGCTATCTTCAAGGACTTAGCAAGCAATCGGCCTTATGAGGCTGATGAGGCAGTTAATCAGCATAAGCATGTGAAGGTAGACTTGGGTGATGATGCCCAGAACCTGGTCAGGTTTTTAGCCCAATGATGCATTGGTATCAAGACAGAGGTGATCTGCTTGGCTCTTCAAGAAGCAAGAATGCTTAACTGAACAATATCTGCAGCTGGGCATACTTCAGAACATCCATCAGCCTAGAAATAACCCTCTATTGTCAGACCTGTGCTCCTGCTCCTTAACTTTTAGCTTTGTGAGCCAGACCAGCTTGTAGAAGTATTTGGTGACTGACCCCTGGACTGTTAGTATTTTGTGGAGATTACCTATAAAATATGAATTTTGTTAAGAGTTTCTATTGCTACAATGATAGATATAAGCTTTCTAGAAATGTTATACTAGGGTTTTCTCATTAAGGGTTATTTGGTTTCATTTTTCCTCTGGATTTTTTCCTCAGGCCACTTTTGTAGTAAAGCATTGCAATTTTGGAACAGGATGAAGGAAAGATAAATCAGGTTTCCTTGAGATCTCTGGTTAAATTTCATTGTATGGCATGAAGGGAAAGTCTCAGTTCGGGTGAGTTTTTACTTTACCTTCATGATACAGTAGTATTGCCATTTGGTAAACATTTAGGTTAAAAATGTTTGATTAGCTATGTAATTAGGTTGGGGTCTGGATTGTGATTCCTGGATGTCTATTGTTCAGTTTGGAATTACCGTAGGATTAGTTTTAGAGATTAGTATTAATTGTATGTAGGAATTTCTGACACTAAATTTGGTGATAAACAGTTTCTCTTGCTGCAAAGGTACCTTTTGATTTAGACTTTCTTAGTCAATGGTAGAATCTAATTCTGAGATTAGTTTTATGATTTGAGCTACATTCACAATACAGTTGGATTACCCTCTAGGAAAACATTTAGGTTAAGCAATTTTGGATTCGCCATGGGTGAAAATTAGAGTAAGGGCCATAGGGCTAACTGAAATACATTTCCAGTAGTTGAATTTCTTATATGGATGAGATTTAGAATGAGTTTCTATGGATTGTGGTTGTCTGGTTTTGTTTCTTCTTGTGGAAATTATTTTTTAGACTAATTTGGGGAATAACAAATGTCTATGGGCAGGAAGGTCAGAATAAGGTTAGGTTTAGGCTTCCTTGAGGACAGTGGTGAAATTTAACTATAATGTTAACTCTGGTTTTCTGGTGTGATTTTTATTCAGTGGTACACTCGTGATATGGGTTAATTTATCTCTAGATAAACTCTTAGGTTAAAAACTATGGATATGCTATAGGATGAAATTAGAATTAGGTTTTTTTTTAAGATCTGTGGTTCAATTTGATGTGAGAAGTAACTTCAAGGTAAATTTGTATTGTTGTCTTAATTTCTTATGGCACTTTTTAGGGTACAGAATTTCTATTGGCAGAGTTAAAATTAGGGGTGTTTTTTATGGTGAAATTTAAGATGAAATTTAATTTGGGGGGAAGAATATTTTTGGTTAGCAAGTATTCTTATATTGCTGCAACAAGAGGTATTACTTACCAGGGAAATATTTAGCTTGAAATTTTCTTTGGGGTTTTTATCATTATTGGGTGTCTTACTTTTTATGTTATAATAGGAAATCCTTCCATAGAAACATTTGTGCATGAAAAAATGCTGCAGATAAATTGAGATTAGAATGAAATTTATACTTCTTTGAATGGTTGTTCAATTTGATTGTGAGGAACAGCATTTAGTCAAAATTTTCTATTTAATTACCTAACATTTAAATTTTTACAATGAAATGCTTGGAAGTTCTGCAGTTTTTTGTGCCCAAAGACCTGTCTTAGACTTCTGGAAAGGAAACACATCCACCCACAATGTTTGTTTACTTCTCTCGTCTCTTCTTCAAACTAACACTGCTATCTATAAAGAACTCCCATCATTATTAGCTACACCCTGACCTAATTATCGGGAACCAATGGTTATAGGAACAGGCAGCCTGTGGTGCTTTGCTGGCACTGAAAAAACTGTTGGTAGACAGAACGTCAGGTTGTTTAAGGACGGAAGTGGCATTGAGACTGCAGGTGAGGTGACACATAATCAGCATAATTAAAACAAACTCATTAAAATACAGTTAAACAGTTACAAATATTATAATAAAATATTATTCTATTCAGGGGAGAATCTTCTTCTTCTTGTGCTATATCCGTTATCGGACATTGGCGATCATGTTGGCGATCCTGTTTTTATCAGCAGCCGCACGAAAAAGTGCTGCTGAGTTTTGTCCAAACCAGTCCCTTAGATTTTGAAGCCATGATCATCTTCTTCTGCCTGGATCTCGTTTGTCTTCAATCTTTTCCTGGAGGATTGAGTATGCCATATTTTTCTGAGTGTCGCATCACATGTCCTCTCAGGGGAGAATGCATTATAAATTTACATTCTGTGCAAGCATTAAACAGGATCTACATTACCATAGGGTCCCTAAGCTTGATGGCAGAACCAAGTTTTAAAGGCCTTCTGAAAGACCAGTAGGGTTGGGTCCAATTTCATCCCGGGGGAGGAGGATGTTGTAGAGGGTAGGTGCCATGGGAGAAAAGGCTCTCCTGGGTCCCACAAAACAAAGTTTCTTGAGTGACTGATAGTACAGCTTCTGGATCCAGGAATGGGCACAACTGGTTCAAACATAAAGTTTTGACCCTCCTAGCCAAAACTGACATCTGCTTCTTAAGCAGGAGCCATAAGTCCAGAAGGAACTTCAGATGGTGCACCAAGTCTGTATGGAGCAGTGCAAAGATGATAAATTCTCAGATCCATTAGGTCCCCAAACCCAAAGCTACTTACTCTTGCCAAGGTTAAACCAAGGCCTGTTGTTTCCATACAAAGTCCTACAGTGTCCCAGAATTGTAAGCCAGGATATTTACAGCATTGCTTAGTTTTCTATGAGTGGGGATGACCAGCTGGATATTATCAATATACTGATAATATAGATGATGATGGATGACTCCACCCAGCAGCTTCAACTTAAGAAGGCTTGGGTCACCCTAAACAGAGCTACCAATTCAGCTATCAGTGGACAACATAAGGATGCTCAGTCAAATGTGTTCCTCATTGACTTCCAGTAGCATTCTAGACATCTCTTAACCCCATAAATTCTTCCATAAACCACGGAAAGTGGAGGGATCCGCAGGAGAGAGGTTGCACATGCTTTCCCTATTGGGTTCTCCTAACATAGAGACTCTACTTTGACAGCATTCAGTTTTAGTTTCCCTTAAAATCAAGAACTTCAGCATCACACTATTTCCTCTCCCAGTGTTCCTGCTCCATCCTTTTAATTAAATCTTCCCTGTTGTTTTCTATTAAGTCATGGATAATTGAGCTATTTGAATTTTCCTTCATTCTCTGAAGCAGAAAATTATCAGCAACACAAATTTAAATTTTCATGAAAGGGCCATGCTGGGCAGAATGTGTCTCTTAACCAATGTTGAGATAATTAAAAGTCCTCATACTATTGCACAATGCCTCTTAGAAAGACCTTCAATTTGCTTTTGGAAAGCCTTATCCAAATTGGTGAATAGTGCATAAAGGATCGTCTGATGGCCTCCTGTTCTAGGAATAGGCACAACTGATGCACCAGTTAGATGTGAGAGAAAACAGTCATAGAGTCGCAGGCTCCTGCACAGGAATAGTGAGTCCATCGTCCTTTGTCATTTTACAAGTTCCAAACTGACTAAAGATGAGAGACAGGTTTTTCACTTTTTTTCTTTTTTCCCCTTGAATATTTAGTCCCTTCCTATGCTCAGCTTCTTAAATCATAAAGTCTCAAAGAGGTTTTCATCGTTCAGTTGCTAAGTTGTGTCCAACTCTTTGCAACCCCATGGATCTTTGTATGGATAGCCCCCTGTTCTCCACTGTCTCCCTCAGTTTGCCAAAATTCATGTTTATTGCATCAATGACACTATCTAACCATCATCCTCTGCCATGCCTTTCTGCTTTTGCCTTAAATCTTTCCCAACTTCAGGGTCTTTTCCAATAGGTCCTCTCTTTTTATTAGGCAGCCAAAGTATTTCAGCTTCAGCTTCAGTATCTGTCCTTTCAAAGAACAGTCAGGGTTGTTTTCCTTTAGAATTGACTTATTTGATCTGTTGCAGTCCAAGGGACTGTCAAGAGTCTTTTCCAACACCATAATTCCAAACCATCAATTCCTCAGTTCTCGGCCTTCCTTATGATCCGAATCTCACAGCCATATGTTACTATGTCTATCGGAACCATGACAGTCGCATTGTGACCTCTCAGCCATTCCCCGTTTCAAGGCCTTTGCCTTCGTTCTGGCATGGCCCGTCCTGATTCAATTCAGGTGGATCCATATTTTCCGGGGCAACCGCATTCCTGGAAGGGGTTTGTTGGATCTGCATGATATCTTTGGTTGTGGTTATTATAAGTTGCCCATCTTAATCACCATTCTTCATCCAGACTATAAGACTGTGGTATGTTATCACACACTGGTTTCCTAGACTTAAGCCTGGTGAGGGGTAGAGAGTCTAATATATTATGTACTGGAGGATCTCTAGGAATCAATGACATGTTTATCTTATTCTACTTTCAGACTGTCTGTTGTTGTCACCTGAGATCAGGGGGATCTACCCAGTCCTACCAGGATTTCTGAATATCCAATATAGACCAGTCATACTTACTCTAGAACAGGGGTGTCAAACTGCCGGCCCATGGGCTGGATGAGTCACACTGAAACCGCACCCACCCCATTACCGGCAATGGAAAAAAAGTTGAGATATGTCATGACACTTCACGTGACATTGCGAGTTTAACACCCCTGCTCTAGGACTATAGATTCCAGAGATATTTTCTGCAGTGAATCATGATGTGAATTTCTGAGATTGCCTTTTAATAATGGCCCATGGATCACCTTACAATAATGACCGAATTTCATTAGAAACCAGTGTACCAAATGCTCTCTTGCTGTTGTCATAAACCAGTCATACTTACTCTGGGACTACAGATTCTGCCCTCAGCCTATTTGCATATTGGTCATTTTTATCTAATTCTTGGTTAATTTTAATGTTCCTGGCTGCTTCCAAGTTCTTCATTTCAATCTGACTATTGGGTGGGAGACAATTGCCTTTGTTTCAGGGCAAGGATAAGACATTTCTGCCAGAACTCTGCCCACAACTTCTGAAGGCAAGCCACTCCACTGGTTAATTGTTCTCATAGTCAGGAAATTTCTCTATATTTCTAGGAAATCTTTTGGTCCTTCCTGTGGTTTATGTTGAAGTAGAACTTAAATGCAAGTGAGATTGCCCTCTAGATATAGTTTGTAATCCATAAATATATGAAAAAAGGCAGATGAATAAATGATGAAACAAAAGTTAAAATGTCAGCTAAAAAGAAAAAATAGTATCTCAGCTGAAAGTTAAAAAAATGAAATATCAGTTTGTAGCTAGTGTAAAGGATTATAGAAAAATAGTAGTTTATAATAACACTGAAGAGATTCTTTCCTTTAAAAATGATGTATCCTTTATCATTTGTAATCCACAGAAGAAAGAAAATTGATAATTGCAGATAAGTAGAATCTGCAGTATCTTATTGCAGTTTAGGGAAGTTTCACAATCCTCATAAATCAGTTTACAATCCTTGTAAATTTGCAATCTTGTTTTGTGGTGAGTGTAAATAAGATATGCTGTGTAACAGCCAAAAAGTCTATAGCAGGGGTCGTCAAACTTGGCCCTTTTATGACTTGTGGACTTCAACTCCCAGAATTCTTCAGCCAGCATGCCTGGCTGAGGAATTCTGGGAGTTGAAGCTCACAAGTCATAAAATGGCCAAGTTTGAAGACCTTTGGTCTATAGTGTAAGCAGAACCTTGTAATATAAACAAAGTATTGAATAAATGATCATTCTGTTTTCTCAGGATCATTTAATATAAGAATTCATATTCAGTTCATTCAGGATCATTTAGTTCATATAAAATTACAGACCTATTAGCCTGACCTCAATACCTGGGAAGATCCTGGAAAAGATAATCAAACAACGAATCAGCGAACACCTAGAGCAGCGGTTCTCAACCTTTTCCGGGGCTCGACCCTGGCCCGCATCGCGCATGCGTGGCGTGACCGGCACATCGCGCATGCACGGCACGACGGCGCATTGCGCATGTGCGGCGCAACGGCCTGCATCGCAAAGGAAAAAAAATGGCCGACCCCAAAAAAAAATGGCCGACCAAAAAAAAATGGCGGGCCCGCATCGCGCATGCGCGGCATGACAGCCCGCATCGCAAAGCGGAAAAAAATGGCGGACCCAAAAAAATGGCCGACCCAAAAAATAAATAAATAAATGGCGGACTGCGGTGTTTGGCGACCCCCGTGAAATGGTCGTTTGACCCCAAATGGGGTTGCAACCCACAGGTTGAGAACCGCTGACCTAGAGGCAAACAAAGTTATTACTAAAAGCCAACATGAGTTTGTCAAAAATAGATCGTGCCAGACACATCTTATTGCATTCTTTGACCAAGTGACAAAATTAGTGGATCAGAGGAATGCTGTGGACATAATTTACTTGGACTTCAGTAAGGCATCTGATAAAGTAGATCACAATCTACTACTTGACAAGATAGAAAAATGTGGGGTAGACAGCACAACCACCAGATGGATCCGTAGCTGGCTGACTGGCCGTACTCAGTGTGTGGTCCTCAATAGAACCGCATCTACATGGAGGGAAGTGTGTAGTGGGGTGCCCCAGTGCTCTGTTCTGGGCCCAGTGCTCTTCAACATCTTTATCAACGATTTGGACAAGGGGATAGATGGGGAACTCATCAAATTTACAGACGACACCAAGCTGGCAGGAATATATATTGTTTATATATATATGTTGTAAGCCGCTCCGAGTCTTCGGAGAGGAGCGGCATACAAATCCGAATAAATAAATAAATAAATAAATAAATAAATAAATAGCCAACACTCCAGAAGACAGGCTTAAGATACAGAACGATCTGGACAGACTTGAACACTGGGCACTATCTAACAAAATGAAATTCAATGGTGAAAAAAGCAAGGTTCTACATTTAGGCAAGAAAAACCAAATGCACAGATATAGTATAGCGGGTAGCGGGTACCTTGCTCAATAGTAGTAACTGTGAGAGGGACCTCGGAGTCCTAGTGGACAATCATCTAAATATGAGCCAGCAGTGTGCTGCAGCTGCCAAAAAGGCCAACACAGTGCTAGTCTGCATTAACAGAGGGATAGAATCAAGATCACATGAAGTGTTAATACCATTTTACAATGCCTTGGTAAGGCCACACTTGGAATACTGCATCCAGTTTTGGTCACCGCGATGTAAAAAAGATGTTGAGACTCTAGAAAGAGTACAGAGAAGAGCAACAAAGATGATTAGGGGACCGGAGGCTAAAGCATATAAGGAACGGCTGCTGGAATTGGGTATGTCTAGTGTGTATGTATGTATGTATGTATGTATGTATGTATGTATGTATGTATGTATGTATGTATATAAGGAACGGCTGCTGGATATGTCTAGTTTAGTGAAGAGAAGGACGAGGGGGGACATGATAGCTGTGTTCCAATATCTCAGGGGCTGCCACAAAGAAGAGGGAGTCAAGCTATTCTCCAAAGCACCTGAAGGCAGGACAAGAAGCAATGGATGGAAACTAACCAAAGAGAGAAGCAACCAGAACTATGGACAAACTTCCTGACAGTTAGAACAATTAACCAGTGGAACAACCTGCCTCCAGAAGCGGTGAATGCTCCAACCCTGGAGGTTTTAAAGAAGCAACTGGACAGCCATTTGTCCGAAATGGTATAGGGTTTCCTGCCTGAGCAGGGGCTTGGACTAGATGACCTCCAAGGTCCCTTCCAACTTTACTATTATTATTATTAAATATAAAGTACAGTTCAGAGATTATAATCCTTATAAGGAGTAAAAAAAACCTTTGCAAAAAGATTTGCACCAAATTCTTATTTTTGAAAGTATGTTTCATACAGTATTAACTTTGTGAACTCTCAAACTTCCTCTTTCCACTATGTATTCAAATGGCAGTGATTAATATTTATTTGTATTTATATGTAAGGGTGTAGGTATATACATATGTATACATATGTATGTATATAGCATGTTTATGTGTTATGTACGTGTACACTTTTGAGAGCAGGCAACAAAATTTCATTTTCAATGTGTTCCAGTATGTCCACAGTAAAAAAAAAATGACAATAAAGGTTATCTATCTTTCTATCTAAAAGAGAAGACCACTAAGTTACACCTTTCTACATTTTCTATTTTTAATTGGTTCTCAGAGCCTGAGATAGTGCTTTGCAAAATATAAAATGTGTAGATTAACATAGGCTTGTAGTTCCTTTAATAGGAAGATGAAAAGCCACCTCTTCACTGTGACAAAAAGTGGTTGATAAGAAACTTTTACCTCAATAAGTTTAAAGATGAATTGGGTTCTAAAATAAACATATCCAGTTTTCAAGATTTCCACAAACTTCTCACCCCCCACCCCCCCTTTTTGGTAGGTTTGAGTCCATGTTGACTTCTGGCAACTGCCTTGTAGTTTTCTTTGCAAGATTTTCAGAAGTGGGTTGCCCTTCCCTTTTTCTTAGGGCTAAGAGAGAGTGACTGGCCCAAGGTCAGCATGGCCCATTTTCATCAGGACATGGGAGAGAAAATCAACTCTGCCAGTCTTCTTTCTTCACCTTTATTGTCCAAGAAATATAGAAAGGATCTACCAATGATGAAAAATTCAACTTCAGAAGTTTCCTCATTGCCCATATATTAAGCTCTGTTGGGTTCACCAACTATTCTAGTATATAGCCCAGGATGATAGCAGCCTGGATCGCCCTCTCCCACCTCCAAACTTCCATTTTATTTCCTTTTAAAGTAGAATAGAATAGAATAGAATAGAATAGAATAGAATAGAATAGAATAGAATAGAATAGAATAGAATAGAATATAGAATAGAATAGAATAGAATAGAATAGAATAGAATCTTGATGTTCTCCTTCGGATACCACAAAGCCTCCTCCCAGAAAATAACAGCTCTTTGGAAGAGCAATCCAGTATGTCTGTGTGTCCTTACGAATACCTCTGGAATTATCTTAAACTATTGTTATGAGACTTTGCATAATGATCATATATATGCTTCTCTAAGATCATGCCTTTCCAACTTTTTCTATCTTGTTTCTAAAGAAACAAGCTGCAAATATGGTAAATCTTATTCACATGGAACTATTCTTGGTCCTTTTCATTTCCCTTTCTTGTACTTTTTTAGTTCCGTAATATTCTTTGACACTGGTGACTGGAACAATATTCCCAATGTAATTACATAATAGGCTTGTAGGAGATGATTGCAATATTGGTGGTTCTATTTTTAATTATTATTGATCTGGAGTTATCTTTTTTTCCATCTGTTGTTCAATGAGTGAGTTGTTTACAGGATAAGATTAAAGAGACCAAGATTCCTTTCTTGGGCAACCAATGGATGGTAATACTCCATCTGCATTTTCCATCTCATCTCCATCTCCATCCTATAAGGATGAATGGATCAACCTATTTACCAAAGAACCAGAAGGCAGGACAAGAAACAATGGATGGAAACTAACCAAGGAGAGAAGCAACCTAGAACTAAGAAGAAAATTTTCTAACAGTTGGAGCAATCAACCAGTGGAATAGCTTGCCTTAAGAAGGTGTGGGTACTCCATCACTGGAGACTTTCAAAATGAGTGGACAATCATTTGTCTGAAATGATAAAGGGGGTTGGACTAGAAGACCTCCGAGATCCCTTACAATTCTATGTTCTATGCACATAAATTCAGGATTTATTTCTTTTGAAATGCATCACTTTAAACTGTAAATGCCAATCTACTGCTCAATTCCCTCTGGCTTGGAAAGATTCTTTTGCACATTTTCACTGTCTCTCTTTATTTTAATCACTTTCTTGGAGCAGTAAGCCCAATCCTATTTTTCAGAGTGACATGTGAACCCATGCTTTACATTACCTAATAAAAAATGGTCTTTGCTTGCAGCAAGGTGAGGTAGATTTGCAAAGGAATCCTTGTAAACCCACTGATACCTGGAGCACTAAGACCAGTCCAGCCCTGAAAAATCCTGAAAACAACCAATTGACCTGAGAGGCAACTCCACCACTCAGCAAGGCAGCGCTGCAAGCCACCTGGCCTATGTCAGAAGGTTAATTGTACATTAAAGGAGCCTAGGCTTGAATGGCAGTGCTGGAAGCTGTCTGTGTTGACAGCAGGCAAGACGGCAACAGTCAAGTTACTGGATAAAAAGAGCCCAAGACACAATTTTCCTCTCCTCGTTTATTTGTACTCTGCCTTTGCTTGGAGGGGAAATGAAAATGACATTATACAAAAATGAACAGAGATCAGCTCAGGAGCATTCATTCTGATGCAGCACGCTCCGGGGAATCTTCATTTCCAATGCTGAAGTAAGATTTATAGTCCAATTTGGTCATTGGTTAGACATGGAATGGGAGAGGGCATCATTTTGTCCTTATGTCTCTGGGGCTGCACAGTGACTTGAACTTGCCCAGTGCAGCTGAGTGAGAGCAATAAAAAAGCTATTCAGCTAATTGCCTAGATGTCACAAAACCTGCTCGTGCTTTTTTAAACTTGATTTGCTGTGTCTACTGATGTTCATCCTAGCAGATGCATACTTTAATCTTATTAGCTGTAACCAGGGCAGTTGTTGAGTTATGAACTATTTATCCTCCGCAGGAAAGCTAGCCCCCGTGTGCTTTGGAGACTCCTTGTGAAGACAGCAGAATATAATGGCAATTCTGAGAGGCCATGCTAGACTGGAATCTTTTTTCAGATTGGTCTAAAGATGGATTTTGAAAGTAAGCTTTAACAGTAGCCAGTTTTCTTTTTCCAGCAGAATCATTCTGTCTCAGAAGCTGAAATATAGCGATAGAAAACCTCTCTTTGCATCCCTTTGTAAAAAGTAAAATTCAGACTGCAAAGGTCTTCTTTCCTAGAAAGGCTATCCAGAAACAGATGCAGGGACACTAAGTGTAGTAACTGCATGCATTTCAGATAAGCCTTACATCTAGTTAATATACTGGATCAAAGGATCATATCTGTCACACAAGAGTGCTATCTGAACTATTATCAGTGACAATCCACAATTCCTGTATCTTTTTGCAAGTGATTAAATTGTTCCCTTGAATAACTGAATTTATTTTCTCCACATTGCAATCTCTTATTCTACGAAGTAATTCTTAAACTCAAAGGGGAGAGGAATTTGATCCCTTTTCCTTTCTGATATTAGAATCATTTCTATCATTAGAATGTGGGTTCTAGACTAAGTGATGATTGGGAACAGGAGATATGATTAAATGGATGTCAGATTCAGAGAAATCTGGAATGACTGGAATACAGCAAATAAAGAATGCAGTTTCTTCAAAAGGAACAGAAGAAAAAGAGAGGATAAAGGCACATGTTCCTGCCCAGAAAGCCAAAGTAATAAACTTGGCAATGCTGTAGAGTAACTGGGTGAAAGTAAGTAGAGGTACAAGTAGAAACAACATTGCTGTTGGTGTCTACTATCACCTTTCCAGACAAGGAGAAGATGTGAATCATACAAATTACGCTCTTTCAAAGAGGCATGAAATCAGTTGATGAGGGACCTAATTAACCAGACATCGGTTGGGAGACAAACTCTGTCAAGCGTAGTTCTTCCAGCAAATTCCTGACTTGTCTGGCTGACAGCTTTATCCTTCACAGAGTGAGAAAAGGCACAAATAGTTCTCAACTTGATTCTAATCAAGAGGGAAGGTTTAGTTGGGGAAATGGAAAGGGCAGGGAGAGTATAATGCTGGAGCTGATTTTAAGGAGATTAAAATGGAGCGTAATCAAACCTGTATCTTGGATTTCCAAAAATGGATTTAAAACAATGGTAAGTAGGATTCCATGAGGAGAAGAAGCTAATTGAAAAAGGACCTTAAAAAGATAGGGAGTTTCTAAAGAAAAAGGAGCTCAATGGGCAACTGTAAACAACTTCAATAAGAAGAAAAAGAATTGGAGACAGCAAATATGCGACTACATAAAGAGCTTAGTGAAAATCTAAAAACTGCAGCAAAAAGGGGCGTATTTATGAAATATAAAGAGGATCAGATGGTAATCCTGAACAGGTATCAAGAAATCAAAAACTCGGGATAAGCTGAAATTAGAGAAAGATGAAAAAACAATCAAAGAAGCTGTATATTTCTTGTATCTCTGCTTGTGGTTCTTTTAATTAATATGTTTTATACTGTGGTTTTTTAAATTTAATATGTTTATACGTCTGTTTTTAAATTTTTAAACTTTTAAATTTAAATTTTTAATTTTTATCAAATTGGGGGGGGGGGTGAGTGATGTATGTATGGGACGGGGACATGCTTGAAGAATGTATGATAGATAAATGGACAGGCCTGCCGAGCTTGAGGGAGGCCGGGGACTGGGGAGATGCGGACTCTGGAGACAATGAGGGTTGGACTATACCGGTCATTCAGGGAAGAGGCAGGTATGGCGGGAGCAGGAGGGTAGGCCGCACACGGGGAACTCGGTCCTGCTGTCTCGTAGCAGTTCCTTGTTCTGGCCCTTCTGAAAAAACTTGCTCTCCCCACGATTCTGGTGATGGGTGTAGCTCGGGCCCTGGGCTCAGGCTATTGCTGCTTAACACCAGGTCGGTTAACAATAAGGCTCCCCTCATTCATGATCTTCTCATGGATGAGGAGACCGACTTGGCGTGTGTGACTGAGACCTGGTTGGGCCCTGAGGGGGGAATTCCCCTCACGGGCATGTGCCCATCAGGTTATCAGGTATGGCATCAGCCGCGACCCCAGGGAAGGGGGGGAGGAGTGGCTATTTTGGCCCGGGAGAACTTCAGTCTACGTAGACTCACTGTTTCTGAAATTCCGGGTTGCGAGTCCATCCTTATGACGCTGGACCTAGGGGTCCAGGTGGGCTTATTGCTTACGTACCTGCCTCCCAGCTGCGTGGCATCAGCCCTGCCTGTGCTACTCGAGGAGGTTGCTGGGCTGGCGGTGGAGTTCCCCAGGCTTATAGTCCTGGGGGACTTCAATCTGCCGTCGCTTGGCGAATCCTCGGGATTGGCACAGGAGTTCATGGCTGCCATGACAACCATGGACCTGACCCAAGTAGTGCAGGGCCCGACGCATGAGGGTGGACACGTCCCGGATATGATTTTCCTTTCGGAGCAGTTGGGTAATGATCTGGTTTTAAGGGGCTTAGATATCATGCCTTTGTCATGGACTGATCATTTTCTGCTTCGACTGAATTTTACGGCCCCAATTCTTCCCCGCAGGGAGGCGGAACCGATTAGGTGGTTCCGCCCCAGACGCCTGATGGATCCAATTGGCTTTCAGACGGCGCTTGGGGAATTACCGAGCTCCCTCATTCACAGTCTGGCGGAGTCCCTGGTAGCGGCATGGAATACGGCCACGAAGGGGGCTATTGACCGGATTGCGCCTTTGCGACCTCTCCGTGGTGCTGGCCCCAGGAGGTCTCCTTGGTTTACTGAGGAGCTCAGGGGGATGAAGCGCCATAAGAGACGTCTAGAGAAGCGATGGAGACAAAGTAAGTCCGGATCTGACCGAACCAGATTGAGCTTATTTATTAAAGCCTATCTGAAGGCGATTAAGGCGGCAAGATCTTTGTATCTTTCTGCTTTGATCGCGTCTGCGGAATCTCATCCGGCCGCCCTGTTTAGGGTGACCCGATCCCTTATTAACCCAAGGGGTCCGGGGCCTCCCTTGCAGGGTAGTGCCGAGGACTTTAATAACTGTTTCGCAGACAAAGTGGCTCAGATCCGGGCTGACCTAGACTCCAATTGTGTAGCAGAGTCGACTGATAATGATTCAGTTGAGGGGACAGGGGCATGTTCTTGTCCGGTCATCTGGGGAGAGTTTGAGGCTGTTACGCCTGAGGAAGTGGACAGGGCCATTGGATCTGTATGTTCTGCCACCTGTTTGTTGGACCCGTGTCCCTCCTGGCTGGTTTCGGCCAGTAGGGTGGTGACACGTACCTGGATCCAGGAGATTGTCAATGCTTCTTTGAGGGAGGGGTCCTTCCCGGCTCCCTTAAAGGAGGCACTTGTGCGCCCCCTCCTCAAGAAGCCTTCCCTGGATCCAGAAATTTTGACCAACTATCGTCCGGTCTCCAACCTTCCCTTTGTGGGGAAGGTTGTCGAGAAGGTGGTGGCGCATCAGCTCCAGCGGTCTCTGGAGGAAGCCGATTATCTGGGCCCTCTGCAGTCAGGATTCAGGCCCGGCTACAGCACCGAAACTGCTTTGGTCGCTCTGATGGATGATCTCTGGCGAGCCCGGGATAGAGGCCAGTCCTCTGTCCTAGTGCTTCTTGACCTCTCAGCGGCATTCGATACCATTGACCACGGTATCCTTCTGCGCCGGCTGGAGGGATTGGGAGTGGGGGACACCGTATTGCGGTGGTTCTCCTCCTATCTCACTGGTCGGTCGCAGTCGGTGTTTGTGGGGGATCGAAGGTCCACCTCTAAGTTACTCCCATGTGGGGTGCCTCAGGGGTCGGTTCTCTCCCCCCTACTTTTTAACATTTACATGAAGCCACTGGGTGAGATCATCCACTGCCACGGAGTGATATACCATCAGTACGCTGATGATACTCAGCTGTACATTTCCACTCCTGGCCATATCAGTGAAGCGGTTGAGGTGATGTGCCGGTGTCTGGAGGCTGTGAGGGTTTGGATGGGTGTTAACAGATTAAGGCTCAACCCTGATAAGACAGAGTGGCTGTGGGTGATGCCTCCCAAGGACACTTCTATCTGTCCTTCGATTACCCTGGGGGGTGAATCTATAAACCCCTCAGAGAAGGTTCGCAACTTGGGAGTCCTCCTTGATCCACAGCTGACATTGGATCATCATTTGTCGGCAGTGGCGAGGGGGGCATTTGCCCAGGTTTGCCTGGTGCACCAGTTGCGTCCTTACTTGGATCGGGAGTCACTCCTCACAGTCACACATGCCCTTGTCACCTCGAGGATCGACTACTGCAATGCTCTCTACATGGGGCCACCCTTGAAGAGTGTTCGGAGACTACAATTAGTGCAGAATGCAGCTGCGCGAGCAGTTGTGGGTCTTCCTCGTTGTGCCCACATTTCATCAACTCTCCGCACGCTGCATTGGTTGCCTATTGGTCTCCGAGCCCAATTCAAGGTGTTGGTTATTACCTATAAAGCCCTTCATGGCTTGGGACCAGGATACTTACGGGACCGCCTTCTGCCACATACTTCTCTACGACCGGTGAGAGCGCACAGGGTCGGCCTCCTCCAGGTCCCGTCAATGAAACAATGTCGTTTGGCGGGCCCTAGGGGGAGGGCTTTCTCTGTTGCGGCGCCCACCCTCTGGAACCAACTACCTCCTGAAGTCCGCGTTTCTCCGACCCTCCTGGCCTTCCGAAAGAATTTAAAAACCTACCTCTGCCGGCAGGCCTGGGGATGATTGTTGATTGTGGTGTGATTGATGAGTATGTATGGGGTTTGTATTTTTAATGTTGTTCGGATTTGTTCAATTGTTTATATATATATGTTGTAAGCCGCTCCGAGTCTTCGGAGAGGAGCGGCATACAAATCCGAATAAATAAATAAATAAATAAATATGCTCAAAATAAAAGAATCTATATACTGTCTGCTTAATCCATCTTTGCACTCCTGGATATCTCAGCAGCTTTTGATACCATCAACTGCAGCAGAGGTCTCCAAACTTAGCAACTTTAAGACTTGGGGACTTCAACTCCCAGAATTCCCCAACCAGCACGGCTGGCTGGGGAATTCTGGTAGTTATACTCCACAAGTTTTAAACTTGCCAAGTTTGGAGACCTCTGAACTGCAGTATGCTTCAGTGATGGCTCCTTGGGTTGGGGATTGAGGGAACTGTTTTACAACAGTTTTCTTCCTTTCTTTGGAGCCAGTTTCAGTCAGGATAGGTGGAGAGAGATCTTTCCCAGATCCCTTCTTTGTGGGGGTGCCACAGGGTCCTATCCTCCCCTTCTTTTCCTCATCTAGAGGAAACCTCTGGGAGAGGTTATCCACCAGTTTGGGATTTGGTATCATAGTATGCTGATGAGACCCAATTATATCTTTTCACTCCAGGCCAGCCAAGTGAGGCTGTTGCAGTTCTGTCACAGTGCCTCACATTTGGGTTTGGATGGGGAGGAACTGCACAGCTTTATCTTAAGGTTTCAGTTGTACCCTTTTCTAGATGGGGGAGAAGGGACTTCAGACAGGCACTCATGCTCTGGTCACCTCACAATTTGAGTCCTGTAACACTGTACATGGAACTGATCTTGAAGAACTGTCTGGAAGCTTCACCTAGTCCAGAAAACAGTGGTGTGAGTGGTGATGGGAATGCCTCAGTTATGATTCTTGCTTTGTGGACTGCATTGGTTATCAGTTTGCTTCCAAATCATAGAGTCAGGGCTGGAAGGGACCTTGGAGGTATTGTAGTCCAACCCCCTGCCCAGGGCATAAGTACTTATTCCATCTGGGACAAATGGTGTTTTTTTTAACCTCCAGTGATGGAGCACCCACAACTTCCAGAGGTAAGCTGTTCCATTGATTAATTGTTCTCACTGACAGGAAGTTTCTCCTTAGTTCCAGGTTGGATCTGCTTTTAACAAGCTTCCATTGTTTCTTGTTTGTCTTCAGATGCTTTGGAAATAAATCAACTCCCCCTTTCCTGTGATAGCCCTTCAAGTATTGGAAGATGGCTAACAAGTTGCCCTTAGGCCTTCTCTTCATTAGGTTAAACATACGTAGTTCCCACAACTATTCATCATATAGTTTAGCCTCAAGACCCTTCTTTTTTGTTACTCTTCTCTGCACTCTTTCTAGGGCCTCAGCATCTTTTTTGTATGGTGATGACCAGAACTGGAGGAAGTATTCCAAGTGTGGCCTTACTTGTGCAGTATAGAGCAGTACTATTCACAGGTTCTTGGTGCTATCCCTCTATTGATGCAGCCTAGGACTGCATCGGCTTTTTTGGCAGCTGCAGCACACTGCTGGCTTATACACCTTTTCACATGTACTACTGTTGAGCCAGGTACTACCTATTTTTAACCGGTGCATTTGTTTTTTCCTGGCTAAGTGTAGGACCTTACTTTTCTTACTACTCAACTGCATCTTATTGGATAGGGCCCAATGTTGAAGTCTGTCAAAGTCCCTCTGAATGTTGAGTCTAAGTGTTAGCAATCCCTCCCCCCCTTTCTGGCTTGGTGTCATCTGCAACTTTGATGAGTTCCCCTTTCTTCATCTAGGTCATTATGAAGATTCTGAAGAGCATTGGGCTCAAGAAAAAAACCCTTCAGGTAATCCACTGCATGCTTTCTTCCACATAGATGTAGTTCTATTGAGAAGCAACAATGAGTACAGTTGGTAAGCCAACTGCAAATCTATCTGGTGATGGTACTATCCCACATTGTTCTACCTTACTAGAAGTAGGTTGTAGTCTAGCAAATGCTTTACTGAAGAACAAGTACACTGTGTCCACAGCATTTCCCTGATTCACTAATCTAGTCACTTTACCAAAGAAGATAAAGTTTATTTGGCATGACCTATAGCAGCACCTGCCCTCAAGAACAAGATTTTCTCTGGAGCTTTTAACAGCCTCCACTCTACTTGCAATTTGAAGGGCTCTGAAAACCTGGCTGTTCATCCAGATCTTTGGCGAATGTGGTTGAAGTCTGCTTTTCCTCTTTTTCTTTATTCCTGAGTTATTTATGCTCTCTGTTTCTTTTTGCTTTGTGTGGTTTTCTGGTTATTAATGTTTTTAACAATTTGTAAACTGCTCTGAATCGCTGGAACTCAGGCAGCATGCACATTTAACAAATTGTTACTTTTACTGTTATTAATAATAATAGGACCAAACACAAACAGTAACTAAAAAGGCAAAGCTATTCAAATCCTATTTCAGTTCAATCTTCTCCAGCAAAATGATATAGGACCCACTTGGAAATTGAGAAACAGGATGAAAGGGCAAGATTAAAATTTAAGATTGATAGAACCATAGTCAGGGAATATCTAATGGAATGAGTTAAAGTCTTTTGGACTAGATGAAACACATCTCTGGAGATCAGTTAAGAGTTTGACAGGGAACCCATTACCCAGAGAAATGGTTCCCCTTCACTGGCTAGGTTCAATCAGAGCCTGGACCACCATTTGTCTAGAATACTGTAAGCTGTGTTCCTGAACTGAGCAGACTCAGTCGCCTAAAGGGACCTCTCCAACTTTGATTTAGGTTCTTCAATACGCAGGATATGCTGTTTCTCTGCATGTTTGTTGTGTCCTTGCTAGCAACTTTTGTGGATGTGCTTTTTTCTCTATCTTAGCAAATTGGTTATTCTACTTGGAAACAATTCACCATTATTTTATATGGGAAAATTCAGTAAGTAGATCAGAGGAGGAGGAGGAGGAAAGAGCAAGTATGCAGGTGATTGCTAGGGTAGATTTAGTAGAAACATTCTAAATTGGAGACGAGAAACTCTGCAAGCATTGTGGAAAGTGGGAGATAACAAGAAAACAACAAAAATCTTGTCTTATGATTTACATGTGGTGTTTTAAAGAAGTGCAGTATGGTTTTTTTGCCATCTTACTAAAGAGGTAAACCACATTTCAGTGGCAGAGCATATATTCAGCATGCAGAAAAGACACAAGAATTTTCAAGTCTGGCATCTCAAGTGAAAGGGATTTGAGTAGCAGGGCTGGTAAAAGAATTGAAGAGATAACCAGTTCTCTTCGAAGTCAGATTTGGATTTTAAGCAAATGACATGGTGGTCAGATCAGAAAGCCCCTAACACGGACACAGTGCCCATCCACAAGATGGCTGTTGCCATAATGGTAGTGCTTATTACACAATTGACAGAAGTGATGAGTGGTAATATTACATGACTACTTATCCCAAGGTAATACATTTCTCAAATCTATTCTTTTTATTCTAGGGTTCTGTGATTTTTTGCATTCATGACACATCTAAATATCCTAGTGAACAAGCACTTAAGAAGCATGAGCCAGCAGTGTGTTGCAGCAGCCAAAAAATGTCAGTGGGTTTCTAGGTTGCATCAACAGAGGTATTTGCATCAAGATCATGACATAGTACTGGTCTATACTACACTAGTGAGGCCACACTTGGAATATACTGTGTCCAATTCTGGTTAAAAAAAAAAAGATGCTAAGACCCTAGAAAGAGTGCAGAGAAGAGCAACCAAAATGATAAAGGGTCTGGAGGCTAAAACAGATGGTTGCAGGAATTGGGTACGTCTAGCTAATAAAGAGAATTAGGGATGACATGATAGGTGTCTTCCAGTACTTGAGGGGCTGCCACAGTGAGTTAGGGCACCAGAGGGCAGGATAAGAAGCAATGGGTGGAAGCTACTCACAGAGTAGCGTGCCTGACAGAACAATTAACCAATGGGACAGCTCGCTTTTCAGAGTTATGGGTGCACCGTTGCTGGAGGTTTTCAAGAAAAGTTTGGATGTCCATTTATCCAGGATGGAATAAGGTCTCCTGCCCTGGGCAGAGGTTTGGACTAGAACAGGGGTTCTCAACCTTGGCAACTTTAAGACTTGTGGACTTCAACTCCCAGAATTCCTCAGCCAGCAAAGCTGGCTGAGGAATTCTGGGAGTTGAAGTCCACAAGTCTTAAAGTTGCCAAGGTTGAGAACCCCTGGACTAGAAGAACTCCCTTCCAGCCCTATATTTCTACAAATAGTTTATTAGAAAAGTAGCTTCCTTTAGCTAAAAGGGGATGCTTGAACTGTCCAAACGTCTCCATTTGCTTTGGATTAGGTCTTTTAGATTTCACAGAAGCAAACTGATGAGCCTAAGATTTAACAACCTAGTAGTGAAGCTTGTGGCAAGGCCTGCTGGAAGCTTGAACCTATCCAGAAAACATGAAATCCATGCCACAGAAGGCAAACTAAGTCATGAGTAGAGAGATATGAACTGAACCTGGGAAAATCTCTCACATCCATATCCTCACAACATAAAATACATATAATATGCATACTGCCAAAACGAAATAAGTATCTTCCTTCCATCTGTGTCTTGCACACAGAAATATGCTACTTATAGTTAAACAAAATAATTATCTCTTCCTGTCTGTGGACTGAGCTTGCCCCAACTTAGCTCCCACTTACATTACCTGGGATCAGTTGTAAACAAAGCAATTGGCTGCAGCCAATTCAGCTGTTTTGTTTTTGAAGAATGCCTCCAAAGCCCACATTAGCACCAAAGCATTTGGGAAAATAACGTGTATCCCTGGAGACTCCTTGCATTGTAGCTCACCAGCTTCCAGCTGTTTTAAAATAGTTTTTTAAAATATGAGAAGGGTATGGGATCTTGGGGACACAATTGTTTAATTTCTTAATTCAGGTACCACATTGCTCTTGATGTTGGAATG
Organism: Bothrops alternatus; assembly: GCA_034064705.1. Classification (NCBI taxonomy): domain Eukaryota; kingdom Metazoa; phylum Chordata; class Lepidosauria; order Squamata; family Viperidae; genus Bothrops; species Bothrops alternatus. The sequence continues at coordinate 4,225,087 of JARGCV010000025.1, forward strand.
ATGCACAAGCATTCCTTTTCCCAATCCGGAAATCTTCTTACCCCTGTACAAACACCCAGGATACTCTCTATCTCCCAACCACTGTACTAAGTTTGCAAATGAAAAGTTTCCACAGGCACAGCTGTGAACAGGCTTCCTCTGCATTATCATTAATGAACAGGACAGCCACTCCAATTCCACACCGCCTCTCACAGAATACAAAATTAAACCTTCCTTTCCTAGGCATGAAGAGGGATGATAGCATTGCACAATTGGTTTATGACTTCATGATTTACAATTATAATGGGCAGGCTCCATTATGGTCGTAACTCAAGAACTACTTGTGCAGTTCACTGTGACACTGAAGTCATACGTAACCTATTGGCATCTGCTGATATCACTATTTTGTTTCTGTTACAATAGCTGCATAATAAAAATGTTCTATTGCCATCACTGATTTCACAATCTGGGAAATGAGCAAAGCAACTGCAACAGCTAATTTGTGTGAGACATTATAGGCTTAATTCTCAAAGATGCATACAAATAAATTTATTTTCAAAACAAAAAAAAATGAATTGCTGAATTTCTTCAATGACATAAATTAATTTTCCAACTTGCAATCAACACATTGTATTATTCCCCAAATGACTGCAAAACACAATTACACCAGGCAGTACTGATATGCCCTTGAATTTTACTGGAGGAGGGATGTGCAAGTGCCCACAGCAGCACATCCTTTACATCTCACATCATTTGGCAAGACAGAAAACAGATGACAGATCCTTTAGTTTAAGTATTTCGGGGTAACTCTACAATTTAGTTCTGCCACCTGCAGACATTTCTAAAGGGAATTCTATAAATATATCTCTTAGTGGTGGATTCAATATATAAAGGCCATCGGACTCTATTAAATACTGTAGATACTGTATCTTTCTCCCCCAAACAGAGTATCTGCAGACTGTGCCGCTGATGTTTTGGGAAAATACAATGGTAGTAACAACAGAATCACCTTGACATCTTGCAAAAGAAAAAAGAATGTTCCCACATGGAAAATCCATTTTCTCTTGGACACTTAGATCTGAAATACAGTTCATTACCCTGTAGTTTTCTGATTGCTTGTGTCCTTGCAACTATCTCGTTGTAAAAAAATAGCAGAGGTGGGGAAGAAAGCCCTATCTCTGAACTCTGTAAATAACTTAGATTGACTTAATATGATATTGGCAAGCAACGTGTGAAAGATTGTTGAGCAATCAAAAACAACGACAGAGCTGAAGAGTCAGAGGTCTGGAGAAGAAGGGTAAGAATAGTAGGATCCATTTTCCTGCAGAGAGGGAAAAAAAACATTAATACTAAGAACATATGTATACAAAGAAATCACATTCAGATCTTATTAAATGAAGAGCTGTGAAACCTCTACGTGCTTAATTTCACAGATAGCACTCTGGGCCAAGTCACTGCCATTTACTGTAGGGGGAAGAAGCCCTGTCATCTGAATTGCAGTGTTTTACTCCTAAACAGATTGTAAAGCTAGAAAGGTTCAGATATTGCGGGCCAGACTAGATTGCTTTATTTAACCCACCACAAGACAAATTGTATACTGTACAAATATCACTTTTGACTGTTCTTTCTTTTCATCTGCATTCAGGTTTCCTTCTTTTTCAACTACAGGGAGCCTCACCCTTTTTTTTTTTTTTTTTAAGATATTACCTTGCCTAGCCAGAGGAGAATATATCTGAAAAATGGGTCAGGCACTGGTGTATCCATGCTGAAAACAACAGCGGCAAGTTCTTTCCAATGAAAACAAATGTGCCAGAGCAGAGAAACGACAAGAAGCCACAATACACAGGGAATGAATCAAGGGAAGGTGGATCACAGGCAACAATTTCTTTCTCTTTGTTTTCTTTAAAAGGGACAACTAGAGAAGCACTTTCACTTGCATCTTCCCACATCACTACAAGAGAAACTGTATAAAAAAACATCTGCCACAATGTACACTATCAGATTTTTTAAAAAAATAAAATAAAATGAAATGAAATACCAATAACTACACCATAAACGAAGTCCAGGAACCTTAATTTAGAAATGATTGAACGAAAGGGAAAAACAGATGAAGTAGGACGGACAGGAGGCAAAATGTCCTTCGGGGATAAGGAACAGCTTGTTAAAATGCACTTTATACTAGACAAGAGTTATCTACTCCATACTATTGTGCTTTATGCCTTCCTTTCCTCCCAGGCACTCATTAGCTTTCAAGATGACAAAAGCTATAGAATTCAACATTTTCTAGGTTATAATACCAGTCTCCTACGAAGTGCAGCATTTTGCTCTAAACATGAGTGGTCATCTATTCTCTAGATAATGTGTTCTTACAGCAATATAATGTGTATTTTCAACAATACACAAAAGTGTTCTGCAGCATATTCTTTTAAAGGCCCAAACAATCCAACATGGCCTTCAAGTCTTGGCTGTTTCTAAAGCAAAACAATAGGCATCTTTGTAAACTAAGAGAAAGAAATGTTTCTTTATCTTCACTCTGCTTCATGAAATCTAAAAGACATCGAAGAGTGCTAAATTAATGTATATTCCCAGGAATCACCTACCCTGATGTCATATTCAAGAACAAATGGAGGAAAGTCAATTTGTTCAGGGGGTATTGCTGTGAACAACTGCTGGAGGTTTTCCACATGGTGAACTTTGTCCTTTAGACCTGAGACCGTAAAGGTTGTGAAGAACCAGGTTGAAACCTGAAGGGAAGAATACAGAAATTAATGCTTTCAGAAATTATTTTGACTGCAAATGATTCAAAATCATGTTGAAGTTATGAGACATGCAACAGAAACATATTTAATACAGTGCCATAAGTGTACTCTGCAAGTTTTTAAAGCAAAGCAGTTTTCTTTCCCAAAGCAACTGCTTTTTAAAGGCAGCCAATATAGAAAATATGTCAAGGAAAAGGAGAGAACAACATGCTATAAGTGTAAATAAATCGGTTTGAAGGGGTAATTTGTTTTACAAAATCCTTTCATTCAATTGATTGTTTGCTGGTTAGGCTTATATCCTGTGACTCCTCCAAGGATCTGCGGTAACCTAGGCAGTCTTCCATAGCAGTATGCATAACCTCAGCAATATTGTTCAATACTTCAGGGGCGCACTTATTTACAATTGCATGCAAAAATGTACATTTTCCACCTGGAGATGACATACTTCACCTTCGAGCGAAATGTTGGATGGACAAAATACAAGGCCTTCAGATTTCTTTTGTACCTGGTTAATAACAAAAGAAATTGCTTAAATCTTAAAACATTTGACTAATGACATATATTTATTGATACCATCCAGCCCATTCACCGAACTGGCTTAACTCTTTTTTAAAAAAATTTTTTAAAGTTTTTTATTGAATACAAAAAAGAAAAGGATTAAAAACATTGAACATGGTAAACCGTCTTTGACAGACATCTCAGTCCATATTATACATTATTTACATATAACTTATCTATATACAAACCATACATTTCTAATCTCTATTTTTTATTTTATCTCTTTATTTGTGACCTCTATTTTTTCCCTCCATCTATAAAATTTGTTCCATATCAAATAAAATTCTGTGTCTTCCTGATTTTTTAATCTTTTAGTTAACCTATCTAGTTCTGCGCAAAACATAATTTTCTTTATTAAATCTTCCTCACTCAGTATTTCCATTGTTTTCAATTTTTTGAGCAAATAGAATCCTTGCCGCCATAGCCACGTGAATGATTAAATATGTGTCCTCTTTATTTAAATTTTTCTCTAATATTCCTAATAGTAATGCCTCAGGTTTGTATAGAATGTTTTGGCTAGTCATTTCTATTACCCATTCCCAGACCCTACGCCAATACACCTGTGCTTCTCTACATGTCCACCATATATGAAAAAAGGTACCCTTTTCTTTTTTACATTTCCAACATGTAGCAGAGTATCCTTTATACATTTTGGCTAATCTGGCCGGAGGAAGGTGCCATCTGTAAATCATTTTATACAAATTTTCTTTATATGATGTCGCTAATGTGATTTTATTATTTCGCTCCCATAGTTGCTGCCATTGATCCATATTTATATTATATCCTAAATCTATTGTCCACTTCACCATTGTTTCTTTAACCTGCTCCTCATATAGTTTATGTTCCAACAGGTGTTTATAAATATTCTTTGTTTTTTATCTGGGCCTAGCAGTATCTTGTCTAACCCCGTATCTTGTCTATTAATACCCCATTCTTGCTTATCCTTCATATATTTAGCTTGTATCTGGAGATAAGACCACCACTCCAAGTCTATTCCTTGTTGTTTAAGCTCTTGTTTTTGTTTTAAATAATCTTCTTTGGTCAAAATGTCTTTGTATATAATAGCCTTATCTTTCCTATACAGATTGGGATATGTGACTGCCTCCAATGGCGATAGCCAAGCCGGAATCTTGTGTAATATCGAAATTTAATTAAATTCCAGCTTTTTATTAATTCTTGCCGAACCTTATGTCTTAAGAAATATTGATGATTTCTACTTTGCCCCATCCATATATGAGCATGCCAGCCCTGCTGGAGATCATAACCCTCTAAATATAAACATCTTTTATTTTGTAAGGTTATCCAGTCTCTAATCCAAGTTAGGGCCGCTGCTTGGTAATATAACTCCCAATCTGGGAAACCTAAACCTCCCCTTTCTTTGGCATCCTGTAAAGCCTTTAATTTTATTCTTGCCTTCTTACCGGACCACACAAATTCTAAGGTTAATTTATTTAACTCCTTAAAAAATTTCTTGTCTAATTGGATTGGGATGTTCTGAAACAGGAATATCATTTTAGGTAAGATGTTCATTTTCACGGCAGCAATTCTCCCAAGTAATAAAAGATGCAAATTTTTCCAACAGTCTAAATCTACTTTTATATTCTTAATCAGTTTGCCATAATTGTCTTCTTTCATTGATGAGGAGCGTGCTGAAATAACTATCCCTAGATATTTTAATTTGGAAACTACTTGTATGCCTAATTTTGCCTCGAGATTTCCTATTTGTATGTCAGTCATATTTTTTATTATAATCTTTGTTTTGTTTCTGTTTATTTTCAAACCTGCCAGATCCCCATACTCTTCCAATGTTTCAAATAGTTTCTGCCCTGATTGTTCTGGGTCTTCTAATATAAATGCTAAGTCATCTGCATAAGTCTGAAGTTTGTATGTTTCTTTCTTAATCTTAAGTCCTTTAATCTGCTCTTCTTGTCTTACTACTCTAGCAAGAATTTAGAACATAAGAACATAAGAAGAGCCATGCTGAATCAGGCCAAAGCCCATCGAGTCCAGCATTCTGTGTCACACAGTGGCCCACCAATTGTACATGAGGATCTTGAGCAGAAAGAGAAGGCAAAACCCTCCTTTTCCCTTGACCCCCAACAAATGGTACTCAAGGGAATCCTGCCTGCCTCAACCAACATAGAGGCGGCACATGGACATCCGTTTTAATAACCACCGATACACTTGGCATCCATGAATCTATCTAGCCCTGCCTTGAAGCTGTCAAGGCTGACAGCTGTCACGACCCCTTCTGGAAGTGAATTCCATAAATCAACGACCCTCTGGGTGAAGAAATATTTCCCTTTATTTGTCCTCACTTTCTTAGCTATGAGCTTTAGGGAGTGCCCCCTTGTCCTGGTATTGTGTGATAGAGAAAAGAATTTTTCTCTATCCCCCTTTTCTATCCCATGCATGATTTTATACACTTCGATCAAGTCACCCCTTAAACGTCGTCTTTCAAGGCTGAAGAGACCAAGGCGTTGCAATCTGGTTTCATAAGGGATGTGCTCCATTTCCTTGATCATTCTTGTTGCCCTTTTTTGCACCTTTTCCAGTTCCATTATATCCTTCTTGAGGTGCGGTGACCAGAACTGTACACAGTACTCCAAGTGTGGTCTCACCATCGATCTGTACAGAGGCAATACAACACTTGCTGACTTATTTTCGATTCCCTTCCTAATCATGCCAAGCATGGAATTTGCTTTTTTTACTGCTGCTGCGCATTGGGTTGACATCTTCATCGAGCTGTCCACCAAAACCCCAAGATCCCTTTCTTGGGTTGTCTCAGAAAGTTTGGTCCCCATCAGTTGGTAAGTATAATTGGGGTTCTTTGCCCCGATGTGCATAACTTTGCACTTGTTTAGGTTAAAATGCATTTGCCACTTTGTTGCCCACTCACACAATTTCGAGAGATCCTTTTGGAGCTCCCGACAATCAGTTTCACTTTTCACAACCCGGAACAATTTAGTGTCATCAGCAAACCTGGCTACCTCACTATTAACTTCTACATCCAGATCATTGATGAATAAATTAAAAAGTAAAGGTCCCAAAACTGAACCTTGGGGTACACCACTTCTCACTTCTTTCCATCTGGAGAATTGTCCATTTATTGCCACCCTTTGCTTCCTACAATTTAGCCAGTTACCAATCCAGGACAAGACCTGTCCTCTAATTCCGTGGCTGGAGAGCTTTTTTAGGAGCCTTTGGTGAGGAACTTTGTCAAAAGCCTTTTGAAAGTCAAGATATACAATATCAACTGGGGCCCCTTTATCTATGTATTTATTTACACCCTCAAAGAATTCTAACAAGTTAGTAAGACATGATTTGCCTTTGCAGAAACCATGTTGATTTTCTTTCAGCAATGCCTGTTTTTCTATGTGCCCTGTAATTTTATCTTTAATAATGGTTTCCATCAGTTTGCCTGGAACTGAGGTTAGACTGACTGGTCTATAGTTTCCTGGATCACCTCTGGATCCTTTCTTGAAGATCGGGGTTATATCTGCTTCCCTCCAATCCTCCGGTACAGTGCCTGATCTTAGAGAAAGATTATATATTTTAGCTAGAAGTTCAGCAATTTCACACTTGAGTTCCTTGAGAATTCTAGGGTGGATGCCATCTGGACCCGGCGATTTGTTGACGTTTAGTTTAGAAAGGCATGCAAGAACATCTTCCTTGTTTATCTCTATCAGGTTTAATTCTTCTATTTCCCTCCCTGGGAAAACTAATTCAGTGGCAGGCAAATGTTCTCTATCCTCCTCGGTGAAAACGGAGGCAAAGAAGTCATTTAGCCTCTCAGCAATCTCCTTGTCTTCTCTGATTATCCCCTTCTGACCATTGTCATCAAGTGGCCCAACTGATTTTCTGGTTGGGTTCCTGCTTCTGATGTACTTAAAAAAGGTTTTGTTATTATTTTTAATATTCTTGGCTATATGCTCCTCAAAGTCTCTCTTGGCTTTCATGACTATCGCCTTGCATTTGGTCTGCCAGAGTTTGTGATCCCTCCTGTTCTCCTCGGTAGGAAGAGCCTTCCTTTTCTTAAATGAGTTTTTCTTCTTTCCAATAACCTCCTTTACCTCATTCGTAAGCCATAATGGTATCCTCTTGGACTTTCCAATCCTCTTTCTTCTTTTAGGAATGCATTTTATTTGAGCCTGCTGTAACGTATTTTTAAACAGTTTTCAAGCATTTTGGAGGGATTTGACTTTTTTTACTGTTCCTTTTAGTTTCTTCTTTACTATTTTCCTCATTTTGTCAAAATTCCCTCTGTGAAAGTTTAAGGTCTCTGTGTTAGTTTTCACTGACAATTTGCTATCCATGGTTAAGTTGAAGGTTATTGTGTTGTGATCGCTGGTTCCTATGGGCTCGGTTACAAGGACATCATAAACCAAATCCTGTGCGTTAGTTAGAACCAAGTCCAGGATCCCCTTTCCCCTGGTAGGTTCCATGACCATCTGCTCAAGGGAATAATCGGCTAACATGTCGAGGAACGTTGTCTCTCTTTCATGTGTAGAACAAGAATTTACCCAATCTATTTGGGGATAGTTGAAGTCCTCCATTATGACTACCCTATTTCTTTTTGAGGCCTCCTTAAATTCATTTTCCAAATAGCAATCTGCCTCTGGAGTTTGGTTGGGAGGGCGATAGCAGATCCCTAATGTCAGATTAGTTTCCTGTCCTGGGATTTTTATCCACAATGTTTCTGTGGGTGAGTTTGAATTTTCTTGAATTTTGAACTCATGAGATTCTAACTCCTCATTTATGTACAAGGCCACGCCGCCACCATTTCTCCCTCTCCTGTCCATCCTATACAATTTGTAACCTGGAATCCTTGTGTCCCATTGGTTTTCATCTGTCCACCAGGTTTCTGTTATGCTGATAATATCAATATTATTTTTCTTCATCAAGCATTCCAATTCCCCTATTTTTGCTCGAATGCTTCTAGCATTCGTGTACAGACATTTATGTGTAATTTTCTGGTGCACTTTCAACTTTGACTGTGGATTTTGACTGTAGAATTTGGTTGTAGAATTTGTAGATGGTCTACCATGTCCTTCTGCTTGACTATTACAATTTAGTTTTCCTGTTGACTCACCAATGTGTGCATAACTTCCACCCTCCATATTAGGCAGTGCGCCTTCTCGAACCGGAAGCTGCCCAGCTCCTGTCGACTTGCCCCTATGAATCAGTTTAAAAGCTGCTCTGAAACCTTTTTAATATTAGTCGCCAACAGTCTGGTTCCATTATGGTTCAAATGTAACCCGTCCCTTCTGTACAGGTGTGGCTTGTCCCAAAATGTTTCCAATGTATAAATAAATAACAATGGCGAGAGAGGACATCCTCGTCTTGTACCTTTCTGTATGTTGAATTTATTGGTGGCCTCTCCGTTTATTATGATCTGGGCTTTTTGTTCGGAATATATTGCAATTATCACATTTAAATTTTTTCCCCCAACATCCATTGATTTTAGCTGTTGAAACATAAATTGCCAATTGACATTGTCAAAAGCCTTCTGTGCATCCAGGAACAGAAGTGCCACTTGACGATCACTATGCGCTTCATAAAATTCGAGAATGTCTAGGATTGTTCTTATATCCCACTTAGTCTGTCTGTTTGGTAAAAACCCATTTTGGTTCAAATGTATGAAATCAATTAGGTACTTTTTGAATCTCTCCACCATTATTGAGGCAAAAATTTTGTAGTCAGAATTCGATAATGATATAGGTCTATAATTTTGTATCCGTGTTTTTTCTGCTTCTTCTTTTGGGATCAATATTATATTTGCCTCTGACCAAGACTTAGGTATTTTAGCATTGGTTAATACGGCATTAAAGACTTCTAATAGGTATTGATTGAGTGCACTTTGTTGTTCTTTATATAATTCCGCTGGTATTCCATCTGGGCCAGTCGCCTTATTGATCTTTTGTTTATTTATAGCCTTAATTATTTCAGCCATTCTTATTTCCTCATTTAACATAAATTTAATTTCCTCCGGAATCTTTGCCTTCTCTAAGTATTCTATTATCCTTTCTGCATTTATTCCCTCATTTCTTTTATATAATTTTTCATAGTATCTTTGCGCAATTCCCCTTTTTATAGTCTCCTCCCCCTGAATCTCTCCTTTCTCGTCTTCCAAATTAATAATTCGTTGCTTCTCTTTCTGCCTTCTTAATTTATACACTAGCCACCTACCCGGTTTATTCGCGTGTTCAAAATTATTTTGCTTAGCTGCTTGTAATTTTTGTGCGAACTTTTCCGAATCCTCTATAGATAGTTTATGTTTAATTAAGTCCATTTTGTTTTTTAATCCTTTATTTTCAGGATCTCTCTGAAATTGTATTTCGGCCTGTTTGTATTCTTCCTCGAGCCTCATCCTATGTTGTTTTTTCTCTTTATTTCTCTTGGCCATGTACGAAATTGTTACACCCCTCATATATGCACCACCTGCAGATAAGTTGACCTACATTTTTCATGGTATTTTGGTTAAAAATTAAAGACTCGGCTTATCCGTGAATGGGCTTATACATGAAAGTATATGAGAAATAAGGGTAGTTTAAAAAAGTATTATTATATATACTGTCATAAAAGCCCATCTGCAGCTAAGTCAAACCTGATATTGGGGTGCATTTTGGCACCTAAAATTCTCAGCTTATTCATGAGTATATACAGTACATTCTTTAAAGTAAATTTTCTTTGCAGTGCTTTTTAATCGCAGATGCCAATAGGAAGAGATGGCTTCAAGGTATTCGAATATAAAACTTACTTTACGTCGACAATGTCAGAGAGCTTCTTCAAGAAATCTGAGTCCAAGTGATTGTAGACATTGGTGAGTGTATGGAAATACACAATAATATATTCCTTCACTACAATATGGTCCATCACATGGATAAAGTACAAGAGAGCCTGCAAAAAAAAACACCCCATTTTATCAGAGACAATTGGGCATTCTCTTTTTTTGGTAATTCTACAAAAATAGTACTGGGGAAAATAATTTCCTCAATAGAAAGAAAATAGTACATTTTGTTCTGCTAAATGGCTTTCCTCTGTCATCAAGAATAGCAATGAGTAAGACACAATGGATGTAGGGAAAAAAAGGTATCAGACCCCCTTCTCAGCTATGAAAGTGATCTGGTTCCCTTGCCTATGTTTCAGCCTAATCTGTTTTACAGGAATTATTAAAATTTTATCCCATCTTTTTTATGTATAACTCAAAGTAACAAACATACTCCCATAATGATCCTATTTCCCCACAACAACAATCCTGCAAAGTAGGCTGGGCCCAGCAAGTACAACTGGTCCCAAGTCCCCCAGCCAGTTTTCATGACAAAGGGTTTGGGGGGGGGCTAGAACTCAACCCTCCCTGGGTTTCTAGGTCAGCACCTTCAGCAGTGTATCAGACTGGTTCCCTTTTATGCTGATAAAATAAGTTTGGAATCCATACTTCATTTCTGCAAGTCCTTTGGAGGAGTTACGTTCCTTTTATGTGTGGAAGGGAATGCCTGGAGAAACGAAGTTGCAACTTTCGCAATCCCCTCTTTGTTTTTCCAGCCCAATTCCTCTCCCCTCTGTGCACTGGGCTGGAGAAACAAGGCAGGGATCCTGCAGCCCAAAGAAGGATTTTGTGAATGGAGGTGACTGGAAAATCTTTGACAGCCAGCAGCAGACTGCAACCTTCCCTGCCAGCTTCCCCCTTTGACTTTCTGGGGAAGCCAGCAGAGAAGACTGCAAATGATGATCACATAATTGGAAGCACTTGGCAACTGGTCGTAAGTGTGAACAAGTTGAGGATTACCTGTAACTGCACTTCTCCTTACAGATGATTAAAGCACTGTTAATATATAGAACATTTATTATATGAAACGTTTATTATATGAAGTACACAAAGTTTACACCAGCTGCAATTTGTCCAGGTCACTGATCCATATTCTTAGCAAAATCCTGTATGATTTTTATAATGGGTTGTTTGCAAAGTTGACTTTGGAAATGGGTCTAAGTTTTATTTGGTGAGCAATGAACGGAAACTAACTTGCAGACTAATAATGTGCATTCAGATGAAACTGCTTTGGTTTCCAGTCACCTGTGAGAATAATTAAAAAAAAATGTTTCACCTATAATAGTCTGTGTGGCTAAGGATCAGTAGACCTCAAAGTACATTCAGCTGAGGCAAAATTGCTTGCACTATAGAATTGTCTTCTGAGGCAGTTGTGTAGGCTCTCTAAACCTTGGAATGTCTACTTTCAGTTGTGTCCAGAGTGGGTTTTTATTTTCAGTCTCAAATGTCCTTTTAAGGATGAAGAACGAATCTGGATGTATGATTTCTTAAAATTGTAAAATAATCTATTATCATTATTGAAATTTTTCTCAGGATCTTACCTTCTCCATGTCTATAAGAGTTACAGGAATATTCCTTCCAACAACTGCCATCACTGTACGACCACAGTTGTCAACTCCTATGAACAGAATGAACAACATCAGGACAATATTTTAGATTCCGGAATTTAGAATGCACACACACACACATACGCACCAAATCAAATCCATCTTAAAAGTCATTGTTTGAAAATTATCAGCATTGTTTGGGATTGCACAGGAATCAAAGACTACCTATTATATATCTCTTGCATAATTATGAGATTACATAACTCACATTATGTTCTCTTTCAGGAGAATGGCTACCTTTTTTCTAAATCTAAAAAATATAAGTAAAACACTATTTCTTAACTGTTGAAATCCTTGAACTATCTTATCAGCTACATCAGGTAATGTAATATTCACCAGGAGCCCTGGTGGCGCAGTGGTTAGAATGCAGTATTGGAGGCAGACTCTGCCCACAGCCTGGAGTTCGATCCTGACTGGCTCAAGGTTGACTCAGCCTCCCATCCTTCTGAGGTCGGTAAAATGAGGACCCAGATTGTTGGGGGCAATAGGCTGACATTATAAACCACTCAAAGAGTACTGTAAATCGCTATGGAATCGTATATAACTCTATGTGTTTTTGCTAGTGCTATTCTATACTGAATATTGATTACGTAGCTGCTGTAACTCTCAAGGAAAATTAACCATAAGTAACCATATAGGCTAAATTTGTCATTGTTAGCATTAAGATGTGAGATTCACTGCTTTTTCTTTACACAATCATCAACCGGGAGTCACAGACATTCTGGTTAATGTGACCTTAAACATACCTGTTGGGTACAATGCTTTAAGTGAAGCAATATCTGACAGGTCCTCAGCTCTTGCTTGACAAAGCCAACGGTTGTAACTAGAAGGCAACCACACAGAATTGCAAAATAGTTAACAGTTTTCTAATAGCACAATTAGCATAGACGTCAAACCTGATGCTATGTATACTGCCAAATATCTTAATGCATTTCTTACTTAACCTAAAAAGGAAACTAATTATGAAAGAATTGTACTGGAAACAACCAAACAAATATCGGAGCCAAGCCATCATCTGCATGCCAACTTTAAGAAGTTTGTCCAAATCCACTAGCAGTTCACTATTTCCCCTTTCAAAGAAAAAACAAATCTATTTAAGCAGAACACTATCCTGTGATCAAAATGAGTAAGTACACTGCTCTTAAGCACGTGCTACCCCAGAGACTGAAAACAAATGGCCTGCAAACAGGAGATGGACTTTGGTAAAAGTGCCTTACTTTCTCTGATGTTGTTTCTGTAGTGCTGCCTCAGACAGTTGTCCTTGAAGGATAAGACGCCTCTGTTTATCAACATCTCCCTCCATTCGAGCAAAAGCATGAGAGCCAATAAATGAGAAGTCAGCTTCCAGCCCCTCTTCATCAGAATTATCTGCAGAAGATATTCCAGGATAATGAAGAGTCTGTCACTGAGAATGTCATATTACACATCCAATACAGGAAAACAAGGGGCTATTTGAGTGAAAACAAATTGCAGTTAGAAGAGGTTCTATGGCAAAACATCAGAGGTTAGTAGCAGTTCTATCTCTGGCGCAATCTGAACTGATGAAATTTTACCACTTATAATTTACAATATTGCAAGCTGTGAATAGGTCAAAAAGAGCAAAAAAGTATCAGCAGTGCTGAACACTGGATAGCCCATGAAGGATGACTCTCCCATCAAGCCTGTCTCAATTTCTCTCTGTATCTGGTTGAAGCCACAGATATCATCAGCTGAAAACTGGATTATAAATCTAACCGAATTTGCAGAAATGTCAAAACTGATCAAATTGGTCAGAGAAGAAATGAAATTAAAACCTTTTTGAAAGACTGGGAACTTATACGGACTTTTTGTTGAAAGAAGAAAAGATCAAATTGACAATTTCAGGATAAAATAAGGATAAAGATGGTGGGGAAAAATTAAGACGATGATTATTCAGTACAAAAATTGTTTCTCTTCACTTTTTTTGGTTACTTTCTAACTTTTTATTTTCTTTGTTAAACTCTTAGTTATAAAAATCAAACATACATAAGCTAACTTTGAAAAATGGGTTAGGATTAAATTACTGTGGAAATATAATTTATATTAATAATGTTAAATGTAAAACTCACAGCCCTTTAAAGTTGGTTGCCTGTTTTAAGTCTTCTGCAAGTTACTTTGGGCACAAATGCAGACTCACCCTCTGGAGCGCCTGGCTTTTCACAAATTCTGATCTGACGTTCTGGCACAACGGGCTCCCCCTCTGCATTTCCTATATCTTCAGGAAGTAAAGGCAGGGACTCTCTCTCCTCTGCCAGTGATCTTGGAAAATACAGAGGCAGCATCTTCTGATAAGTAGCCTATAGAAAAAAGAATGTGAGAACTGTCTCATCTTGCATTTCACTTTTCAGGGCAAGACTGAAATCAGGAAAGTTATTAACTGGTGCTAAAATGAAATTACTGGTCACGCCAATATCATATCAAATGATCGACCAATATAAGCTTTCCAACGTGTAGAGCAGCCCCTGGCATTTCTCTTTCAATTTCTGATAGAACCGAATTCTTATTCTTTCAGCTTAGAAAATTAACCTCTGCAACTACCTGAAAATCCAGTTGACATATGCTAGGCGTCACAGTGCATTCACTGTGGCAAAACTTCTTCTGCATTCTGACCTATGCAGAAGTAGCACACACGAACGCGCGTGCACACACACAGTGATAAACTTCCAAGATAGTCCAACCTAATACCCAGACGACAAGTTCCCAATTTTTAAGTTTGAAGCTAGAAAGCAAGTACCTAGCTCTTTCCAAATCACCTTGTGTGCCTCTGAGGACAATCTAACCAACCCCCAAATTTTCATTTTGGTATTAACTATCCTTGAACTAAACAGAGACATACGTCTATATCAGCTGAGTTTAGTGCTTCTGAAGTTCTCAGCATGCCTTGAAATGCAGAACCAAAACCACCTGTGTTTTAGTTGGACTAGTCAATGGGACTGTCCCAACTTTATAAGGCAGAGTAGAAAAGTTGAGACCATCTTCATATTTTTAGAGAGGTACAATGTACTAGCATTGTTTTTAAAAAGCCAACAATTTCATTTCTAGTGGAGGATTTAAAGAAAGAGAAATAGCTTTACAGAGCAGCTTATCACAAGTCTATATCTTTCTTGGTACATGCCACTTCCATATTGCGGACAAAATTTGCATGATTATGCCTCCATTTACAGAGATAACCCAATGAGTAACACTAGTTTACAACCCTCTTCCTGCAGGAAATATAGGACCTGGCCCAGAAAACTACTAAATTTCCAAATACCATCTACCTACAGGACCTAAATTGGATTAGGATTCAGCTTCAGCCTACTTGCTGAATCACAACTGCTTCAAGGTACTGGTCTTGCCTGTGTGCAGTAACATTCACTTTTTGAAATCAACCCTTCAGATGAGAAAGGAAGCACTGCAAAACCTCCAGCTCTGCTCACAGGGAGGAGGATGCTATGGTTACTTGTATAAAAAATAATGGGAAAGCAAAGCAACTTCTCAAAGATATAGGAAAACAATTGAAAAATGAAGCATATCTTAGGAATAGCAAAGATATCTCCTAAAACAGGGCTTTTCAACCAGTGTCACAGGTACCACCTATGATACATTGGCATCTGGCAGGTGGTACACGACCATCCTAGAAAAGTGGTAGCGGGGGAGGGGAATGAGCTGAACTGGTGGCAGCACCACACAAGCCTAAGCGAGAGATGGCTGGAGCTGCAAGGCTGTCAGGGCTCAGCAGAAGCACCAGGATCAGTGCCGCTTTCCAGCTGATCGGCGCTTCTTCGGGGCTGTCAGGGCTCAGTGGAAGCACCAGGATCAGCGCCAGGCTCCAGCTGGAGCTTGGCACTGATCGTGATGCTTCTGCTGAGCCCTGAAGAAGCACCAATCAGCTGGAAAGCGGCACTGATCCTGGTGCTTCTGCTGAGCCCAGAAGAAGCGCCCATCAGCTGGAATGTTGCAGCATCTCCAGGGTCTTGTGATTTACATTCAGATGCTTGGCAATTGATTCATATTTATGACGGTCAGTGCCCCAGGGTCATGTGAATTGACCAAAACCTGCTGCAACCACCCAGCAGACGGGGGGAATAAAGACCAAACACCCCCCACCCCACCCCCACTGCCAATCAATAGAAATGCTCACAACAATGAAAACCTCAGACAGGAGGAAGAGTGCCGCCAGGTGGGCAGGCAGGTGTCTTGCTCAGCTGTGGCTTGGGGGGGCACTTTTTTCAGTGCCATTGCAATTTCTAAGAGTCACTAAGCGAACGGTTGTAAGTCGAGGACTACCTGTACTTTTTTCCTTTTTTTTTTTTTTGGTCATCAAGTTTTTGACACCTTGCTAGGCGACTGTTGGTACTCGGATGTTGCCATATCCTAAAAGCGGTACAATGGGTGAAAAGGTTGAAAAGCCCTGTCCTAAAACACCTATATATTGGCAAGGACAATTTCCCAATTCTTTTATATTATGGGAAATTGTAACTTGTAGCAAGTAGGGATTTGCAAACTTTTTTTGGATCACAGAACACTTTATAGAATTGGCAACATGTAAAAAGCTGCAACAATGACACAAACTTAGTACTTCTTTCAACATTCATTTTATGTAGAGGTATTTTTACACTGAGGAAGCGTTCTTAAGCCAATACACTCAAAAACATGGATTACTTATCTAAATGTATTTTTATTCTATTTTCACCACATCTTATCATAATGAGAAACAGGCAATTTTAATATGTTTGGATGCAGAGAAGGCTTTTGACAACTTAAATTGGGCCTTTATATGTAAAGTATGGAAGATATGGTTTTTGAGCAAAGAAATACTGGAGTGGGATTCACAATCTAATACAGAAGGTTCTTAAAAGTGATTATAAAGATAAAACCATAGACTTTACTTTGAGGCTTAATGGATAAAGAATTTGAAAAACTTTTTGGAACTTTGATGTTATACATGTTGATGGTAGCAAGAATTACTTGGAAACATGGAAGGATATTTTGATTCCCACAATTGATGAATGGCTACAAAAGTTGATGGAGTTAACAGAGATGGCTAAATCGACTGCTTTAATTAAAGAACACAATGAATTTAATTTTGACTTGGAAACCACTTTTGGAATTTGTGCTTTAGGTGGAAAAAAAATGAAACTTTGATTTTGAATTAGATAGGTTTGGTGTTATAGAAATAGCTAGTATATATTATTATTATTATGTAAAAGTAAAAAGTTGAGGGTTTGTGTTATTGCTTTAATTCTACTGCACCAAAAGGAGTTGGAGGTCATTTTTTTTCTTTCTCACCCCCTCTATCCTACACTTTTCGCTCTTCCCTTTTTCCTCCCCTATTTTACCTTTATTTTCATTTTTCTTTATATTTTGTATTTTATGCTTTGATAAACTAATAACATTTTTGAACCACAAGCCATTCTATTTTCATCATATTGTCAAGCTCCAAAGAAACTTGCTTAAGAAGAATCTCTGACATGAAATATATTATTTGATATTGAGCTCCTGTGCAGTAATATGTTTGCTCACACTTTTCATGCTTTTTTCAATCACGAATTATTCTACATTTATTGAGTGACACTCAATAGTCACTTAAGAGAACACAGGGAATCCAGGGATATATTTCTCTCTTTACAGTGGTACCTCAGTATTGTTAATTAATTAATTAATTCCAGAAGGCGCGATGAGTACTAAAAATGAGTACCAAACGAACCACGTGACTAACGCATGACTCTTTGTGTCAGCTGGAAAGGGTAGTGAGTCACGAGGTAGCCAACAGTGAGTGTTGAGTGTGCAAGTACCAAATCTGACAAATGTCAAAGCAATCGAGTACTGAGGTATATACTATATACTAATATTTTCTATAGTATGCCATATTTCATACAAGAAATCAGCATCAGTTTAATCATTATCACTTGGTTAGTAAGTTACATTAGAAATAAAACATAAATCTACTTCTTCACTTTACTTAAGATCAACAAATGAAAGGGTTCAGTAATTTTTTATCTGCAATCCAAAATATATCCACTTTTGAATCAGAATACACGGAGTTTGAAGCAAAACTTAGGAATCTATAAAATAATGAAAACTTTCTTAAAATTAAGTCATTATACATTTCAAAAGAAAGCTATATGGAAAAACAAACATCATAACTACACAGCTAAGGCTTGCAAACATAAAAAATGTACTTTACATACCTCCTCAAGATCAGAAACAGCAAACACTACTTTTTCAAGTGTTTCCCCATGAATCTCTAAAAATCGTCGGACTGTACCTATGGGTAGAGAAAATGAAAAGAAAAACAAGTCAGAAAAAGGAGAGGGAGCCAACATTTAATTAAAGGTCATCCACATAACAAATGAAATAATATGAAATAGCAGAAATACCTAAAGTGCTTGCAGGAACGATTGTCTAACTTTCACACATGATCTACTTAGCAGCACAGGGTAAAAGCACAATCCTTTCTTGCTGCATGGAGTTGCAGGTTCTCTAATAATCGTACAGATGTTTATGATAACACTGTACAGGACCAACATTCCCACCCCATGCGTGGTTGAATACAGTGGGAGGAAAGATCCATTCCAAGGAACTAAGATACAACTCAGTTCAGATACCATGAGAAATACAAAGGTGAAGACAACCCCTCCCTAAAAATTCCCAAAATATATGCTTCATATACTGTGGGGAAAAAAAGTATTGAGTCAGCCACCAATTGTGCAAGTTCTCCCACTTAAAAAGATGAGAGAGGCCTGTAATTGTCATCATAGGTAGACCTCAACTATGAGAGACAAAATGAGAAAACAAATCATGACAATCACATTTGTCTGATTTGGAAAGAATTTATTTGCAAATTATGGTGGAAAATAAGTATGTGGTCAATATCAAAAGTTCATCTCAATACTTCGTTATATATCCTTTGTTGGCAATGACAGAGGTCAAACGTTTTCTGTTAAGTCTTCACAAGGTTGCCACACACTGTTGCTGGTATGTTGGCCCATTCCTCCATGCACATCTCCTCTAGAGCAGTGATGTTTTGGGGCTGTCGCTGGGCAACATGGACTTTCAACTCCCTCCAAAGGTTTTCTATGGGGTTGAGATCTGGAGACTGGCTAGGCCATTTCAGGATCTTGAAATGGTTCTTACGAAGCCACTCCTTCGTTGCCCGGGTGGTGTGTTTGGGATAATTGTCATGCTGAAAGACCCAGCCACGTTTCATCTTCAATGCCCTTGCTGATGGAAGGTTTGCACTCAAAATCTCATGATACATGGCCCCATTCATTCTTTCCTGTACATGGATCAGTCGTCCTGGTCCCTTTGCAGAGAAACAGCCCCAAAGCATGCTGTTACCACCCCCATGCTTCACAGTAGGTATGGTGTTCTTTGGATGCAACTCAGCATTCTCTCTCCTCCAAACACGAAGAGTTGTGTTTCTACCAAACAGTTCTACTTCGGTTTCATCTGACCATATGACATTCTCCCAATCCTCTTCTGGATCATCCAAATGCTCTCTAGCAGACTTCAGATGGGCCCGGACATGTACTGGCTTAAACAAGGGGACACGTCTGGCACTGCAGGATCTGAGTCCCTGGTGGCGTAGTGTGTTACTGATGATTGCCTTTGTTACGTTGGTCCCAGCTCTCTGCAGGTCATTCACTAGGTCCCCCCATGTGGTGTTGGGATTTTTGCTCACCGTTCTTGTGATCATGTTGACCCCACAGGGTGAGATCTTGCGTGGAGCCCCAGATCGAGGGAGATTATCAATGGTCTTGTATGTCTTCCATTTTTGAATTATTACTCCCACAGTTGCTTTCTTCACACCAAGCTGCTTGCCTATTGCAGATTCAGTCTTCCCAGCCTGGTGCAGGTCTACAATTTTGTTTCTGGTGTCCTTCGACAGCTCTTTGATCTTCACCCTAGTGGAGTTTGGAGTGTGATTGTTTGAGGTTGTGGACAGGTGTCTTTTATACTGATAACAAGTTCAACCAGGTGCCATTAATACAGGTAATGAGTGGAGGACAGAGGAGCCTCTTAAAGAAGTTACAGGTCTGTAAGAGCCAGAAATCTTGCTTGTTTGTAGGTGACCACATACTTATTTTCCACCATAATTTGCAAATAAATTCTTTCCAAATCAGACAAATGTGATTGTCTGGATTTGTTTTCTCATTTTGTCTCTCATAGTTGAGGTCTACCTATGATGACAATTACAGGCCTCTCTCATCTTTTTAAGTGGGAGAACTTGCACAATTGGTGGCTGACTAAATACTTTCCCCCCCCACTGTTAGTAGTAGTCTACTTCAGTCACAAGATTCTGTCTATAGATGTAAAATAATAAAGAAATCTGCTCGGAAGAATCTCTATGTGTGTACCCATTACTTTTTTGAATTTGGGGATGATTTTTGAGAGGTGAAATTGAGTTTTAATAGTCCGATTTCCAGAGTAGCCAGCATTTTACCACATTTATATTCTACCTTTCCTCCAAAAGCTGAAATCAGCATACAGTCGCATCTTGCCTAACATGCATCTTAGAGAAACTTTGTAACATAAGATGGGTTGAGAAAGACAGACTGATCAGTCATTAAGCGCACTCAATAGCTGAGTTCTGGGTCGTCCCCTCCCTCCACATTTAACACCTTAACTACTATTCTATATTGGCTCTTACATCTCATATCCATTTTTCATCTACTAAACCCTTTAATTCCTCCACATGAAACAGCACCCAGAATCCATGGAAAGGATGATAACCTGTGCCTCAGAATTTACCCACAACACTATTATTTTATCGATGGATGAAAGGCAGAATTTCAGGAATTGTTGTAATCTTATTCTCTTGTTATTTGTCTCAAATATTCTTTTTACTGAAACAGAAATCATACAAAAGAGATCTGTAGATAGTAGAACTACACAACAAATAGAGAAGTCAATGGGCAGAAGCATCTGCAGAATCCAGATGTTTTATCAGAATGCTAAAACAAGTGTTGCCGAGTAAGCTCTGCACTTTACATTTATACGTGTGATATTGCAACATGGATATAACAGGGGTAGAACTCTTGTTGTAATGCCTATTCATCATTTGACTCTCCTGCATATTTACTTTTTATTTATATCAATTGTTTCTTTTTTAATAAACAATTCAAGGTGGCAAACTTATTTAATATTCCTTCTTCCTGCTATTTTTCCTACAACAATAACTCTGTGAGGAGAGTTGGGTTGAATGAGAGTGTCTGTCCCAAAGCCGCGAATTGGGAACACACCATTTCCCAATTTCTACCTTGGTGCTTTAACCACTAGACCAAACTGTAGAATGATTTTCCCATCATCATATGTTTCTAGAAAGGTGGATAAGACCTAGTTCTTTCCCTGGGCCTTTGGATCAAGATAAGAAGAGTTCCCAATTTGATGAGCTACATAAGATGTCAGTTTTAATCCCCATTGTATTGTTTAATATGTTTTGTATCAGTTGATGATCATTTTCCTTTCTTTTCTTCTTGTATGCTGTCCACAGTCACATGATCTGGCCACAAATAGATAAATAAAGCAAGTCTGGGTGTTTATTTGTGTTTACAAAAAGTTTATTTTAAAATTATTTTTTGCAACATAAATGGCCCAATTGTGTGCCAAATACTAAAATAAATATACTATTGCATTATTATATATTTTGCACCATTTACATTTTATAAAATACAATAAATAACAATGTCTAGCCATGCTGGCTAGGGTGAAGGTTGATGCCAGTCAACCTGGTCTAACTTAAATAAAGTATGTGGGTTCAAATATTAATACAGAAGCTTATGTATTCCCTGAAATGAAATAAAGAGTCCACAATGAAATGAAATAAAGAGTCCACAATCATGCATTACATGTTTTGATACTTTTTATATCTTTATGACTGAAATACAATGTATAAAATTTTGCAGAATATTTGGCATATACTTTTAAATCAGATCTGGTATTTCATAACCTACACATTCACCTTGCCCATCATTTTGTGGAGAAATGGGAAACGAGGGAAGGAGCAAAATCAATGCAACATAAAAATTTGTGAATTGTTAAAGAGGTAGAAAGATGCACAATAAGCCTTCCATCCCTTAATACCGCAGAGTGTGATGACCATATATGGGATAGAATATCTCATTAAATAACTCAAAATAAGTAAACATTCAACCTCATTTACTCCAGTGATATAATTCAATCATTTGCACTTGTGACCAGACCCCTGGAAAATAAACACCTCTTCTGGCCATAAGAAAGATTGCCCACCTGCTCTTAATCCATCATTCTATAACAGCTACTCATTGATATTATCACATATTCTTTCCTTGCCTCCATTATTTCTTTCTCCTATGGTCTATTTTTGCTCTACTAATAGATTGTAAGGTGCTTCAGGGAGAGAGATCTGATCTCTGAAGTACCAGCTTTATAAATTAGATTGTGTCAACAATCACCTCTTCAAGGATACTTACGCAATGCTATGTGAGTTGCATCCACTAAAGGATAACCACGTTTCACAGTGTTTATCACGCAGAATCCCACCGAGGACATTGCTTGTTCCCTAAAATAACATTTGTAAAGAATAATTTCAGCAAGGAGTAAGAACGTCAATTCTACTAATTCAAAGCATATGCATACCAATTTTCCTGTATGTATTTATTTAGGATAGAACAACTATGGTGATTAAGAGCAGCAGTCAAACTTGGAGGCTTTCTCCTAATTTTTTTTTGGGGGGGGGGAAGAGGACCTTTGGCCTATTTACAGAATTAAAAATGGAAGAACATTCAAAGATGATTTTAAAAATGTGTATTGTGGATAGAGAAAAAGGTTGTTCTGAAAAGTATATGGAGGTTACAAAGTAATTTTGAGGAAGGAATGCAAGAACTGAAATTACATGAATATCCTCTTAGCCTTTAAAGTGCTGAGTGAGTGAGAAATATAAGATTATCCCACATTGATTCTTTTTAATATAACAAAGAAAAAGCAGTAACTTCAACTTTCTGTTGTTATATCCTGTACCAACAGAATCCAATTTGTTTCCTGATCTAGACTCAAAGGGCTGGCAAAAAAGGGTCATTTGGATTCCTTCCTCCACCATGTTGCTCTTAGATACGGAGATAGGGAGGGATAGTATTACAATATGAAGGGGAAATGCACCCACCCATACAAAAATGTATTATAACCATCCTTGGTTTAATAGTTCACCGCTTTGTGTTATTTGTAAAAAATAATAAATATATAAATATATATATATATAAATAAATACTAATATAGCAAAAGGTAGAATTTGGATCAAAGCCTAAAAATGTGGCAAAATCGAACAGATAAAAATAAAATTATATGCAAATTCTTCACATGAGGACAGTACAAGCAAAAAGCATTAAATATTAGAGGATTAAAAACAGAATAAAAAGAAAGTAAATGTTCAACTATTCTGGATGGATAAAATGGCTGTGATGATGTAATTATCTGGACAATTACTGATTTCATAGATTAAACTAAATTCAAATAAACTTATAATGAATTGCCATTTAATATGAATTCTGTGAATCTTTCTAAATTTCTTGGACAATTTTACCACTACTCCCATCTCATCCCAAAACAAAGTCCAATGATTCAGTAGTGTCCTAGAGGAATAAAATACTGTAAACCCAAAAGGAATTTGAAAAGAATTTGAGAAAAATATAAACTAATAATATTCAGATGAGCCTAATTAGTTTAACAGTGTTGAGTCAATCTAGGAAGACCAGAATGGTGACTAATTCACTAAAACTATTATTATTATTATTACTATTATTACTATTATTATTATTATTAAGTCCTAGATCTAAGATCAGGAATATTACTGAACCATTTCTTATATTTAAAAAATGTGGAAAATCTTGTAAATCAGAAAAAGTTTGCATATCATATTCCGAGGAGTGAAAAACAGGCTTTACCCATCATGATAAGCCATAATGTGGTGGTGGTTTGATTTTGACTTAGAATATTTGAACCAAGCTATTGTGATTTATAAACCACAATTCAGGGCTTAACATAACATACAAGTAACTAAACAACAGAGAATAAGGGATATGATCTGACAGGGGACAGAGAAAGTTGACTTCTCATCAGCCGTAAATTAAAAATTCATGGGCTCCAGGTTCTGCACCACAGGGGATATTTCTGGTGATTTCTCTTTATTTCAAGAAAGGAAAAAAAAGTGCTCTTAACAAATACTTTTGTTTCATTCCTAGCATTTGTTATACTCTGTTGCTCAGAGGAATATGCATACTTTTTAGTATTCTACTCCTAATATTGGATAACTAATATTTGGGGGTGGGGTGGGGAGGACAATTAAAATTACAGAAGTAGATAAGAAGAGGAAGGTGGTGGCACATGTCTATAAAATTAATTTCACAATCCGCTAGATTGAGAGAAACAGGATGTAACAGCTGTGGTTTCTGAGCTATTTGCAGGTGTTTATTAGCCCATCTAGATCACACTATTTTTTTTTTAAATAATCATTTAAATTGGCAGCTGGGCCAAAAATACAAATTAAAAAAAAAGTTGTTGCCATCTTGTGGATTTCAGGAGTGTAGAAGGATTGATAGATTTCACTCAGGAATTAATGTGTGGAAAAATGATTTAAGATTAATTTCGAATTAATGTGGAGCCAAAATCTGTGCACTGGGCCCTTTATCCTCACCAATGCATCTTCCTCAGTGTTTGCTATATCTATCACCCTCCTGTTAATAGATATTTAATAGTTCATAGCAGCCATTTTTGGTAACATTTTAGATACACTGCCCTATTTTAAGGTGCATTCTAAAAACCTCTGTTTTTACACTGGTTGCAGGCTACATGAACTTCATAGTTTACATGCAGTGTATGTTTTGGGGTGTGTAGCGAAGGTACTTGCCTGTCAAAGAAGAGACATGCTTACTTTGCAAATTGAAGGATGTTGCGATAGCAGCTGTATAAGGAGCTTTCTGCTGCTGTTCGGTATCGGCTTTTATATTTGGGTCCCACGGTGTGAATGATGAAGCGGGCAGCAAGATTAAACCCCTTGGTCATCTTTGCTTCCCCTGTCCGGCAACCTAATAAGAAACCAGAACAAGATGAGCAATATCAAACCAAAGGTCACCGAAGCATTTTATTTTCAATTTAGAACCTTTTATTCTAAACCCTTTATACTCCTGGATGGGCTTGGGCCCAGGGATTTACATACCAGAGGTGGGCAATTAATTTTCCCAAGGCGCCACATAAGAAACTGGGATTGTTGTGGAGGAGAGACAAAGCCAAAGCCCCCACCCCCACCCGGGCCCAACTGTGACAGCCTGCGGGCTGGATGTGCCCTATGGCCTACAAAATGCCCAGGTCTATTATACACTATGTCCACTTTTAAAAAAAAACTCAGTGTCATCCAGTGGAAAGCTGGATGGAGAAGAGCCCAGCTGTTCAGTAACAGTAAGTTTCATTCACCTTTATGTTAAACTATAATTTAGCAGACCAACTGCATACCTGTTAGTTATGCTATAACTATTGGTTAGCTGTCTGGAATTTCTGGAAATTATAAACCAACATTGATAGATGGCAACTATCTGGAAAAGTCTAGTTTAGGGTAATCCTAAGTCTTCTAATACCAGGTCAACTTCTGATAAAACATCTTGAATGAAAATACTGACTTGGCATTTATTATAAGACCTGCCTGAGGAAAGAGGGAACAGAGTTACTCCTAGAACTGTATGTCAGGTTACACCAGATGCAGTCAGTAAGGGTAGGGAGCTGGTGTGGTTATAATAACAAGAATCTACAAGTCCATTTCACTGACCAGAAATTCCATAAAGTAGCAGGATAGGTCTGATAGCTTGCTATTGCATTTGGATGGCTCTAAAATATGTTTGTCTACTTTTCACCAACTGCACAAGAGTTTCTTTTCCTGAACTAGAAGGAGTAATAATATCTTGCAGTGCAATACTCTAGAATTTTTGTTCCAAGAGACTTAAATGACCAATGTGAGATCACTCATTAGTGCTTCAGGTTTTCTGTTCATCAGACAATCATAGACCTTTTCCAGTTGAAAATTTCATTTCTTGCTTCAGCATCCATTCTTTCCTTTAAAACTTGAAACATTTTCCTGGAACCAAGTTTCTATTCTAGAAAATGAAGGAAACTAAACACCTCTTCCAATACTTTGTAATTTCATTCCCATCTCTTTTACATATTACCTGGGTGATAATGAATTTTTTTGCATAAAGATGATCATTTAATTTTTAAAAATGCAATTATAGCTAAGTAAAGTTCACTAAAGCAAAGTTCATTTTATAAAAATTGACATATTATTCTGACCTTTAAGTTTCTGTAGTTCAACTTTTAAGTCAGGTCCCGCATGCATGGAGATACTTTCAGAGACTGGATTCTTATCTGAGAGGGACTCATTGCTGGTGTTTACTATAGCTGTGCAGTTCAGCAATGCTACGTCGCCTCTCCTTTGAAAAGATTACAATTCATTAACAAAGTAGAAGAAATAAAAGCAGAATCAAAGCTACCTGCATATAAAAAGGAAGTTCTCCAACTAGTTATTTGTTTCCCATAGCAGTACTGATTAACCAGGTAGACAGCAATGGAACATAGCTAAGATCTGCACATTTAAGCATCTGGTTATTTTCAAAAAATACCACCAGTTTTAATTCCCCTTTTAATCTTTTAATCTTCATTTTTCTTTTGCCAGATTCTCTTATACCAAATTTGGTTCCATTCTGGATTATTTTTGGAGTCTTGGAAAACATCAAGCATTATATGATAGCAGCCTATCAATGACCCCCAAATGTCTATTTCTGTTTTAAATACATAAAATATATGTCACCAAACTGTTCTTCTCAGTGTAATGAATTCTATCCAACTCCTATCAGCCTATCCAATTTGTTTAGTGGTAAAGAATGATAAAAAGGAACCCAGAATATCTGGAGGAATCCTCTACATGAGGAATCTTACAGATTCTTTTATAAGCTTCACATAAAATTGAGGATTTGCTCTTACACTGTCAGTAAAATAATCGTAATAACATAATGAACTCTGCTTCCACATTTTCTTTTTTAAAATATCTGAAATTCTTAGATTTTTTGTGCATTTGTAAATATGATTCATTCTTGTTGGATTGAATCTGTCAGAAATCTAAACGTTTGATATTGTTTAATGGTTATTTAAGACAATGAGATGCAAACTTACCATAATATTATCTTTGCATTGATGTCTTCCCTATATGGGAAGGGTGATTGAACATCAACTTTTGCCCCTTTGATTGGTAAATGAGAGCTGTTTGATTGGTCCTCATTGTGATAATTAGACCATCCTGGCAAACTATTAATATCCACAAAATTGGAAGGAGCTCCCAAAGGATCCATGGAATCATTTATTTCAGTTCACTTCATAAGCATTTCACTGCTTATTGAGATATTATTGTTTCATATTAAAACATACAACAAAATAAAAATTCAGTGTGTTTAATACAGTAGAACACTCTAATTATTCATCTTTAAATCAATAACTCCATTCATACACCTTTTTAAATAATGATTTAGTACAACATACCAAAATAAAGTCATACAAGTTTTGAGTTCATGTGCTTGGAATATCAATATCACCTGGAATATCAATTTGTTATTCTCATTGCCTATAGTTTTAAAGAGGCCAACATCAAATTTTAGTTTTATAACTGTCTAGTTGAAATAAAACAAATAAGGGCTAAAAACAACTCTAAGCCCTGCTTACATCAAAAAGGGGAAAGACACACAAAAACTTCAATTCCCCCCCCCCCATAATATACAACAGGAAGTCTAAGTCTTAGACATGTGAGTCTAAGGTCTTGCCCAGCTTCTGTATACCATATAAGAGATCATTGTTTCATTAGATGGGCAGAAATCTGCCTTCAGGGTTCTTGGGAATTTTTTTTTAATTGCTGGAACTCTATTAGGAGAACTGGTGGAAAACATTAACTCGAATAAGAGTCATACAATAAGAATTAATGAAGTAAGTGGCTATGAGCACACATTCAGCTTAAGTATCAAAGTTAAGATCACCAAATATTTCACACACACAAAAAAATCCTAATCTTTTTGATTCCACTATAACAGAAATGCAGATCAGGGGTATGGATTGTCACAATTTTCATCCAAGATCTGCCTGAAATATTAAAGATGTGACAATTTTTTGAACTATTATGATGGAAATACTGAACAATATGTGATCAAAATTATTGTTTAAAAACTAGAAGTTATGCATTTGGTTTCTTTTATATTTTTAAAACAAATCACAGAGAAATCTGCATTAATATGAACAAAAGCAATTACAAATCTGGTGATGGTAAGTGCCACAACAAACTTCTTCATATCTGTAACTTGTGATTACTTTTGTGCAGGTGGAAGCAACTATCATTTATGGCTTTAGGTGGATCACATGTTAATACATGTAAACCTATGGCTGTACCCCGTCTTATATGGTTAATATGGCTCATTCCATGCAGCTGTATGTGATCCATATTTTGACAGTAGTTTCAATAGTATTGCATATGAAAATCCGTAGGTATCTATACCTGAAATCCATGTTTGGGTAACAAGGCAGGGGTTTGTTGGAGCTATGAGAGTTATGGTTCAACATGCACACAGATTGGAATGAGCTTCAGATACCCCCCAAAATCATGAGGATTTTTTTAAACATTTAATGGGTTCAATTTTTTTACCCAGCACCCATCTTAAATAATCTAGAAACATATTGCATTGCTATTTATATTTTACATATATTTATTTCTAATTTATAAAAAAACTATTTATATCAATGCTATAATTATATTATTACATTTATATTTATATACTTATAAGCATACCAATATTTATATATATATATATATATTTAAATTATTTAGCCGCCCAACTCCAATGGGATATCGTCAGAAGAAGTCGTCCCCCCCCTGAGAAGTTTAGCTTAAACTTAACATTTGTCCGGGCAGTATTCAACGGTTCCAGCCTTTTAACTAACAGCAAAACTCAGGCACCCGAAAAGAATGGATGCATGGAAAACGAACCCCGACTGCAGAGGAACCACCCAGAACCAACAGATTTGGCCCGGTGAACGCGCCCTGCCTCCTCTTCTTCTTCTTCTTCCCCCGGAGTTTCAGTTCCTCTCTTATCTCACGAGAGAATAATTCTCCCCCGTCACCAATGAATTCCGCCCCCCCCCGGAGAGAGGCCACGAGCCAAAGGCGAACCCGGGATAGGAAGGCACGCGCAGCCCGGGCTCCGCGCGCCAAAGCAGGCGGCCGAGCCCCCGGAGACGACGAGGACACCCACCTCGGCGTGATGCCTCGCGGCACTCATGGCTGCTACCCCCGGCGGCCAGGACGTCTCCTTTTCGTGAAACCATAGCCCAGCAGAATCGCCAAAAGCGGCCGCCGACTCCCCGCGTCCCTTTCGTAAGTCCCTCTTCCGGTGAACGCCCCAAGCCGCCAAGCGCCGCCTTCTGCTTTCCGCCCCGTAGTATCCGAGTCTCCAAACCCAAGTGACGCCGGAGACGCGAGAAAAGATCGAGACTGGGAGAAGAAGAACAGAACGCGAGTGGCTGCGATCGGTCGCTCCAGTCGCTGTCCGGCCTGGCAGAGGCCCCCAAAGATGCCAGACCAGGCAGCTTTGTACGACAGGGGCGGCGGGTCAACTTCTTGAAACACGTGCCTTTGCTACCTGCGCGCCTTGTGGGTTTTGGGGTTGGGCTTAATGATTGCCGATACCGCCCCAGTCCCTCTTGCAAACTGGGAAGAAGGCTAGAAGTTGGAGCGTCTATAAAGTTAAGACGGTAGACCGCTTTAAAGGCTTGGCTATTGCGAAAGTGTCCCGTTCACTGCGGCTATCATAGAGTCTATGCATAGGGATCAGGATTTCTCTGACATGACAACTTCAAGAAATATGGATTTCAACTCCCAGAATTCCCCAGCTTGCATGTTGGCTGGAGAATTCTAGAAGTTGAAGTCCACCCTTCTTGAAGTTGGCAAAGAGAAAAACAGATATGGATCGTATTAACTGCCGTTTAATTTTGGGATTTTGCTTTTATTGTGGATAGATCCCGAAGGAAGGAGTATGCTATAAATAGCAACTTTATTTTTTTTTCAATGATTGCTTACATAGACTTATCTACTAATCATTTTTGTAATTGGTTTGAAATCGGAATTGAGAGGGAGAACAGAAGGCAACTTTTACATCGTTGTTGGTCCTAAAGGTGTACTGAGACATGGCACTTGGGCAGTCCCACTTGACTGATCCCCACCTCAGGCTTCTTAAAACTGTCCCCAAGGTGCGTCTTGCGTGCCACACTCTTGTTTGAGTGAGGCGTTACATTTGTTATGCTTACAGTTGGAAGTGGGCAGAGTTGTTCCTTGTGCTTTAAGCGAGCTACGATTGTTATTTGAAACTCGAGAGTTCAATACGGTAGTGAGATCAGTCTCTCTAATTTCTATAGCTCCATCTTCTGTTTGTCCTCGTCCCGCCTCTTCCGGTTCCTCTCCTAACATGCTGGGAGGGCAGGTTACTCTTTTAGCCTCTCTACACGTGCAGCGGCTGGTGGGTGATAGTACATTTAATTTTTCTGGCGCGATTGGGAGCCCCTTTCCTCCCCTTTCTTATGCAGTGATACCAGTTGTCATCCTCATGTTGTCTTCGGAATTGACTGACAGAGAAACTGAGCTGAGCTGTCCAGCCAATTTCAGTGGCTGAGTCCAATCTACAATTCGGTCCTTCCTGATAAAAATCCAACAACTGCAGAGTCAAAAAGAGCTCTGCAGAAGTGTACTCTGCAAAATACCAGAAATTGCAGTGTTTTCTGTGTTAGGTTTTTAGAAGTAGAAGAGTGATGATGGCTGGCTAAAAGGTAATGATTTTTTTTTATGTCTAGCATTGCTTCGGAAATAATGTTCTACTAGCCTAATTTGGAATTTGCAAAAATCTGAAGCCTTCCCATGGGCCTCACCAAGCAATATTTGCGGTATGCGGACACTGCCCTCTTTGGAGTGATTGCCAGCCAGAAAGGCAATATTGCCTATGTGACCCTGCGTGGTGAGAAAGGTCGCTATGTTGCAGTGCCAGCCTGTGAACATGTTTTTCTCTGGGATACAAGGAAAGGAGAAAAGGTAAGCACAAAGACATGCTCATTATATACATAGTGGGATTTTCTTCTTGATGCTTTTGTGTTTAAAAGTTTAAACAAAGGTGCTGTGATGTAAATGAAGGTTTATTTAAACTTATTGTTATGATCACACTGATATTTGAGGGAGTCACAAAAACATAAGTAGCCCTCTTTTAATGATTACCTCATTTAGGAACTGTGATGGTGATGAAGAAATAACTTTATGACTATTTCCACATTTACAACATTCACAGATCTGTAAAGCAAAAAAAAGATGAAATAAGGTATAGTATATATTATAGATACAGTCACAGTTTCACTTAGAGACTGCTTCACTTGACAATCAAATAGCTAGTCCCAATTGTGATTGCTAAACAAAGACTACCTGTATGTTGTTATTAGTATTATATGTAAAAACTCAGAGCTGTGAACATACCTAATACTCCTCCCTCTTGTTTTCCTTATAGCAATAACCCTGTGAAGTGGGTTGGGCCAAGAGAGAGAGATTGGCCTAAAGTTACCCAGATGGCTTTTGTGCTTAAGGGAAGCCTCACAATCTTCTTTCTTGGCCAACACCTTAATCATAAATAATATGCATTGTTAAGAAAAAGTCACCATTCCACATTTTTTTGCTAAAGGTTATGGAATAGTCAGTTGTAATTACTGTTAGTAATTACTTCTGCTGTTTATATGTATAGTTATTTTCTAAATATGTAGCTTTACTCTATAACCAAAACAGTTGTCTGTTTATAAGAGAAAAGTATTGTCAACTTAGGGGAACATCAAGATCTGCATGTATAAAATCTTTAGGAAAAACTACCCTTTAATTATATATATATATGGAGAGAGAGAAAGTCCTTGTTAATAGGACAAGATGGAAAAAAAATAAGAGGGTGAATGAAAAAAGTAGAATTCTGATAAATTCAACATGCCCATTTTTTAAAAAATTCAAAATATTGCAGTTGTCCTTTCTTTTTCTATTAAAAACACCCAAAGTTTCAGTATTGGAATAATAGAGCAGTGAGTCTTGGTTCTATGCCAGATTATGTCATTTGTCATTACTCTATGCCTTTTAAGTGTCTTGGTTATAATGAATGATGGAAGATAACAGAAATATATAAAATCAGCTGTTTCCTCAGATCAACCATGTACTGATAGATGCTTTCTTCTGAATCTTTTACCATTCCTTTGCTTTGCAGATTCTCATTTTTCAGGGCCCCAAAAAGGAAGTCACTGCCCTCTGCCCATCCCCAGATGGTTTGCATTTGGTCCTTGGATATGAGGATGGTTCAATCTGTTTGTTCAACCTCTTAAGTGGTGAAAAAGCTGTCACATTCAATGGCCATACAGCTGCTGTTACAGTCTTGAAATTTGATGAGCTAGGAGGATGTTTGGCATCAGGATCAAAGGTGAGAATTATTTTTTTTTGAGAAGCTGATTTATAATAGATGTAAATGAAATATATGATTGAGGCTCAGTGCAAAGTAATTGCAGATATATGGAATGAATTTGTGTGAGATAGATTTTAGGTCCCTATTTTTTAGGGGTTTAGGAAAAGAGGGAGAGAAATAAGGGGGATGGTGAAAACAGGTAGGTATAACAGAAGAATGGAATATATGATTTTGTTTCTATGACTGATCAACTATGTGTTTTCTGGTAGTTCCCAACTAAGATATGGAAGCTTAGTTGATTGCAGAGATTGAAGTTCCATGAATATGGTTCTACTTCACTGTACCTATTAGTTTTCTAAGTATTTAGTATTTGTATTGAGAGTGGTAGCATGTTAACACATGCCAAGGTATCTGCTGAGTTTTTGTGCTTGTCACCGGTCTATTTCTGCTTTATTCTGTTCATTTTGGGACCCATGATTTTCTAATCTAGACTATCCATTTACCTGGAACATGAAATGAGGGAAAGACAAGGGAAGATGAATGTCTTTTTTGTTTACTAACTAATATTGAAATTAAACAATTATGCTTGGGATTGGAGAAATAGCAATTAAGGTGAAAAATCTGCATCATTTGGGGGAATAATCAGTGAGGAAAAGGGAAAAATGCAGACAATGAAAATGAATTGTTATACATATGATAAGTAGACACAAAAAGAAAAATGGAAATACTATCCATTTTTATTGGAAGCATTCCTCTCAGAGTAGCTAATTGGAAGTGTGCAGGACATTTTTAGAATTGCAAATGTCCTCTCAATTTTTGAGATCTGATTTAGAGATTTTTACCCCAAAGGAAGAACAAGCTTTCATAAATTTCTGCACTATGCAATGAAATAGTTCCAAATACAGTGTAAAATTGTAAGAACTTACATGTCTTCCAGTCTTATAACTTGATTTCCAGTGCCTAAATAAATCAGTTCACAGATTCCTCTGAAATCCTTGGTACATGTAGGTTAATCTACATTACAGAATGCAGTCAAACTTTATTGGCTTTGATTAATTTATTTTTTATTTATTTATTTATTAAATTTTTATACCGCCCCTCTCCCGTAGGACTCGGGGCGGTTCACAACAGAGTAAAAACATAAAAACAATAAATATTTAAAAATAAATTAAATTAATATTAATACAAGGCTGTTGCTAAAAACCTGTTAAAAACCCAATTCTAAAACCCAAACAGCCTTGTTTAAAAATTTTAAAACCTGAGGAGATCTAGGCCAGGCCGGCTTGATTGAAGAGATGAGTCTTCAGTTCTCTTCTGAAGGTGCGGAGATCATGACATGTCCGGAGTTCTGGGGGGAGCTCGTTCCACATCGTCGGTGCCCCCACAGAAAAGGCTCTCCCCCTGGGCGCCACCAGCCGACACTGCTTAGCTGATGGCACCCTGAGGAGGCCCTCTCTGTGGGAGCGAACTGGTCGATGGGAGGTATTTACTGGCAGAAGGCGGTCTTGTAAATAACTGGGTCCTATGCCATGGAGCGCTTTAAAAGTGGTAACCAGTACCTTGAAGCGCACCCGGAAAGCCACCGGCAACCAGTGCAGCTCGCGCAGGATAGGGGCCATTCGTACCTGCCAGGGTGCCCCCACTACCACCCGCGCGGCCGCATTCTGCGCCAGTTGAAGCCTCCGCGTGCACTTCAAGGGGAGCCCCATGTAGAGAGCATTACAATAGTCCAGTCTGGAAGTGACGAAGGCATGGGTGACCGTGCGTAGCGCGTCCTTATCTAGGAAGGGGCGCAACTGGCGTACCAGACGAATCTGGTAAAACATCCTCCCGGCCATGGCCGTCAGATGGTCCTCAAGGGACAGCCGTGAATCTAGGAGGACTCCCAAGTTGCGAGCCCTTCCCGTGGGGGCCACTGACTCGCCCCCAATAGACAGCGATGGAGTCAGCTGGTTGTACCGGGACGACGGTAACCACAGCCACTCGGTTTTGGAGGGGTTGAGCTTGAGACCGTTCTTCCCCATCCAGATCCGCACGGCCTCCAGGCACTGGGTCAGCACATCAAGAGCTTCATTTGGGTGGTTCGGGGTGGAAATGTACAGCTGAGTATCATCAGCGTACTGATGGAATTCCACCCCAAAACCTCGGATGATCTCACCCAGCGGCTTCACATAAATGTTGAACAACAAGGGCGAGAGGACCCACCCCTGAGGTACCCCACAATCAAGGGGCCTCGGGGTCGACCTCTGACCCCCTGTCAACACAAACTGCGTCCGGCCAGAGAGGAAGGAAGAGAACCACCGAAGCACGGTGCCCCCTATACCCAGCCCCGCCAGCCGGCGCAGCATGATACCATGGTTGATGGTATCAAAAGCCGCTGAGAGGTCCAATAGCACCAGGATAGAGGAGCAACCCCTGTCCCGGGCCCGCCAGAGATCATCCACCAATGCGACCAAAGCTGTTTCCGTGCTGTAACCCGGCCTGAAGCCCGACTGGAATGGGTCCAGGTACGACGATTCCTCCAGGTGCTGAGGGAACTGTCGAGCAACCACACTCTCAACAACCTTCGCAACAAAGCGAAGGTTGGAGACAGGACGGTAATTAGATAGAACAGCCGGGTCCAAGGCGGGCTTCTTGAGGAGGGGTCGCACCACCGCCTCTTTCAGGGCGGCGGGGAAGACACCCTCACTCAATGAGGCGTTGATAATTGCCTGGAGCCAGCCTCGCGTCACCTCACTGGAGGCCAGTACCAACCAGGAGGGACACGGGTCCAATAAACATGTGGTTGCTCTAAGACCTCCCAGCAACCTGTCCACGTCATCAGGCGTCACGTAGTCAAACTCAGCCCAGATAGTAGTCTCAAGACCGGCCTCAGCCACTTTTGCTGGACTGCCTTCGTTGAAGTTAAAGCCTTCCTGAATCTGAGCGATTTTGTCATACAGGTATTGCACAAAATCCTCAGCTCTTCCCTCCAAGGGGTCCCCCCTCACCTCCCGATGAAGGAGGGAGCGGGTTACCCTAAACAGGGAGGCTGGGCGGTTATCTGATGACGCAATAAGGGCAGTGACATAAGAACACTTCTCTGCCCTTATTGCCACTAAGTAAGTCCTTATATGGTCTCTTACTCGTGTTCGGTCAGACTCAGAGCGACTCGCCCTCCAACTGCTCTCTAGGCGTCTTTTCCGGCGCTTCATCTCCCTCAGCTCCCCGTTAAACCAGGGAACTGAACGAGAACCACGCCGGTTCAGAGGCCGCAAAGGCACAACCCTATCCAAGGCATCAGCAGCTGCCCTATCCCAGGCAGCTACCAGCGCCCCGACCGAGTTGTGTGTTATATATGTTAGAGCCTCCGGTATTGGCCCAAGCTCCGTCTGGAACCTCTCGGGTTCCATCAGTCGCCTGGGCCGGTACCAAACAATTGGTTCCGCCTCCCTGCAGTGGGGTGTAGCGGTCCAAAAGTCCAGGCGTAGGAGAGAGTGATCTGACCATGACAAAGGTGTAATAACTATATTTCTCGTATCCAGATAACTCAGACACTGACCAGAGACAAAAACCAGGTCAAGCGTGTTTCCCCCCGTGTGTGTGGGACCTTGAATTACCTGGGTCAGGTCCATGGCTGTCATGGAAGCCATGAACTCCCGAACCTCCCCAGACGCCTCGCCCACAGACGGCAGATTGAAGTCGCCCATGACCACTAGCCTGGGGACCTAGGGTTAACTAGGTTTTTTTTTGTCTATTGCCTTCAGATCCTTTTTAGGATAAAGATTTTTAGTTTTGTTTTGTCTTTTGGGGTTTTCAAGTCAGTCTTGACTCCTGGTATCTTCCTTGATAGTCCTGGCAGTTTTCTTAACAAGATTTTTTGATGTGGTTTGCTACTACCTTTTCGGGCTGAAAGAGATTGACTGGCTTAAAATCACCCAGCTGACTTCATGTCTAAGGCAACCTAGAATTCATGGTCTCCTGGTTCTAGCCTAGTGCCCTTATTTATTACGCGGAGCTGCATATAAAGGTTATTAAAGAATCAGGCAAGCAAAGCTTGATAGTAAATGCAGCTTCAAGAAAGTAGTAGCAAATCATGGGTATGAAGAAACATCAGTATACTGACTCTGCTATGAATAACCTGAATGGCAGAAATAAATGAATACAGAAACGTTTTTATCTCTGGACCAGGTTTAGAAAACTTGTAACAGTCCAGACTCCATGTAAATGCATTTTTCACACATTTCTCAACCTTGGCTGGGGCTGCTGAGAATTGTAGTTTAGTGACAACTGGGACACCACTGACTGCTCTTAAGTCATGTGAAGGAGGTTTTGCTGTCAGATTTTGTTACTCTTTTATTATCAAATAGTTTAAGAAGGCATTTCTGAAGAATAGGCAGGACATACAGTGAAGTAAGTAAACAACAAAAATATTGACCATTGCCTTTTGCTGTTTTGCTCTTTAAAAAAAATCAGGAATGGCATTTTTAATTATATATTTTTTGATCATATGGAAACAGGAAGTATATTGGGTGCTTGAGTAAAGGGGTGAGTTTGCCCTGTTCATTGCCAGGAAAATAACATGTTGAGCCATTTAATTTTTTTTTCCTAGGACACAGATATCATAATTTGGGATGTGATCAATGAGAGTGGTTTGTACCGGTTGAAAGGCCACAAGGATGCAATTACACAGCTATTGTTCTTCAAAACAAGAAATATATTGATTTCTAGGTAATTGTTCTCTACATATACATATAACTATCTCCCCCTTCCAAATCTCATACTAAGTACAGCAATTTTACTTAAGTTCAAAAAATTTGCTAGGAATTGAGGAAAAAAGTTAACCCTGAAAATTAATGATTAATTATTTATTGGGTCAGTTGGCTTAGTGTTATTAAGTGTTATTGGGTCAGTTGGCTTAGTGTTACTATCTCAAATAAGATGTTCTTGCATTAATTCACCAAATCTGTGAATAAATTGAAGGAAACTTTAATTTTTTTCCCCTCTTATTCCATTGAGAAGATTAACCTGCAATTTATCCTACGTGAAATATGCATAGATATTTCCTTTTTGAAAATTAAGGATATTAGGAAAGAACAGTCTACATATTCAAAAAGACTGTATAATAATTGAAATAATGCATTGTCTGGTGAACTTACAATCTATAGGTTTTAATTCTGTTTGTGTATATGTTATATATGCTACAGAATGAGGTAACTTTCTGATCTCATGTAATATTTTCAGTATTATTTATGAGGCCACATTTTCTTGCAGTGGAAAAGATACTCTAGTAAAATGGTGGGACCTGGATACTCAGCACTGTTTTAAAACATTGGTTGGGCACCGCTCTGAAGTAAGTAGAACGCAGATGTGCAGGTGAGAATAGTAGGAAGAAAAAATAATGCTTTTTTAAAGTACAGGTAGTCCTTGACATGTTATGACAAGGTTATGATGCCCATAAAATAGATTGGTCATGTGACCAGTCTGATTTTATGACCTTTTTGTTGTTGAACAAACACCATAGTCGTTAGGTGAACCAATTGTTCTCTATGGTGCAGTTTTGCCACAAACCAAAAGTGCCAATTTTCAGCAAAAATGCAGTCACATGACTGTGGGATGCTACAAATGGTCATAAATTGTGGCCTTGTTGCTGAACACCCAAAGTTCAGTTACATAACCATGGAAGAACCCCAACCATCAAAACTTTGAATCCAGGTTATCAGCAGCCCAGTGGTAGATTCATTGTAACTTTGAATGGTTGCTGAGCAACCAGTCATAACTCGAGGACTACTTGTATAGGTAGCCCACACTTACAGAATGCTCATTTAGTGATAATATCACAGGGGTTTTCTTTTTCCACTTTATGTGCATTTTTTTTTAATAAGGGACTATTTTTACAGGCTAGGGTGAATTTGTAGAATGTTATTCTGAATTACCTATTATTTGGGTAAGAAGAGTATCCTATATGCAAATAACTTTCATTGATTAAAGTAAAGTAGCATATCACGGTAAGCCCAAATCTTATCCTAAGGGACCATTATTATCTTTTTGTCTTCGGGTTGTCTGGCAGGAAAAAGAGAAAATTAATCTTTCAGAAATGATGGAAGTAGATTTAGTTTTCAGTCTTCTCTGTCGAACGAACTACAGTATTAAAATAAGAAATGCCTTTGGTGTGCTCTTCCTTAGGTTTGGGGGTTAGTTTTGGTTTCTGAAGAAAGACTTCTTATTACCGGGTCTGCTGACAGTGAACTGAGAGCTTGGAACATCACGTATTCCCAGGAGGTAAGTTCTTGATGTTTCTACTGCTTGACTTTATTTGTATGATTATTCACATTAAAGCTATTGTACATTATTTTTAGTGTCTTCAGTACTGAATGTGTAAAATCAAAATATAAAAAAATGCAAATGGGGTCAAATAATATTCCTTTGCACTGCTTAGGGCAATTTATGTTATACCTCTGATAATTTTGAACACAGAAGTCTAATGTAGGCCCAGTGAGGAAAAGAGTCATTCACTTATCCTTGGTAAGGTAGTGCTTTTGTAGGGTTACCTGTTGGGTCATCCTTTCAGAGAAATTTCCTTATCTAAACAGAAACAGAATGACCACAAGTGGCCAAAAAAGCAGTGGCAGTGGAAGCGATTTCCGACTTTCTGCTTCCCCCTTGACTTGGTTTGTGGGAAACTGGCACGGAGCATCAGAAATCACAATTATGTGATGGAAGCAGCACTATAGCTGTGTGAAAATCCTTGAAATGTCACTTACACAGGAATAATGGGGTGCCAGATTTTGTATGCATTCTTTTAAGTTTGCAGATTTGGGGCACCTGGATACAAAAGTTTTTGCACTACAGCATACCATTTGGGCTAATTGAAGGCTACAAACAAAGTTTTAGTAGTATATCGATGGAAATGAACTTCAGCTGTTTGTTTCATATCACATGGTTCCTTTAATTTGAAATAAATCATCTTGTAGAAGCTGTATATTCGTAGAGACAAATTTTCATCGGATGTTTACCTCTTTTGTAACTTTTGTAGTCCATGGCTCTAGTATACAGCTTCGATGGATATGTTATTTTACTTACAAAGCAGTTGCTTTTACTTTGGCTTTATGTGTAAACCTGCTATATACTTGAAATGCTTAATAAATAAAGAAATGATTTGTCTGCAGGAAAGAAAAAACTTTCAAAGTGAGCCTCTCCTTTTAGCTAAGGTCTCTTACTGTTTTTGGTACACTTCATAGGACCAAGACTCCAGTGAGCCTGAAAACAAGAGAAACAAAGGACACATTCAGAGCTTGGAAGAATCTTCTGAAGATGATAAAGCGGATGCCCAAGATGAGGACCAAAATGAGGTAGCTTTTTAATGTATACTCACTGGTAGTACATAATTTACCATATTGAAAATGCATAAAATGCTTCCATCTGAAGCAAATAGACAGGATAGGTGCTTCCAATTTAAGCAGATTTTCCATGTTAGTGCTTTGCTAGTTTCAAATACAGTAAATGAATACTATTTTGAAGGGCACAAAGTCATATCTTTTACAATCTTATTGGATGTACACACTCTCTCTCTCTCTCTCTCTCTCTCTCTCTCTCTCTCTCTCTCTCTCTCTCTCTCTTCTCTCTCTCTCTCTCTCTCTCTCTCTCTCTCTCTCTCTCTCTCTTTCTCTCTCTCTCTCTCTCTCTCTCTCTCTCTGTGTGTGTGTGTGTGTGTGTGTGTACATCATACATTCAGTGTCTTAACACCTCTTGCCAACACCTTGGTCTTTGGATCTCTGCCTGTATTCTCCATTAGATCTTTCCAGCATTGTGATTTGTGTAGGATCCTTCACTGAATGAAAGGGAATAGAGGAGAATGAATAGGAATGAAAGAGAATCAGATACCGCAAGCTGATCCATTATCAGATTGGTAAGAGTGCCCTGTGGCATGGAAAGAAACTCAGTGCCTGCACAGTCACCTTTGACCATTGCAAACAAATACAACCAAGCAATTTCTGCCTGAGATCAGTCCCCCTTCCCTGCCATTATAACGTTTAAAAAGAGAAAAAGCTTTGGAGGGAACAGATATCCTCTCCTTTTTGTGATGAAAAAGAAAGGTGGGAAAAATGCCAGCTCAGCTTTTCAGACAGTTTAGCTCTGGTAGTTAGCTAGATTCTTTTTTCCTGTCTTCTTTGTATTATGCCATTTTGGCTGAGCTAACCCATTTTTCTATGCTATCCCCCCTCTGTTAATTTTCTTTGATGATAACCCAGGGTTTTCTTTTCTTTTGACCCATTCACTGCTTTGTTTTCCTTCATGTTTGTCGATGGGTTTTTTCCAAGAAGGGCACTGAGAGCTGTAAAGTGATTGGACGCCTTTGTTGGTCTAAAGCCACAGACGAACTGTCACAGCAATATTGTCATTTTCAGTTGCTTGGATGGTAATAAATAATTGCTATTCAGTCCTCTGTGTTGCATGCATTTTACTGACTTCCTTGAAATTTTCAGACCATAATTGTTTAGTCCTCTTTTAATTGATTTTTTTAGGACACAGTAAGGTGTGAGAAAGCTGGTTCCATCATGAGGGAAGGAAGGAATCGTGTTGTTGGTCTTGCTACTGATCGAACAGGGAGAATCCTTGCTTGCCATGTGAGTTGGGTAGCTTTTGGACCATATGGGAGCGTACTGCCAGACCGCTGGCCCTATAGCTGTGGAAAGAGATTTCTGGGTCAGCGAGTTTCTAATTTATTTTCTTTTTTTCTTTGCTCAAGGGAACAGACTCTATCCTGGAAATATTCTATATCCTCAGCAAGGAAGAAGTTCAGAAGAAATTAGAGAAGAAAATGAGAAAAGCAAGGAAAAAAGCCAAGTGAATGCAATACACTAGCTATGCATGTCATTTTTTAATATTTTTCTGATATATAGAACAACTACATTACATATTATTTTAGAACAGTTATCCATAACATGATCAAAGTAACACTTTAAGATTCAAGGTACAACTTATTTATGTTAATATTTCTGATTCATACAGAGATTGTGTTTTTTGTTCTAGGCAAAAGTCAAATGTGGAAGAGGAAGAACTTGATATCAATGTAGAGTGCGGTCTACATGAAAAGATTCAACGTCTCGTTAACATCAAAGCTTCTGCTAAAATCAAGTGGGTTTCAAGTACTAAGGATGATAAATATATTGTTTGTTTAAAGAGCAATCAAGTATTAAAAAAGCAGTAACATTGTACAATAACTCAACTTTTTAAAGTGTACTAAAACTATACAAAAAGTTACTGATTGCTTCTAATATTGTCCCTTTTCATGATAGCACAACAAATTGATTCATGGGCCACTGTATATTACCAGGAGGTTGGATAGTCTCTGCTTCTCTTGTAATATAAGCCCAAACCTAGGACCAAGTTAAAAAGAAATGTAATTAAATATTTTTCACAGTAGAGAGAGAACAGGAGAAGGAAAGCTTTTGTGTAATACAAAATGAACATAGTCAACTACACTCCTGTTCTTTCTCCTCTGCCAAACTACTTCTGGTGAAGTGGGATTTGATGTAGCTTAACAGAGACATTCTCAAAAATAACAGTGCACAAAGGATTGGGCCATGTAATTAAATACTAATTTGGCTGCTAAATGCTGGAGATATATGATAAAAGTCAAAAGCAGAGACGTTGGTTAATCATAGGGAAAACAGTCTGGGAGAAAGCTATAGCGGACTGTAGGTAGAGACTGAACTTCGTTGGAAACGAAGGCTGCAACATTCTGTTGTTCTCTCTCTTTGTGACAGGATGGATGTCATTTTTTCTGTGATTATTTTCAGTAATGGCTTCTTTGAAGTCTTGTATACTTTTGCTCATGTAACTAGTGATACATTTATTTATTAAACAGACTTATAGTACTATATTTCTATGAAATATTCCTTTATATTTCAACTCACAGTGACTCTGGATGGCATACAACATTAAAAACCCACAGTTTAACATACATAC
This sequence comes from Bothrops alternatus, assembly GCA_034064705.1. Lineage (NCBI taxonomy): Eukaryota > Metazoa > Chordata > Lepidosauria > Squamata > Viperidae > Bothrops > Bothrops alternatus. Next base: position 4,267,292 of record JARGCV010000025.1, read on the forward strand.
ACCTCAGCCACCTTTTCTTCTAGTGGCCAATTTTTCCAAAGATCAAGAGTTTTTTGCAATGGTTCTTACACTTCCAAAATATTTAACTTGAGCTTCATTATAGTGTTTTCACTAAGCAGTCATTGTTATTATTCATCATTCGTATTTCCACTACTGTTGAATAATTTGTTCTTCTTTGGCTCAAGGTTTTCTCAAATATTGTCTCCAATATTTGAAGGTTCTTTTGTTCAGTCATAAAGTATTTCAATAGGTAAATTAGGCAGCCTTATACATCTGTGTTTTTAAAAGCTGTTCTCAATTTTGGGGAATCCACACATTTGTGTAAGCCTTAGTATAATTTATAAAGCAGAAATAAATATCTGGTGTTTCCTTATCATTGCCATTATCCATTGGAGATTAACAATATGACTATTGATTTTGGCATGTATGTCTGCTAATTCTCATTTCATGTATTATTGAAACTTGGATTGCAAATGAAGTTTATATTTATCTTTGTTGACTTCTTTTACATATTATTGCTCTTAATTCATTTAACATGACAATTACTCCTTTTTTAAACAATAAATAATGTTTTATTGAAACAGATCTTTTGACTTGATGCTCAGTCCAAAAGGAGAATTGAAAGCCACCTTAATGCTCCAGAACAACATAATTGAATGCTACAGCCTGAAGCCGTCAGAGCAATCTCCCCAAGTTATGCAGACATCAAAGATAAACATTGGAGGTCACCGTACTGATGTTAGAACAGTGTCATTTAGCTCTGATAACATCGCCATTCTCTCTGCTGCTGCAGAATCAATTAAGATATGGAACAGGTATGAATCCTTTATGAACAGTGAAGGACAACGTGAGTTGCAATGCCTGTTTACAAGGACTGTTAAACAGCTCCAAGTGTGATTGTGGACTCTTAATATGGAATGTAGGAAAATGCATAATATTTCTTTCATTGATCTCTTGGCATCATTCTTATTTATAAAGCAGCTGCAAGTGGAGCCAAGGACAGTTGTGTAGACTGCTAAGCTAATTTCACATTAGCTTTTTAAGGATTACTGTTTTGAATTTTATTTGGAACTCTTTCATTTGCCATAAGTTGCAGGCTTGGGGGAAAGGCAGATAAGCACTCCTTCAGAGAATGATGCAAAGGGAGAATGATGGGGAGAGAAAGTCATAAATCCCTAATGATGGAATTCCACATTCGTTTATGTCTCCCGTACACTAGAGTGAGTTAATCAGTGAGGGTGAATTATGGTAACTTGTAGACAGCAAGGGAGATTATATACCAAATAGTGTACTTTTAAAATAGAGTCAGATTTACAGAGAATTCATCAATGGAGTTAGAAGTCTTTGTGTTAGTCAAATTGGGTAGTACGCTCAAGATATGCTTGCCAGACTGGACAACTTTAAAATGAGATTATTCAGATTTTGGGATATGATTTTTAGTGGCTGCTAATCCTAATTTGCATGTTCCTTCTAAATCTGAGATTTCATGACTCAATTCCTGGAGGGCCCTTGAAAATTATTAAGATACTTTGTGAGGCATCTGGTTGTTCACTGTGGAAGATTGAAACTACTGTATTCATCACCATCTCAGAGACACTTCATTGGAATACTTCCTGAATGATCAAAAATTGTCTCAAAGCACTCATTTAATTCTGAATTTTGGAGGTAATTCTAAAGTTGAGGAAAGCAGAAGTAGGTCAATATCTGATGACAATTTTGGAAAGAACAGAAGATTTTCAGTGGCTGCTAATCCTAAAGTAGTTGTTTTTCCGCAAACATCAATGTTGTGATTCTGGTAAAATGAAGTCAGCCTCAGATATCTGGTGTGATTTTTGTTTGAAAGGTCTATGAGCTCAGTTTAGTTTTATACCCAAAACAAATTTCTAGGCTCTAGAACAGTGGTTCTCAACCTTTTTAAGGCCATGACCCCCAACCGGTCGTAAGTCGAGGTGGCAGGCAGGCCCAGGCACTCCTGGGTGGCCGCGGCAAGCAGCAGCAACGGCGCAGGGCAACCACCGGCTGGGCCACCAGCTGGCCCAGCCCAAGGGAGGTAGGGCACCCGCCGGGCCCCACACGCGCCAGCTGCCCTCCCTGCGCCCGCCAACCTCCCATCCCTGGCCCTCTTTTACTTACATTTTTAGTAGTTGCTCAGCAGGGAGGGGTGGAAAGTTCCGGATAGCTCGCCTTCACTGCAGACAACTTGCAGCACCGTTTGCAGACTGGGACTTTTGGCGGGCTCAGCAGGGCAGAGACAGCATGGACAATTCCTATTGGCTTTTGAAAGCCAATAGAATTAGACTCTATTCAAGAGAGTCTATTCTATTGGCTTTCAAAAGCCAATAGAATAAGAGGGAGTAGCACAGCTAAGGAAAAGGGGGGGAAAATGGCGGACTGCATTGTTTGGCGACCCCGTGAAATGGTCGTTTGACCCCAAATGGGGTCGCGACCCACAGGTTGAGAACCGCTGCTCTAGAAATTCTATGGAAGTCCCAGTTCTTTAATTGTGAAGATAATACTCTTGGCACATGGATGATCTTGAAGCTGACCTAAAATTCTAAAATAATTATAATACATCCCAAATTGATTCATTACTATTGTAGTGTGTACATCATGTATGCCTATAATTACTGTTGTGTGTTGTGCCATACATGGAAGTATATCATAGCTATGTTTGTTTTGGCTAGTTTTTATAAAACAGTATATTTGAAGAGAAATCTGGGGTTAAATATCTTGCAGTGATAGATTTTCCCGCCATTTGTACAATTGTAAGAATTTTTCTTTTCCAAAAGTACCTCCAGTAAATTTATTTCCTGTGTGTAAAATGGATAATTTTGTGTGTTGTTTCTTTTCCCAGGTCTACCTTGCAGTGTATCCGGACCATGGAGTGTGATTATGCACTTTGCTCCCTTTTTGTCCCAGGAGACCGGCAGGTCATTATAGGGACAAAGGTGATTGCTCATCCTTTCTGAAGCATTAGGAGATCTTGCTAATAATGTCATATTTTTAATACAAAAAAAATCATATTTAGCCAATACAGAGCCATTACACTTCTTTGCAGAAGTTTTGCTACTGCTACGGAAGTCCCATCTTTTTCCTTCAAGTTTCCTTTATGTATGGTTTATAGTTGTCCCGATCAGGCATTGCTTTAACTCACCTCAGTTTTTCTTGATAGGGACAGACAAAGTTTGTCTTGTTCTCCATCGTATTAATTAATTATTCTTTTCAAACTAATTCATAGCCCTCTCCAGTTCTCCTTTTTTAAAAAAAAAAAAAACCTTGTAGTTTCCTTTGAAACTTATCTCTTTTCTTTCTTGTTTACTCTGGCTTTGATTATGGTGGCAGAATTTGCCTCAAACATTCTAAGTAATCCACCCATGTTTGAATAATTAGGAACAAGAAATACTTCATTCTTCCCCTTAGGTCTCCCATCAATGGTATCACTTGTCCATCTGCCTTTGGTTCAGCAGTACAAAGGAGCTTACATTCCTAGCTCTATGCAAACAGCTGGTTCTCCAAATGTCCCTGTTGATGGTATACCAGGGACCCCAGCACTTGACCAACTTGGCTATCCCAGCTATTCTAATGATAGAACTCACTCAAGTGGCCCTGATTCTCCACAAGTCTGAAACTATCAGTGTAGGAGTCTAAAGCAGAGTGCCTTTAGATCCCTTTCCAGGAGGGAAGTATTTTGGAAAACTCATTTTGGGACAGCAAGAAGTTCCTGTCACATCTCTTTTGATTTCCTCCTTGTGGTAGTGGGGCTCACCTTTTCCAAAACTTATACTTAATGCTTTCTGCCAATGGAACACAGATCCTATGCACTTTGTAGTTCTGTTGTCATTTTTCTTCAGCATCTCTCCTTGAAAAGGGCTTTTTACCTAGTGCCTGAAATGAGCCATCTTTAGGCAATCAACAGCCATAGAAATTTTTAAACTCTAAATAGTTCCAAAAGAGAGGCAAATATATTTAATAAAATTCTTTCTCTTCTCCTGATTCTGTCATCAGAGAGGAAGAAGTGTATCAATTGAACAAATAACACAATCATTCTTTCCTCCCAGCTCAAAAAGCAAATGACATTAATAAGTGCTGGTTCTGCAAAGAAACTGCAGAAACAATGGACCACCTAGTTAGTTACTGCAAGAGGATTGCATGGACTGACTACAAAGAATGGTGTGACAAAGTAGCAACAATGGTGTATTGGAATATCTGCAAGGAATGCCATTTGCCTGCAAGCTACTACAAAATAGGCAAAGTAATAGAAAATGTAGGTGCTAACGTGCTCTGGGATTTTAGAATTCTAACAGACAAGCAGTTGCTACATAAGACACCAGATATAAAAATTGTCGATAAGAAAGACTAAAAAGTCTGAATAGTGGATGTTGATCTGGAGACAGTAGTATAGAAAGAAAAGAATTGGAGAAAATCACTAAATACAAAGACCTGCAAATAGAAGTAGAACAACTGGCAAAATAAAGCAAAGATAGCGATAGATAACCTTGAAACACTGTTTAAACACCATCATTGAAAAAATTGACATTGACCAAATCATCAGTCAGTTGCAAATGGCAGCTTTACTTGGAACAGTTTACATCCTATGACAATGCCTTTAACACCATCAAACAATAACATCTGCCTATCCCACATCCTTGGAGAAGATGTGATAGATGATTAAAAATGCCAAATCCAGTCTAAACATCTGGCTAACTAATGAACCTTAATAATTAATTTTTTTTTAAAAAAGGCTTTTGTCAGAAAACTCTCCCAAGTTCTTCACATCTCTAATTTTGAAGTAAAAGTGTTTGAGCAAAAAATACAGAGAAATCTTCCTTGCTTTACTCTCTTCCATCACCAGCTGGGGTTATAGTAACACAGTTTTGATTCCCTGTAATATTTTTTGTTTGTCTATTCCTTTCGTTGGCACTTTCTTCTGATATAATCTTTGAAAAATTGCTGGTATTGATAGCTGGTATAATGATAATTCATAATTTTTATTAGATTGGAAAGCTGCAGCTCTTTGATCTGGCTTCTGGATGTTTATTGGAAACTGTTGATGCTCATGAGGGGGCTCTGTGGTCCATATCTCTTTCTTCAGATCAAGTAGGTCAAATTTAAATTTGTTCCTTATTATTTGAATGTCTTGGTAGAGTTGTGTTCAAGGTGAAATAATAGCTTTATTATTATCAATAGTAGAGTTTTGGGGGGATGGAAATGATGGGCATAGTAGTTGGCTTCTCTTATCTACTGTAAAGATTGTTATTATTTTCCAGCATTCCATGGAGAGCTACATTTCTCTATGCCAGTTGGTAGCTCCTGGAATGCTTCTGATACTTCCTGATTCTTGTTTGCTTTTTGCAATGCTTTGCAGATCTTGTGCATAATGACAGTAATTACTTAAAAATAAGTTATAATGACTGTTCAGGTATAATGTCAGATTGAGTAGTTTTTTGCATTAACGGTGTGAAATAGTAATAGTAATAGCAGTTGATAAGGCAAAAGGGATGTTAATCATCTGTAGGTAGAGAGTCCAAGTTAGAATTTGGATTGGTGAGGATTTTAGCTTTTGTTGCAAACTTACAAGCTACCGATTGATTTCCCAGTCCAGGAAAAAAAACTGGTTGGGATCCAAATTTTTTTTAATGCTGTTCTCTTCTAAATAATCTTCATTGCGATTAGTTAAGGGGGAGTAGTAAATCATCATAAATTGTTTAGGACAGACATGTCAAACTCGCAGTGTCACATGATGTCGCACGACGTATTGGAACTTTTCGGGATGAGTGCAGTTTCATCGTGACACATCCAGCCCCCGGGCCGGCAGTTTGACACCTCTGGTTTAGGAGAACAAGCAGTAAAAACAGAAGTAAATTGATAATGGTCTGCAAATGGTAGTATTTTCAGATCAACTCACTAGCTTTTCTGGATATAAAATGCTCTTGAAGAATGAATAAAGCAATATTGAAGTTTCTGCTGTGTCATCTTTTATATATAGCAAAAGTGACCATGCTTAGTTTTAAGTTAAATTATTTTCTCCTACAGCGTGGTTTTATAACTGGCGGTGCAGATAAATCGGTCAAGTTCTGGGAATTTCAGCTGGTAAAAGACATGAACAGTATCCAAAAGAGGTGAGGGTGTTTTTTTTATGCACTGAATTAAAGCTTTTCAAGACAAATGGAGAATGAATTTAATCATTTGGGGGAGGTATATAAACTGCTTATCAAAAACGGGCCTTTTATTGTCTATAGAACTATTCTGTCCTATTCATTAATTCTTTGGCCCTGTAGAGCCATTTTATCTGCCTCATTTTATTGTAAAAGTGAGCTATGGCACAGAAAAGTGGGAAGTAGAAAGAAGCAATTTTCAATTAAATTGTCTGTTGTGCAGATTCTTTTTTTTTTTTAATTCCAGGAAGTATTTTTGTAAGCTGTCATGGGCGCCAATTATAAAACAAGTCCTTTAGGAAAGGGTGGGATTAAGTCCACTTTTGCAGCTGACCTGGGGGGAGGAGTGGGGGGGCTGGATGAAATCAATGCAGGATGCTTAGCTGATGTCACTGGTGCCCATTAAGGCCTGTTCCTTCATGCAGGCAAAGAGGAGAACCAGTTTCTGCTCCTTGATTTCTGAATCTGACTATGCAGTAAGAATCCCTATGTTGTGCTCATCCCATCCTAGGCTCTCTGTGAAGCAGACACGCATTTTGCAGCTGGATGAAGATGTTCTCTGTGTTCGGTACAGCCCCAATCAGAAATTTCTGGCCGCTGCCTTATTGGACTGTACTGTAAAAATATTTTATACTGATACGCTCAAGGTAACCAATATTAGTTTGGATATAAAATTAAGGAAAGTGATGGAGATTCTTTTTAGGCATTAATAAAATGCATATTCCTAGTCTGATATGAAGGAGCCAGCCATATAGTGAGTTAATTCTGTCCTGTGACCAAGGAAAAGAAAGAAGTGAAGGCCAAATCTTGATCCTATTTTGCTGTGATTGCTTGCTTGTTCTTTCAATCATTTTGCCAGAAATAATTCTCTTTATGATAATTTTCTTTTGTGGGTTATTGTTTTTCTTCAGTATTCTATTTCCTTCTGATTTTAATTACTTCTTTACTTATTTTCCTTAAACTAAAAAAATCAAGCCAAATTTTTCTGTCTGTTACTTTGTGCAGTATTTGAAATGTATGGTTCAGGAAGTCAAAAACATCGTTGAAAATGGGGGGGGGCGCGAAGGGAGGGCAAGTAACAAAGACCGTGCGGTGTTTATGGATACAGTAAGTAGATGTGGTGTGGGCTTTCATAGCCAGTATCTGTTGGGTGGTATTGGGCTTCAAGGTTTAGTGACCCGGGTCTGGAGAACAGGTTTCCTGATGGCAACTGTGCCTGGTGTCTTCAGAGGCAGAGTGGTCACAGCAATTGAGCAGGGACTGGCTGAACCTCCTGTCTTTCTAGCCAGGTGTGCTGGCTATAAGCAGTGTTGCTGCAGTTGAAAAATAATGTAATTTTCTCAAAGGGCATAATTAGCACTCGCTATAATCGTGCCTTAATAGAGATAGATGATACTTCTGACAATTATTTATTTATTTATTATTTAAACTTATATGCCACCCTTCTCCTAGGACCCAGGGCGGCTTATAATAACAATACAATAAAATTAATTACATTCGTACAGCATACAATCACAGTCAGCACACAGTCACTGATGGAAGGACATTCCTAGGCCCAGGGGCAGAGTGCAGTTCATGCGCCCCAAGCCTGTCGACATAAATGCGTCTTCAACAACTTCCGGAAAACTAGGAGGGAGGAAGCAGTACGAACCTCTGTGGAAAGCTGGTTCCAGAGGGCTGGGGCAGCAACGGAGAAGGCCCTTGCCCTAGGCCCCGCCAGATGACATTGTCTAAGTAACAGAGACTACCTTGGCTCTTCTCTGACTCGTGGACTTCAACTCCCAGAATTCCTGAGCCAGCCATGCTGAGGGGAAAAGGAGATGTTTCCAAGCTGAGCCATGCTGGCTGAGGAATTCTGGGAGTTGAAGTCTACCAGTCATAAAAGAGCCAAGGTTGCCTACCCCTGGACTAAGGCAATTGAGCTGAAAGAAAGGACAAAATCCTTGAGAGCACAGATTTGGTTATTTTCTGATACTGTTAAAGATGCTATTGCAGTGATATTAGCTAGTGTTATTCCTCTTTTGTGGGAGGAATTTAGATAATTTTTCTCGGCCTCTTATGTAGAAGTTTTAAAAATAATCTTTGGCCAACAAATCTGATAAAATGTTTTAAGGAGACTTACTGAAAATAGTGGATAACTGCTTTGATTCCTCATTAGTGTAAGGGAAAAAAAGAAAAAAAATTGAAGTCCCTCTTTTGAAACATTTCCACTTTCCCCAATACAGCGTGTAATCCCTAACTTTACTGTGAGCCCTACAACTGGAGAGCCTAGCATGAAACATGGGAAATTGGTGTTAACGTTGCTCATGCTGAATTTGTCACAGAAGCAGGCATAATGTACACAGCTTCCTCTTTTCCTCAGTTCGCTAAATCCTGTAGTGCCACAATGTTCTCTGGGTTGGATAGTTGATTAACACCAAACAAAAGCAGGATTTCATATCAGTGAAAGCTGGAAAGATCTAGGTGTTTACTAACACACTACTTTTTAAAATGTGAAACTGATGTCTTCTTGGTTTTCAGTTTTTCCTTTCTCTCTATGGCCATAAATTGCCAGTGCTGTGTATGGATATCTCTTATGTAAGTATACCACCATGCTTTGGAGATTTTGGGGTGGCTTTATGCTGGAGGTTGCATGTGTGTGTGAATGTCTCTGTGGGTATTTACTTATCACGTTGAGTTTATTTATGTAGCATGTTTATTGATGTTGAGGGCTGATGTAATAATGTAAAGCCAAAAGTTTGAATGAACTTGACTGATTCTTAGTCTGTATTGAGATAGTATTGCCTATCAACACTAGGCAGGTAGTAGTAGTAATAGTACCTATCAATGTCTGTACAGGTAGTCCTTGACTTAGAACCATAGTTGAACTTGAAGATACAGTTGTAAGTTGTAGTCATTAAGCGGGTCACTAAATGAAGTGCCCAATTTTACAACCTTTTTTGTAGCAGTTTCTTAAGTGATCTGTATGATCGTTAAATAAGTCTGTATTCCCCAATTGGAGTTGGGTTTTTTTGCCTAGAAACCAGAAGTAAAAGCTGGAAACAGGCCAAAAGACACCGAAAATCCACAGGATGCTGCAAACTGCCACAAATGCTGGTTGCCAAGCACCCATAATGAAATCACATGACTCTGTCTGTTTGTGCGTGCGTGCGTGCGTGTGTGTGTGTGTGTGTGTGTGTGTGTGTGTGTGTGTGCAGCTATTGGAACTCCAAAGACAGACCCTAAATAATTCTGTTGTAAATTCAAATGATTGCTAAGCAATCAGTCATTAAGTGAGGATTACTTGTACCAGAAACAAGATTTGTCTTGGCTGCCTGATCACAGTTCATGTGCAGGATTTTGTTCTGCTCCAGAAAAAGGTACATGTCAGCGCTGCTAATACTGAATATTCTTGCTTTGACAAAATATGCAGAACTGTCTGGTATTTTTAGAGTTAACTCAGATGACAGAGAAAGGGAGGAGATTAGTAAGGAAAGCCCTCCAGGTTAATTGGAAGATGTGAATCATGACCCCAAAATAGGGGAGGGGAAATGCCTGGAATGTTATGTGCAAAGGGAAGGGAAATTCAGATCTTGGCATCCATCATGCCGTGCTGACACGCCTCTACACTAATAAAGGCTTTTTTAGGTTAAACCATGCCTAAAAGTTCTTTGAAGTGTTTCATTAGTCAGATGCATGACAGTACACATGCATGTAAGCTAGACTGAACTGCAGGAACTGAAAAGGTTATTTCCTCTCTCTTCTGCTGAAGGACGGAGCATTAATTGCAACAGGCTCTGCTGACCGGAATGTGAAAATCTGGGGTTTGGACTTTGGGGATTGTCATAGGTCCCTTTTTGCTCACGATGACAGGTAGGTCAATGAAAATTGTGAGATTAGAGATCTCGCTGTAAAAGATGAAAAGTTTTACATTCCTGAAAGAAATCCATTATATTGTAGTCTCTGTAGAACTACCTGTGGTGCACGTATTGCACTTTTCGGGACAGTGAATCTTCCTGATTAGAGCTCCTTACCTATCGTCTTCCTTTCTTTTTCTTAACTAACAGCTTTTGGCATCAAGCCACCTGAGTTGAAAAACAACCTTTTCCACACAATTTGCAATTCTGTTTGTGAAGCTGGACAGATTTACAGCTCCTTTGGAAGATTCAGATATAAACACTGTTTATTTTGTGGGCTTTATGGTAATGGAGGGATTTCTTCAGAAATTTTAACAGCAAATAATGTGCACTGGGTTTTGAGCTTATAATGGCTCCTTGAAACACGTGAGAGAGATTTGTTTTGGGCAAAAAAAATTGTTTTCATGAGCTTGGTACAAAATGTAGTTTTTTCAACTCGCAGTAATTAGATTGGAGAATTCTTTTATATTTTGCCACTGTTTGCTCATTAAATTATCTTGGTATATATGGTAAATTTCAAGAACAGGATTGGGCAATTTTGCCCCAAAACACCAACTTCAATTAAAAAAAACTATAGGATAAAATGTATTAATGTAGTCAACATATACTGAATTCATTTATCTTTTGGAAAATATACGTGCATTTATAACATGCAGATCTTAAGTATATTCTTCCCTTTTTAAAATACTTTCCCTGATGTGACTATGCGAATGGGAATTTGGAAATGGTAATGATCTTTCATATCTTCTCATAGTTATTTTTTTCTTTCCTTTTTTAGTGTAATGTATCTTCAGTTTGTTCCAAAGACCCACCTCTTCTTTACGGCAGGAAAGGACCACAAGATTAAACAATGGGATGCCGATAAATTTGAGCATATCCAGACTTTAGAGGTAAAATAAAATATCTTTAGGAATAGACTGCTCATGAAACATGCTGCGTATATGTGCATGCTTGCGTGAGGACCATTCGGAAATTATAACTAGTCCAGAATGTGGTGTGAGCAGTGATGAAATGTTTCATTATGTCCATGTGGCCTCACTATTCCATGTGTGTGCTGGCTATCACTAGGTTCCAAGTGTGAATCAAGGTCTCAGTTATCACCTCACCCATAAAACATTTCATGGCATAGGGTTTGGCTACTTGAGATAATGGAGAAACATCATCTCCAAATGTTTCTGCCCATCCAGCAAAATCCTGCACATAGGATGCACTTTGGGTCTCATTAATTAGCAATGTCATCTAGTGGGACCCAGGAAATATGCCTTACTTGTCACAGAAGCTGTTGAAAATCTGGTTGCTCGGGATCCCAGGGGTTGGTAAGTTAAGCCCTCATTGGATGGATGTGTATGTCTTATGTTCAGGGTACTTATGAATTTATTACTTTTTATAGTATTGTTCCTACTTTTAAAATTATAGTTTTTCCGTGTTGGGTAGCCTCTACATGGATAAATAAAAAATGGTTTCTTCCCTTCCCTATAACTAACCACCTGTCTAATTCATAGGGGCATCACCAGGAAGTGTGGTCCCTGGCCATCAGTCCCAATGGAGATTACCTTGTCTCCTGCTCTCATGATAAATCATTGCGCCTCTGGGAAAGAACAAGGGAACCCCTTATTCTGGAGGAGGAGAAGGAAATGGTAAGAAGTAATCAGAACTTCTCTTTCCCAGTTTTCTAATGTATACATTCATATGTACTTGCATTATTAGGGCTTTTTAATAGTGGTCTCCTACTTGCAAACATATCTATTAGCTCAATGCTGAGGCTTCACACTAAGCAGGCTGTACTGTCAATCTATTGGTTGAATGGAAGAAAGTTGTAAATTTTTATTTTGGCTGATCACTCAAAAATATTTAAAGGTAAAGGTTCTCTTATTCTCTGATATAAGGATTAGAATTATCTTCTTATAAATGTCAATGAAACAAAGCAAATGTGTATTTCATAAGTAAAATAAGCTTGGTTTATTCAAAAGATTTAATTTAAGGGGGCAGCATGGCACAAATTAGCTGCTTTGTTCAAACATGTATTATTTCACAAAATAGGATAGCTCAGCTTTCCAAGTTGCAGGAAATAAATTCTACTTATGTGCTTCAATTAGTAAAATGTGAAAAAGGGGTATTCCCTACCTCCCTTTCCCCACCCCGCTGCCTCTCCCCCTCAAAACCTTCCTCGGATGATCTCTCTAGCCTTCGAGAGCTATCTTGAGAACCAGCAGTGATCTGGAGATGGGAAAGAGGCCTCAGCCATGTATAATAAAACACATAACATTTCTTTCAGTCGTGGCATCTTATAACACTACCCAGTTATTTATAGTTCAGGATTGCACTGTGGGGTCCTTGGTGCTCTCTGAGCTTGGTGGTTTTCTTGCAGATGTTTCATTACCAAACTAGGTAACATCATCAGACTGAAAGTTCTGAAACATTTGCAAGAAAACCATCAAGCTCAGAGAGCACCAAAGACCCCACTGCTATTTCGTTGCTGTATTTCATTTATATTTCACCTTTGCTGAAGCATTCATGCAAGCCTCCCTTAATGTTTAGCTTTCTTGGTAGGTATTGTGAGCTTAATAAAATTGGAGAGAAGAGAAGCAAATATTCTTGAACTGTTTGGAAAAAATGTGTAGAATAAAGATTTCAGAGCTGGTTGGAATGAGGTATATACTCAAAAAAATAGGCTTCCTTGGATACTCTGGATCGGGAAGAATTGTTTTCCATTTTAATATAATTGGACATCCTGACACACAAGATACTTTCCTTTCACAGCAAAGAGAAATAGACTATGAAGATAGTGTCGCTAAAGAAGATCAGCCAGTGGTAAGCAACATCTATTTGGACAGCTGTTTTCTCTTGTTTCTCAAGCTGCCTTTCTTGGGGACCTCAAGATGGAGTTGAAGCATCCATGGAGACTGGAACATGGGATGCTTGGTTGATTGCTGTTATCGACTAGCTGACTAAAATTTCCTGATTGTCTTTATCCTTCATATTTGAACTGAATTTTAGGTCAAACTTGCAGAAATGAATAACCCAAATGCTAATTTTTCATTTTACTTTTATGTTTCTGTAATTAGTTTTGTTGGACATCATAATTATATACTTAGTACGTCTGTTTTGTAAAATAGTTTCAGATCCCACAAAAAAAATCTCTGCTAAAAAGCTTACTCTGCATTTGATTCTAACCCATATTAGCTTAATTCTTTTTCAACCCCACAATCCTAATATGAAATCAGTACCCCCGTCAGGTTGATCTAGCTTTATTATGGTCAGCAGAATTAAGCACAGTAATAGCCATAAGCTTTCGAACTATCTTCCAGTTCACACTTTCCTGGGTTTTTTTTTTCTAATCCAAGATTCCCATCGCTGTATCAATGTAATATTTCGTTTTTTGGTCACAATAGCGCATTATTCTTTCTTAAAACAGTGAGGAATTATCTCATTTGTTTCTTGATTTTGCCTTGGAATTTTAACAGCATTGTCTCAGTTCTGTACATTACATGCTAATAGTTAAAATTTAAAAAATGACTAAGAGAACATATGGAAATACACAAACTGAAGACAAAGCAAAGATTGTGCTTTCAGAAACAAAGCAGAAATTGCTTCACTTCAACTGGAAAGCAACAGTCACTAATATTGCCATCACTGCCAGCCTTATGCTTTTCATATCATTTAGTTTCTTCTAATTTTCTGGTCCATAAAAAATCAAAGTATTTGCCCTGGGCTATTGCAGAACTTATTTATATACAAAAGGTACAAAATTCAAATAGAGAATCATAAATGTTCAAATCAAAATGGACCTAAAATTTCAGTAGACATATTTAGATTTCAGGAGATGTATCCCTATTTTACAGATATTAATTTTAAAATGTTTTTGTTTCTTGCCAGGTTCCTGGGGAGATTCAGGGTGAGGCTGGATTAGCTGGGAAGAAGACCATTGAAACTATCAAGGCTGTAAGTTCATTTTTCCTAGATTTTTCTACTAAAAGGGAAGATTACTTCTTTTTTTAATAATAATAATGGCAGAATATTCATATAACCCCTTTAAAAAAATCCTCTACATCAATTGCTGATCAGAAAGTTGTCCAAATTAAGCACAAACTTTCTAATACATTGAATTAATTGCCTGTGTGTTGTTTCAGTGGGAAGCAGATCTATAAGTGAATAAATCATAGTTGAACAATCAAGGGAGAAATATTAATGTTTCCTTAGACACACCTTCAGGACTTTTGTTAGCTTGATGGCAGGATTTGAAACTACTACAGCAGGGGTATCAAACTCAATTTCATTGAGGACCGCATCAGCATTGCGGTTGCCCTCTGGGGGGGAGGGTAGGTGTGGCCAAGGTGGGTGCGGCCTACTGGTGGACGTGGATGGAGTGGGTGTGGCCTATTGGGTGGGCATGGCCAGCTCTACATCGTTCGCGTCAAGGGTGCCTATGGGGGCCTGGGCAGGAGTGGGACAGATCTGAGGGTCTCTGGCAGAAGATGGGACCGGGGCAAGCACCAAAGCATGGTCCATTTCTTCATTCCTCACAAAGGGTGACACCTCCCCAGCATGCACCCAGGGGGTGGGGCCGATGTGGCAGGGGCTGGTTCCTCGCTGTTTCTAGAGGGCCTTGTGGCGCTAAGACTGAATGTGTTTCAGCATAGATGGCCACCACAAAATTGTATATTGGCTCCCGGCCGGCCGGGGCTAGGGCCAAGGCAGCGGGGGCCATTCCCTCACTGTTTCCAGGATGGCTTTGCGGGTCACATGAAACCACTTCGCGGGCCGCATCCGGCCCCCGGGGCTTGTGTTTGACATGTTTGTATTACAGTATGGCATACGGACACTCCCTTCCCTAAAACATAAAATGCAATTGATTTTTTTCAGCATTGCTATTGTAATGACTCTAGATTGCAATTATTTGTTCTAATAGGCTTTTCTATTTAATTAGTACCATGTGTTTTGGGGTTTTTTTTTTCTCTCTAGGCTGAACGAATCATGGAAGCCATTGAACTCTACAGGGAAGAGACTACGAAACTGGAAGAGCACAAGGCCGTCTGCAGAGTTGCTGGAAAAGAGGTGAGGAAGGAACGACTTGTGTTTTGTTCAGTGCAGTGCAAGCAAACCTATTTATTATCAGAGAGAATGCTTACAGGGCTGAAAAGTGACATAATCTTTGCACCACCAGTCTTATACATAATATTCAGCTGATTTTAGTATCTTTGAGATCCATGTATTAAAGTGGATAAAAGCGCATTAATCATTTACAGTGAAAGGTTCTTCCTATTTGATGTAACAGAACCATCCAAATAAAAGTTAAACCCAACTGCTTAGGAATGCAGGAAAATCCCCAAACAAAACTGCTATTATTTAAGTTTGGTTAGATTATTTCCCTTCACTTTTCATCCTTGGCCAAGTTGAAAGGAACTTTAGAAGAGGCCCTATTTATTTATTTAGCATATTTATATAGCTGCCCATCTCACAAACATCTGATTAGGCATACAACACAAGAATTGAAAACTCCATTACAGTCTAAAACAATAAAAAACAAACAGATAAAACCCAAGAAAGTAGGAGGACAAACATCACATCAACTCACCTTCCAGGCTGCCCCTGGGACCCCTCCTTCCCAAGGGTGGTGAAAAAAACATATTTTATAAGTACTCTTCAAATATTTGAAAGGATCTTCTGTAAAATAGGGTCAATATCTATTTCTCTTTCTCCAAAGAGAATAATGGGCTTTAACTTACAGGAAAGCAAACTCCAAATAAGTATTATGAAAAATTTCCAAAGGGCAAGAGCAGGGTCATACTACAAACAACTATCCAAAGACATGGTTGGCCACCTTTCACTGGTTGTTGTTGAGGAGGAAGCTGGATAGCCATCTGTCAAGGAAGCTTTAATTTTGAGTGTTGGACTCAACATCTGAATGGTCTCTTCCAATTTCTATGATAGGACCTAGAAGACTGTCCTATCCCTAGGGGAAGTTGGCTAAAAAGCTCACTTGAAACAAACGTGGTCTCGGATATCTTCTTTGCTTCAGACAAGAAGAAATATTCATCATCAGTGAAAAGTTAATGCAAAGGCTTAACTTTTGAAATGGGGACTAAATATATGATAATTTGATTGCCAATAAACATACTACAAGTCACTGTTCATGGAAACTACTTCGTTAGTATTTGTTTCTCTCTTAAGATATTGCTACTGTTTAGTATTGTTTGATACCTGTAACAGTATTGACACTAATGCTTCATGTTCTCTTCATATTTGATTCACCGCATGTTATCTCCCTGTCTCTGTAGTCGCATGATTTGCTTCAGTTGTAACAGCTCAGATTTGAGCGTGCGTGCATAAAATGAGTTATTTGGAGAGCCATAATCCTGTCAAGAAAAGTACTTTGCTGTTTAGTCATGTGTATATTTGGCTAGGGTAGATTAAATGTATATTTTATGAAATATGAAACTGAGTAGACAGAGACATGTTTTATAACCAGAAAGAAATGGGGTTTTTTAGTTGGTAGTGAAATGATGCATTCAATTTTTCAAAACAAGATATGTTAGCTAATTACTTTTGAGCTCTCATATAAGTTAGTTATTGTAACTCGGTTTATTTCTCCAGGTTCCTGCTCCTGTAAATCCAATTCTCCAGGCATCTGGCAATATTTCAGTAAGTCTGATTTAAGTAATTTGAAGGAACTTTCTTGGCATAAAAACATATCATAAATAGAAGTATATATGTCATGTAAGGGTCTTGGTAGAGTTCATAATAGATTGGAAGTCATGTTTGTATGTTTCTTTTTTTAAACTTTTTCAAACTTAGTGTTCCTATAATTTCATATTTCAGTAACTTAAAATTTCCATGAACAGTATAATCTTAATGCAATTTATATTCTCTCTTTTGTATAGAGGTATATTTTCAATCTTGAGATTAAATTTTATGTGTTCATATTTCTGCCTGAAAAGCTTTTTAATAGATCTGTCTCTTAAAGACTGTTTTGTAATTATAACTCAGTAATTTACTGCAAGTAAGAATAGAAATCAGATCCAATAAATCTTACTTAACTAAAGGAATTTTCAAGGTACTTTGCCTTTTCTCATATTTACATTTTGTTTTGCTATTGTAAATATGGCAGCTAATAATAAAATAGAATTGATTACTTCCATCCATCTTACATAGTTCCTGGGAGAATAGACAGTAAAGTCATATTAAAATTAATTTCCAAAAGGAGTTGTGTAATTTTTTTGTTTTCCGATTTCTTTACAATCTTTTTTTCAATTTTTATACTTAACAAATTGCTGCATATTGATAACAGTTCTGTTTACAGTAATTGTTCCTTTAAGTTTACCAAAGAACTAATTAAACAGACATTGCTACCAATATGTACTAATTTAATTACTAAGTTCCAACACAATTGGTAAATATAATGCAATTTCAAGATGGTGGAGTACTATCTATAAATTATTATTAAGGGTCAGTTCTTGATGATTTGCTGAAATAAATCAAAGAGATAAAGAATTTTGTCTTGTCAAATTTGAACATTAAGGTCTTTTTCCTATTTATTTAGAACTTCTAAAAGAGCTTGTTGCTTTTAATGTATGCATTGATTTCTGATACTTACATTTTTAATGTTAGCCTTTTAAACTTTTCCTTGGACAACTGGCCCACATGGTAATACAGATATCTGAGCTCCATTTGGGGCACCTACAAATATGAAGTGAGATGGTCACTTCTGGGTGATAGTTGTGTGTATAGTAAATAAGTTGTTTGTGTAGTGAGGTACCAAGGAAAATAGTATACATCCTAAAATTTGTTGCTGAAAGTTAATAATTTGAATTACCTACTGTAGCTTATGATGAAATTATTCTTGTTTTTCCTTGCAGCCTTCTGCATATGTATTGGATGTTCTGAAAAAGGTGAAATCAAGGTATGCTCTTAGAAACCTCTAATAAAATCTTGAATTTCTTAATAGCTTGTCTAATGGGAGCTGCTGAGGTAAATGGTAGAAGGGTCTCAGCAAGTTGAATCTACTTTGTATGAATTCCATGTCTAATTTCATAATCTGTAGTTTTGTCAAGCTTCCAAATATACTGCATTAAGAGAATGTGCCCTAATAAAGTATTGAGCGCTACTGAATATGTAGCCTTCAAATATGATAATATCCTTGGAATCCCATGATACAATATATGTTCTGGGTCTTAATTAGATTTAGAATATACATTCTCCTTAGTCCTAATGATCAGAGTAATATGCAGGCATATCGCTGGAAGCATATAGACAGAAACATTATTATTATTTTGCAATTCTCCTTTTCCAGTCTCTCTCAGATGCACTACAAGGAGCTAAATAATATTTCTGAGTGTTAAATGAACCATAAAATACAACTAATTTACTTCTAGAGAGCCAGTTCATTCAAGTATTTCTATGCAAATTGCCATCTTTTTTTTTTATGGAAGTATGGCTGTGAGTATTAATGGTTCCACTGGTAGAAATTGCCCTAGAATTTGGATTGGCAACTTGTAGTCCTCCATATATTTTTGGACTGCAATTCCTCTAATATTTTTCCATGATAGCTAAGGACCTGGAGCTCACCCGTATGCTACCTACCTCTGCTGTGAAATAAAATTAAGCCACATTTCACCCAGGATAAAGTTTCTCCAGAGCCCACTTGAGAAGCAAGTGTTTTGGAAAAAAACTTCAGGCATTTGCTTCTAAATATTATTCAGCTGGCATCAAGTAAGGAGAACAAGGAGACCAAGCTGGATCAAGACGGAATCAGAGTTAGAACCAAACCTACTGTTTGAAACCATTGATTCAACGTGATCCCTAATTCTATTTCTTGGAAAGGAGGCAATAACTGCCAGGACACTGTTTAAAGTATGCCTTCCCTTTGCCTTGAGCATCTGCTTTTCTGCCCTTGATAGAGAAAAATGTTATTGCCAGATTGTCGGGATTTTTTTTTTAATGTTCTTGGTGCTTGATATGGAAACGATGATCCATATTTCTCCCTCTCCCTCTCATAGTGAATTGGAAGAATCCCTTTTGGTTTTGCCTTTTTCCTATGTGCCTGACCTTCTAAAGCTCTTCAGTCAATATTTTGAATTGGGTCTAGAGGTAGAATTGCTCTGCCGGGCTCTCCTGTTTCTGCTCAGGTAAATTGAAGGTTATTTCATTTCTTTTTTTAAAAAAAATCAGGTATATTACTATTTTCTATAAGACCGAGACTGGCTATACTTATATTAGATTAATATGGGGAAGCTAATCAAAGTCTGGCATGCTTAGAAAGCAAATTTGAAATTAATAAAAAAAACAATAGCTCAATTGTTTTTAAAGTATTTTATTAGGTTTTACAAGGATAAGGAAAGGGTAGGATCGATATGGGTATTAGGTAGGGTTCAGGAGTAGGGTTAGGGTGAGGGTAGGTACAAAAATGGGGTTGCCCCCAACAATAATTCCACACTTTAGCAAGCAGACTGTCGTCCGGATACAAATATTAAATAACAGTAATTAATATAATGATAAATAAGTATAATCAATAATAACCATAATCATAAAAATATTAGTCAATAAATATCATTCATCCTAATAGACTTCACAATCCTTTCTCGCTAGATCATATTGCTAACCATTGATAGAATTTTTCCCATGTTTTAAAATAAACTGAATCTTCTTTCTCTTTAATCTCTAAGGTTAATCTGTCCATTTCTGCACATTCTAAAATTTTTGTAATTATAATCTGGTCAGACGGTAAATTTTCGTTTTTCCAAAATTGGGCAAATGCTATTCTCGCAGCTGTCAATACATGTAATATTAAATATTCTCTTTTCCATAATTAAGTCCTAATATTCCTGTTATGTCTGGCCCTTCTCAGCTTAGTAAAATCCACAGTAGTATGTCTTTAAGAGTTTTATTTAACACATTTCAAGAGATTCATTGCAAAGCAAGCTGCTGGCATTTTGTTGGCTGGAACGGCCAATTCTGATTTATTTACATTCCGCTTAACATGCTCTCCCTCCCTTCCAATTAACTCACTCTTTATCTGTAAAGTTGTCCAAGAGCTCATTAATCTTCCGTAGAGTCCAAAACCACCAGAAAACTAAGTTCAAGCGAACTGGGCAAGGCATCAAGCTACTCCTTGATAGTAACGTTGCTCGTGACAAAGAATTAGTCCCTCCTTTATCTTCTAATATAGTTTCCGATACGTCACTTCCCCCATTACTTCCTTTTTCCACGTAACTGACACCTCCGCCTATCAAACCTTCGGAATCTCGGATCAAGCCATCTCTCTTCCTGTTCCAAATCTGACTCATCATTTTGAGAGTCTGAGTCAGACTGCATACAAATCTCCTCATTATCTAGCTCGGCTGCCGGGAGGGGAAAACACCCAGAGGGGCCTGGTTGTTCTTCATCATCTGACATTTCCCCAGCTGGTCTAGAGACACTCACAACAATTCCCAACAAAAACAGTTCTGGTTTAAATTCTATGTTTGTGTATTTTAGTCATCTTTACCAGCCATAAATGAATCTTAAACCAAAATTTCTTTGCGCTAGGACATACCCACCAGGTATGGTAGTAAGTACCTGTTTTTTGTTTACATTTCCAACAATTATTCGATACATTTTTAAACATTTTTGCTAATCTAACTGATGTCATATGCCATCTATAAAACATTTACAATAGCTCAATTTTTGTGCACAGCTTAGCAGTTCTTGTTTAGTCACTAGAACATAAACACACTGGAAAAAGTTGCTGGTTAGCAGTTTCATCATTTTTGTTGATTTAAAAACATACACCAATAGAATCAATCTCTAGTCTAGGCAATGAACATTTCATCTAAGTTGGATATCAGTTTTCCCAGTCCCTTTGTCCGTTACTTCACATTCTTTGGTATTTTGTAATTGTCAAAGGCTGGCAAAACCTGCAATAAATCCTGGCAATATTGAACATTTGTTCTGTAGGCCACCCTATTCAGCATGCACATTCAATTAAAAATAGAAAATGCTGTTCACTTTGTGAATTGCTTTAATGTTGTTGGCAAGTGTATAACTAAGACTTATGTGTTTGCTTGCTCACTTGCTTATTTCTGAGTAATGTGCAAAAATCAAGCACAACAAAATATACTTGAAAATAAGATTAAATTACTAATGGCTATATAATACATAACAATGGTTATTTTTAAATATATATATATATATATATATATGTGTGTGTGTGTGTCAAGTGGTTATTTTTTTAGATTGCACCCTGTAAACCCAAATATGGGAGGAAGAAATCATTCTTTCCTTTGCTTGTTTCAGCTCAACCCAGAGCCATCTGCAAGCACAAATATATATATGTTTTTAAAATTGTTAACAAAGAAATAAGGGATTTCTGAGATAGCTATTTCGAGTTATTTAACTCTCTTCAGTCAGAACTCACCCTTTCTGGGATTCGAACCTGGGCAGTCTGCATGGGCAAGCTTCTGCCTAACATGTCTGGGCAAGCTTCTGCCTAACATGCAGACTGCCCAGGTTCGAATCCCAGAAAGGGTGAGTTCTGACTGAAGAGAGTTAAATAACTCGAAATAGCTATCTCAGAAATCCCTTATTTCTTTGTTAACAATTTTAATATATATATATATATATATATATATATATATATATATATATATATATATATATATATATATATATATATATATATATATATATATATATATATATATATATATATATATATATATATATATATATATATATATATATATATATATATATATATATATATATATATATATATATATATAAAAATAACCATTGTTCTCTCCCGCTTTGTTCTCTCCCGCTTTGTCAGTAGTCAGGGAGTAAGGATATGTGTCAAGTGTTTATTTTTTAGATTGCACCCTGTAAACCCAAATATGGGAGGAAGGAATCATTCTTTCCTTTTGCTTGTTTCATTCTAATATTTAAAATACACACCTTATATATAACTTCTACCCTCTATCTTACCCATCTAATGACAATATAATATTCTTATTTCAACATATTTCTAGATTTTATATGACCAAAATTTTCTTTATCTCAAATCATTACAATGTCTTGTGTTCAGAATACATATTCTATCTATTTAGATATATTCTATTTTAGATCTCATATATAGATCAGAACCCCAATCTTTTTCCATCTTATTCTAGCTTTTTTTCTCTGCCAGGTCATTTTTCGTATTTTTGCCTTTAAATCATCAAAAAAATCTCCTTATATTGTTGTGGCTATTGTTTGATGTTGATAAGAATGTCCAGTTGATGTTTTCTTAAGAGGACTTGATTTAGCCGGTAGTCTCTTTATTTTTCCAGTTCGATGCAGTTGTCCCAAAGTATTTATCTTCTCTTTCATCTGTTTTTCTTGTTTATCTTCAAATTCCTTCTAGTTTATAAGAAACACCCTTTCCTTGTTCTCTATTATCAATTCCTTTTTTTGTGTTTTCTATTGTCTGTATTTGTTGAGTATCTAAGTCTTCTGTCATAACATTTGGTTGTTTCACTTTCTTTAGAGAATTCTGTATAGATAATTCTTTGATTGAAGTCATAGTTTGAGTTTGTATATCCAGAGCTTGCATACGTAGAGTTTGGATCATTGCTTTTAACATACAAAGAATTTGTTCCTGTTCTTCCTTTGTAGAAGAAATCCTTTCCTGTTGTCCTTCCATTGTTATCTATTAAACTCAAGAGAAAGAAACTGGCAGTCAGAAAGTCCACCAAATAGGGAGCTGAGCTGAATTTTGCAGATGGTGTTTCAAGGTTATTTTTTTATCTTGTCTATTTTCAAAGCTGTCAACAAGTCTCTTAGAGAATAGCAGGTTACGTCTTAAAGTTAGTTGGATCTTTTTAGGTTTTTTCCCCACTCTATTTTAAGGGGGAAAAACCCCAAATCTTCAATAGTAATTAGAATAAAAGTCAAGGAAAAAATATATATAGAGAGAGCAGAAAGTTGCAAATTTTATAATCCACCAATTTTAGGAAATAGGATTCCAATTAAGATCTCAGTATTTTTCCAACGTTTTAAACTCCCAAGTGGTTGATAGCTGCTGTTTCTGGAGGGAGGGCTAGAATCCCCCTTCCCTCACCACAGGAGGGAAAGTACTTTAGCAGCTTATGCAGGTAATTAAATAGTTAGGATGTAAGAGAGGCAAACCTGACCCAGTCCTGTCCACGCTGCTTTGAAGTTGCCAGATGGTAGTGTGACTTTGGCTGTTTGCAGCCTAGGGACGAGCCATACTTCTATGGGAGATTGGCCCCAAGTATTAAGCAGGTGAACCAGGCTTCCTTATTTTATGTCAATAGCTAGTGACAAATCTTGTTTGAGGTTGGCTTTATCTAGATGTTCCAGGACTTTAAAACAACAAACAGTATCTTGTATGTATCTGGAAATCGGTCAACAGTTGGTGTATAGATTTCGGAATAGGGAGAATATGGCCTCTGCAGGATAAAATGGAATATGGCCTCTGCAGGATAAAATGGAAGTTGCAAGTGACACATGGGAAGCTCTGTGTAGAACTTATTACAAAATTCAGGCTTGGAGGTGTGTTTTGGTTTTTAGACTTAAGGCTAAAGATGACCTGTAACAGAGCAGGAGTTCTTTGTTGTTTTTTGTCAAAAGCCACATTTTCCCCACTATGATGTCAGAGGCTTGAAGCAAAGTGAGGATTGAGAAGAAAATGAATGAGGCTATTTTCTTTTCTCTGCCTCAGTAAGCTATCTGAGGAGTCAGAGACTTGCTATTATGCTTATAATTATCTAACTTTACCTATTACCGTATCTATCTCTGTCTATCTGAATGCTTCCCTTCTCTTTTACTCCTGTCATTTTAGTTTCATGCCCAATTTTTGCTGGTGGCCTGAACTTGCAAAAGGATTCTTCCCTTTTGCTATTCTTCTGCAATTTCAGGGTGTGTTATTTTTTTTCTTTCCATGCTATATGAAGATAGGCTGACAGCTGAAGTTTCCCCATTCTCCCTTCCTGCCCTGGGATTTCATCTTGAAACCATGAAAACCTATTTTGTTTCCAAAATTTAGACATAGTTCCTCCTGGATTAGTCAGGAATCCAGAACCAATATCTTAGTTTTCCTGTATTTGTTCTTCCTCCTAGGATACACTTTGGGCAGATTACAAGCAATCAGCTTCTTGTTCAGGTGATGGAGAACCTGAAAAAAAACACCATTTCCAGAGTCGGTCAAGTGAAAGTAAGTGTGTAGTGGCACAATATTTTTCATGTTTAAAAAGTGCCGGTTTAGAATTCTGGTCTGATCTCCCCAGCTCTGCAGTTCCTTGTCCATTGTTGTCGAAGGGGCAAGTGAATATCTCACTGAATATCATCTGCATTATCAGTTAGGAGCATGCTCTCAGCCCCAGCTCATGTCTCATTCCTTCTTTCCCTATGCTAGGAATATGGATGGAATAGGATGGCAGAAGTTCCCGTAGCTTGCTTTGTCAAGTAGTGAAAGGGCAGGATTAAAGCTTGCTGGTATTTGAAACAAAGGGGAAGATTTGCTTGATAAGCTAATACTTAGAGCAAGCTGCTATGATTCCCCTTCCCCCCTCCCCCGGTTTTGAACCCCACCTGAAACAATAGGATAATATTGCCATTATCTTACAGTCTTAAAGTGGGTGTCAGGATTATTAGACAATTGAGCACTGAAATAGTAGCAAGTGGGTATGGAACTAAGTAGATGATGCTTTAATGGTTTTCCCGGTCTTTTTTTAAAACTTCACTATTTATTTGTATTTATGCTGTACCTTTAGGATGTTCTGGGATTTAATATGGCAGGTCTTCAGTTCCTAAAAAGAGAAATTGAAGCCAGGGATGAAGTGACTTTTTTTGCTGATGCTACTGACCGATTTGAGGAGAAAAAGAGGAAGAGAAAGAAGAAACAGAAGATGATTCTTGCAATGCTATGAGGCAGTTTGCTGGAGGACTTGTTGCTATCTGAGAACACTGTGATGCATGCCTCCAGCTACTGAGGGGGAGTGACTTTCAAGGGCTTGGGAGAGGATGAGGGAACCAGAGAAAAAACATGCTGAGTTTTTATCCACGGGTTTTGAGATGGGTTTTAAGAGGATTATCCCCTTCATGTTTTCCCTGCTTTTGACTGCTACAACATCTTCTGACCTGCTGCTTTAGCTCTTCTTTAAAAAGCCACCTCCTATCCCAGGACCCCACATTGACTCTTATCCCACTCGTCATAATGTCAAATCATGCAGATAGAGCTCTCTGCCCTCTTGCTGGATGGATGAATTTTTTTTACTCTGTTTTACAACAACATTGTTTTCCCCACCTTTGGAAAAAAGAAAAGAAAAAACAGCAATTGTTCAGATTTGATGTGGCTACGAATGACATGCTTCGCAGAATATAGCATTTTGGCCTGGTCTGAGAATAGACCTGTCTTCGCAGTTTCAGAAGGTTTCATTTGTACTTGCTTTTCAGTCTTATTTTTGCTATTTAATGAATTTGTCATTTTAGTAATAGCAGCTTGTATTTGATTATTTTCTGATCTTAGTTTTGGGGTGGATATGAGACGAAGTGTTTTACCTCAATTGCATATTGTTTGCCATTTGCAATTATATAAATCATTGCTCCTCTGTGATATAATCCTAACAAAAGTCTTCTAGCTGGCATACAGAAGTTAAAAATTAGTTCTCCAGATGTGTACTATTAGGTTGGAATTTAATTTAGCCTAATAAGGAATCTGGTCTCCTCATTTAACCTGGAATACTAGTGTCAGAAAATTCAGCAAGCTGCTCACCATGAATACAGTAAAATCTTCATACTTTTCTAGGGAGGGCACATTGGCAGAATTTCAAAATAAGTATTAATGGGTTATCAATTCTACGCTAGCATCAAAATTAGCTGATTCTGATGAATGCTAGTGATGTTCTCAAGATATTAGAGATGTTGCACAAGTTCTTTGTGCTTTTTCACCTTCAGCAAGAAGAGTAGCAATTTGTTTACGCACCCTTTCTGTTAAATTTTCATAATTTCAAACCAAGCGATTTACTGTAGTGCAAAATTTTTCTTATTTATTGCTACATGTTCATATTATTAAGATGACATGCTCACAATTGTTTACAATACCAATTTATATTCATTACATAAATATTAGGTTAAAAACAATTTCATTGACCTTTGAAAACATCGATTTAACATTCTTGGCATATTAAGAATGTTAGACACTGCAGGACTGTCATTAGAAAAAATTTATCCGGGTCTGCTCTGCAAAACAAACATAAAAAATTATATAAGCATATGGACACATTTTTAGGCAAGTTTTCTGATGTAACTTTCTAGTACAACTAACTTGACTGACAAAATGCATATACCTGCTAAATTCAGCAGGTCGATATAATCATCTTATTTGTCTTGTGCATTTAAAGTAAGTTAAAGTAATTATGGAAGCGGATTTTTGCTTTTGACATTTCCTTAAATACAGAATTCTTACTTAATGAAGCAGAGGGCTTGAAATCACTTGCTGTCCTCTGAAAACTGATGACAGAATAAAAAGTCTGTCTAAAAGAAACATCCTGTCCTTATAGGTCTCACTTTCCTCAAAAATGCCAAAGGCAATACCACTGCCTATCCAACCATTCTAAAATTATTTCAAGTGATCATCTCTGCAAAAAACCTTTGAACTTATGAATTTCTGTAGTTTTTAATTTGCATTTTCTGACTACTAGACAAATATATTCCAAGTATTTCTTGATTCAGGATGCAGAGGTGACTGGCAGAAAGCAGTCAGGGGAAAGGAATCTCAATTTGCCAAATCCTTTTCTCACTGTTTCTTTTTTTTCCTGAGTACAAGAAGCATAGTACATTTTTGTACTACCTACCCCAAAAGTGCATTCAAATGTGTCCACCTAGAATTCTGCAAGCCACTTTTTAATGTGTAGCATACAGTGTCCCAATAGGTTTTGTGCACATTTTTAAATTGTGATATGTAATACTTAGAAACAGGTATATATTTGGTTGCTTGAATATTCTGGTCTTGTAATTCTCTCATTTAGGATCCATCGCCATCAATGCCATTCATGTCTCTTAACGCCCAAATAGTCTCTTGGTTGCCCTCCACCACCAACCCCGACCCCCCAGCTTTCCTAACCCCTTCCCCACCAGTACATCCCAAGCTCCTTACTTCTTCCCCCCAATAGTGGCTTAATTGCCATACATAAGCTCTCCTTTTGAAACCCAGACTTTCCACGCTGACATACAATTGCTTACATTAATAAGGAAGCTTGTGAGGAAGTATTACTCTAAACTGAGAGATTGGACTTGCTGGAATCAACTGGATGCTGGAGGCCTGCCCTCCCTTGGGATAGTTCGGTGGTCTCTCATCATAGACGGTGTCTGTTAAGACTGGTGAAAAAGCAAGTTAAGGAGATACATTGTTTTGCTAAACCCCTTCTCCACTCCCCTTGAGTGTAATAAAGCCTAATAAATAATGAAGCATAAAGACGGTTTTTTTTAAAAAAGGCTGCCTGAACCACTAACTTCTACTTTCATTTTGACAACACAAAAAGCATTGAGATAATACAATGAGACGAGAGACTCCAGAGTCTCTTTCTTTCTTACACAGTTTAGCAGAAAAAGTAATAATGATGTCCCTGTGGCAGCTAGCTTACATTTTTGTCCATGTAATAGAGTGGCACAGGGTCATAGAGCACACCAGGTAAACTGTTTATAATTCCTTCGGGTGTTAATATAGCAACTCGTGTTTGACAGTGCTGGGGCTGATAATGAAATGCATTATTCTCAGTTGTATAAACCAGTGTGTTTGTCCTTTCAGATATCTCCTGGGAGATGTAAATTAGTGGGACAACAATAGAACACTGAAAAACTCCAAACATTTTAGACTTTGCTATACAATAGATTGAAGTGATATTGTGGTTCTTAGAAATGGGAGCAATGTAATTGTATGTAAACATCTCTTTTTGATATTATGTCAGCAGCTGAAGAGAACAATAGAACGTAGGCATGACTGCTCCTATAACAACTACCAAATAAGCATGCATAATGTTTATGATGGATATTGTAATGACTTGGAAAGGTTTTACTCTGAAAGATAGCACTGGAAATAAATAAAAATAACAAGGGTGGGATACTAAATAAGTGATTTAAAGAAAGGTAAGATTGCCATTTGTCAGTGAAGTGAAGACCATTAGTTTATCCTATATAAATTAAATGTAGAACAAAAGAAAAAAAAACACTGAAAGATATTTGCTTCTACAGGAAGAAATAGTGTTTCAGTTTCTGTGTGAATTTCAATCTGATGAGAAAGTTTGTCCAAGCCCTCATCTCCTTCCACTCCAACAGCCATGGCAAAAATCTCTATTTCCAGTATGGTTTGCAGTCCAGCAGCCACCTAGAAAAGACAGATCATATAATTCACCATGGAGAAAATTAGATTCTTGCCTTCCACTCCACTATCTTGCCCTCTTTAAATTACTCCTAACCATCACCCCTAAATAAACTTGCTGGTAAGGCTTCGTTTTATTTGTGACTTGAATTTTCACTGTAACATTTCTACTATAAACCTCTCTACCTGAAACTGGTAACAAATGACTTGTTTGGAGCATAGAGTGAAAGAAAGCTAAATCCCATGTAATTTTCTTATGTGTGAATAGTGCCAAATCATTTTTATGGCAATATATCCTTCATGTGCTCAACATAGAATTTTGTTCCAGTTACTATATTGTATAATCCTCAAAGCTGATGATACAGCATTTGAACAGAAAGAAAACTAAAGAATTGTCGATAAGTAGCATTTAAAGGATTTCCCATATTTAGGAAAAGGAATAAGTCCATTTTTTAAAAAAGGTGCTGAAATGTGTTCATTAGAAGAAATGAAGTTTTATTAAAGCCTATATGATAAAACAGACTACATATAGGAGACTGGCATTAAGAAATATCTTAATGAAATATCTTAAGGAGATAACTACATTATTCTATTAAGATACAGCAATCGGCCCATTTGTCCCGACACCCATGTATATGCTGCTTGGGCACTTTTTCATTAGAGTAACACTCATTCTTGGGGCAATTTACTGGCTAAATGAAGAGATGCTTCCCAGTTTGCATCAGACGTTCTCATGTTGCTCCAATGACTTCTATAATCTTAGTGGGAGAAGGAGAAGGTTCTCCTGAATGTTACGCACATTTGTACATGACCCTTCAGAATTGTTTTGAAGAGTTTAAAAAACAAAACATAAACAAAACCTCTGACTCAAAAAATGTGATCACTCCTCTCCACTATTGCAGAGTAAAAGGAAACATGGGTATTCTGCTTTATCACGGGTTTTCAGAACTTATATTTAATTGCTATTTGAAAAGAAGGGCCATCTCAATAAACCTGGAGTATCAAGTCAATCCCACATAGAAGTAAGATAATCCATTTTATGCCTCTTTATTAATTTTTTGCTAGTAATTGTACAGATGTGCTTGGTCACTTTTAAATCCTTAACTACTGCAGAGAACCCTTGTGATTAATCATTAGCCCAGGAAAATCTTTAATACCGATCGTTAAATTATATTATTTCCCTCTAAAATGATTCTATCTGTAGCTTATATGGAGAAATCTTATTAAGCTGCTAGTTAGGAGAGAAACTTTCTCGCCTTCTCCAAAGGTTGCGCTTTCATTTTTTACTGGAGTTGGAGACATGCAGAAGACAAAAGGCACTAATGCTAGAGGACTCATCCAATTGCTTAGTGCACTGATTTCTATTAATCACTAATCAGGAGCAGCATTATTCAGTGACAATTCAGAGGCAACAGACACTAGATAGGTATCAGCTAAGAAGCTTGTAATATTCTGCCAGTTCTAGATGGGTGGATAGCACTTGAACTGAGTTGTGAGAAAAGGCCCATAGGCAATATTTAAGAACAGTGGTCTGCCTGCAGAAGAAAATCAATCCAAATTAATTAAACACTCTACAACTTACAGGGCCTGGGGTATAGTTCACACGCAATCCTGTAGAAGGTGGTGGTTGTTTCACCCGAAACCTGCCAAGTAATAGAAAAGTTAATTTCTTGTTTTGTATTGGACCAGAGAAATAAGAAGCAGACCATGGAGGAAAATGGATCCACACAGACGTTGACTTTCATAATTATTAAGATATTTTCAATCTGTGTCAAGAATAAGTTCAGATACGGAGGCAAAGTTTAAATTCATAGCTTAAGAATATCCACCTAGAATGGGTTACTAAAGCTACATTCAACATTTTTCATTTCCTAGCTACCGTCTTTATCTAAAATAAAGACATTATATAGTGTGGCTTGGCTATTTCTAGTGAGGGAACAGCATATTGCTTCCTTGTCATTGGTATTTGAAAGATCATTTGTTTGGTTGGAAATCTGGTCCCATTGCAACCTGTATGCATCATAAAATAGATGCAGCCTCCCTCCTAATCTCTTCAGTCTGATGACAGATAAAAGTGGTCTCAAACAGGCTATGTATCTAAAGGACCAAAGTGAGCCGGCTGTGTAAACTTTCACATCCTCCAGCTGTTCTCGGTAGTCTCTATCACTTACAAGGGAAAAGGCAAAGTAGTAAAAAGGCAAACATCACTTGGCCAAGGGATCAACTGAGGACTTCTTATGCCAGTTAGATTAATGGGAAGATTTTTATGTAATTGTGCAGAAAACTTGGATCTAGACTATGGACAGAGCATCTGAGAAAGCTTCTCAGATGGGCTATTAAGAACCAGTCCAACAGTGACTTAGATCTCTTCAGAAGGAGGAGAGTTTTTAAACTATCTTTAGTCTTTATGGCTGTTAATTCTTTAAGAGCCATGTGGGATACAGTGGTTTTGCCTGTTAAACATACTGTCTGTTATCATCAAACCTAGGAATGAAATTGTCATGTAATTAGAATTTCTGGAAGAAAGGGCCAGTGAGGAACAACATGCCTGCTTCATTTAGGCAAAAACATCTGTCCAAAGAGCAAAGATTGGAAGTATCTCAGGCAAATGCCCCCTTCATGCTCCTGCTGGTGGTCTCATCTATAGCCCAGACTAGATTCTCCTGAATAATAAGATTTTGATGAACATTGACAGAAGAAGAAGAAAAACTCCCACATGACAACTTGTAAGATATCACCAATGCTAGCATGATAAGTCCCTCCCAAAATGAAGATTTCACTCTCAGCACAGATGCAACTTTATGGATATGAACAAAAAAAATTGTATTTGAAATCCACTACATTTCTTTCTGCATTGGATTGAATAGGCAAACTAAGTAAAAGTGAGGGTATTGGAACATTCAGCAGGTATGTCCATGTGGGTCCATAGGCCATGTAGTTGAACTAAATGCTCGTTGACTATCATAACTACCTTGTTCTTTGTAAATGCCAGGGAAGATAATACTGGGTATTATAGTGTCACCTTTATTCTAAATTCAAAAGATTGTTCTGCTGAAAAAAGCCATCAGAAATGAAATTCTGTCTCATGCCATTGCAAAGTGTAGTTTCAATTGTTATAGGTGACTTTCACCTTCAGAATAGAAGAGAATAGAATAAAAACGTCACTTTAAATGTACACTAATCAGCATACATTAAAATGAAATTTCATTGCATTCAGTCCTCAAAATATACCATTATGCATATACCCCCCCACACACATATGAAACAGAGAAACATCATAGTCTAGTTCAAATGTACTGTATACATATATACGGCGGGGGGGGGGGAAGAATCCTGTCAATTTACAAGACGGATGGCATAAGGAACAAAGCTGTTAATCTAGTAGTCCTGCTAGAAATACTTCGAAATCTCCTC
The DNA here is from genome assembly GCA_034064705.1 of Bothrops alternatus. Lineage (NCBI taxonomy): Eukaryota > Metazoa > Chordata > Lepidosauria > Squamata > Viperidae > Bothrops > Bothrops alternatus. Next base: position 4,299,112 of record JARGCV010000025.1, read on the forward strand.
CCAGAGGGGAGCAACAGAAACAGATCGTGAAGTGGGTGTGTGGGGTCTCTAACAATGCTTTGAGCTCTAAGCTTGTACAACTTATAAGCAGTATCCTGAATAAAGGGAAGCAAGCGTCCTATAATTTCTCAGCTGTCCTTACCACTCTCTGTATGGACCTACCACCAAACCAAACAACAATGATGCAGTTTGTTAGAACACTCTCAATTGTCCCTCTGTAAAAAGTGGCCAGGACAGAAGGAGAAAGATGTGCTCTCCTCATCTGATGCAAGAAATGCAAATGCTGGTTTGCACACTTCATTAAAGATAACATATGAAGAGACCAAGTCAGATTGTTAGTTATCTGCATCTCAGGTATTTAATATTATTGATCACCTTCACAGCTGCAGTTTTGATACAAAGTGGAGTATGACTATGCAGGCTCTTCCTAAAATCTACAATGATCTCCTTTGTTTTATTAACATTCAAAACCAGGTTATTTTTATTGCACCAGTCCAGCAAAATCTTTATCTCCTCCCTAGAAGAATCTTCATTATCATCCCGGATAAGATTCACCACTACCATTTCACCTTCACTCCATGTTATTATACAAGTTGTGTATCCTTGGCAGTTCAACTCAAAGTCACTAAATGCTAACACTGCAGCAATGACGACAGAAGGGAGATTAGGTAGGCATTTCACCTTTTGGATAAATACTTGAAGGCAAAAGGTTTACCATTGTAATGTTTTGCTCTAAAAAGTGCCATCTGAGTTATACAAACTACACCCATGACTTATAGAAGAACAAGGCTACTGCAATGCTTCTATTTTGAAAATTGTTATTACTGATGAAATTCTCTCTCCTTGAACAATGTACCACTCTGACATCATTGATATAGAAAAGAATCTGTTATCTACAAACAGTTCCATGGCATATCTCCAAACAACCAAAAAGCAAAATATTTTGATGTATTATCCTTTGGCAGATACAAAACTTGCTAGTATTATATACAAACCTGCAGAAATCCATTCCAACATTCTTCAAAACCACTGTGGTTGAATAAATGCAGCCCTCCTTAAGAATGCCAAATGTCACCTTCGGTGGGATAAGAAGGAATCCTGACATTTTCTGGGAAGGTGCTGTGACAGAGCATGTGCGGACTTTGCCAGAAACAAGATCTACATTCTTCACAAACAAGAGAGATTATTTAGGAAGGATAGACAGATCAAAACTCTTAATCCATATATCTATTGATAAGAATAAAAGGGCATTTATAGATTGATATTCTACCCATTCACACCTATTGATACTTCAATTCTGAATGGAAGATTTGTATTCAGAAGTCACAACAGGCTAAATATAAAATAATCATTTTTGTCAAATTGGAACATAATATACCTTGAATTGTAAGTGGATTAGCCTATGTGAAATCAGTCCTGTGAATAATTCAACATGTACACAAATGTGCAATATTTATGCTCTGTAGTATGGATTTGAACTTAAGGCACGAAAATCTATTTAACTTTCAGTAAGTTCCTGGATGAGAAACAGAAATTTGTAATATACTTTTTGCTAAGGGTTTTATTTTTGTTTCAGTAAAATTATACTGCACAGCTCCTTGGACACTCAATGCATATTGAGTATTATTCCATAATGTTGGATTGTACTTCTCTTACTTTCAGCTGCCATCAAGCCTATTTTAGTCTTACACAATCAGATGGACAGGATTTACTAGATGATAAGCTATGGTTAGTTATCATTGGACCACATATCAAGAAAATAGGCAGAAGCCATTCAACAGCAGAAGGCGATGTTCACAAAGGTAGCAAAGATTTGAAATTAACTCCTTTGTTCCCAATCCTAGCTTCTTCTGTCCTTGTGAACAAGAGGGGCAAAACTCATTTTGTACTCACTATATAAGCAGCTCAGAGGGAGGGACGAAAAGTCCACTCCTTCTAATCCATCTAATGCAGGCCCCAAAACTAAGCTACAAGCATTCTAGGTGACAGAGAGGATTATGGTACACTGTTGTCAATTTGCTCCAATCCCTTTGGCTATTGTTTAGTGACAGCTGAAAAAAAAACCAGCTACTTGTGGTGGTGATTTGTGGCAGGAATCCAGTACTCTTAGGCACTTGAGTTGCTATTCTATTTCTGTAACCTTTAAGTCATAACTGATATCCTGATAAGGAAGGAAAGGGGTATACAATGGTAGAGGGATGACCCTGTATGCTTTTTTGTGACATTCTATGACAGCAGCTTTTCTAGATTCCCCCCAAAAAGATAAATTAGATAAATTCAGAATAATTTAGGATCATGCACATCTCGATGCTTCCAATTTTGTGCAGTAGTGTAGCAGCCAAGAGATCGCGCGGCTCTGCACCCTATGGCCAAATTCTTCCTGTTAGGGGACCCTAAATGGGCCTAAAGTCGCTCCACAGAGGCAAAGAAGAAGGAGAGGTTCCCATCGACCACAGAGAGATGGCGGAATATCTGATTGGTGTGGGAAAAGCACTCCAGAAACCAGCAGGAGAAAGGCTAGCTTCACTCCCGAGTCTAGCCCAAGTTACAAACAGCCAAAGCCCAAAAGCACTATTTTAAGCTGGATCATAAACAATGTGCTTGGAACTGGGTAAGAATATTTATTCTCTCTCTTCTATTTAATAATTGATTTCCTGGGAAAAAAAACCCAAGAAGCAAAACTGCTCCGAAAGTGAGGAAGGGGACTTTTGCCCCACCCTCTCACAGACAGAAGCAGTGAATTAAACTTTTATGGGGGACAAATATATTGAAATGAAATGAATATAAGACTAAAATCTGGATAAGTTTGGAATTGGTGGAAATAGTTAAGATTTTCTTATCAAAAGACTATTGATGAAAACAGAAGAAAGTAATTTCTTGGTTTGAAAACTGAAAAATGAACTGGTGCTGAAAATATACAACTGTAGTCGCTTTGATACAGGAATTGGCAGGAAGCCCAGAAAAAGATAACTTGTTTCTTTGACACCTTCAATGTCCTAACCAAACAGAGAACAACTGCAACAAAGAAAAGAAAACATTTTGGGCTACCGACAAAGCGAGAATCATAAACCTTAGGGGAAAAAATTGACCTTCCTGGACTATAAATACTTATTGAACTGTGACTCTAAAGCTGTTTGCAGAAAAAGGAAAACTTTGATTTTTGGCTATCATGGAACATCAGATATCTGCAGACAGAACATATCAGGAAAAACCAAATACTTTCCAGGAAGAAATGTATGTCATGTCGCCACTAATTCAAACGACAATAATTTTAAACCATGAGGAAATTAAAAACAACTTTGAAAATATAAATGAACACATCTTTAATTTAACCTCACAACAAAAAAACTCTCAGAAAATAAAAATAGAGAGGGATCAGATAAATCAGACAACTGAATATAAACCAAAAGAAAAAGATTTAAAGATGGAACTCATCAATGGAAGGAATTATGACTTAACCCAGGCGGAGAAAAACTTGCAGGAAATATTGGACATGGAAAAGATAACTTATACTTCAAGATTGCAAAATAAGTGAGGACAAGAAAAAAGATTCTACAAAATGGATTACGGAGCTGTCATAGGAGAACTATGAGAACTTGAGAGACAAAAAATGATAAGAGAAATTAAGAGAGAAAGAAAATTTCAGTGAATAAAAATGGGCAAAACCTTCCTACAAAAACACTTTACTTGACTTGTCTCTTGCACTTATAACAACAACTACAAGACTACAGGAAGACTTTTTGGTTTAGCAGAGCATACTGATTAGGAAAGAGGTTTGGCAAAAAAAGGCTAAAGTTAGAATCAAGAAATCAGACGATGGGATTTATCAGATGGAATATCTAAAGATTAAACACTTGTTTGAATATGGTTAAAGAAATAGAAAATTCTGAATATAAATGAATTTTAGTTTAAGAGGGATGGGCCCTTCAATATAACATATTTTTTTATGATATGAGAAATATAAAAATGTTGGGATGGTTAATATGAGGGAAATGTTTTAGATACTTAAGTGTAATGATAAAAATGTATTTTAGCTTAAGAGGGATATGTTTTTTAAGTGGCATAGTATTTCTTCCTTTTTTCTCTCTCTTTTTAAGATATGAGAAATGTAAAACTGTTGGGATGACTTGTATGAGGAAAAAGACTTAGATACTTAAGTGTAATTAATTGAGAAAATCTTAACAGATAAGAATGTCTTGAACATTGAGGGGAAAATAAATCTAAATAAGAACTTTGAAAACAGGATCTACGATGAGGTAATTAAGATGTTTAATTAGAAAAGAAGCCTTATTTTGATGTTGTTGTTACTTGTAAAAATACTAGAAAAATGTTTATATTCAATTTTTATCTATCAAAATACTAAGAAATGTACTAATTTAAGATTGGTAAAAGAGAATATTATTGGGAGAAAATCAAGGAAAGCTACTATGTGGATTAAGGAATTATAGAAATGAATTGTTATTGATTGTTTTTAAATATAAACCCAGACAACACACTGTTTACCAAATATTAAGGTTACTGTTTTAAGAAAACAATAAAATATTTTTTTGTTTAAAATAGGATCATGCACATCTCACTGGCTCTTTGATTAATATGCCATCCCTTAACCAATGGTTGAACTAGTCATTAATTCCAGGTAGAATATGTTCTTGGATCAAGTTCAACATTTAATCTTCTACCCATCTGTTGTGAAAATACCCCTCTGAATTCCATCCATTGGATTTTAAGTCCAACAATGCTGGTATTGAGTAAGCGCCAATAAGGTGCTTCTCTGGAGTGGGCTGTTTTAGGAGGAAAATAATCATTATACAGCATTTATTTCTTATAGTCTACCTTTCCTCTAAAGAACTCAAAAGTGGTGTTCATGGTTCATTTCTCATGTGATCCTCACGTTAACATCACTTTGAGATAGGTTGAGTTGAGGAAAAGGAATGTTTCTGATTCAACTAGCAAACTCCATGAACAAACTGGGATTTGGGACTTTGTCCCAGTACAATACTATAATCACTGCACTGCACCAGTAGGAAAGCTCAACTGATTGCATTGCAACCTCTGCTGAAACTTCTAAAACTTGAGAACTGGATAAAGACATCTTTCATACCTCTTTTAAACATGATCATCTTAACTAGAACAAAAAAGTTTCAAGAGACAGAACAATTCCAATATAATGAAGGCAAAGTCAAGGAAAATTAAAGAGAAAAGTAATTGTAAAGTAGGAATTATGTTACTTTTTGCCTTGGCACTGATTGTGGCTTGTTTCTTTGAATCAAAGCAGGCAATTTCACTTTCTCTTTTCTTGGGGATCCTGTAGCATCCATAAGAAGTGATTGAAGTTTTGGATGGATCTGGACTCCATTTTCACTTCTTTCTACATCTACTGAAAAGGAAAAGAATTTTTAAAACTTCAACACATGCCCTAGACCATAGGTCAGCAACCTGCGGCTCCGGAGCCGCATGTGGCTCTTTGAGCCTTCCCTGCGGCTCCCAGCCTCCTCTGCCATTTGCAGAGAGACAGAGACAGAGAGAGGCACTTGTGCTCCCCCCCCTCTCTCTGTGTGTTTGTGTGTGTGTGTATAAAAAAGAGAGTAGCTTCACCCTGTTCCGACGAATCGACAAGTTCCTGCCTTGGCTGCGTCTCTGCAGGAAGCACGAAACAGGAAGGGCAGGAGAGAGCTAGCTAGCCCAGCTATGCTGACTCAGGAATTCTGGGAGTTGAAGTCCATGAGTCATAAAACAGCCAAAGTTGCCTACCCGAGCTTGTTGGAGAACAGCTTGAAGCCAGCTTGCCAGGTGAACAGAAGATCGGAGAGAGGGGGGGAGAGAGAGAGAGAGAAAGAGAGAGAGAAAAAGAGAGTGGGGGAAGAGGACTGGCAGACCAAGAGCAGAAAGAGAGAGAGGGAGAGGGAGGGAGAGACAGAGAGAGAGAGAGAGAGACAGAGAGGGACCCTTTTGAAATCTAAAATGAAGATAACATTGCATATATCCTTTTTTACCTTTATGATATATATATATATATATATATATATATATATATATATATATATATATATATATATATATATATATATATATATATATATATATATATATATATATATATATATATATATATATATATATATATATATATATATATATATATATAAAAACTTGTGGCTCAATAGGTTAAAGCATCTGCTTAGCATGCAGACAGCCCAGGTTCGAATCCCGGAAGGGTGAGTTCTGACTGAAGAGAGTTAAGAAACTCGAAATGGCTATATCAGAAATCCCTTATTTCTTTGTCAACAATTTTAAACAACATATATTTATTTGTGCTTGCAAGATGGCTCTGGGTTGAGCTGAAACAAGCAAAAGGAAAGAATGATTCCTTCCTCCCATATTTGGGTTTACAGGGTGCAATCTAAAAAATAACCACTTGACACATATCCTTACTCCCTGACTACTGACAAAGCGGGAGAGAACTTGTGGCTCAATAGGTTAAAGCATCTGCTTAGCATGCAGACAGCCCAGGTTCGAATCCCGGAAGGGTGAGTTCTGACTGAAGAGAGTTAAGAAACTCGAAATGGCTATATCAGAAATCCCTTATTTCTTTGTCAACAATTTTAAACAACATATATTTATTTGTGCTTGCAAGATGGCTCTGGGTTGAGCTGAAACAAGCAAAAGGAAAGAATGATTCCTTCCTCCCATATTTAGGTTTACAGGGTGCAATCTAAAAAATAACCACTTGACATATATATATATATATATATATATATTCATACACATACATACATATATACATACACACAAAGAGAGACATATATATATGTATGTATGTATGTATGTATGTATGTATGTATGTGTATGTATGTATATACACACACACCTATAATAAAGGTAAAAAAGGATATATGCAGTGTTAGCTTCATTTTAGATTTCAAAAGGGTTTTGCGGCTCCCAGTGTTTTGTTTTTGGTGGGAAACGGGTCAAAGTGGCTCTTAGAGTGTTTTGGGTTGCCTACCCCTGCCCTAGACTAATTCTACAACTGGCCGAAGAGGTTAGGGTACAGTGAGAGCAAAGTTCCTTGTGACGGAGGAAGATAAGTTTGTTTGTGGTGATGCTCTCTGAGATGACTTAGGAAAGTGGTTCTCAACCTTCCTAATGCCGCGACCCTTTAATACAGTTCCTCATGTTGTGGTGACCCCCAGCCATAAAATTATTTTCGTTGCTACTTCATAACTGTAATTTTGCTACTGTTATGAATCATAATGTAAATATATGATATGCAGGGTGTATTTTCATTGTTACGAATTGAACATAATTAAAGCATAGTGATTAATCACAAAAACAATATAACAATGCTCGCTGGAGAAGCTTACTCTTCCTTGCTCAAAAATGGGAAGGGGAAGGAAGAAAGATTGAAGGGGAATAGAAGGAAAGAGAAAGAGATTGAAGGGGAAGGGATGGAGATGGAGATGGAAGGAAGGAAGGAAGGAAGGAAGGAAGGAAGATAGAAGGGGAAAGGAAGGAGATGGAGAAGGAAGGAGATTGAAGGGGAAAGGAAGGAAGGAAGGAAGGAAAGAAGGAAGGAAGGAAGGAGAAAGAGATTGAAGGGGAAGGGATGGAGATGGAGATGGAAGGAAGAAAGGAAGGAAGATTGAAGGGGAAAGGAAGGAGATAGAGAAGGAAGGAGATTGAAGGGGAAAGGAAGGAAGATTGAAGGGGAAAGGAAGGAGATGGAGAAGGAAGGAGATTGAAGGGGGAAGGAAGGAAGGAAGGAGAGAGATTGAAGGGGAAGGAAAGGAGATGGAGATGGAAGGAAGGAAGATTGAAGGGGAAAGGAAGGAGATGGAGAAGGAAGGAGATTGAAGGGAAGGAAGGAAGGAGAGAGAGATTGAAGGGGAAGGGAAGGAGATGAATGGAAGGAAAGAAGGATTGATCATTGGAGAGTCATGTTTTCCCAGATGGTGATGAACTGCAACTCCCAGCATTCCACAGTGCTTTTTAGGGCTGCTGGAGATGGTAGTCTGGTGGAGAGCCTGGCAGAGAGCCAAGTGGCAGCACCTCTGGGGCCTCAGAAGCCGCACAGAGGATCCGCGCACCTTGGAGCCGCTGGCCACCCTCTCGCACCCACCAACCTGGAGCCCCCCATCCTCATCCCGGCACCTCTTGCCCTTTCCCAGCTGCCCCACCGGACCTGCCTGCCCCTCCAGCCTCCTGAACGCCATCGTAGGCATCACTGCCGCCTCGCCCTCTTCCCCACTGCCTGACTGCTTCCGAGGCCGGGAGCCCGGTAAGCCGGGAAGGAGCCGCTCTTGCCCGCCAGCCCCAGGGCCGCACCAGGCACCAGAGGGCTGAGGCGGCCTCCAAGGGAGGCTGTGTGGAGGAAGCTGCGGTGCAGCGCAGAGGGTGGCTGGGGCGGAGCGCGGCCGGCCAACTAGGAGGCATGGGGACCGGCTCGGCGCCGCAGCTCAGCTCAGCCAGCAGCGGCAGCAGCGGCGGAGCAGCCCAGTGGCAGCGCCAGCAGGAGCCCAGACACGGCTCAGCCACCCATGCAGCTGAACCGGCCCGGGGCGGCATCGGGGCGCACGCAATGGCGCTGCAATGGCAGGAGCAGGCGCTGTTGGAGGAGAAAGGTGCCCTGGAGGCGGAGGAGACGGTGGAGGAGGGTGGCGGCAGCGGCGGCAGCCGGATAGAGGAGCAGTATCTCGGTTCCTAAGACCATCGGAAATATGTGTTTTCCGAATGTCTTAGGTGGCCCCAGTGAAAGCATCATTCGACCCCAAAAGGGTCGCGACCCACATGTTGAGAACCGCTGACTTAGGAGAAAAAGAACCTGATTGGTAAAAAATATGGAATTTTATTTGATAACCAATTGATAATCAACCTGGAAGAAATGTTGATTCTTTCAAGGGAAAGAGACTGGTATCCATTTTCGGTGAGGAGAGGTAAGCCCAAAGGCACCAACTGTACTATTCTATTTTTTGCTACGTCAGTAGCTAAAAAAAATAAATCTGGTCATCTCAGATCAAACTCTAAATAAAGCAATATGCCTATACATAAACAATAGATTTTAATTTTAGGATCCAGTTAAGATACCAAAGGAATAAAAAAGGAACTTTATTCTAGAGTTCCATTTTTGCAGAATTATGCAATTTTTCTAGGTTGAAGGCTTTTGAGTGGCATGCCAGAGGTTTAAGTAACAAATTAAATAGAATTAATGAAAATACCCTTCAGTCTTGTATTTAATATTTTCCCTTTTCTGTTACATTAAAAATCTCAATTAAGTCATAACTTTTATAGATGCATGAAGCCATTTTTAATACTTTAGGGATCAAAGGAGGCTATGGGGCCAAAGGTGCGTTACCTGCATTTTTAAAGCTAGCTTTGGATCTCAAAATATTGCCAATACTGATGATAGTTAGTGGATGTTGTGGGTGTTGTGATTTGCTATATATCTCATTTTCTCCACACTGTTACATACTTATTGTATATTCACAAATAGTAATATATCTTTTATGGCATTTTGAGCCTTCGATCTCTCTTCTTCCAAAGAAAGCTTAATGTGTCAGAATAAATATTTTCTGTACTCAAGAAAGTAGCTGTTGACAACAAAATATGCTACATGTAGAACACATAAGATATATGCAGCTTACCAATATTATTAAGTGGGGATCAACTAACTAGGTATAAATGTATACAGTAGATGTGTTAACATGTTATAAAGTTCTGTTAATAATTGCTTTTTTCAAAGAGTCCTTTGGAATGATTTACCGTTTGTAAAATGGGATGGATAGGTTTCAGCATAGATTGAGGAAGAAATGATGTTTGGGGACAGTTCTTTGGAATGCTTACGTCTGAGCAAGTCATCTCTGGCTCCTAAAACATAAATATAAATTCATCTGAGCATTTCTATTTTGCTATTTATTTATTAAGCTAATTTATATCTGCCCAATTCAACCAGAGGTGAATCTGGGTAGCTTACAAAATTTTCAAAATGCACCATATAATAAAAACCCATTTTAAAAAACCCTATCCCTCCCCTATGGCAGCAACAGCACAATCAAATCAACCACTACGACAACTTGCCACAGCCAACTCATTGCAGCTAACTTGCCATGGCCAACTTGCCATGGGACAACTCACCATGGCCAACTCACCACAGGGCAACTTACCAGGGAACAAGAGTAACACTAATAACAAAGAAATGATGGAATAGAATCATTAAATAAAGGGTGGAAAAAGAGGGACAAAATGAAATGTGAATGACAAAAAAATTAAATAATTTTAAAATTATTTTAAATAATTAAACTGAACTGTTGGCTTATCTATGTCTTTAAAATTTCCTGTCTACTTGAAGGCAATACGCAAGAGAAATTCTTCGAGTTTTGTGCCATCTTAACTGTAAAAAGGCAAGTGATTTCATTGCTGTGTAACTCAAACTTTCTATGTTGATGGTTCCAGTAATCCAGGGAACAGGATTGTGGGAGCAGGACTGCTAGTCACAGCAGGTATTGATGGGTCTGACAGGTGAAAGATTTAACGATTGCAAGGGAGTTTCTTACAATTACAGAAACATTGGCTTCAAAGGACATTCAAAGAATATGGTTTTTTTAAGTTTTATGAAGAAAATTCGCAATCTATTTTCTTGGTATCCAATTAGTTAGAACAATGCGATTTTTAACAGGAAAGCATCCAATTAATCTTACTGCCCTTATTCACTGCAGAATGTAAAATAAGTAGCGGGAGAGAAAAAATGAAAACACAGAAACTATTGCAGATATTTCTCTCTATCATGTGTTTTGTTTTAAAGTATACTTGTCAAACAAGTAGTCAGCTTTTCTAAATAAAGACTGGTAGCATAGAAGCCACTCTGAATCTGATAGACATATGCTACAAGGTTTTCACCAGGCCTTTGCAGATATTACTGTGCAGAGAAGCTTTGCACCAGAGTTTCTAAGCTCAGTAAAAACTGACCAAAATTATGAATTTTAGGATCAACCAATTTTTTTGTGATCTATTTATTCTGCATTATTTATTGTGCTATTAGCCAACCAGAGTGGCTGAGAGATGTGGCCATATAAATCAAATCAATTACTAAATAGTTAATTATAAGTAGATGAAAAGCTATCAGGGAGAAAGAAGTCTGATCATCTGACCATCTGCACATCCACTTTAGCTTCCTTACCAAATGTTACTAAAAAAAATTCTAAAGAAACTGAATTCTTGATTAACGATTAACGATATTAGCAATTAGCTAGCAATTTAGTGTCCAAGATGCTATACTTATGCCACTCCTAAATACCACCTATGGTTTCTTTGTGGTGTTTTAAAATATAAATTAGAATTGAAAAATTGAACTGACTAAGCTTCTTGGATGAGAAGTGAAACATTTTCAAAGAAAAAACCCCAAAAAATCCAGTTGCCTTTTGGAAAAGCACCATTGGGACATCACCTGGATGATTGAGAATCTCCACAGACTGTAAATTAGAACATTTTTTGTGTGTGTAAATAACCAAATTTTTCAAGAGTTCTGTATTTTCTCACTGGATGTTACAAAGTTCTGGATATTGAAATAAAAAAAAAATAATTTATATTTATTGCTGACAACATTGTGCAAAATATTATTTACATTTGCTTCATCAACTACAAGAAAGCCTTCAATTGTGTTGATCATGAGAAGCTATGGAGAGCCCTACAGGACCTGGGGGTACCAGCACATCTGGTCAAGTTGGTTAAATCAAGAAGCTATTGTGCGAACACCATATGGAGACACTGATTGATTTAAGACAGAGAAAAGAGTGTGACAAGGTTGCATTCTCTCCCCTTTCTTATTCAATCTGTATGCCAAAATGACTGTGAAGAACCTAGAGCAGTGATGGCGAACCTTTTAGAGACCGAGTGCCCAAACTGCAACCCAAAACCCTCTTATGCATCATCAGGTGCCAGGTGGGTGTGGCCCATTGGGTGGGCGTGGCTGCAGTGGTAACAGCAGACTGGGTGGGATTAAAAAGTTCAATCAATCAATTCCAACTTTGCAAGATCTTTTTTTTTCCTGTGAGAAGTTGAAATTGACTGATTGATTGAACCTTTTTTTTTTTTGTACAAGGCGGTAGAGGCCTAAAGCGAAAAGGTTTTATAAAATCCAGCTGAAGGCCTAGGACTGGGGTGACAGCACGCGCACCCACAGAGACGGCTCTGAGTGCCACCTCTAGCACCCGTGCCATAGGTTCGCCACCACTGACCTAGAGCTTAAAGAATCAAAAATCGGGATAAAGGTTGGAGGTGGAAATATCAAAATTCTTTGATATGCTGACGATACAACTCTCATTTCAGAAACCAAAGAAGATCTGGAACATTTGATCAAGAAAATCAAAGAAGAAAGTGAGAATTTTAGTCATTTTCTGAACATCAAAAAGACCAAGTTCATGACCACTGGAAACATCAAAATAGAAACTGACAGTGAAGAGATAGAATGTGTGGAAAAATTCACTTTCCTAGGGTCACAGATTGCTCAAAGCAGTGAAGGCGTCCCAGAAATAAAATGTCGGGTTGCATCAGGTCACACAGCAGTGATGAACATAATATGGAAAAGCAAGGACATCCGCCTGGCAAGCAAATGTAGGATAATCCATTCTATTGTATTCCCCATAGCTACCTATTTCCCATAGCTTTCACAACTTTCATGATTTTGAAAGTTGGACATTAACAAAGCAAGACAAGAAGAAAATTGATTCATTTGAATTGTAATAATAGAGAAAGCTCCTGCGTATTCCTTGGATAGCAAAGGTGACTAACAAGCAAGTACTGGAGCGCATAACAGCAAATATGTCACTGGAAGGAAAAATTACAAAACTGCATTTTACTTATTTTGGCATTGTCATGCGGGAGAATTCACAGGGGAAAACAATTCTGTTTGGAAGAGTTAGAGGTAAAAGGAAACCAGGCCACCAAAAAACATGGTGGTTGGATGCCATCAAACCTGACACCAGCCAGAGCATAGAAGTAGTAGTGCAAGACAAGAAGATCTGGCAAGATCTGGCCCATAGAATTGCCAAAACACAGTGTCCATACCACTGAATGAACAACATCGTTGTCGTTGTCACCATCACCATCATCATGATGTTTGTTTTTCAGTCCCACAATTCTGTAAAATACATCTGCAAAAGCCTAAAAGCATTTTTTCCCCCGCTCTCTTTGCTGTCAGTATGAATTATTGGTCTCTTTCCATATTACTTCTCAAGCATTTGTTATACAGTAGCGTTACCACCTTCAAAGTGTCCAGCACCCAATAAATGCAGTATTACTTGCTCTCTCTCTAGCAGTTTCATTTTCAGAGGACTCTGTAAATGTATCCAACAACGGTTCCTTTGTTTCTCTGTCTGGAAAAGGAGGGAGCATTCCTGAGAGAATTTCAACATCTGGAAACTTTAAGGGGAGAAAAGAACAAAAGGATGAAATGCACTTTCTGACAAAAACACTGCTAAAACAAAATAAAGAACACAAACAAGAATCTCTAAAACAAATGGTTTATTTGTATATGTCAATTATCAGTATTTGTAGTGGATTTAATTTATACATTTAGAAGGACAAAAACAAGAGATTAACTTAATGGGCCCCACATAATATGATCTGATTTTCTTTTTTTTATCTGCTGGTCCTTGACCATATTTTATTGATAAAAACTCTCCTAAAAACTGTGATGTGCTTAAGAAAACTGCAAATCCATAGATTAATACCATAAAATTTATTTTCATATTAAATATACACAAAATGTCATAATTCAGCTCCTCCTCTTCCCTAGTTTTTTGAAGTATTTTTATTTAAATTGTGAAGAATATTCATAAATATCCACTATGGCCTCAAACAGGGAATCACCAAACATAAGAAGGCATTAAGACTAGCTTAAATATAAGCTAAAATAAGAATAAAAGACTAAAATGATCCAGTGCTATTTAAAGGCAATAGAGAATAAATGCTTTTACTTGAAATCTAAGACCATAGCCCGGGAGACCAGGATAGATAGCAATTTTGTGCTCTACTTTTTTAATACGTAACATTTTTTAAAACTCCAAAATATTTGACAGTAGAGTTCTTCTGTTGTAGCCTACCTACAACTCTTTGAGATATTCTAGACCATTTTGTAAGTCAATGGTTAAATCACCAAAAGTCACATCCAACTTTTGGTGACTTAATTCTTTTCAGAAAGATTTCTTTGAACTAATCTAACCTGACCTATCGTCCACAACTTGCTCACCTCTTTTTGAAGAAATTGCATTCCAAATTCAGACTTGAAATAGGGAGGGATCATTTTGTACCTCATCCTCCTAAGACAATTCTTTCCGTCCTCAACTTCCTGCCTGAAATTTGTTTTAAATGGGAGTAAAGCAGATATATATATATACCATATAATGGTTTCACATTATTTTATAATTTATTCCAGTGATTATTAATGCATACTATTGGTTTTAAAAAAGACAATTTAGATGTGTTTATAGATCTTTATTATTTTCTCAATTTTGCTAAAATTAATAAAGAGAAAGGACTTATGCATGCATATAGATTTGTAAACTTTAGTCTGTTTATATAATAATTACTTTTTATATTCTAGAAATTATTTCTTTCACTCTGGAAGACAGTAAATTAAAAAAAACTGATTCACAAAAAGCTGAGGGACTGGCAAACTGTTTTCATTTTTCATGTGTAATTCTCTTGCTCACTTATAGAAAAATAATTTTCAGTTGCAATGGTATACTTTTTTTTCTGGCAGTATATTACTGAAAATTAAATGAAAAAAAAAATCATTTCACAGATCGTAAAAGGGCCACAGTTCCCCAACCCTGTTTTATAGAATACAGGAAAGCAGGAGAAGCCAGGAGAAGCCGGGAGTGAGAAGGCTTCCAGGATGCAACTGAAGAATTAAAACCTTTCTGTTCTCTCATTAATACATGTTTTTATTTTGATATGTCACTGATACTAGACAAATTATAAATTACTAACATGTCCTATCATTTGTGGATGTGTATATGCACATACAGAGAAAAAAGTTATGCAAGCTCAACGAAGCTTTGTTCTCTCCAAGAGCATACTAATATAATAAAAATATAAACCTGCTTACAATGTAAACTTTTAAGAAGTCTTGGAAATACCATATTAAGTACATAGCTAAAGGAGTGGGAATTCTCCCATTAGGGAAGCTAGTAGTAATTTGTGAGATTAAGTTAAATAAAATTTACACAATAGAAAATAAAGGAAAGGAGATGAAAATACTAGGAAGAATACAAGAAACAATATAAAAAAACAGGTTACTTAAATTTTTTTCCTATATTTATCCTGGAGAAGGGGATATGGAGAATAGAATTGTTGGTTCAAATAGGTAGTAGATTTTCATTTGTTAGAGATATTAGAGGAAATCTTGCATGATTATCTTACAAGGAGTTTACAGCAACATCCTATAAAAACAGCATGAAGTAGGACATTGGCGAGATTATTTTGAAGTTGATATCCAATTCTGATTCTCTCTTCCCAAATCTTTGCTGAGCACTATGGAATTCTGCTCAGAGTTATTCCTAATAGTACTTAAATGAGAAACAGGTTCCAGAAATTTATACTAGAAATAACTGTCTAATTCAAAATCTTCAGACTTCAAAAAACTCCCCTCCCCAGCTTCTGATTATGGCTTCTAAATCATATCCTAAAACTAATGCACCATTACCTGGTCTGTGCTAATTTGCTCTGCCAGACAGAAACCTTCAAGGGCTGGTCGTGGCTGCATAAAGGAAAATGAAACATTTCATAAAATTCATAGTTATTTAGAAAGCATTCCATTTGATTTTAAATATGACGTGGCATATGGCTCTATTTCATATGGTAAAATCCAATCATATGTTTCTATTTCAAGGCACCTGGAATAATCTCATTTCAGCAACACTAAAAAGAGTTAGATGGTTAGCTTCCTTAGATATCCCATTATAACATCTATCCTACTGTGACTCTATAGCACCATATTATGGTGACGTATCATGGTTTTACCTTAATTTAATATTTTATCTTGTGTACTGTAAATGCAGCTCCACCTGCATGAGCGGTGGTCGAACTTGCCCACTGCTCATGCAAGTGGAACTGTGCACACAGGCACACTCATCTGCCACTTGTGTGGCCCAGTTCCGAACAGAGCACGGCCCAGTATTGGCCCATGGCCTGCAGGTTGGAAACACCTGCTTTTAGAGTAACTTCTGAAAGCTGGTAGTGGGATGGAGTCAAAAAGAAAATCTTGCTACACTAACAGATATCCTCTATTGGGTCCACCAAATATGAAATTAAATAAAATAAACTGTCCGTGAAAGAGCAAACAATACCTGAAATAATGGTGTTACCTTCAAATCTAATGCCTACTCTAAAGGGTAGTTTGCTTACTCAATATCTATTAAACAACGTATGAGGCACACAATAAATGTACATGTTATAATTTTTCATTTCTGCTAAAGGAATAGGCATATAGAGGCACTTAACTAAGGTATTTTTTAGGAAAGGAGATATGGTAAGCTGGAGGAATAGAAACTATGTACACTGACTTAAAGCATACTTTTAGAACAGTGCACACTATTGTAGAATAGTATATAAGGTTTATTCTTTATAAAACTGCCCAGAGTTAGTATTTTAAAGTATAACTAGGAACCAAAGTGCAGCCATGTTTAACTGAAGCATGAAGTCTATTACACACATAGCTTTTAGATGAAAAGTAGGCACTCTTATAGATAAACAATTATAAATCTTTTATAATTGAAATTATCCAGTTTGGGTAACAGTTCACCTTGTAGATAAGGTAGTTAGCAGGATGTTACAAATCATGCCACAGAAAAGGGAGGGATGATAAAACAGGAACAAAGGGGGCTTTTTGATCTAATAATTGGAGGGTTTGGTAACTGTAATGGTTGCTAGGCAGTCAGAAAGCATGTGACTGGGTGGGCCTATCAACTGGGCTCACTTTGGAAGGATGTGGCGTGATGCACGAGACAGGGTATAAAAAACTATGCAAAAATTGGTTCAGGTGTGAACTCTGGGATTTGCCATTACCAAGAGTTCCACTAGCTTTTGCAAAAGCTTTAATAAAACTTGTTTTGTTTTCCAACATCCTTGGAGTTGAATATTTATTCCTCACAAACGTATCAGGATTAGGGCACCCAGGAAGAGTTTTAATCTAACATTTTTTTAAAGCTTTTTTTTTTTTTTGGAATTTTCCAACAGCTCTCCATGTAAGAACTTATACTTTAGGATCAAACTAGATGAGAATATAATTCCTGATTTCTTTCTGCTTTTGCACAAGAGAAACAGTAGTTTTGGAGTATGACAACAGCACTGGAGTCAATGGAAATTCATTCTTGGAAGGTTTCTCTAAAAATTGCTCCAAAGCTTCAGGAAATGACTGTGTTACAGTTGAAATGCTGAAAGCTGGTGATCACAGTTTACACAAGATACTAGCAAAACTATACTCAAAATGCCTCAGAGGAGAAAAAATACCCAATGCATGGAAAAATGCTGAAGTGATTCTTATACACAAGAAAGGGGCCAAGATGATTTAAAGAACTGTCGCCCAATAAGCCTTCTTTCAGCCATCTACAAGGTTTTCAGGTAATAACAAAAAGAATATTGAGAATATTAAATGATGCACAGCCAAAGGATCAGGCAGGGTTCAGAAATGACTACAGCACAATGGATCACATCCAGGTTGTTCAGCAGGTCATTGAAAAGCACAATGAGTACACCATGCTTCCGTGACTACAAAAAGGCATTTGACTCAGTATTCCAACAAGCAATAATTAAGGCATTGCTCAACCAAGGTGTAGACCAGGGGTTCTCAACCTTGGCAACTTTAAGACTTGTGGACTTCAACTCCCAGAATTCCTCAGCCAGCAAAGCTGGCTGAGGAATTCTGGGAGTTGAAGTCCACAAGTCTTAAAGTTGCCAAGGTTGAGAACCCCTGGTGTAGACACTGCTTACATAAACTTACACCTATCAATTTATGAAAAAAACAATGGCAACAATTTACCATAATGACCTTAAAGTAGAAATCAACATAGAATGACATGTATGACAAGGTGATACAATATCACCTACCCTTTTCTCAGCCTGGTTGAAAAAGTATTTCACAAACTAGATTGGGCAAAAGATAGAATAAAAATCAATGATGTCTATTTAAAACACTTCAGATTTGCAGATGGTGTTGTTCTCTTCTCACAAGACCAAAAAGAACTACAAAGACACATGCAAGAGCTGCACAAAGTAGGAGAACCATTTGGCTTAAAAATAAACCTGAAAAAGAGCCAGGTTATGTTTAATAAATTCACCAAAGAAAGAAAAAATATATATCTGGAGAACAGCTATAGTAGATGTAGTAGACCACTATGTATACCATGGCCAGCAGATCTCAATGGAAGGTGATACAATAAAGGAAATTGAACAGCGTGTTAAATGTGGTTGGCAGGCATTTGGCAAGCTAAGCATAGTTTTCAAGAACAAACTCCTCCTATGCCTGAACAGAAAAGTTTTTGATCAGTGTGTGCTACCTTCTCTAATATATGCAAGTGAAAAAATGGACACTAACCTTACAATCAATACAAAAGCTACGAGTGGCACAAAGAGCTATGGAAAGATACACACTCGGCATTACAAGAAAAATAGAAAGACCTGCACATGGATTAGAGAACAAACAAAAGTATACAATATCATCAAGAAAGTAAAAGAATTGAAATGGAAATGTGCTGGTCACATAGCAAGAAGAACTGATGGCAGGTCGACCAAGGCAGTCATAGAATAGATCCCACTTGATAACAAGAATCCATGAAAGAGACCTAAAACAAGATCAGCAAGTATTGCGGGCCTAATTGGCAAAAGCAAGCTCAGGACCATATTGGTTGGAAACATTTGGAAGAGGCTTTCATCCTGCAGTGGATAGACAGTGGATAGAATGATGATGATGATGATGATATTGAAGTAATCTGATTGTTTTAGATACCAATATCTCCAAGAGAAGAGAGTTCAGTTTAGTAGCAACAGCAGAAAAATCTTTGGAGATTTCCTTCACTAATCTCATGTTTTGTAAAATACTACAGTACAATACGTGTATTTTTATTAAATTTATTTCTGCTCTACAAGACATACTGTGTGGAATGTAGTCCAGTCATAGGAGGAAGGAGAG
This sequence comes from Bothrops alternatus, assembly GCA_034064705.1. Taxonomy (NCBI): domain Eukaryota; kingdom Metazoa; phylum Chordata; class Lepidosauria; order Squamata; family Viperidae; genus Bothrops; species Bothrops alternatus. The sequence goes on from JARGCV010000025.1 coordinate 4,318,292, forward strand.
CTTTCCCAGAGAGCAGGAAGAGGCTGAAGGTGGACGCCCCTAGCAATTCACAGACTACCTCTAGTAGTTATACAGATAGTTGCTTTAGTCTGGCAAGATTAATGTCAGACCCAGTCAAGAATGACACGTGAAGTTACTTCCGAGTAGTCTTTTTTATTTTGTTCATCTATATACAGAAATCTTGGCAGACTAAAACAACTACTAGCATAACTATTAGATACACTGTGAATTGCTGGGGTGAGTCCGCCTTCACCCTCTTGATTCCAAGCTCTGCTGTCTGCTCTCTAGAAAAGAATTCTCCCTCCTGTGACTCTATTACATTCCATCACACATATCCAACCATACATAGTAAGAAAACCATTGCTATAACTTTTGGAAAAGTTTCTTGCACCAAATTTTCTTACCTCATCTTCATCATTTTCCAATATTCTTCTGTTTGTTTTGAGAATACTTCCCGTGATGAACTTTGCACCTGTGAAATCATTGCTTCCTCATACAGTTCAGAAACTGGAGCTGCAAATTCATGGAAAAAAATAACAAAAACTAATCTTACATTTGTTGCCATTTTTCACTTAAAGTCTGCATTCATTGCTTTTACTGAATAGGGTTGGATCTATCTCATCCATTTCCAAAACAGAATGGGACATCTCAGTGCCGTCATCTCAGCACCACCATCTTGCTATGGCCATGTCACCAGGGGCATCTCTGCACTGCCATCTCAGCGCAGGACAAATCACCATGGGAAACTCACGGTGGGATAACTTGATGAGCCTCCCGCGGCAGCTCCCTTCACGGGTCTCTGTGTGCTGGAAAGCGAGGCAAGGAAACCTTTGGAGAAGGGAGATGAACCTCTCCCATGAAAGGCAGGCTGAGCAGGGGTCATTAACAGTCATCAGACAGCTGTCGCCATCCCTGCTTGCCCCTCTCCCCACCTGGGAGCCATCAGGGTCCAGCGCAGCATGTCAAGAAGTCCAGAATGCCAAGACTGGCACAGAGACACCTTCCAGTGAGGACCCACAGGAAAAAAGGAATGGGTGGGATATGCTTCTTGTGCATGGGCAATGCCAAGGCAGGCAGGACATGCTTCTCACATGTGGGCAGCACAACACTGAGACTGACACAGATACCATCCTCCCATGAGGAAAAAGGAATGGGTGGGACATGCTTCTTATGTGCAGTGCAGCACTGAGACTGGCACAGAGAACACCCTCCTATGAGGGCCCGTGGGGAAAAAAGAACCGCTGAATGTGGCCCAGAGGGAAGGCCTCCCTAGTGGGTGAATAGCAGACAGGATGTGAAGGGAGGTGCTGTGGAGGGTGCGTGGCAAGTTGTCCCGTGGCAAGTTTTCTATGGCAACTTGTCCTATGCTGAAGTGGTTGTGGCGACATGTCCATGGCAAGGTGGCAGTGCCAAGATGTCATAGCTCCTTCACAAAACAATATGTTCACAGGTATTTTGCTGTACAAAGAAGTTCCAATCAGGATACGAGTACCAATGGCCTCCAGACATGGCAGTCACTGTTTCTTAAACAGGGAATATATAGGAATCATTGATCATTTTCCATATGAACATCTTTAAGTAGTACTCAATTCTTGCTATCTAAATTCTGCTAGAATTCTCATTCCTATACCTTTAACTAGGAGAAAGAGTGCATTATAGGGCAACAATTTTTGAATCAAGGTACCTCAAACGGATTAACTTATAGAATGCATCCAAAATCTGGGGCCAATAACTCCCGTGGAAATAAAATTTAGCAAATTTTATAAAACATTTTATGACATAAACATTATCATAAAATAGTTTAGTACATAATACAAAATGTTATGAAACACTTCTTGTATTGATATTTGACTGTGCTATGCAGTTCAAGACAGATATATCTCTATATGTATCCCAACTTTTCTGTTGAATATAGTAGATTACAAGTTCTGTCATTTTTTTTAAAGCATTGAGGAACATGACAAGAAAATATCTCAAAAGAGTGATCCAATGGATCACAGGTTTATCTACTACCGGTAGCAATGTAAAATGCAAGCATTGGGCTACCATAATAAATTGTGAGTTAAGCTTTACCCAAATCAATGCTCAACCTAGGGAATATGGTCAAATGGTTTAACTGACAGAGCCAAAGAACTGCCAGCTTTTCCTCTACTGGTCTCTTCCTTCAATAATCTGAGCAAGCTGAGAATGTATACCCTCACAGCTGCCATTTTCAAGCTACACTGAAACTGAAATTAGGGCTTCCTGACTGACACTTGCACTGGAATGCAGTTGGACAGCAAATGAAGATAATATGCACAGTATTTAGCAAGGAAACCTTTTGCAAATGGCTGATACAGTAAATCAAGGGATGGCATGCAGGTGCCATTTACATAAAGCAAGCAAAGAGAAGTCTTTTAGAATCTAGCTGGCTTCTTGAATAGATTGTGACAGGTTTGAGCATTGATATGACAGGTGTAAAGCACCCTATGAACATAATTTGAAGAGAACAAGTGAGAAGCCAAGGCTTCTAACTACTGAGAAGAGAATTTCCTGTCAGGTAGTCTACAAAAGTACACATGAATCCTTGTCTTAGGATACTAGCTAGGTCTGGACTGGACAATTGCAAGACAATTATGCAAATTGTGTACATAAAAATACATACATATAGATGTGTGTGTGTGTGTGCATACACACAGTTTAGAGTCAACTGCTGTTAATTTAGATACATGGTATAAACTTCTAAAACATACTGATTGCAGCACTCAATGCTCAGATACTTCTCGGTTTCAAGAAAAACCTCAAATTATGAAAATCCTGATTTTAAATGTGTTAGGACCCATGAAACTCATTTTCCAAAAAGAAGCAATTAACTTTCTATACTTTGCAGTGCCAAATTAAAATGCTCACACTCATCCCAACATTTTTAATAAATGTACTGCAAATTTCAATCCTGAACATTTACAAGATTTCCTGAATGGTTTCTAGGATTCCCATTTGTAAATAATAGTTAATAATTCTGTATCCTTTTTGAATGACACACGTTAGAATTTGAAGACTTACAAAATGGAGGAAAATATTATTCAAAATATGAATAATCATTAACTCCACAAGGGAAAATTTAAAAACGTAGAATATTAAAATCTTACCTCTACTGCAAAAGTCTGAGGATTCTTCAAGACTGGGAAAAGACTGCAATAAACATAAACAGAAGTTCTCTTGACTCTATTCATATAAAATGATTGTGGGACAAATTGGACATCTCATCTTTTGCTAGAGACCTGATTGCACTTATTAAAATGTTGCCTCGTAATGCCTATATCCAATTAGGCTTTAAAACCAAGTCAGTTTTCTGTTGTAATCCTACTTCCCAGTCTGCCAAACAAGAGTATGTTTTAGCTTTCTTGCTACTTATTTTTTGTGTCAATGATACGGCTTTGTGAGTTAGATGGACAATCTCTACATCTGATAAATAAATAAATAATAAATAAAACTCACAAACCTGCCATCACAGATCTGGATAGTAAATCTACAGCATTATTTTTATATGCAGATAAGTAATTATGAAAAGGTGGCAAAATAATGGGACTCTAACTGAACAGATTAAGATCTTTAAATATCTTGCAATTAAATTTTTAAATTTAATTAAATATTTAATTAAATGTTTCCCTACTAAAGGCACTTGTAGAGGGCTCAATGTCAATAATCAAAAGAGAAGGTCATAAGAAGGTAGCTGTTATTTTAAGGCTTTTCTGTAAAAAAAAAAAGTTATATACCAGGTAGACTAAAAGCTTTTGAGGTCAAAGTAATAACAAAATTATCTTATAGCTTCTAAATGATTGCAATATATAAGGACATAGAGTCATTAGAACATGTTCAACCAGGATTTCTAAGGGATTTCAAAATCTCCAACTAAGCACAAAATGACATTAAATAAAATTTGAGTGCAAATTGGGTATGTTACATATTGACTTTTTTTTGTTAATTCAAGCCATTTGATTGTGGTTTATCATTGCATTTGAACTGCCTAGAGGTTGCTGGGAGGAGCTGCAAGCTGGGAGTTAAGGGGGAGTGCGGAGGAGAAAAGGGGCTGAACTTTTGGTTGGACCTCCATTGCATTTGAACTGCCCAGGGGTTGCTGGGCGGAGCTGCAAGCTATGAGTTAAGGGTTGAGCTTCTGATTGGCTTAGTTCAGTGCAACACTTGTTTTGCAGCTGTCTTTTGCAGTACTCTTTTCAAACTTGCAACTGTCCTATGTGTAAACAAATCACTAGTCCAGGACAGATTACTTATCTAGGGTCTCTAATCTGTGCTCTTCAGGCAGAAATTAGGTGTCCCGTTCATCCCTTCTGCTCTACTGAGGTGCCGTGCTATCAGCCCCCTTCACCACAAAGGTTCTGCAGGAGAAGGGCAGTATGGACAACTGTGGGATCTGGCAGGGTGAGACCTGTGAACCATAAACACAAAGCTTTCGCTGTGTCCCTGCATAACTGATACAGTGCCCTTGCTGGCCTTAATAGGGACACCAAGGAGACAGGTCAAGGTTGTGATGATGATAACTCAAATAAGCAGGGAATCATGGTCCGAGATGAAGAACATGTTTTGGACAGAGGAAAGTGTGAATCAGGTATTACACATCAGTCATGCAAGAAGAGCAAGGCATCCAAAAAGAGAAGCCACCTTCTGGTTGGTGATTCAATTATAAGGGATGTAAATTTAGGAAAGGATACAGAGGTTTCGAAGGAAGTCAGGTGTCTTCCAGGTGCTACTGCCAGTAGGGACAAGAAGCATATTTTTAAGATAGTCAAGAATGCCAGCAAGGATTGTGATGTGGATGCTATTGTAATAATAATAATAATAATAATAATAATAATAATAATAATAATAATAATAATAATAATAATAATAATAATAATAATAATAAAGTTGGAAGTAACCTTGGAGGTCATCGAGTCCAACCCCCTGCTCAGGCAGGAAACCCTATATCATTTCGGACAAATGGCCGTCCAGTCTCTTCTTAAAAATTTCCAGTGTTGGAGCATTCACTGCTTCTGGAGGCAGGTTGTTCCATCGGTTAATTGTTCTAACTGTCAGGAAGTTTCTCCTTAGTTCTAGGTTCTCTCCTTGATTCCATCCGTTGCTTCTTGTCCTTCTTTCAGGTGCTTTGGAAAACAGCTTGACTCCCTCTTCTTTGTGGCAGCCTCTGAGATATTGGAACACTGCTATCATGTCCCCCCTTGTCCTTCTCTTCGTTAAATTAGACATACCCGATTCCAGCAATCGTTCCTTATATGTTTTAGCCTCCAGTCCCCCAATCATCTCTATCCCAAAAAGATGTACTTTCTGTGAAGAATGATTTCCAGAGTTTGGGGCAGGAACATAGTAGGATAGGCTGTAGGGTTACTTTTTCAGAAGTTTCACCAGTGTATAAGGAACAAAATGGAAAAGGCCAGCGTATAGCAGAATTCAGTATATGGCTAAAGGAGTGGTGTAAAGGGGAAGGCTTTGGTTATATTAGTCACTATGTTTGCAGCTGGTCCAATGAAAAAGTGTACAAAAGAGACCGCTTGCACCCATCAAAGAAACGGACTGAGTTACTTGGCAATAAATTCACACATTTTCTGGAGAAATATTTAAACTAAATAACAGGGACAGTGAGTTAATTGATAAAGAACATTCCTGTTCCCGTCAATCTAAAAATTATAGGATTATCAGTACATGTAACATAGAGGTCCATAGAGGACAAGAATATCAACCTAGCTGTCAAGCAAAATCAAGCTTTTAATAGTGAGTGCCACACCAAGTGCGCTAATCAAACAAAAGGTAAGAAAATAGGGGAACTCAGGCACCACACAGGTTATGTAGAAAGTAAACACAGGGTCAGTCATAAAGGACTCAAATGTCTATACACCAACGCACAGAGTATGAGCAATAAACAGGGTGAACTAAAAATTCAGGTAAATGAGGGCAGATATGATATTGTTGCCATTAATGGAAACTTGGTGGGATGAAACACACAAATGGAACACGCAGCTGTTGTTGTTAGTTGCGAAGTTGTGTCCAACCCATCGTAACCCCATGGACAACATTCCTCCAGGCAGAACACACAGCTAGAGGGATTTAAATTATTTAAAAGAAACAGACCAAATAAAAGAGGAGGTGGAGTTGCTCTAGATATAAGAAATAATATCTCCACAGAAATAGAGCACAACAATGTCTTGAATGCATTTGGGTCAATATAAAAGAGGGAAAAAATGACATTGCTATGTAACTTGCTTTAAAAAAAACACACAGAAAGCTTTTAAAAGGAATAATTCTCCTTCCATAAAAACAATCATATATTTCCTTTTGAATTTTGACTTATTTAACTAAGCCCATTTTACAGAAGTGTATCAGTTTCACAAAAGCATGCCCACTTATCCAAGCATAAGAACATTTTATTTGTTCATTATTTTGTGTTTTTTTGGATATACCTTTCTACCCATGAAACATTTAAGGCAGCCAAATACTTCCGCAGCATTCATCATACATAAATATTATTTCTATAAGAACAACTGCTATTATTATTACTTGTTGATGATGATCATGATATTACTATCTTAATCTTAAATTGGAAGGATGCAAACTCTGAAATATTAGTGTGGTCTGTAATTTTAGAACGTTGTTGTGAAATAAAGAAGTTATTTGCAATTCTCTGAATAGAAACTCATAATTTAAAAATGCCTATAAAAAGCCAGCATCAATATGTGCATAATTTATTTATAATTTTTAAAGAATATGAATCTATGATTGGCTAATAAAGAAAAATTTGCTTCTTGTACTATGTACTTAGAACTAGAATAGAAAATCAGAATCAAGCAAGCCATAATTCAGTGGTTGGGGTAAAATTATAAATTATGATTTGTTACAAAAATGAAATTAAGAGAACAGAACACACACACACACAATTTCAGAATGAACTAACCACTACCAAGCAATAACATGAGTGTTATGACTGTTCTTTTTTTGTATAAGTGCATAAACCTAGATAATTTAAATTATTTAAGGATGAGCAAGAAGCCAAAATTCAACAGCAAAAGTCTTCCATTTCACTAGAAGAGGCTGGGCTGAATTTTTTCTTATAGTGAGGAGGTGGCTTTGGAGGATTTTAATAGTTGAAAGTGAGCTTGTAAAAAGAATTTCTGTTAAAAAAATTTCTGGCCTCAAAATACCATGCTTCAAACTCTGAAGTACTGTTTGAAAAAGATAGAAACCTGACTGAAAGTCCAATGGGCTTATTAGCTCAGTTTGTGGGCTAATAAGCCACGTCTAATTATTTGATCTTCTGATGTTTCACCAGCAACTTTTGCCGGTATCTTCAGTGGTGAAAGTGCTCACCGACACTGGGTTGACACTGGGCGTGAAAACCTGCATCCAGTTATTGAAAGTATTGCAAAACTTTCCAATGATCGAACAAATTATGTGCACTCATGATATTACCTAGTTTGGCTAATGAAATGTCTGCAAGAAAACAACCAAGCTCAGAGAGCATTAAGGACCCCTCATTTCAACCATGAGCTACAAATATTCTGATTCAAGTTTGAATTCAAGTTTGAAACATTTCACCCAAATCATGCCATTGACATTTATCCATCAAATTTCAATAATCTGATTTTGGGGCAGCAAGTAGTGTTATAGGACACACTATGTTGCTTGCCTGCTGTAGTTTCCACTTTCACCCCAACTGGAACTCTAAAGAAGTCACAAGGAAAAAAGCACATTTCTCACCATAACAAGCTTGAGAAGGTCTGCAGCATTTTTCTTTTCCTGTTCCGTTCTTGGTTCTTTAATCATCCTATCTTCAATCTCATCTTCTTGCTTAATGATTTTGTCAATGTATTCCTAACAATATGACAAGTAAGACATGCTACTTGATCAATTCCTGTTAACTGATTTCTTTTGGAAATGGATTTATAAATACAGAGCACAGTTTCAACATCTTAACTATTTTAAAGGGCCACCATCAGTGAACTGTTGGATAGTACTACTTGGTCTGTTGGATGGATGCTGGGTTGTTTGGGGGTGGGGAATTGTGGTGGGTGGGAGTGTGTTTAGGGATTATGTGTGTGGGACCTGGTCTTTGGGTGTCATGTAAATTTCGTTGTATGTGTACACTGCGTATATACACACAATGACAATAAAGTTATTATTATTATATATCATTTAAAAATATATTTCATAATCTTCCCATGGGGGGGAGAAGATTTTTTTTTCCTCCAAGCCTTGAAATCTCTAATTTGATTCTTTGTACAGTTCCCTAGGAATAATTTCCACTGAATGCAGAGACAGCTACTTTTGAGTAAGCATATTTTATCAGGGTAACTAACAGTAGATATGAAAACTAATATTAAGTAAATGAATATTCATTTCAATAACCTTGCCAAATTTGACTGAATTTTATAATAATATTATTTGAGGAAGCCAGTACAAGATTCCTTAAATTGTTTCAGGTTGATAACTTTATTAAGGGAAATGGAAGTAAAGAGACTTGAGATTTTAATTCTCTCATATATTTGTAATATCTAAAGTAGTTGTCATGGTCCTGAAACATATTCCTCTCACCAGATCTATTTGGGTGAGCAGAGACAATCAGTATGATCTGCTGTACATTGATTATCTCTCTTTTTATGCCTGCCATTCTTCTTGATTTTCTTAATATTTCATGTCTCACTTGCTCTCAACTACATTAAAACAGTCTGTAGTTAAAATTGTTTGGGTGGAAATTCACAAATCACTTTAGTTTTGAACATCTTTTAAATAAAAATTTTGTACAAATCACACCCCGTCTTCCATTTGCTCTATTGTCACACACCAAACCTGTTTCACCTGACTCCAACTCCTTACATTAATCTGGCAGTCTCTTCCCACCATTTCAGCCCTTTCATGTACGTTATGGTTTAAATATCTTTTCAGTAGTTTCTTCCTTTACTTACAAAAGCAAATCATTTTTTTATTTTTCAGGGATACATGAATCACCTACTTGTATTTTTGCACTTTACCTTGACAGAAGATTGCAATTTGTGTCTTAATTCATCAGTGACTGGCTCATACTGGATTAGTCGACGAATTTGGAGCACATTTGGACATTTTTTTATAGGTGCAGGAGAAACTGCTAATTCCTTGAACTCAATGCACAGGCCTTTCCAAGCATGCATTCCAAACGGAGGACCAGGGGTCTTCCTCTGAATCGAGACGATAAGGGGAAAAGGAGAGGAGTGCTTATCATGTAATTCTACTGAACTTTCTTCTACATAAATGTTCAGTAACAGCATATAATCAAATCAAATGTCAGCCAGAGACTGGAATGCTTGCTATTTACAGAACAGGAATTATATCTCAATGTAAGTACATTTAGAAAACTAAAATTACAACCAGTCCTCACCTACTGCAATAGTAGAAGTGGAAAATGTATTGCTAAGCGGCACAGTAATTATGTGTGATGTCATGTGGTTACACCGATGACAGTTCCAGTTGCGATTGTTCAGTGAAGCACCACAGGTTGTAAATTGCAAAAGCCATGTGACCATAACTTGTGACTTCTTGCAGATTTTCCCACTGGCTTTGCTTGATGGAAGCTGGCTGTCAAGGTTGCAAATGATGATCAATAGCTATAGCAGTTTGATCAATAGCAAATAGCATTCATGTGTCTATATGATTGCAAACAACTTTGAGGACTGGTTGTAGTTCTCTCATTTCAACAGTCAGTGAACAAGTGACTATTCATTTGTATACAGTGAACAGTAAGCAAGGACTACCTGTAATGTTCTTGAGACTAAAATTGTTACATGATGTTGTAATTGTGAGTACATTAAAATGTGTTTTCTATGTAGTTCGAATAAATGTAAAGAATGGTTCTTGGGAGATAAATAAAGAATTAGACACCACTAGTAAGAAGGACTGATCTCTTCTTGTTTTCTTCTTCACAGTCTTATATGCAATTGCATTGCATTACTAATGGAACGAAAGAAAATTAGCACAAATCACTGTATATTCCTATGGCTTTTTCTTTGTTCCTGTAAATTATAATGAGATTAAAATTCTGAATTTGTCAAAAACTAATACTTTGTTTATTTAACTTATTAAGCTTCTTAGCCGGCCAGATGCCAATGAAATGGGCAAAAGCATCCATGGATGTGGTGACAATCTACAAGATGACAGAGTGGGATGTCATAGTACAATCCTTATCCGTTTTGTGCCTGCATGTGATGTCAACATATACACAAAAGGTGAAAAGCTCAGATCCAAATATCATATTCGCTATCGTGCAGAGTTTGACATAGACACAACCCTACAGATGCAGCTGGGTACAGGGCTTCAAAGACAAAAAGTGGAAAGATAATATAGAGTCACTTAACAGATCAAAAATGTCATATCATAGTCAAATATTGAAGGATGTGAAAACTACTTACCTCCACAGGAGGAAAGTTTTCCCAATCCCTGGATTGGAGATTGTAAGGAACAATGGTGTCGGAGTCTTTTTTCATTATCCATTGAGATACTTCAGTCAAAGGGCAAAGAACAGTAATGCTTAAGACTCCTGTTTTGAAAGATGAGAGAAAATTTGGGAATACAATAATATACGAATAGCTGCTTGTACTGTGGAATATTTGTATGAGGCTATTTGTCCTTATTAATAGAGATAAATAATAGAAAATATGTTTTAAAATCAAGGTCAATAAGACCTCCCAGTTCAGAAATTCTTATAGATTTTCAGTATCACTCTGCCCTTTTCAAGCCTTAAAAATACATAATATGGAAAAGAATAGTTATAAACTAGATTTTAATACTATCTGGTATTAAAACTACTTAGACAGTAGTTATGTCAGGGCTTTTCAACCTCTTCACCGATTGTACCACTTTTAGAATATGGCAACATTCGAGTACCACCAGTCACCTAGCAAGGTGTCAAAAACTTGATGACCAAAAAAATTGGAAAAAAGTGATAAAGTACAGGTAGTCCTCAACTTGCAACAGTTTGCTTAGTGACTGTTCACTTATGACCATTGCAGCATCCCCAGGGCCATGTGATTTACATTCAGATGCTTGGCAACCGATTCTTATTTATGGTGGTCACATTGTTCCAGGGTCATGTGATCACCTTTTGCAACCTTGTGACCAGCAAAGTTAGTGGAGAAACCAGATTCACTGAACAACCATGTTATTAATTTAATCTCTCTCCCTCTTTCTCTCTCTCCCTCTTTCTCTCTCCCTCCCTTTCTCTTCCCTCTCTCCATTTCTTTCTCCCTCCCTGTCTCTCTTTCTCTCCCTATGTCTCCCTTTCTTTCTCTTTCTCACTGTCTCCCTTTCTCTCTCCCTCTCCCTCTCCCTTTGCCTCCCTCTTTCTCTCTCCCTCTTTCTCCCTCTCCTCTTTCTCTCTCTCCCTCTCTCTTTCTCTGTCTCCCTCTCTCTATTTCTCTCTCCCTCTCAAAGATCCTTAAAATCCTTAAAAGTTATGCTTGGACAGAAGACTTTTTCTTTTACAGATGGGCATATGAATTTTTCTTAAATTCATATATACATTTACAACAAAACTGCATCTGTCTCTATTCGGAGGAACCTTGCTTTAACGTTTGCTTATTAACATGCAAAAATCTAATTCTGAAGTCAGGCTCAGAGAAACAAGAGATATCTCTGTGAAATGGTGCATTCTTACCTGGGCATTCTGGTACTGCCTCCTGAAGAACAGTTATAGTGGGATGACCGTATGCCATGGCCAGATATTCTTCTGTATCTTTGGTGCGGAGGAGTTCAGTTCCTGAGCCATCCGCATGGACAATGAAGAATCTAGGTCATTGTTCCCACAAATGAGATCAGTTCAATTATGCAAAGCAAATTAAACAAAAAATTCCATACAAATTACTTGACAAATACAATTAAGCCCACAATATTTGTGCACAACATACCTGGGTGCATGTTCCCCATATATTACAGGAGTCTGAATTTCTGTGGGTTCAGTTACTTTGCTTTCAACATCAATGGTAGGAATGAATGTAGATATGTTACCATCAGCCATGACCTGCAAAACAAAAGAAATGCTTTTTCTTAATTATCCTTCTGCCTACTTTGGTAGAGTGCACATAGAAGCATCTTCCATATAAACATACAGAGCTACCACAATCATGCAATATTTGGATTGGTTACTATTTGATTCCAGACTTTGCAACCATTCTCTCTCCTCCCTGCTTCTATGACCAAGATGGGAAATGTCAGCAATAACAATGGGAAAAAAAGAATTTGCCCAAAAACTAAGCATAAGCATGACAACAAATACAAAGGCAAAAAGCATCAAAGACTGAACTTTCATCATCAATCAATGGCTAAAGTACCATTCGGCCTAAAATTGAGAATTTATTAGAGCCAAATAACCCACAAGGTGACTCATCAGTCTGCTGTAGCCCTAATCAGCCAATTTTGTGTCCGATGTGGAATTAGTTGCTAGACTCGGCTCACAATTAAACTGGCAGAGAAATACTGGTAACTGGCTGTTGCTGGGTGGGAGAAGATGCAAAAAGTGGTTTCTTTCCAACATTCCTCCAGTGTTAATAGATAATACTAAAATTATTATATTTTTAAACCAAATAAAGCTGCAAGTGCAGAGTACAATATATCAGTTCTGAAATTTCTGGAATGAGATTACCTCAGGTAATTTTGGCCTGGGTATATTAATTGTCTATATTTCAGATTTGTAAATTGATGAAATATCAGTTATGGCCTAGGGGAAATAAATCTTTGATTATCCAGGAGTAAAATGTATCCTTAAGAAAAAAAAATCTTTATTTATATGATATTCAAGTTAAGCATTTTTAAATACATCACAATTTATAGTTAATCCATTAAGAATTTTAAAAACAAATTACATAGAAAAAAGCATTGAATAATTTGAACATTAACCTTTCCATTTTACCTTGAAAATATTTCCTGCGGGGTCTGTCATCTCACAGACAATCTTGGAATTATGCTTCATAATATATTTCCCTACATGCTGGTTCTCATCACTGGACAGTTCACTCTCATTTTTTTCAAATGCCTCTGGAGAGTAAACTGCAGAGTAATCTTCATCGATGAAGAGGGAGCCATTGTTTATGGGTAAAATCTACCACAATAATAAAGGAAGAAATTCAGAAAACATACCTTAGTCTTTAATGCTTCAGAGGTCTTTAATATTTGTAACTAGTGAGCACATTTGTAATTTATAGAATAACAGAAATAACAAGAGTTGGATGGGACCTTGGAGGTCTTCTAGTCCAACCCCCCTGCTCAAGCAGGAAATCCCATAGCATTTCAGACAAGTGGCTGTCCAATGATGAAGCAGCCACAACTTCTGATGGCAAGCCATTCCACTGATTAATTATTCTAACCATCAGGAAATTTATCCTTAGTTCTAGGTTGCTTCTCTCCTTGATTAGTTTCCATCCATTGTGTCTTGTCCTGCCTTCAGGGGCTTTGGAGAATAGCTTGACTCCCTCTTCTTTGTGGCAGCCCCTGAGATATTGGAACACTGCTATCATGTCTCCCCCTCGTCCTTTTCTTCATTAAACTAGACATACCCAATTCCTACAACCGTTTTAGCCTCCGGTCCCCTAATCATCTTTGTTGTTCTTTTCTGCACTCTTTCTAGAGTGCATATCATTCAAAAGAATATTATGGATGTCTGACAGAACTATTACCATGATGTGTGCCCTTAGTAACAAAATATCATTTTTTAAAAAGACGCACTAGTAAGACTAAAGGAAATATAAGGTATTTGTGAGTTTATGGATAACAGATTATGGCATCTGAGTTTTACCATGCAAAACTACTAGTTTGCACTTAATCTTATGTTCCAACATCTACTTCAAATTTATGAGGTTCAGAAATAAGTAATGTCACGAAATAATAATAATAATAATAATAATAATAATAATAATAATAATAATAATAATAATAATAATAATAATAAAGTTGGAAGGGACCTTGGAGGTCATCTAGTCCAACCCCCTGCTCAGGCAGGAAACCCTATACCATTTCGGACAAATGACTGTCCAGTCTCTTCTTAAAAACTTCCAGTGTTGGAGCATTCACCGCTTCTGGAGTAGCAAATTAAAAAGTATCTACTTCACAGCAGGCAACTGGTGAAACTCAGAGAAAGATTCACTATATTACACAAGAATAAGCAAACAAGACATACACCAGGTCAAAACAAAACCACTGGCAAAACATACACTATACCTAGACAAGCAAGTTGGCTAAAATGAAAAGCAGGAAAAACTATATAAATACACTGTACAAATACAATATAAATATTCAGTAGATATTCCTTCTAGCTGTCTTAAAAGCATTCTTGCAAATAAAGACTATGTTGGAGGCTACTGTACCTCCTCCTAATATGGCATTTAAAAAGAAATCTAGTATTATAAGAAGAGGAGTGTATCTATCAGGCACTATAGTAGTGGTGGCGAACCTATGGCATGGGTGCCAGAGGCAGAGCCCTCCCTGTGGGCACACATGCCGTTGCCCCAGCCTTGCCTCCCCCCATGACTCCCTCCTCACCAGCATCCCCCCCTGGAGGAGAGTCGCCTCCCAGCGTGGCCCATGTGGAGCAGCGCAGCCAAGAACATGGCAGCCAGGTAGCATAGACAAGACTCTCCCTCACGCCCCATCATGCACAGTTGATGCTGCAGGGCGTGGGCAGAGGGCGTGGCCATTGCGTTGCTGGGCTGTCTGGGCGATCTGTGGCGGGCCCTGGAGGCGGTGAGTGGCCCTGTGGGCAGGTGGGGTGGGGACGGAACGGGGGATGGAGCGGGGCGGGGCCAGTTTTTGGGCACTCGGGTCTCTAAAAGGTTCGCCATCACTGCACTATAGGAAGCCTGACTGTAATCAGGAGTGATTACTTACTTGGTATAACTCTCATTCTTTTTTTTTTTGTGCTTTTCCCTTTCTAGAATAATCATTTCTCCAGCATTAGTTTCAGGTGCATATAATTGCTTTCAATAGTAATGGTTAGACTGTTTTTACTTAAACTGGTAGCACTGAGATAAATTGATCTCTGAGATAAAAAGAGTGAAACTTTTGACAGATCTTAATTTCCAACTAACCTGATATGTTCCTTGTGGCTTGGATATAATTGAAGTGCCATCAGCAAAAATGGCACAACAAGTGCTGTCCTCAGAGTTTGTTAGGACTGTTGCAAAGTGTGGATTTTCGATACGCATGCATTTCACCTTCCTTGTGGTGGTTTGAGGGTAACTGTCTATGAAAGAAAAACCAACTCATCTTAAAAAAGCATTTATATTGAACAAAGTCTGTTTGTGGAAGAAGGCAAAAGTTCTCTTTCAAAAAGGCTCATTTAATTATTTGGACTATAATCCAAATGATCAAGAATGATTGAAGGTATAGTCCATTGTTTGGAGAGAAATACTGTGATGAAATAATGCTTTTGGAGAACTTCTCATTTGTTCAATTTGTTAACAATGGGAATTGGAGCAGGCACAGATGGCTGAGGAGGTGCAGCCTGGGCATGGTTGGGCTGGGGTGGAGAGGCTGCTGCTGGGCCTGTGAGAGTGGGCAGATGGCTGGGGAGATATAGAGTGTGCATTTTAAAAAAAATAGCAAATTTTATGATTGCTTGGGATAGTTTTAAAACATATATTTAGAAGTTTTGTTACCCATTCTACAAATGTATTCCTTACCGCCACTGGGAGAACTTAGATCTTGGAGCAGAGAAAATATTAGATTGCCTTTTTTGAAAAGGATGCTAATGCTAATAAAAATGCCAGTGTAATTTTTCGCCTTGATTTTATCATTATAAACATACAGAAACCTCTCCAGTACCCCCGTTAACATAACCAGTGTTTCATTGAGAAAGATTTTAACATCCCTTTATCTGCCCCACACATATTTTGAAGGAAGATTTTGTAAGCTCCCTGTCAAACAATACCTCTGTCCTTGCTTGTAGTGCTGGCCAAGTGGAGGACATTATCTATTATATTTTCCACTGCCTCATATTCAATCAAATCAGGGTCAAATGGTAAATTAACTCAAGGGCTGTGACCTTGAAAAACTGAATTATCTCCTCTGTAG
This sequence comes from Bothrops alternatus, assembly GCA_034064705.1. NCBI lineage: Eukaryota > Metazoa > Chordata > Lepidosauria > Squamata > Viperidae > Bothrops > Bothrops alternatus. The sequence goes on from JARGCV010000025.1 coordinate 4,334,369, forward strand.
ATATATTTCCAACTGTCAGCAAACAAGTTGCTAGTTTTTTGCTCTACTCTCATTTAGAAAGAAATATTTAAGTTCTTTGTTGTAACTTTGACTTTACTGTATTATGACCTTTTTAGATCTAATACATTTGTTACTCTATAGTTTCATTCAGGGCTTTTTTTGTCATAGAACGCCCAGAACGGAATTCCGGCACCTTTTTGGGATGGAATCTTGTAGGGTAGGCAAAGGCGGCTTGTATGACGTGTGTGAGTTCCGGCACCTTTTTTTTTTTAATAAAAAAGCACTGGTTTTATTGTTTTATGGCATTCCTATGTTACGATCTATGGTTACAACAATCTTTCTTATTTACTTACTTACTATATTTAAGACTGGATTATTGAATATACAATATGAAAGAAAAAAATAATCAAATTTCCCTGAACTTTAAATATATATTATTTGGACCTGCACTTTGATTGTCTCTTTCTTGTTTAATATTTATATTTTTATCCATAAGGTATTGAGAAGAAAATTAGGTTTTAAAGATATGAACCTCATGTGCAATCATATATGTAAATTGTTTGGAATTTGTTAATTTATGAGAAATCATGGATATGTCAATTTTGAGGCATCATGGAGAATACATAAGGTATGAATAAAAAATTCTAAATTGAAGAAGTATATTTATTTTCAGCCTTCGTGTGGTTCTTTATAGGTGCAAAATGGAAAATGTCAAATGTGATTCCATGTGGTAAAGATTTAAAATATGACATAGTATTTGATTTTTTTATAGTATATTTCATTTTTGTATGTTTTTTCCTTTATTTTGTTCCTATTTATAGCAATAAAACAATATTTAATAAAGTTAAAAAGAATAATATAAACCCATGCCTGATTAACTGCTTCCTGCGACTGATCTTGACAATGGAATAAAAGTCATTCATGTTTGTGTGTGTATGCACATGTGCAGTATAATGTATATAAGTTCTTTAATTTGATCCAAGTATTAACCTGCATGTTAACCTGCATGTTTTAATCTGCTTGTGTTAACTCACATGTTTTACATACTGATTTGTCTGTGTGAAATATTTCGCACAGAGAAATCAGTATGTAAAACAGCTTACTGTACTTTGAATTCCCTGATCTGTAAAATAAGTAGATAAGTAGATCTCGAGGTTTTTATCCAGTTTGAATTTTAATCTTACTGAAATACTTCCCTGCTTACCTCCCAGCCACATACTTGCGAGGTGCTATGGGGGAAGACATTTAATAATATTTTAAAAAAAAATAGGAAAAAAGGAGTTCCCAAATTAATAATTGTCAGCTTTAATTTTAAATGAAACTGGAAGTTTTTTTGCCCACCATTAGGTTCTGCATGTTGCAAATAAGAGAATCTGATCATGGAGAATCTGATCATCATAAATATTTGGGAAAAGCATAGTACGAAGAAAGCTGCTATGAAGAATCGTAATAGCTATAGCTCTCAATGTGATTTATTTATGCACCACATCTGCAAGAATAAGTGAAAAGCCAGGAATTTTTCTTGTTGACTAATCTTAGATATAGCCTCAATTCTAGATGAAGAATACATATAAAGAAATGAACTAGCAGCACTTAATCACTGAAAAGTGATTACATTTATATTTTTAGAAATATAATAAAGTAATGAGAAATTAAAGCCACAAGTATTTGAAATTATCAACATACTACTATCTACTACTATCTACCTGCTTCTTCACTGTCATTAGGAGAAACAATTTCTACACAGTCCTGGAAGAGGGTGCTTATTCTGGTGCCATCGGCATGATCTACTATTCGGGATCCATCTGTTTTCTCCACCATTAATACTTTATCTTCTCTCATTACCATTATCTAGAATAGGAAATTATTAATGAAGTGTCACAAATAGATTAAATGTTCTACAAACATATCAGAATATTTTAATACAAACATTGGAAACATAATTTGATCTTTTAAGTTGTGAAAATGGATTGTATCACTTATAAAGACATCAGAATAATGAAACAGTACCATTCCATTAACTGGATCAGTGGCCTGGTAAGACAAGAGTGGTTTCAGGTCAAGCTTTTCGGTTCCCTTGGTGCCTATCTGAATGCCTAATGGGGTAGTTGTTATCCAGGTGCCAGCAAAGGCATCAGTGGATGATTGTTCAGGCTCAGGCAGATGTTCTTGAGCAATTGTTTCAATAGCTTCATTTTTTCCTGCAAGCACACCTTTAGTATTTTTTCCTAGAAAATAACAGGAAAAAATAAAATTTATTCATACACTTGGATAACGTTCTAAGAACTTCATTGTGTGAAGGACAGCTAAAGTGCCAGCATGTATTTTTCCAATAACTATCTAGCCACAAAATGTGGACATTGGAAGACTTACTCCTTCATGGTTACTCTTTGATTGTCAAAATACAGAACTCTTTTTCATTAAAGCATACCTACTCCTAAAGTAAAGGATATAGACACAGAAATTGTTTGTAAGAAAATCATAACTTAGACCAGAGATTTTCAGCTCTATGGAATCCTATGGCTCCATGATAGATTAAGAGCAAAAAAAGAAAATCATTATTTTTCACAGACAGTTTAGATTCTGATCTGGAAGAATTTGACTTCCAAACTCAAGATGGACTTTTACGAAAAGATTTGTTTCCAAGGATTCTTGAGGTATCTAGGTTTTTGTTTTTTTTTATCCTTTCAGTTGTGAGCCTATTTCTTTGAGGAGGAATAGTACTGGATAAATGCATCTTACTGCTGTTTGAGAATATGTGACCTTATTTTTTATAAAAGCATAAATATCGAATATGATTCTTTGCATTACGGATGCCCTACAGAACAATGTGATATAAATTATATATTACACAAAGCACTATAATTATATAACATTATATTATTTTACTCAATAAGATTTATTTGTTTGTTTGTTTGACTTCTTCAACTTCAACTTCTTCTTCAGTCCTGGACTATATGACTTACTGCTTTTTTTGCTGCTTGTCTCTGGAGTTGGTGTGATCTCTGTATGAGGTGTGCTGGGTGCAGGTGGAGGTGGGATCACAGGGCCAGAATCGGGACTCCTAATCACTGTGCCATCAGCAAAGAGTATCTTAAAAACAGCAAAGGAAAACGTGATCAGCTACAAAGATATGCAGAACAGCAGATACAGTACTATGTTCAAATTTAAAAAAAATTACCAAAACGTGTAAAGAATTCAACAAAGTTTTATACTTGGACTTAACATTTCTACAGACTTATATTTACATTTGGATGAAAGAGTTCTACAGATTTCAAATCTACTCAATAATTAAACTTCCTCAGTGGCCACGTTTCATACTGAAAAATGACTGAAACCGTTTGAAAATATTAGCAAAGCACAGTGGCTTCTCCAAGTCAAGAGAAAAATAATTAATACAGAAAAAACATAACATGCAGGTATATATATTCAAACACAGGTTGTCATAATTTGAGGTGAAGTCTACTTAATTAGGGTGTTATGATTCAGTCGGGATTTAATTCAGTAATAAAAAGTGAATTTTACATTCAAAGAATATAAGTATACCTGAGTGGATCCATCTATCATGTACTTTACAACAGTCCCTTGTCGTGTTATTACTCTGGATACTTCTTGCTCTATTGGTTTCTTCACCATTTTGTGAAGTTGCGACTGTTTTACTCTTTGTGGATAGCTCTGCCTAATAAATATTTCAAAAGAAGATTCCTTGACCATATTGTTATCCTCTGTTTCCATCTCAGCCTTGCTGTCACTGGCAGTCTCATTCCTGACAGTAAGATCTGCTTCAGATTCAACACTGGCTTTAGCATTGAATGTCTTGTCTCCACTGTCTTTAGCTAAAGGTTCATGGGGCTGAATCTGCTTTTCTTTGCTGTCCTCTGTTTTGATTTCTTCCAGCTTGACTTCACCTGATTTAGTCTCATCTGTTTTGCTTTCTTCATCATCGTTCTTGTCTTTCTCTCCTTTTTCTTCACCTTTTACATAGCAAAACAATTTTGTTAATCGGTTAAAATTATTATAGTAACAGTTGTCTATGGAAACTTGTGGACCTCACCAATGTTACAAAATGTCAAAACTGGAAACCCAGTAAGAACAATGCAGATACTGACCCAAATTTATGCTTATACCTCTTTGTATGAAAGGTTAGTCAGAGAGGAAAGGCAGCAGTTCAAATGATTTAAATGCAATGCTACAAATGATCTATTTATATATATTTTAATCCTGCAAATTAATACCTTTACCATTAGTTTCATTAGCTCTACTTGTTACCATAAACTGAACAGAATGCCACCACAGATTTTACTGTATTAGGAACAAATCAAGTCTTTTCAACAGCAGGAATGGTAGCATCAAATGGAGTCCAACTACTATTCAGCATTTCCCAATTTTAAATCTGCAACCTAAAGAAGTATCTCTGACACAGGTATCTTGCTGAAAGTCTTAGTTATATTTTGAAGTGAGGTTACATGGATGAAAACTTCATTTAAAAGCCAGCATCAGGGAAACTGATGCATCAAAGATTGAAAACAGAGTGCTTCATATTTTTAAAAAGTTCTCTGGGAAGTTAAACAATTAAGTACACTATGGGAACATGTATATATGCTGTAAAAATAAAATGGATATGACATTTTTAATTGCAGGGGAAACCATCCCAGAATTCTGTCTGATTTAGAAGATTAAAAAGTGAATTTTCCCTGATTCAGATATCCTTAGATGTAAATTCATTCTAGCTGAACTGGGGTAGGTTCCCATCCAGAGCTTTAGTAGAAAATATGTCACCATCCCTATATAGCTGAAGTAAAAAACTGAGTAGATCCCGGTTCATCTTAAGTTTGCTATATTTCCTGTTTGCCTTCAATATGCTTACTAAAGGATATTTTAGCCACTAAAGCTAATATTGCTTTTTCTTTTTGTGTGGACTGAAAAGTTTGTGTACTCAGGAAGTAACATAAGAGTTTTCATTACCTGATGGAACATTAACAGCACAATTTCTTTTGTAAAAAAAAATGTTTATTCAACAAACCTGTGAATTTTTGACCAATAAAGGTAAGTACCAATCCATTGGGAGAAGACACGTTCAAAGTATTGAAAATATGAGTTTCAGGAACAGCCTGTGTTTGGACTGGCTCATTTCTTTCTGTCTACAATATGCAAAAGAAGCAGAAAATGCTAATGTATTTAAAAGCACTTACAAACATTTCAGTTCTCCACAATGCCAAACAGCTTTAAGGATTAATAGAATAGTGCACTAGTACATAAAATCAGTTTGAAAAGTTTTTGCCAAGTGTTAATTTAATTTTAGCGTTAGCAAAGGCACTTAAATATTTTGAGAATAATTTTCTATTGGTTTTAGATTCTGTGTTTGTCAAATTCCTTGCCATAATTTCTAAGTATTTGTTAATGTAATATTTTTTTAAAAAAATTAAATGTAACTTGGTATATGTATCCCACCTTTATTATTTTTACAATTAACTCAAGGTGGGAAACATATTCAACACACCTTCCTCCTCTTATTTTCCCCACAACATGTTTCTTGGAAACCTGTTTCCTCAATCACTGGGAATTCTGAGTAGGAAAATCTGATTTTTGTCTAGCGAACTACCCATTCTGTAGCTGGTGGAGAGCAAAGAAAGCACAAAATGTTAATATACACTTGTGGTTAACAATTTTATTTACTTATTTCATTCTAGATATTAGCACTCAAACTGACAAGGAGTTAAATAGATCTTTAAGTTGGTTGGCTAAGAACAAAACTATTTTTTGATTTGAATAATTTCTGTCAAAAATTATTTCTGAGTTTGACCCACTTCTTAAACTAGAGCCAGATTTGAATTGTTGGATTCTATAGCCAGTCGGTTAACTATGGGAGCTTCCACCATCTTCAATATCATGAGAAAACATGTATATGCAGTGCCTTAGCTATCAAAAATATTGCTCTTGTTTTGTTTGATAGTCAACTATATGCCCCTCTTAGACTTAGATACTTAGCATCCCTACTTGAAATTCAAAGCCCACTGAGATTTGAATGGCAGGTTGTCTTATTTCCTCCTGGGTTCTAATCTATACATCATGAACAAAACTGCTAAGTTTATGATTAAGACAGTTGACCAAAAGACCTGTTATATTGAATAGATTGGGTGATGTATTTACCTGAATATTGAGTTTTAGTATTTAACACATATTTATTTTATCACTGTATCTCCTTTTATTTATTTTACCGTATATACTGTATTTTATTTTCATTTTATATTCGATATGGTTGTAAGACTAATCAACCAATAAATTATCTGTCTACTTATTTATGAAATCTATATTTTCCCTTGGCTAATGGAAGGAATTCAAGACCAGTTTTCTTCTTCTTTGTTGTAGAAAAAGATGTAAGGAGCTGTAACTAATAATCTGAAGGAGGCCAAAATTATACTGTTTACTGAGCAGCCTAATTTGAGATGATCAGTCATAATACTATGCCAATGGGAGCATATCTTGCTTGCTGCACAGATGCCAAATCTACTCATAGTATCTGGAAAGAATATATTTGGAAAATGACTGGCTCATCTTATCAGAAGGGTTTTAAACTAAAATTGAAGGAGGAGGGTGACCAATTTTCACAACCTTTAGGACATATTTCCAAGCAAAAACCACTAGACAACCAATCAAATAAGGAGGTTGAGAGTAAAAAGAAGAAAAACTCAAATGCAAAGTAGGGGATGTAGGAAGCATACCCAGGATCAGCCACTTAGTGTAAATGTTAGTTTTAAATGCCTATACCCTAACATTCAAAGTTTAGGGAATAAACAGGATGAACTTGAAATACTAGTAAATGAGTGCAAGTATGATATAGTTGCCATTACAGAAACTTGGTGGCATGAAACTGATGACTGGAATGTACTGATACAACTATTCAAAAGAAACAGATGTAACAAAAGAGGAGGTGGAGTTGCATTATATGTTACAGACTATTTCCTCTCTGCAGACACACAACAAAGAATGAAAACCTTTTAGAATGCATATGGGTCAACATAAAAGGGAAAAAGAACCTTACCACAGGTGTATACTACAGGCCACCTGACTAAACAGAAGAAATAGATGAACAGGTAGTCTTGATTTATAACTGTTCATTTAGTGATTGTTCAAAGTTACGGCACTGTAAAAAGTGACTTATGACCATTTTTCACACAACCGTTTCAGCATCCCCATGGTCATGTAATTTACATTCGGATGTTTGACAACTGGCTCACTTTATGATGGTTGCAGTGTCCCAGGGTCACCTGTTCACCTTTTGCAAACTTTGACAAGCAAAGTCAATGGGGAAACCAGATTCACTCAACAACCATGATATTAATTTAAGAACTGCAGTGATTCACTTAACAAATGTGGCAAGAAAAGTCATAAAATGGGGCAAAACAAATTTCTCACTTTGCAATATAAATTTTGGGCTCAATTGTGGTGGTACGTTGAGGACTACCTATATGTAGGAAACATACCACAGTAGTAATGGGGGACTAACTACGCTGACATCAACTGGAAGACAAACTCTGCAACAAATGGGAGATTGAACAGATTCCTGACTGACCTATCTGACAACCATTACTCAAAAGGTAGAGGAGGCAAATACAGGGACAGGTATAAATGGACTTTATTCTTATAAACAGAGAAGAAGTGACAGAAAGGACTGAAGTTGCAGAAACTTTAGGGGAGAGTGACCATGTCATACCAGAATTCAATATAAAACAGAAACAAGCAACAGAACATAATCAAACCAGCATCTTAGACTTAAAAGAGCTGATTTTAACAAATTCAGAGAGAGCTTGGGAAGGATCCCATGGATGAAAATCTTAAAGGGGACACCAACTTAAGAAGCTTGGGAAACTCAGAAAAGTACAATTATAAAAGTTCAATCCAGTTCAATATCGCTAAAAAAGAAAAACAAGAAAAAGCCAGCATGGTTGCACAAAAAATTCTCAGACCAACTAAGAGAAAAAAAGGATAAGTACAAAAAATGGAAGGAAGGATACATAACTAAGGCAGCATAGCCCATACCTGCAAAGATGAAGTTAGGAAAGCTAAGGCTTTGAATGAAGTAAGACTTGCAACAAATGTCAAAAACAATAAAAGAAAGTTTCTTTCAACTCATAAAAAGTCAACGAAACAATAGGTCCATTAATGGGAGAAGACGGCAAAAAGTAACGGGCAGTAGAAAGCAGAATTGCTTAATTCATACTTTGCATCTGTCTTATGCAAAACAACCACTACTCAGCTTACCAAAAACAGAACTGTAATGGACAGATTAAGCAAATTAAAATATGCAAAAATAAGGTAATCTGTCCGCTCTAGAATGATTCAAATCACCAGGTCCTAATGAACTACATCCCAGAGGTCTGAAGGAACTGGCAGATGTGATTTCAGAACCATTGAAACGTATCTTTCAAGTTCTTGGAACACTGGGGCACTACCTGAGGACTGGAAAAGATGTGGTTCCCATCTTCAAAAAAGGGAAAAAAACAGTTCCAGGAAATTACAGACCAATCAGTCTGATATCAATGCCTGGGAAGATTTTGGAAAAGATAATCAAGCAACAAATCTGCAAACACCTAGAACCAAACAAAGTTATAACCAGAGGACAACATGGATTCATCAAAAACTGATCATGCCAAACAAATCTTATTTCATTCTTTGACAAAGTGACTAAATTAGTTGGTCAGTGAAATGCCGTGGATATAGTATACTTAGATTTTAGTAAAGCATGTGATAAAGTAGACCACAACCTACTTCTTGATAAGCTAGAAAAGTGTGAGATAGACAGCACCAACTCTTCAATATCTTCATAAATGATCTAGATGAGGGAATAGAAGGGGAACTAATTAAATTTACAGAGGACACTAAGCTGGTAGGAATATCCAACACCCCAGAAGACAAACTCAAGATCCAAAAAGATCTTGAAAGACATGAACACTAGGCCCTATCTAACAAAAAGAAATCCAGTGTAGATAAAAGTAATATTTTACATTTAGGCAAGAGAAACCAGCTGTATAGCTACAGACTAGGTGAATGTTGGCCTAATGCCAGTAACTGTGAGAGGCATCTTGGAGTCTTAGTGGACAATCACTTAAATATGAGTCAACTGTGTGCGGCAGCAACAAAAAAAGCCAATGCAATCCTAGGTTGCTTTAATAGAGGGATAGAATCAAGGTCATGTGAAGTTCTAGTACTGATTTACAAAGCCTTAGTAAGACGTGGAACACTGCATCCAGTTCTGATCACCACAATATAAAAAATATGTTGAGACTCTGGAAAAGAGGGTAGAGAAGGAAAACAAGATGATTAGGGCACTGGAGACTAAAATATAAGAACAATGGTTGCAGGAATTGTCTAGTGAAAAAAAGGACTAGGGGAGATATGACAGCAGTATTTCAATATTTGAGGGGCTGCCACAAAGAAGAGGAGGGTCAAACTATTTTCCAAAGTACCAAAAGGCAAGATAAGAAACAATGGATGGAAACTAACCAAGGAGAGAAGCAATCTAGGACTAAGGAGAAATTCCCTAACATTGACAGCAATCAACCAACGGAATAGCTTGTCTTCAGAACTTGTGGGTGCTCCATCACTGGAGCCTGGACAAGCATTTGTCTGAAATGTTATAGGATCTCCTGCTTGATCAAGGGGTTGGACTAGAAGACCTCCAAGCCCCCTTCCAACCCTATGATTGTATTCTATGAAGTATATTCATACCTTTTTCTCTTCTTGCACTGAAGATTCTTCAGGTGATACATTCAATGTCATACGGGAATTCACTTTGGCAGACGGTAAGGATTTGGCTGATTTTTCTTTACCTGGCTTTGCCTTTCCTGTAGCAGGAACTGCAGCAGCAGAAACAGCCGAGGAAAGGAAAGTCGAAGTGGGCAAATTTACTGAAGGGATAGCCAGAATAGTTGCCAAATAAGGATCCATTTCCTCTGTAAGGAAAATGGGTCATTTTGATGAAACAGAACAAACATTACATACATCCAAAAATGTGCAGCTATTTCTAGATGAAGAAATGTCCTTTAAATGATATGCCAGGAGCTATATTCCAAAATAGCAATAGATGAGCCAGGACAAAATCTACATTTCATTTCATTTACATTTAAATAAAATGGAATGCAATTAATATAATAGCTCCGTAGGCAAGTATTTGAATTTGTTCACCTTTCATATTAAAAAATTAAATTGGTAATAACATTTGTACCTTGGCAAACATGTTGGAAAAATATTTTTAATCAACTGAAAGGCGAAAGAACTACGTAAAGCCTTATAGTGATTCTGTGGTCTGTGTTTGTCTTACCAGTTATAATCTGGATGCATCTGGACAGAAACCAGGATTTGGGTTGTCTAAAGTAGTAGTCTCCAAACGTTTTGGCACCAGGGATTGATTTTGTAGAAGACAGTTTTTCCATGGACCAGAGCGGGGGGGGGGGGGAAGAGGAGGAGCATGCAATCTAAATAGCTTGCATGTGCAGGTTACTGTAGGGTTCACCCCCTAATGAGAATCTAATGCCTCATGATCTGAGGTGGAGCTGAGATGGTGATACTAGCACTGGGGAGCAGCTGCAAGTACAGGTAAAGCTTCGTTTACTCGCCTGCCACTTATCTCCAGCTGAATGGCCTGATTCCTAACAGGTCATGGGGTTGGGGACCCCTGGTTTAAAGGGTTTGACACCAAGAGCAGAGTTTCAGTGGAACTAATTCAGGAATGAACAGTAATTTAGAACTTTCTGGATTACTTTTTATTTTTGCAAGCTACCTGTGCAGGCTAGGCTGGGCTGAAAAGGAAGAGGACTCTTGAGAATTTTAGGTGTGCAATCTTGCTCAATCAAATAGAGCAGGGGTCCCCAACCTGTGGGCTGCGGCCTGGTAGTGGTCTGTGGTCTGCTGGCCACTGGGCCACAGAACAGGCTGGCCAGTGTGCACACATGTGCACGTGCACACCCACTTGCACTAGCTCTGTGGCCATGCCTCAGGGCACAAAAACGGGATGCCGCTGCGCCTTGGGGTGTGGAAACGGGGCGCTGCACCACACAAGAATAGGGTAGGGTTAGTGAGTATCATGCGGGTGATAGCCCTGCCCCGTTTGCATTGTGTGTGTGCTTGTGGCCACGTATGTGCGCATGCGCATGTGCATATAAAATACTTCCCCCTCCCTTTCCGTCTGGTCCGTCAACTGAGAAAGGTTGGTGACCTCTGAAATAGAGGTTTCTCTTTAGCAGACATCTGAGATCAGCTATCAAACATTTTCCACAAAAAACATTATAGAAATACATAAACAACTTGTATTTGAACATGTCTTTTGATTCTTATTTTTTGATTTGCCACAAATTTATTCATGAGAACAAATACAGAACAGAATTTTAAAAAATTCCCTGGAACTGTGTGGATTCTAAATAACACTTTTGAGAAGATGCTAAAAATCCATTATAAGGTAATGCCTACGATAAAAAATTTCTTTCAATATAGTGTGACATAGAATATATAAAAATTTTCCTTTTCCCATGTTTTACCTGCTGCTTTTCCTGAAGCCCCATAACAACTAAAGGAAAGATGGATTTCATTTTCTAAGGTTGCCGAAAATGAGGCAAATTTGCCCACAGGTTTTCCTTGATTAATTGTTTTTTCTAAAACAAAGGAAAATGAATATTTATGTCTGAACAATTATTACAAATGTAGCTATTATTTCTTGATGAACAGGGCACTGATTTTTGGTTCACTGACTGATAGTTCACAAAAAAAATTAATTAAAATTAAAAAGCCTCTCTCAACTGGTAGAATTCTAAACTGCTATAAGAAGCTTTATTAATAATACTGAGGTTCTAAATGAAGAGAACATTAGGAACTGATTCATTTTTGAAGAGAAACCATTTCAGGAAATAGCCTTGTTTTATAGGAGCCACTTATTTGGATACAAAGTATTATAATCACTACACAGATTTCCGTACCGTACTAGTATAGAATAATCCAAGATTCTGGATGATAGGACAGTGTTTATAGCATCAAGGTAAAAATCTGTCACAGAAAAGTTATTGCAATAAGATAATGCTTTCAGGGGGGGAGGGTTAGGGAGGGTTTATAATTTTATATATGATGTTTTCTCAACTGTAATTGGGGTGGATGTAAGAATATGTAATTACTGTCATTAAGGGGTTGCTCGGGTGGCCTCTGGGCACCACATCTGTTGGAAAGAGGAAGGAGGAGTGAAGGCTGATGTAAGTGGAAGTTGATAAGAAGGGGGAAGAGTGGGATGGAGATAGGGAAGGAGGGAGGAAAGTAGAAAGAAAGTAGAAAGAAAGTTGGTAAGAGGGGGGATGAGTAGTAGAGAAGGAGGGAGGAAAGTAGGTAGTTAGTTGGTAAGTGAGGGGGGAAGGTTAGGGTCGGGGGGGTGATGTGGTGGTGGGGGTACCGAGCAGTAATGTTAATTGTGTGGTATGATTATTTTCAGTTGAGTTATTAGTATTAGATGTATTGAAAAATGTATTTATGTTTTGTTTATGGATGATTGTTTATTTTAACACTATGATTTGATTTGAGTAGTTTTTTCTTTCTGTAAAAATTAAAAAATTAATAAAATATATTTTCAAAAAAAAAAGATAATGCTTTCAGGCAGAGTCCAAAACACCTGGATTACTTCAGTGTCCACTTAAGCCAGGGGTGTCAAACTCGCAACGTCACGTGATGACATATTGTGACTTTTTTGCCATTGCCGGTAATGGGGTGGGCGCAGTTTCACTATGATGCATCCGGCCCGCAGGCCAGCAGTTTGACACCCTGAGTTAAGCAAAGCTGAAGTTAATAGATTAATTGGCAAAGTTTTAGCAGGGCCTCAGGGCTTTCCCAAACATTTGAGGAGTTCATTAAAGGCTTTCATCAAAATCATCATGATATTCAAAAGAGGTGGAACTTCATCATCTGCCCTAGAGATCGCTGGGTGCTGCACTTCCAGATCAGATCAGATCAGATCACAGAAGACAAATTTGATGTCTAATCTTCCACTTATACATAAGGAGAAAAGATATACACACTATCATGGACAAAGATGTTTTGGAAGCATTAATTGCACAAGCCTGTGTTTAATTAACCAAAAAAAATTCTTTCTCTCTCTTGTACTAAGAAAACTATAGGTCTCTAGTAGGTCTCTGCTTCACTGGGAAGATTCTATGCTAGAAGTCTCAGCCAGGGTGGGCAGTTTGGACAAGAAACTGACTCTAGATAAATTTCTAGATAAATTTGGCTCAGCTGGTTAACAGAAACGAGATTTCTGCATGATAGCATACAGTCCAGCATCAAATATGGAGCCACTGCAGACAGCTCTTTAGGCCACTTTGAATATTGAAAACTGTGACTGAGGAGGAATTAAGTTTAAGATGTAGATATAGAAGGAAGTATAGTGAGGTGAAATAAATTGTACATTTGTAGAGCAAGCAAAGATTCTCCCTGGACAACTCATTTATCACTCCTCTACAGATGATGGAATGTCCTTGATTCACACATTAGAGAAGATATAAAACTAGCAAGCCAAGAATTATAAATTGCATTGCAGTCTTAGAATAAGTGACCTTTAATGCCTGATTCCAAAGACTTACTCTTAAGAGAAAATAATGCCTTTGACTGAGTTGCCTTGTAGAGGCCTGACATATGTACAAGAGCCATGGGCAAACCAGGAGCCAATTTCTAATCCCACTTTAGGCATGAAAACCAATTAGGTGACTTTGGGGTGCTCACTCTCTGTCAACCAAACTCACTTCACAGGGTTGTTGTTGTTGTTGTGGGGAAAATAGGAAGAGGTATAAGGTATGTTTGCTGTTTTGAGTTATTTATAAAAATAATAAAGGCAAGATAAAAAAAATCTAAAATCAAATAAAAATTTGCTTCTCTGGCATAACATTTAAAAGTCATGCTTGCCAGAGAAGGGATATTTCTTCTCAAAATAGTCAATGAATAGGGAACAAAATAACTATCTTGATAAATATCCAAAAACAATAAATGTTTTGGAGAGGCTTAAATAATGTGCTACCACTGCTTATTAAAAAAAACCAATTTAGAATATTATATTAGTAAAACTGCATATAGGAATATGCACTATATGGAATTTGATATAGATGTAAACTGCGATGAAGTATGGATTTTGCTACTCAAGGGAATGGTTGGACACAAAAAGAGAAACATGCATTTCTGAAGCATTTTTATGAATAATGAAACCATGATTTGGTCATTTATAGTTACCTAAATGATCTTTTTAAAATATTCACTCAATTACCTGGCTTTATCTCATGTTCTTCTAGGGAACAAAAACTTTCTTCTTCATCTATTAGTCTTATCTGAGGATCTATTATATGAATGAAAAAACTGTGGTTATCTTTTATCACCTTCACTTTAACTAAGGTCGATCCTAGAAAAAAGAAAACAAAAAAATAATTAGTATCAGAATGGGCAGTCATGATTCTAATGTTAAATAATCCATATAACAATTACATTATACAAATTGCTAGAACATTTGCTGAACATCTTCTGAAGTTAGATATAGCTTCCAAGTTCTTTTCCATATTAACTTATCTGGTATAATCTTTAAAGTAAAATACATACCAGTAAATAAGTATAATTTTCAAAAACAAAGTGCATACAGAATTTTCTTAAAATAATACTTTAATTAAATTGATTTGTTGATACATAAATATCCCCATAGAATTTATATCAATAATTAACTTCCTCTGTCTGGCATATTAATTTTGATTAATGATACGAAATCATTTTTAAACAGCACTGTCAGAATTTAATAATTTTAAATATCAGAATTCAAAACACACATATCAAGATCTATTGAGCTATCTCTTAGTGAACTTCCTTCAATGTATGTTTCTTTGCATTTAATTTCTTCTAATACATTTTGTGTACTTAGAGTTGAGAATGGACTCAGTTAAATAACATGTCAGTTTGTCACATTGTTTTAACTGTTCATTTTATATTAAAGGAAGTCCTATTGAACATAGCTGGGCTTAAGACCCTATATCAGTGGTGGCAAACCTATGGCATGCGTGCCAGAGGCGGCACTCGGAGCCCTCTCTGTGGGCACACATGCCGTTGCCCCAGCCTCGCCTCCCCCCACAACCGTC
Organism: Bothrops alternatus; assembly: GCA_034064705.1. Classification (NCBI taxonomy): domain Eukaryota; kingdom Metazoa; phylum Chordata; class Lepidosauria; order Squamata; family Viperidae; genus Bothrops; species Bothrops alternatus. The sequence goes on from JARGCV010000025.1 coordinate 4,349,506, forward strand.
TCCTCACCAGCAGCCCCCCTGGAGGAGAGTCACCCCCGAGCATGGCCCAGCAAAGCCAAGGACATGGCAGCCAGGCAGCATAGATAAGACTCTGCCCTCATACCCCATCCTGCACAGTTGATGCTGCAGGGTGTGGGCAGAGGGCATGGCCACCATGGCGCTGCTGGGCTGCCTAGGCGATCTGCGGCGGGCCCTGGAGGCGATGAGTGGCCCTGAAGGCAGGGGGGGGTGGGGGACGGGGTGGGGGTGGGGCAGGGGTGGGGCAGGAGGTGGAGCGAAGGTGGGGCCAGTTTTTGGGCACTCAGTCTCTAAAAGGTTCGCCATCACTGCCTTATATGTTATCCCACCATCAGTCCTCACTATTTTATTCCTACAGCCAGCTGATCAGATTCATATGAGAAACCAACAAGCAATATGTAGGTGGAATTTCATCTTCCAGCATGTTATACAGCAATTACTTTTGAGAAGTGTTTTGTCTGCAATGTGGAAATAATATCTAGCCTGCATGGCTATAGTATTAGTCATAGAAAATCTTATCCTCCAATTAATTTAATTTCTGATTAAAGTTTCAGGACAATGTTTATACTATGTGACAAGCACATAAACATGATTTCAATGTCCCATAAGAAACCTTCACAATATGAAAAAATTACCTTTTTCAAACATTATTTTTTCTGCTTGGATTTGCCCTCCATCAGTAGGGAAAAGATAATGGATAGTCCCTGAAACTTGAATGGGAGTCTCACCCATATTATATCCAAGAAACTAGAAGAGAACAGTTATAGAACAATATATAATCAAATTAAATAGAAGTAATGGGGAAACTGGGAATCACTAACAAATCAAATCAGGAAATATGGTTTCTTTTACTAAATCAAGCTTTGGAGGCTCAATTCCTGGGAATTAAAAATGAAAATGAAATCAAAATTTAGAATGGTTGCCTAATTTATTTCTGTTCTTGTTGCAGATCTGAGAGTTTCACATCCGTTTAGGCCGTGTATGGGTGATCTCTGTGGTCCTGAAGCAAAAAATAAAAATACAAGTGAAGCTTTTCAGACTGAACGGATCTGTTGACTTATGTACTAGATCTTGCTTCTGGAGGTCCTAAGGAAAGGGCGTTCCTTGGGAGGACACTTCTTCTATAAGTTTTGGCAATAAACCCTTTACTAGTTTCTTGACTAGAGATACAGTATGCTCTGCAAGCTAAGTAGAGGAATCATGTGTCTAGGGCAGGGGTCTTTAAACTTGGCCCTTTTATGACTTGTAGACTTCAACTCCCAGAATTCCTCAGCCAGCCAGTCATAAAAGGGCCAAGTTTGAAGACCCCTGCCTTAGGACCTATCTAAGAACCACCTCTCCTGTTATGAACCTTTCCAATTGTCAAGATCAACAAGAAAGGCACTCTTGAAAATAAGATCATCCTTTTCCATCAAACTATTGTTTTTTTGTGATGTAGAAAGATCACCCTGCATTCTGCTTTCCATCTTTATCCTGGTACAATTATGTACATAAAAAGGTGAAAGGCAGAAAACCAAAGGTGTCTGTTTGTCTATCTCTATCCAAGATGCCACAAACTAATTGTTTCCAAAAACTTTGGAAGGTTCCGTACCTTTTGATACATAGATAAGCATAAGTAATTATCTATTGATATTAACTTCTCTTCCCTCCAGTGATGCCATCATATTATCATACTCCTGAAGCTTTAGATGGTTTTCTTTTTAAAATTGCTTTGATTAAAATTCTCTTTCAGGAAATTTATAAAAGCTAAGAGCCAACAAACATTTAAATAACCAAAATAATACAAAAGTAATAAAATGTCCCAGTTTGCTATTATTCTGACATTAGAAACTCCTAAATATTCCTGGCAATTAACTAAAGTCAACAAAACCCTAAAAAGAATCTAAATAAAGGTCTTCGCAGGCATAGAATTTATTATGGGAAATTATAGGGATAACAAAGACCACCACACCAGAATATTGCTGGGGCACAACTACATTGATTGTGTAAGAAAATCCAGGCTTCAGACAAAACATTAGCACTGACGACTACTTGAAAGGTGCAACCTATTACTGAACCTTGCAAGGGTGGACCAAATAATTAGAATTATTTCCAGTAATTTATACAATCCTTAATTGATTCACCTCATAGTCTTGCTCTGCAGGCATAGGAGGCACAGTTTGTTTACTCTGTTTCTGCAACTTGGCCTGATCTTCAGCCTCTGATGATTTGGATGTTTCTGCTTTATCCTTAGAACCCTTTTTCTTCGATGCTTTTCCTTCTTCAGGAATGGGTGGCTCTTTACCCTGGCCTTTCTTTTTCCCATCAGATTTTTCCTTCTTCTCTGCTTTTTTTAATTCTTTTAAGCGTTCTTCCTCCAACAGTCTCTCTTGCTCTTCTTTCCAGGCCTATAGAAAAAGGAAAGCTCAGAGTCAGACCTAACATGAAATGTGGATTTTAACACAGCCAAGCAATTTGGGGTTTGCCCCAACAAATCAATCCATTATTGAAAGGCTTCTTTATTTTTCTCTTTAGAAAAATTGCTATTTTAGGCAATTGCTGCAAGCAACATGATTATTTGCTTGCATTACATTTCAACTATCAAGTGATTTAGACATTACTACAATAATTTAATACTGCATCACAGTAATATTACTATGATCATAACTGCCAATTTAATACATTAATCTAGATACATTCTTATATCTCACCTAAATAAATAGAGGAATAAGTGGTTATTCAGTAGTAATCAGTAGTTACCTTGAGAGATTCATCTCTGACAAATATATTTTTTTCCTTCTCAGCTACAGGTTCAGATGAAACTTCTACTTTACTTTTGGAAGAACCTTTGAAATTTGAGAAAGCATAAAGATTATAACTATACCATATAATATGAGACTGTTATATAAATAGTTCCTTGGGTAAGTGACAAATATTTTAAGCAAGCAAAAATCTGACTCTGTAGGAAGACGTTTTCAATGAAATCCAACAGTATGTTTCTCCTCAAAAAAAGCACTTTCCACTGAAATAGAAATATGTACTTTTCCATTCTGGCCTAATAATTGGCTTTAGAAAAGCTACTCTCTCATAATCATTGGGAGAATTAAACGGATCTATCTCGTCATGCCTGAAAATTGCAAGTGCTTTTTAGGTAGGAAAAAGCATAGCTGAGTTAAGTAGAAGTATATGGCTGACCTTGGCTGATCTCCCAAAACTAAGTAGGCCAAATCTGTTTAATACTTGGATGGGAGACCACCAAGAAATACCAGGATAGTAGAACAGGTTAGGAAAAATCATCTCCAAAGTTAGCAATAGCTACTTCCGTATTCATGTAAACAAAAAAGCAAGCAATACCTACCCTCCCTTGCTTTTATTTGTTTGTTTGTTTGTTTGTGAAATTTTTATGTTGCCCATCTGAGCTTGCTGATGTTTTGTGTATATGTATTTTGCATGTTCTTGAGGATTGATGTTGAAGACAAGGGTGCATTTCAGAAACTGGAAATTTTAATCTGTATTGGTTAGGTTTCTGGCTATGTAGCAATGGTGTTTTTCTTTGGCTAATAAACTATAAACCAGGCTGGAATTTTAAAAAAAAAAACACTAGGAAGAAGGCAATAGCAAACTACCTTAGGTCAAAGTCTACAAGATTATCATGAGCCGAGCTTGGTTTGAAGAATCTAAAGATGACATATTTTCTTTGGCAGCACCTGGCCAAACAACAGGTATAATAAAAGTGGATAGTCCGCTGTTGTAGAATTAATGTTTGCTACTCATATAGTTAAAGAGAGCAACTCCTTTTCTTGCAGGGGGACAGCTAGCACACTGCCCATGCAGTGTTCAGTAACATTTAAAGAAACTCCATAGCATAGAAATACTGGGATTGACCAAACAAGGATGTATTGGGGGTATTCAAACAATTTAGTCTCTTTTTGACCTATGTGCTAAGTAAAAAGCTTCATAGTATGAAAAAAGACTTCAGTCAAGCTATCTGCAATGATGAGTCTATGTGTGTGTATGTGAATGTATGTTTCATATTTTTTTAAATGTTCCTTTTGCCAACATTTCTGCAAAATTAATTGGCCAATAACCCATTAACACAGACTGCCATGGTCCTTACTCCCATGGCCCTGGTGTAAAAATACAAAGGAGCAGCAGCTCATACTGAGTATCCTTTGTTTCCTATGCCAGAATATTCAAAACATTTTTAGTTTTGCTTCCACCGAATAATGAAGCTGTTTGGAGCTTTGCTCCACTACACAGCAGCCCATTTGGGACATTCAGATGAAATGTTCTGAGTGGGATGCCTAGTTCCAAACTGAAATATAACAGGTTGGTTATGTCACAGATATCACTAGATTATATCTATAGGAGAAGAACAGGTAGAGGTGGAGGGGGGCAGAGCTAGGCGAGTCATCAGCCTAAAGTTATTGTATTCCCACATCTATGTCCAACCCCTCTTGAATTTTGTTGACTTACCTAACGCCAATTTTTAGCACTGAATGTTAGTTGACTAGATTCTTTATTGATTGAGCAATAAGTCTCAATAACTCCAACATATGGTCCTGATTCTTTGAGCCTGACAATACCATAAAAATACTTACTTTTCGCTTTCTTTGTAGTAGCCCCTTTTTTGCCAGAAGGTGGAGACTTAACCTCAGCAAGAGCTTTCTCCATTGCCTCTTTAGCTAATCTAAGTTCCTCCAGTTCCTTAGCCATTTTTTCTTCCTGGTATTTGGCTTCTTCTTTCACTATCCATTCATCAATGGAGGCAGCCACCAATTCCAGATAATTCCTGGAAAATGTATTACTGCTATCAGTCAGAACAATGACTAGAAAGGCTCTTCTCCTTGACCCTGACCAACGGAATTCCTTAGCAGACTGGGTCTGTAGCAGGCCTCTTCTGCTGGCACAAGGGGGCAGGCTACTCCCAAGCGAAGGAGGCAATTCCTCAGATACCATGGACCCATGCCAGCTTTAAAGATAATAACCAATACCTTGAATTGGATTTGGAAGCAAAATGATAATCAAAGCACCTTGCAGAACAGCAGTATTATATGTGCCAGCCTAGGCCCCCCAGAACTGTGTATGCTGCTGCATTTTGTACCAGCTATAGCCTCCAAATACTCTATAGTAGAGTATAGCCCCATGTAGAACTTGTTGCAATAATCCAACCAAGAGATGACTAGGCCATCAATGACCAGGCATAGGGCCTCATGATCCAGATAAGAGCGTGACCCATGAAGTTGCACAAAGGCCTAGTCATGACTATCACTGCTCTTTGAGCAGGAATCACAAATTCCAGAAAACTTCCAGGTTGCGCAGAGGGTCTGTCTGGGGTAGTGCAACCCCATCCACAACTAAAGATGATAAACAACTGGATCTGAGGTCCTTTGCACACAGCTACACCATCTTGCCAAGGTTCAGAAGAAGCCTGTTGTCCCCCATCCAGATGCCTACAGCCTACAGCACTGAAAAAGGGCAGCTATAGCACCACTTGGATCAGGGGGATGGAAATGTACAGCCGTGTTACATCAGTATACTGATGATATCACATCCCATGATGTCAGATGATCTTGCCCAGTGGTTTCATGTAGATGTTAAAAAGGTCTCGAGAGAGTACCGAGCTTTGTAGCATCCCACAAGTGGTAGCCATGGGCTGGACCTCTTGCCCCTTTTTGACATCAGTTGGGACCGGCCTTTGAGAAAGGTGCTGAGTAATTCTGTACCACTCAGCCCCAAACCCTGCAGCCGACCCAAATGGATACCGTGGTCAATGGTACCTAAAACAGAGAGATCAAGGAGAGCAAGAATAAATGTACTACTGCCATTCCATTTTTACTGTTGTAATTATAATCTTTAAGATAATTACTATTTTTAAAAAAACTTTTGATAATTTCCCTTGTGTTATTCAAAATGTCTGGCACAAGTGTGAAATTTTTAAAAATATATTGTTACCTACATCTTTTTTTGAAATTCAAAAATATGATGGTTGAATCTCATTGGATGTTACCTATTGGGAAATTATTGTTATATAAAATCAGTTTTCTTCTGCTAACTATTAAACTGTACAAATAATTTACCAATAATGATGAAGTAGCACCAGTCATTCATCATCAATGAATTATTATTCATTGTTATAATTCAATCCTTTTCCACATGATAATAGGATAGTATTTGAAATCCATTTTACCTGAACCCAACATCAGAATGCAATGAAATGTTCCAGAACTCCTGGAATTGACGATGTTGGTTTATGGGATTATGAAGGACTATCAGCAAAGAGTTATCTTGAGTATGATAATAGGAATCAATGCACCTATAATTCTGAGTTGCATTGTGAAGGACCTGTTAACAAGAGAAGAATTAATACAAATCCGTTCTCATTAAGAGACTATCTGTAGAGGTGATGCAGAAAAAAAGACAATGGGTACATTTATTTGTGCTAACTGATTATAGGCAACTGATAAGATACCAATAATAGAAATTGTGAAATGTTTTACAATGTATAGTCAAAATATAAATGATTGTATAAAATAGAGAACAATATAAAAATAACATTCAATTTGAAAAAGTGAGGAAAAGAAAAAAACTAAAGCAAGACATAATATTTAAAATAAGAAAAGTAAATGAGTAAAGATACAGTCATGTGAAAATGTAAGTTCATCCCATGTAAAGCTTTTTCTTTCTTAAGATATGTGAATATATCAATATTTTATCTTTATTCCAACAGTATAAATATAAAGGTGATGTGTCATGCTTCTGACAGATGAAACTCTTCAAAAGAACTTCAAGGCATTGTTTACCTTAAAGAATCTTTTATTCAAGGAATAAAGTATCGGCACTACATAGTTGAAACCAGAAACTAAATTCCTCTCCCTGGATACCTGGATACAAAGTAACAAAGTGCAATTCCCTCCTCCAATAAACAGGCATAAATCACATTCCCCAGTTAGCTTTCTCCCCAGCTCTCCAGCCCGCCAAAACACTATCAGCTCTGGGCCCAATGTCCTTGGGTTCCTATGACTAAGTTATGATTGTTATGACTAGCTGGACTCTCATCCCTATTCCCCCTCCCAGCAGCAACTAATTCTAAAAGCAATAGAGAAAATGGCTACATTTCCATTTGTTGTCAAAGCAAGAACATCCGATGTTAGCAGCATTGACATGATGTAAATGGATAAAATGAATTCTATAATCCCTTATTCAACAAACAATTAACAGATATGCCATTTCCTTCTGTTGAAAAAATAAATACCCCCTTAGCTCTAATACCCGGCATTGACCATTGACCTCAAGAGGCATTTCTTATAATTGTCTACCGTTCTCTGATACTGACTGAAAGGAATATTTTTCCTATTCCTCCATGCAGAATTTTTTCAGCTGCACAATATTTATGGGATTTCTCGCATGTACAGCTTCATAGCATCTTATAGGCTCTGAGATAGCCATTCCAAAATACCAAATTCTTGTTTTAGCTATTTCTTTACTAGAATGTTTAGGTCATTGTTATACTGCAAGGTCCGCTTTGGGCTGAATTTCAATGCTCTGACAGATGACTTCATATTAACTTCAAGTACTGTCTGATACAATGAAGAATTCATAGTGGATTTCATGGTGGCAAGCTGTCCAGGTCCTGATGCAGCAAAGCAGGCCCAAACCACAACATTTCTACCACCATGCTTTATAGTTGGTATCAGGGTCTTCTGGTGAAATGCTGTCCTTGGGTTTTATCAAACTTATCTTCTGGTACTATAGCAAAATATCTTTGCCTTGTCTGTCCAGAGTACATTGTTACCTAAGTCCTGGTTTTTGCCCAAGTATTCATGAGCAAACTTGAATCTCACAGATGTTCTTTCTAGACAGCAAATATTTTAGCCTGGCATACCTCTCACATAGCTCTAATTTGGGCAGGGTCTTTCTAATAGTAGACTCATACACTTTTATATCAATAGTGGAGAGAGTTAGCTGTAGGTTATGTGATCAAACTCTGGGATTCCTAGAGACTTTTTTCAATATATTACATTTTGCTCTGGGGTTGAACCTGCTGTGACAACCTGACCTGGGTAAATTGGCAGTTGCTTGAAATCTTCTCCACTTACAGATAATCTTCTAGATAGTAGAATGATTGATGTCCAATTGTTTGGTGATCTTTTCAAATCCCTCCCCAGACTAACATGTATTTCTATCTTTCTTTTTGAAAGCCTCTAAGAGCTCTTCCAATTTAGGCATGATATTACACCCTTCAATGACAAAGAGAAATGAAACTAAATGTCTGAAGTTTCAGTAAGACAGGTATCTCCCAGATTCTCTCTAACAGTGTTCTATTCATGTGCCCCTCCTCTGGTACAGCTGATTCTAATTTTATATATTTGATAAATTTACAGCTTTTTCACATGTGAAATTTGCATTTATGTTTACTTAAATTACACAATATAATGTAAATGGTGCATATTGTCATTATTATATCTCCTTTATTTATCAACATTATTGAAATGAAGATTAAATATCTGTACGTTGAAATATGTTTAAAAAGTCAAAAATTTCATTGGGGTATACTTTTTCACCTGGCTGTAAGGACAGCTGACATATAAATTTCAGGATCACCACTGAGAAGGCCCAATGGAGAGTAAGCACAACATGGTTATCTACAATTTTCAACATAACACAGGTGGGCATATATGGATGGGTTAGTAATGGGCTGGTCTGTAATGGGAAAGATGACCTATTAGTATGTTAAAAGCAAAACCTTGAAACTGATTCAATGGCAGTTTTTATGTAACATACAGATAGCAAAGTGTCCCACTCAACATCCTGATTACCACTTCCTGTACTTGAATGTTCACATACAGCATTGAAACAGAATGTAAAGTTATCGGTATGTGACTCATACTAGCTAAGCTATCATAGTACCTAAGCTATCAGGAAAGATAATATAGCAATCCAATCTTTGATGACCCTGAAGAATCTCGAAGAACGTGTACATTATGTACTAGTCCTTTCTAACAAAGTTCATATGTATTCAAAACAGGCAAACTCTTCAGTTCCATACAACACATACAAATATATGTATGGTCCCAACTCTAATGCAATTAAACTATTTAGGAGGGCATTGCAGTCAATACTATTAAAAACTACTGAGAAATCAAATGGTGAGTGAAGTTGCATTTCATCTATCACTTCTGAAGAAAGCCATTTGTCAGGCTGACCATGGTTTATTTTGATCCATAATCTTGAAATAGAATAATAAATGACTTCTCCTAGAATATCCATAGCTACACAGAGAACACTCTTTCAAGTAGTTGTCCTCAGATTAATCTCAACCTTTGGTATAATATTGAAAATATAAACTTATTTTCTAGAAATGCATGTTAAGCAGGTGCTGTGCAAGAATGTTTTCTAAATGAGGCAACAATTTGAAATTACCTGGAAGAGGAGTTGTGGTTGAAAATGTTCAACAAAACTCCAGTCATTCAGACACCGCTGCTGGGTCTTTTGGATGGCTGAAATTACCTTATGAAAGAAAAAAATAAAATTTGGCTCATTTAATAAATGTTGGTAAGGAGGTGAAAAATAATCCACAGAGGTTTATTTTCTAGCTTTAGAATCTAATTCATTTTAAATTGATCAGTGTAAAGCCTCTACATTTCTATACTATCATATACATCTAACATCTGTGGTAAGATGAGCAGCCAATAAATATGATTGATTGACTGATAAATAAATAAATCTGCATATTCAACACCTTCTTATTTTCTATAAAACAGCCCTTTTCTTCATTAACATATCAATATCTTCATTCTGGGTATGAAGTTGCCATTAAAAACAGAAGAAGAAATAGAAAATGTCATTGTCTTTTCTAAAAATGTTAGTACTCAACCAATATTGTCTAGAAAGTACAATAGTGCTCTCTTCACTTCCAATATTTGTGGATTTATTTGGGATATACAGACAATTCTAAAAGTAATTTCTAAATCTATCTCAATAGAAGAGCACATATATTCAAAAGTTTATATGGCCTTCATAAGTGGAAAGAAACTCTGAAAGTGAATTTCTTAAATTTAGCTTTAGAGAAGACTAATCTCAACAACAATTTGATGTAGTTTCTCCTAGTATTTGTCTTGCACTACACCATGCTTTGAAAAATGAATTATAACATTTATATGTATTTATGTGGCATCTATTTTGCTTTTAATCATTAAAGCAATTTCAAAATAGTATGATTATATTAAATATATTTTAGGACTACCTACATCTTCCTTCCTCTCATTGTAATTCTCAATATGGAAGCTAAATGATTTTTATCAAAGGTTCATTAAAAAAAGCAGCTTTGTACACCCTCTTTGTAGAAAGCAAGTTATAATACAATCACATAACCAACTTAATGCACAGAGAGGTTGGAAGAATCTCTCAAGTATAATTAATACCTAATTTGAAATTCAGCGCATACTTGTTTTTTCCATTTTTTTCTTCACTAGGAATCTTTAGGATGTAGGATGATTCAAGTTAAAACCCATTACATTCTAGGTCATTTACTTCATGATGAGGCAATTCAGCCACTTAGTACCATTCTGTCATAATGCCCAAGGTGCTAAACTACATGCAAGCTGAAGGAAGACTATATATCATTTTTAATCAGCATAGCATTTTTAGGGGGTTATTGGTTTTATTAATGCTCATTCTTAAATTAGAACATGCTCTAAAAGTGCTCTTTTTCCTCTGTTTTCCTTTCTTCAGTCTAGTCATCCTACCGGTAGTAATGGATTTATACCGGGGTTCAAATTCACAAGTGACTACACAACACACTGGGCAATTTTGAACCATTCAGCCCAATTTATCTCATACTTACTATAGGGATAAAAATTAGAAGATTATGTTCAGGACAACCTCTCAGAGCTATTAATGCAGATAATAATTGCAATAGTAATATTTGATCTCTATTTATGAAAGGAGAAAATGCTTAACCTATTTCCCTTCCTCCTTTACTACCGATGAAACAAATAGCCTCACTTAAAGAGCAAGCTCAGTTGTAAAAATGGCAACAGAGGAAAATGTTAGAAATTTTTAGACAACCATTTTGTCAATCTTCAAAGTAGCATGAAAAACTTATTAGTTTAGAAACAAATGTGGAGATGATTGAAAAAAAAAAGGCCATTGAAATTCTTTAAGTGGTCATCTGTGTATTCACAACTCCTTGCTGGTTTTTCCTATTTTGTGAAAACCAGCAAATACGATGAGATGAAACGAAAATTATGGATGTTCTGTACTGATGTGTAACCTACATGTGTCAATCTCAGATATTAAGTATATAAAAATACATTTTCACTTTCTTTTCACTGCAAACAATAAAACTTTAAATATACAAACAATACAGAATAACAGATGGGAATATGAAATTTTTGATAACTGTCATCAGCATCATTTTTTTCAGAACAGAACAATGAAATTAGAGGCTCCAATTCTACTTATGCAGATAGAATATAGCACACATATCTTTACAAGATCAAGTGTTTCAAGCTTCTTAAGAGATTCAACCTGTTGTACATTTTTAAAATTAAAAACAAGGAATGCTCAGTTACTAGAACTTATTTATACATTCTGCTTCTTATTTCAGCACTTCTTACCTTATCTACAGAATTGATCAGATCATTTTCATGAACATCAGCAATCAAATCTGTGGAATATATTTGAAGATATATACAAAATGTTTAGAAATGTTAAATTCTGTTATCTGGTTCCCATTACATAAATGCTCAATGAACAGAATGGGTGCTATGCAATCTTCAAAAAATTATATTCATATATTCAAAGCTTTGTCTTTTCTTCTTCTCTTGGTATCTGCTTTTATATATTTATGCATAAAGACTTCAGGCCATAGCAACTATAAAAACAGCCATGACTTCTATGGCAGAATCACCTTCCTCAAGCTTCAGGCTTTTGAATATTTGAAGACGGGAGCACAGTATCCCTGTATCACTGTTCTCAGATTTGTGAAGGCAAATTTAGACATCAACAGTCTATAGCTTCTTTCATGGAGATATTTATTCATCCATCCATCTCCTTTCATCTCTTGCTCATTTTAGAAGTTAGAATAGGAAAATGGAATAGGTTAGTAAAAATGCTAGGATGCTATGTTATGTAAGGTAAAAATACGGTGTATAAACAGCTACAGCTAAGAACAGTCAACAGATTGCTCATCCTTCCCAAACAAAACTCCAGCCACCTCATCCCATACAGATATTATGGCAGTTGCAGTCAATGATGCAATGGGTTCTAAACACCTGAGCCCAGATAATTGTTGTACGTCTTCTCTTGCATCTCTGCAGCAATGTCACCAATAGTGGCTCGATCGTTTTGAACAAGCGGCCTTTCTTTTATAAGCAAATAATTCAGTGGTCCAAAACGTTTTAGGGTTGATGAGCATACATAGGATATTAAGGACAAACTATAAGTTCTAGCTCATTCACAAAGTAGTTACCATGGGAATGTAACAAGTCACAAATCACCAATTTACAAGAATGCCACAATTATCCCTATTTAATTTTGTCTTTTTCATGAGCAAAACAGACATGTTTACAAAGAGCTGGGATGGAGTTACTGGGAACATTTTATTTTAATCTTGTAGAGTCCAGAGTCATTTTTGTACATAAAGACATGGTTGGACATTTGCATTCTGTTTTGCAGCAGGCTTAGCCTCCTGTTTTTAATTAATGTAAAAGTCAGAGAAAGTAGGAATCCTGGCATTTGCTAAGAGATGGACTAATGAGGCATGCTGGTATCCCCACACACCATGCTAGAGACTCTCTCTCTGTCTCTGTCTCTGTCTCCCTCCCTCCCTCCCTCCCCCCTCCCTCCCTCCCTCTCTCTCTCTCTCTCACACACACACACACACAAAACCACATACACATACACACAATTCCAAGTCTAGGCATAAAGCGTGCAGTAAAAAAGAATCTATGGTCAGAAATTCATGCAGCAGTAAAAGTCTTGGAAACAGTATT